>CM053399.1:47295500-47355959 GCA_028644305.1 Xerus rutilus
GCCTGATTATGACAAGCATTCAAACACTCCTGAAATTTTCTGTACAGTAGTTAAAAAAGTAAAGCTCAGGGGTCTGTAGGCATTTTGACAGTTGAAACCATTTTAAATATTAGGAGGAATTTGATTAATATAAAAATATCATCCCAAACAGGACTGACAGGAGTTCATTTCTGTGCTGTCTTTTCTATCCATTGCTTAAAGAGGTTCTTGCCTCCTAGACACAGTGCCATAGAAGCTGAGATGTCAATCGGTGACACTATGCAATGAATAGAAACCTACTTTCTGCACCACCACAGGAGTGACTGCTTAGTCAGGCCAAGGCCCACATGTCACCAGAAAGCAGGCAGTCTTCAGGCTGATGGCCCAGGCCACAAAGTGAGGTCCATGGGAAGACAGGGCTGAAGCAGCTAAGCCCCAGGTTATGTTTTTAGCTGCAGCTATGCAACAAGCCAGGTTTAAGGAGGGACTCTCTGCAAGGGTAGATGGCCTGTCACCACTTCCCAAAAGCAGAAGTTCATACATTCCACCCCACCCTATACATAGGGTACTGGACTCCAAGTCCACGCTGTTTCTACCCCAGAGATGTCACGTGGGTTATTGGCTTCTTTGTAAAGTATATTTTTTTCATCCTTTATGAGGGACACTAGGGTTCCCTGGTGTGATAAATCAAACCACAAGAAAGGTTCCATTTCTGTTGGTCTAATATACCTGCCAGTTACTGAATAAAATAACAATACTTATAAGTAGCTCAGCAGAAAACACCACCCAAAATAGCTGTTAAATTTGGAAGGCGCATGATATGAAGATAATTTTAGGCAAAAATCAATTTTATAAAGACAACTATAAGACATCATTAAATAAAGTTACATTTTTATCAAATAGCCCTTAAGATAAGTTTCTAAAATCTTAAAGTCTGGAAAGCATTGGTAAATGCTTTCCAGTCATAAAAGATATATGGACTTATATTCCAGTTTCCTCTCATGTAAATAAATATATACACTGAAATCTCTTAAGACCATCCTCTCTAGATGAACACATCTTTTTGGAATCGCTTCCTCACTACTGTTATGTAAGCATTTAAAGAATGCCTGAGTTCTGTTCTCATTTAATGCTTGTTGGGAGAGGACCAGAACCATGTGACTGAATTCTGCCTTTGTGTAACAACTGAATTACACCCATGTTTGTTCTTTTTTTTCCTTTTCCTTCTTCTTTTTTCAATACTGGGAACTAAAACCAGGGGCACTCTACCACCAAGCTGCACTGCCAGTCCTTTTTATTTTTTATTTTATTTTTTTTAAACATTTATTTTTTAGTTGTAGGTGGACAGAATATCTTTATTTTATTTTTTATGTGGTGCTGAGGATCGAACCCAGTGCCTCACACATGCAAGGCGAGCATGCTACCACTGTGCCATAACCTCAGTCCTTATTTTTTATTTTTAGACAGGCTAGCCTCAAACTTGTGATCCTCCTTCCTCAGCCTCCTGAGTCCCTGGGGTTACAGGTATGTACCACTCACTACACCCTGCTACTCCCATATTGCTTTTCAATTTTAAGCATCATGGCTGTCCATGGAGTTACTGATACTTATAAAATATAACTAGTGTTGGAAGGCTTGATTTCATAAATATTATTCTCAATCCAAAAACAAATTATACATGAGAAACTCCCTCAATTCTCTTTTCAAATCAGATGTATAGAAACTACGATCCCAATTTCCCTGCTACACTTATTTTTACTGGATATTTCTTCCCTGTCACACACAGAAAGGAAAAGGCAGAAAAGCTGCCCACCTCATGAGAGCTATGGCTGTGCTAATACAATGACATTCTGTCATCTTCATGACATTTGTTCCCCGTTATGACATTTTAAAGCTAACTACACACTATGGGCAACTTCCCACTGCCCATGTGCATATAATGTGCTTTATAAATCAATCAAATAATTTTTATTTCAAATTAGTTTCTTTCTACACTCAACAAAATCCTCTTACCCCATGGTGTATCCTAGCAGCACATCATTTGCTAGAGGGAAGGGGAGAGAGAACACTCGAGATAGAATTAGGTTGAGAGCATGAGCCAAGAGGATGTTTTTCTTTGAGGTAAGGGGAAGGAAATGGGAATGATACACACCAAATGTGATGCTTAGGGAATGAACTATCTCAGCAGAAGCTAGGAAACCTCAATTGCCAGATTCACCCAGAAGGATGACCAAGAAAAGGCAGTGACTCTATGACCTTCTCATCAGAGCACCTACCGTCAAAGGCCTGTGAGGTCAACTGGCATGGATGCCTAGAAGACAGACCAATCTCACTTAAAAACATACATAGAAGGAAACATGCTGCCAAAGTAAACAGCTGGCACCCAGTCCAAAAAGGTTCTGACTACCCAATGATACTGAGCACCCAGACCCCACTGCTCTCAAACCCTGCGGATGACGCAAATGACAGAGCTGACCGTGCATCTATGCTCGGTCAAACTCAGAGTCTTTTTGATTCACTGGAACAAGAATGGAGTTTGGACTTTGCAGATATATGAGTAGTTCAGAAAAGTTCTGCTTTGCTCAGGAAAGAATCTGAGCCAAATGCAATTTTCAGAAGCTGAAGTTTTCAAAGAGGAAATAAAGAGCTTGACAACATTGACTTTTTGTCCTTTTCAGAGAAGCTCGCATTTGCAGGAAGGGCTCCTTAGCACACTGACCCCATTAGAGGCACCAAGAGAAGAGTTAGAAGCAGCAAAGCCAGTTTCTTTTGTCTTTAGCATAAAGCTCTCCAGCCACACTCCATATCTGCATAACTGAGGGGACTTCTGCCATAAGTAGTCACTCTGTGGTCTTTTTTTCTTTCCAGTTCTTCTCTCTCTCCTCCAGTTCTGCCTGGGTAAAAGCTGCAGGTCCCCAATTAGTGATCAGGTGAGGGTTCTTTGAACCTATAAGACAAATGTGCTTTAAACACAGGTAGTATTATATTCTTTACTGTACATTATCACTTCTCCATGGGTAAAATAGTAACTTTTTACCTTATTTCTTCTCTGAGGAACATGTAATAAAGTCATACCAGCCAAAAATGAGAAGTTGTGCATGACGGAGCCTATCTGGTCCCAAGAGAAATGTACTCTGAACAGCTTAGTGTTTACACATTAGGCCAACAGTGATTTAAGTGCAATTCAAATATACAAATAAAACAAAATTAAACTTAAAAATTAATATATGATTACTTCGAAAAACCTATTACCTGGTTCTATCAATCGAATTAATCCTTCATGATGGGCAACTTTGTCCTTCCAGCTCTTGGTCTTATTAGTTGCCATCTCTAGCTTCTTTTTGACTCCCTGGAACAAGAATGGAGTTTGGACTTTGCAGACATATGAGTAGTTTGAGAATCAAGTAATAAAAACTAGTTGTGCTCATGGGTTATCTCATCAAACTTTAATAATCACACTAAGAAACAGGAACTGTTGTCAGCCCAGTATACAGCAGTGGAAACTAGAGGTTGAGTAACATGCCTGACGTCACACAGGAGGAAGCAGCAAAGCCAGGACTGGAACCCAGGCCATCTGGTACTAAAGCCTACCCTTCCACCCCTTCCACATTCTCAGCTTCAAATAACCCTTCATTGCTTGTTAATAGAATAATTCTCCCTCACTAGCTGGCACCATTTCAGTTATTTTTTAATTTTTTCACTTGTAGATGGACACAATACCTTTGTTTTTGTTTTTTGTTTTTTAATGTGGTGCTGAGGATCAAACCCAGTGCCTCACACATGCTAGGCAAGTACTCTACCACTGAGCCACCACCCACCCTCCATTTCAGTTCTGACAGTAACAGGTGCTTAAAGAAGGAAGCTGGCACTCAGGACAACCACACTGTCACCCCCAGTGGGTTTTAGTGGCACCTCCCTGGGAGTAACCAGTGCGTGAAAGCAGTTTCCTTGGGAGTTCTGCTGGTCCAGCAACTCAGTCACTTCTCTGCCACTGTAGTATCCCCAAGGATCACAGTGCTGAGATAAGGGACCAAGAGCAAGGGACTCCTGCAGTGCTTTGCCTCAGCCTGGAGGTAGTAGCTGCTTCTTACATCTGCCATTCTTGGTAGGTAATCCCCTATTATAATTAATAAATGTATACATTAAACTTTTGCTTCTCACATTACTATGTGGTTCCTATCTCCTGACTGGTTTCTGAAGGACACACCTCATCTCTTATAAAAACTTTCTCTTTCCTTCCTCAGCTTAGTAAGATTCTTGCTACAGCTTTGTACTAATAGCTAAGCATTACTAAATAATGTTATTGTTTTTGTGGTATGGGGTTAGAACCCAGGGCATAGCACATGGTAAGGCAAGTGCTCAACCACTGAGCTATATCCCCAGTACTTTTGCATTTTTTATTTTGAGACAGCATCTCACTACATTGCTGAAGCTCCCTTTGAACTTGTGATCCTTCTGCTTCAGCCTCCCAAGTTGCTGGGATTACTGGTGTGCACCACCACACCCAGCCTGAACAACGTGTTTTTTTTTTTTTAAATATTTTTAGTCGTAGATGGACACAATACCTTAATTTATTAATTTATTTATAAATTAATAAACTAATTTATTTATTTTTATGTGGTGCTGAGGACTGAACTCAGTGTATCACACATACTAGGCAAGCCCTCTACCACTGAGCTATACCCCAGGCCCCTGACCAACGTTTTTAAGGAATCAAACTCAAGAGTGTATAGGGACCAGCCTAGTCACCTCATACTGCTCCAAAGCCTGCTTCCGCTCAAGCTCAAGCTGCTCCAGCTGTGCCATGGCCTCCTGCAGGGCCTGCTCCTTCATGACACGCTGGTGTTCCAATTCCTGCTTCTCTGCCTCGGTTGTCTGAATGGCCTGCTGCTGTGCCAAGTGCCACTTTTCCAGTTCTGCCCTCTTGGAAGACTCTTCCTCCAACAACCTGCAATGCAAAGGAGACTCAGATCATCTATACCCAGGCACCACACCTAATCTAGCAGATAAGGAAGAAATTTCAGATAAGAGAATATTCAAGGTCATTTAATGCACCTCTCATGTCACAAAGAGGAAAGTAGGAGCCAGAGATGTTCCTATTCACAAAGTTGGTAAACACTATTTTACCATTTTGGGGGGAAATAAAGGGAAAATGACATTTATGCAAAGATGAATGTGTGGTAGGAACTGAGTTAAGAACCAAATACATTTTCTCTATCAATCCTCACGGTAAATTTAGGTGATATTAATGTTCACATTTTAGAGATGAAGAAGGTGAGGTACAAAGGTTAAGTAACCTGTACTGGGTCATCCACCTGCCAGGTGGGGGGGACCAAGTTTTGAAATTTAGAGACCTATTACCAAGGGGAAAAAAACGATAATTAAAGTATTACAGATGAAGGGAGAAAGAGCTAACACAAGGAGAATAATAGACCCTATTCACTGAACAATTACTACATGCCAGACACTTTAACTTCATTATTGCTAATCCCAACAATCCTGCAAGGTATTATCCCCAAGTTATAGATGAAGCAATAGTTTACAACTATGTTGCATAGGTCGTAACGGATTTCAACTTTAAGTATGTGTGACTCCAAAATGTTATTTTCAATAACAGGCTACCCATTTGAGATTCCCAGCTGCATAAGCGTTTAAAAACATAAACCAGCACATAGCCCTAACCTGACTCAAAGTGCAGGTGGTGTGTTGAGATGCCAGGCCTGGTCAGGATACAGATCTGATAATGAGCCACATGGTTTCAACTCACATGGCAAGTCAGTTACTGCAACATTTGCTCTTCAGGAGAAACAGAGTAACAGACCACACAGCCCTTACCTGACACCAGCCCTTACCTGACCCAGACTCCTCCAGCCCCAGCCCACACCCACACCAGCAACAGAACTCCCTCCAACCCTTTCTCAGAGATGGCTGTCCAACTCTGCTCCAATACCCTAGCCAAGGGGCCACTCACACTCTCATGATCAGCCTGTACATTTATGGGCAGCTTCAATCCTTAGGGAGTTTCTTCTTATACCAACATGAGCTTCCCCATCCACTATCCCTAGTTCTACAAATGATCGATCTGCTCCCTCTTTGCCATGATCATCCTTCAGCACCAGAAGGTGGCTCTCCTTCCTGTTAAGAATGCCTCCTCAAGTAGACCAGCTCCAGCCCAAGGATGGGGCCCAGTGTCCACACACAATATCCTTCCTGAGACCCAAACTAGCTCCTTTCAAGTCTCTTGGAGTATGATGTACACAGCTGAATAAAGTACTGTAGACGTGGTCTGACCAGTGTGAAGTTTATGCCCTCATTCAATGTGAATCTATTATACACCTTCTAAGTGCTCCTCTAGGCACCGGGATAAAACAGTGAGCAAGACTAGAAGTGCTGTTTCTTCATTCTAAAGGTAAAGTATGGGAGAATGGACATTTTCTGGATGGTTGTGCTGCCCAGCACCTGAACCCTCTCTTTCAGGTGTCTAGGGAATCTACCACATTAGGAATTTTGATGAGAGGTGGAGCCATCTCCCACTATAGATGCCACAGGCCAGAAAGCTACTCTTCTGCTCCTTGGAAGCCAGGGCACAGGGAAGACAAGAGCTGAGCTTGGCTAAACAGATGCCCCTCCCTTCTGAGTCAAATTGCTTCTGGACTCAGAAACAACTGACACACAGAACCAGAGACAGTGTAGAATTTTGCTGGTGGCAGAAATATCCAGTGTAGAGTGGCAGCAGAAGTAACAGTACTTCTGTGACCCAGTACCAATGTTAGTAGCATCCTTTCTCAGCTTTTCCCACAGCCTGGTTTGAGCTGTAGTCCAGGTTAATGGATTTCCCCAGCCTGGTTCCTGCTAGTGTTCAAAGCCTGCTCACCTGCCTTTCTGTGGAACTGGTAAACTATTTAAGAACTTTACAATAAATTATTTTATTGGTTCAGCTAATCCAAGTCAGTTTCTGTGGTTTGCAAACAAACCCATGATTGAAGTCTAATGCCTCACTCTCTTTTTGCACTTCAAGTTTCTCATTTATTAAAAAAAAAAAGAAAGAAAGAAAGAAAGAAAAGAAAATGCCAGGTGTAGTGACACATACCTATAGTCCCAGCTACTTGGTAGGGCAGACAGGAGGGTCACTTGAACCCAGGAATTGGAGGCCAGTCTAAACAATATAGCAAGACTCAGTCTCAAAAAATTAAAAAAAAAAAAAAAGAAATAGAAATGATACCTACCATCAGAGATGTGCTGATTAATCAAATGTGATAATGCATGTAAGATACTTACATGCCTGCCATGTAACAAGTGCTGACTAAACAACAGCTCATATTATTACTGTGAGACTATTCCTTCATTTGCTCTGGACACTTCACATTCATTAAAGCTGCCTAATAGTACGTGAGGTTTTGGCAACCACATCACAGGGAAGTGAAACTGTGGGTCTTTCAAACAAACTGCTATTAAGCCAGTACTTGTTCTTTGATATTTTAAACTATCTTATTGGTATAAAACTATCATTCCAGCCTGTCAACATCTTTCTGAATGCTAATTTTGAAATTATATATGTGAAACATCTTCCTCATCCGCAAATCAAATAGAAGAACAGAAAGTATCCTACTGTGTGCCCACCAAACATTATGCTAAACACTATGCATAAAATATCTCATTTCATTTTTACAAACCTACAAAATTGACAATTATTTTATAGATAAGGAACTGAAGGCTCAAAGTAGTAAAACGCTTCTCTGAAAGCACACAGCTACAAAAGTATCACAGCTGGAAATCAGTACCCACACCTCACTCTGGAACCCAGTCCCTAACTGCCTTCAAACACATAGAAAGTATCATAACACTTGGAAGAGAAATTCTGGGTCTACGTGGCCATAGCAGGTAACACTTGGATCCATGTATCCATTCAAAAATTATTCCTTTGAGCACTCAGTGTATGCCAGGGAATGCAGGCATGACTAAGGATGCACCTAGGCCTTATAGATCCAAAATTTCAGTGGGTAAAAGTTACAGTGGGACAGATTATGGCTTCTCAATGCTTGATTTTTCCATGTGTTAAAACAGTTTTATTCTGAGTCTCCATTCGGAAGCAGCTAGATAACCTTCAGGGTTACACATTTTTAAAAGCTTCAATTTTAATTAAAAAAATTATAAGACCCAGATGATTCAAGTCAAAGTTATTACATTTAAATAATTTGCTATAAAAGCTGTATTTGGGAAACTGATGCCACTGCAAAGAAAGGACCAAGTATTAGCCCCAGCTACTTGGGAGAGTAGGGCAAGAAGGTCACTTGAACCTGAGAACCTGAGAGTTAAAGTTAGCCTGGACATTATAGTAAGATCCTGTCTCAAAAGGATCTTACTATAATGTCCCTCAGAGGCAGATATATTGTTATGACTTTCCTTGTTTTTTTCCTACCCAGGCCAATCCTGAGCAGCAAGGTGCAAATCCCCTCTGCCAATCTGACATTCAGTCTGAATCAGGCCCAGTCTTTAGAGATTTCAGGAAACAAAGAACCCATCTCTCTTAAAAATGACCACTAGATGGAGCAAATTTGTCCATCTCAAGTTCCAGAAACTAAGAAGAAAAATAATTTAGAAAAAAGAAAATAATTATATTCATAACATGGCCTTTGTCCAGCAAGAAAAAGTTGAAAATTTGTGCTGAACTTTTAGCTTACTGGCAACAGAGAACTACATATAGTAGTCACATTTATATTTAAAATCATTTTGCTATTGAAACCACTTTGCTATTTGCTTAAATCAGAGAACGTAAAATGATTAGCTTGAACTTTTTAAATAATAATATTCATACCTGTTTCCTATCCACAGATAATTCTGATTGATTAAATCTGGGAAGAGGCTCACATGAATTGTTTTTGTTTCGTTTTTAAAAACCTCTGTAAGGTGATTCTGACTCTGAAATTACGTCTTTTTTCAAGCTGGGCACAGTGGTGCGTACCTGTATTACCAGCAACTGGGAAGCTGAGGCAGGAGGATCACAAGTTTAAGACCAGCCTCAGCAACTTAGCAAGACCCTGTCTCAGAATAAAAATAAAAAGGACTAGGGATGTAGCTCAGTGCTAAAGCACCCCTGGGTTCAATTCTCAGTACCAAAAAAACCCCCAAGGAACTGGTCACAGTGGTACAGTGGTGCATGCCTGTCATCCCAACAACTCAGGAGGCTGAGGCAGAAGGATCAAAAGTTAGAGGCAAGTCTGGGCAATTTAGTGGGAGTGTCTCAAAATTTGAAAAAAAACTAAAAGGGTTGGAAATGTAGCTCAGTGGTAGAGTGCTCCTAGGTTCAATCCCTAGTACAGGAGAAGGAAAAAAACACTGTAAGAAAAAGAAAACCTACTTTCAAAAACTTTTAAAACTAGATTTCAAGTAGTGCTTATTACAGGAATGGTCCAATCCTGAACAATCAAATGGAAATTGCATATGTACTCCAAACTGTAGCCGCAACTCTGGCCTAAGCCCAGCCCTATCCCCGCATTAAGGGCTGTCTCTTGTCCACAACATGAAAAAGTCAACTTCTCACCAATCTCATCTGGGTTCATGGATATTCTAGAGTATCATTAATAGGACCCCATCAAACATACCCACAGACTGATCTAAAACAGATACAGGGTCCTTCTTTAGCTTCCCAAGCAAGAGTTTCAGCACCCTAGGATGAAGCGAAACACCTTAGCAAGCCAAGCCTTCAGAGTCTCTCCAGCCTGGAAAACACACAAGCTTGGTCACTGCCAGGGCTGAAAGCCTCCTCCCTTTCCACCAGTGTTAGCGACCCAAGAAACCATCAGTCCAAGCCAAGCATGTAAAGGTAAAGTCTGCAAACTGATCTGGCACCTGGCCTGAAGTTTCCGCACCATCTCTTCATCTTGCCGGGCCTGTCTCTCATCCTCAAGAGCCTCCTGCAGCTTAAGGTACATGTCTTCCAGCTCCCGTACTCGCTGTAGATACTGTTCCAGTTCGGAGGACTTTTGGGCAACCTGTTCTTCCATCTGCTGTCTGATCTGAAGGTATAAAAGGGTCATGGTCATGCTGAAATGCAGGCTGACTTCTCTCTTAGGGAAAGCCTCCCCCTCCCACCCCATCTCCATCCTGGAAGCTGCCCACCTCTACCAGTGTGGTGGGCCCTGGCCTTCAGAAAGAAATGAGAAAGAAAGAAAGAAATGACAGCACAACACCCAATTCCAGCTGTAAAAGACTCCAACCCAAACATCGTGTTCGAGCTCTGGTGTATTTTTCATACTTTCCACTCCACCTTTTGATTCAAGTCAAAAAAAGGTGTGTCCCTATATAATTTCTCTTTAAATTCCTTAGTGTCTGACAGCCACAACTTATTTACCAACAGTCTTCCCTCAAAGGAATGAATGAACCTTTGCCCATTCAGAGCAACCTGCACATGAAAACACAGGGAGAAGGGAAGCTTGGTCTGCAGGAGACTCTTCCTGTACTTGCCTGCTGTCACCTGTCTTCTACCCTCTCTACGATACTCCAGCCAGGGTAGAACTCCAGCAGTTAAGTCAGTGTCTTAACAAGTGTATGAATTCCCCACTTCTGGGTAAGAGTTTTGATCTCTGCCTTAAAGATCATCCAAAATATAGTATCATACATGTTAGCAGATGTCTTTCTTTAGTTTACAAAATATTTTCACTAGCATTAGCTCCCTTGGTTTCATAAAAGCCAGGAAACATCATGATAACCACTACATTTAAGAGAAAACTACAGCTCAGTGAGAAAGAACAGAAAGGAAGAAAGACTGGGCCTCCAGACTCTGAGTGCATGATTGCCTCCCAACTACAAGTCTGCCTCAAGTGCTTTCCTCTCACAACACAAACATGTGCTTTAAGTGACTATAGGAAATGTCATGAGCATATCAAGGCACTGGGCTTGGCACTTTACCACATAGCATGGCTCAGCAGAAGACCACCTAAACCACTTAACCACCTGAGGACCCAGAGCTATTCGGACTTTTGGGGCCTCTAGGATGAATCAGCTGCCAAGAGCAGCAAACCAAAATGCAGATGTTCTTGCAATTTCAGATGCACCTCATAGTTCATTACAGAGGAGATATGTTATGGAATTACTTTTTCAAAGCTATTTATTTTCCAAATAACTTCTGAGAATGAAAACAGATATTATTATTAATTATACCAGAAGGACAGGGATGGTCCCAGGCCAATCAGGATGTACAGTCACTCTAATCAGCATTCGACATCCCATTCTATAAATTTCTGCTTAGCAGGTCTTTGAAACAATGTTCATATCTTTCACCTTTACATCTTTGGCACAGTGCTTGGTATATAGGAGGTGCTCAATAAAGCAATAACATATGAATGAACACATAACTTCCTCAGTAATCACAGCATGTCAGTAGCATTAAGATGGCCTTACTCCAGCCTCCCAGGCCTCTCCTTCCCCTCATCAGGCTGGCCCTGTGAGCTCAGGCCACAGCTTTCCCTAGCCATGTGGTCCTCACCAGCTTCTCATGCTCCAGCTCTGTGCTGAACCTGGCCTGTAGCTCCACTTGAGTTTGCAGGCGTTTCTTTTCCTCTTCTGCTGCACGAGATGCTGCTTCCTCCAGTTTCTATCCAATTAAAAACCCATCCCCAAAAAAGCAGAATTGTTACAGTGGAAGTACATTTGAGAGAAAAAGCCGCATTTATGAGTGAAGCCAAACATTCTTAACATTCAGTAAAAATAGAATAAAGCCAGGCTTGGTGGCACATGCCTGTAATCCCAGCAGCTCAGGAGACTGAGGCAGGGGGATCTCGAGTTCAAAGCTACTCTCAGTGATTCAGCAAGGTGCTAAGCATCTCACCAAGACCCTGTCTCAAAATAAAATATAAAAAAGGGCTGGGGATGTGGCTTGGTGGTTGAGTGCCTCTGGGTTCAATCTCCAGTACCAAAAAAAAAAAAAAAAGAATAATAAAAACTGTTAGACTCACTAGAATTCCATCTCAACAATTTGCAACAAATTTTAACATGCAAAACAAATTAGAGGGCTGGGGCTATACCTCAGTGACAGAGCACTTGCCTAGTATGTGTGAGGCACTGGGTTTGATCCTTAGCACCACATAAAAATAAATAAAATAAAGGCATGCTGTCCATACACAACTATAAAATATTTTTTAAGGGCTGGGGTTGTAGCTCAGTGGTAGAGCACTTGCCTCGCATGCGTGAGTCACTAGGTTCGACCCTCAGCACCACATAAAAATAAATATATAAAGATATTTAAAATATATATATTTTTTAAATTAGATAAATGAAATGAATGAGTACTCGTAAGTCTGAATAACATTTTGCAGAGGAATCTGTACTATAGTTATTGAATTATTTTCATTTGCAATTACATTCACCAGGTTTGAGATTTAATCTTGCAGTTCTTTATCTTACACATTATTCCTTAAAACTTTTATCAGAGCTCAACTGCCAGAAGAGGGGCCTAAGAAGCTCCATGGACCCTTTCCCCAGTGGATCAACTACAACCAAGTTTTGTTTTACTTATTAAAAAACAAACAAACAACCACTTAAAATCTCTGGAAATTATCCTGAAGACATAAAGGAACAGAGAACATTAATCTAAAAAAATCTACTAAGGGCTCAGAATGCAGCACTTGCCTACCATGAACAAGGCTTGATCCCCAGCACCACAAAACAAAAACCAAACAAAGAAAATCTATCAAATCTCAGTAAGAACCATAAGTCTATGGCTGTTGAGGCACAACACATTCCTATCTCTCCAATAACATCAGTGAGAAGGAAGATCCATTCCTGGCATATGAAAACAAGAATGAAGGTTCCTTCTCCCCTCAGCTCACAGCCCAGGGCTGCACCAACTCCCTACGAAGGGGGGAAGCCAGTATTCCTTGCCTTCCTCAGCTCTATGCTGCACAAACTCTGCTCCAGGAAAGCATGGATAAGAGATCTGGAGCTCTCTTTCCCTCAGCCCCCATTCACAAGGTGGGCAAGCTGAGAGGACTAGACCTGATCACCCTTGTCCCAACTGACTTATGGGGCAGAAGCTTCACAAAGGAAAAGGCAAGCAACAAAGCCCTAAGTCCACCTCCTCCACCAACTGACTGGCTTATAAACCAGGAGTGCCACTCCAAGCAAAATAAACTGTTGTCTCCACAAATTCCAGAATGTTGCACAGAAGTTTTGTCCAAGGAGGAAGGCAGGTTTGGCTGCTCTCCCCAAAAGAAGTGACTTTCTTTAAAAGTGTGAAGAAGAATAAGCCTAAGGATACTTGAAAACAATGTAGAGTCTGATGATAAGGAATTAGGAGGAGGCTGGTGCCTCCGTGAGAACAACAAACTAAAGTATAGACCAGTCAAAAGCCTGACAGAGAAAACCAGGGGAAAAGACAGCTTAGGCAGAGCCCTCACGTGGCAGGAACAAGTCTCAAGGATCGGCCTCGACTACATGTAGGCTTGAATTTAAGTGATATCAGACCATAAGGCAATTTAGGCTCCAGGGTATTATGAAAAACATACAGAAATCAGCCAGAAATACTGAAACCTAACAAATAGCTTGGTGTAATACCAACAGAGGTGGAAGGCTTAACAGAGAGAGAGTAGAGAGACATCTAAAGAAAGCCCTGCTAAAATCGGGGTCATCCCAAGGTGACTATGTGTATGCCCAAGGCTGTGCCTCTGAGGAGCACAGGGGCTTCACACTGTCAGAAAGCAGTCCAGGAAACAGTCTAGCCAAGTCACTAAGCAAATAAATGAGCAAACAACAATATGCCCTAAGATGGGGAGTGTTAGAATTAATATCCAAAGTTGCTACAGTATGTCTTCTAAAATGTCTAGTTTTCTATAAAAAATTATGAGACATGCAAAAGAAAACAGGAAACTGTAACCCATACGTGGGGAAAAAACAATAACAACAACAACAACAAAAAGAAAACAGGAACTAGAAACTGCCTTTGAAGAGGCCCGGATAAACATCTGCCAGAAGACTTCAAAGCAGTTATAAATATGTTCAAAGAAATAAAGGAAACCATGCTTAAAGAAGTAATGAAAGGAATGACGATATCCCATCACACAGACAGTATCAATGAGAAAGAAATTATAAAAAAAAAAAAACCAGATTGTTGACTTTAAAAGTACATAACTGAGGAGCTGGGGTTATGGCGCAGTGGTAGCGTGCTCGCCTAGCACGCTTGAGGCACTGGGTTCGATCCTCAGCACCACATAAAAATAAAATAAAGATATTCTGTCTGCCTACAACTAAAAAATAAATGTAAAAAAAAAAAAGTACATAACTGAAATGAAAAATTCACCAGAGACTCACCAGAGACTCAATAGTATACTTGGGCTATAAGACTCCCTGAAAAACAGATCTCCAAAAATTATGCAATTAGAATAGAAAAAAGAAGAAAAGTAAACAGTCTTAGAGAAATGTGGGGAATCATCATGAACACCAAAATCTGCATAGCAAAAATATCAGAAGGAGGAGAAAGGAGTAGAAAAAATATTTGAAGAAATGACTGAAAATTTCTCAAATTTGATGGACATTAGCCTACAAACCTGAGAAGTTCAGCAAACTCTAAACAGGATAAATACAAAGAGATCCACAGCCACAAATATCACAGTAAACTGTTAAAAGACAAGGACAAAGAAGAAAATCTTGAAAGCAGTAAAAGAAAAATTATTCACCACATAAAAGGAACTCCAGTAAACTTGACAGCTGACTTCTCATTAGAAACATGTGACTAGTTCTGGTTAAAATATTGTAAATAGGAGTGCTATGTGACATCTCTAGGCAGGAGCCCTCAATTGCCAAGTCCTAGAATACTTTTCCTTCTGTGGAGTAAACAGCAACATTCAGGATGGCAGCTGTTCCCTCAGCCTGGATTTCATAGTTCTGGCCCAGAAATTCTACTTCTGAGAATTTATTTTACAGAGATACCAGAACATGTAAGAACATATACAAAATGGCACAGGTTCAAGATCATTCCCTACAGCATTGTCTAGTAAAAGATTAAAAACCCAAATGTTCATCAATGGGGGATCAATTAAATAAGTAATGATACAGCCATGCAATGGAATATTAGAATGTCAGTCATAAAAAATAAAAAAGCTCTCTTAACACTAATATAGAGAGATCTCAAAAAGACATTCAGTGAAACTAAATGTAGGACATTGAGGTTAGGATGTACTTTTTGTATAAACAGATAAGTGATTTCCAGGGTTTAGAGGTGATGGGAAGGTCTAAATACAAAGAAGCACAAGGGAATTCTTTGGGGCATTACAATTGTTCTATATTCTGTCCATGGCTGTTACAAGAATCCAAGCATATGTTAAAAATCACAAAACAATATATAGACTGTGAATCTTAACTGTAAATTTTTTAAAAAGGAAAAAAAGGGCTTTAAAATATCAGCAAATCCTAGTTAGAATAAGTTATACTCCATGTATGTGTAATGTGTCAAAATACACTCTTCTGTCACTTATATCTAAAAAGAACAAATAAAAAAAATGGCCATATTCTATCTTAACCTGGGTAGTAGTTTCATTGGTATTAATTGTATGATAACTTTTAACACATATTTTATATTTTCCTCTTCAGGTATGGCCTGTTTCATAAATTTAACCAAGTACAAGGGAACCATACCCCAGCTTCCCACCTCATCTCTACCCTCATAACATTCATTTCAGATGTGTGCACAGAAAGGAGGAAAGAGTGAGCCCATACTGCAGGTGCTCGGCCTAGCCTCTCAAGGGACTTGATAAGGAAAATTTTTTTGTAGCAGAAAGAGGCAAGACGCAAGAATGATTTGGGTAGAAGGCCAATCAAGAAGCTGCTTTTGTAATGTATCTGGGCTGCCTAGTAATGGCTATTTCTAAGATGTATGATTACTTGGTACCTGAGATTATAAATGTATTTTTAAAAAATAATCCCAAAAAACTAAATGCCGAATGTTCTGATAAGTGGATGCTGATCTATAATGAGGGAGGAAACATGGGAAGAATGAAGGAACTTTGGTCGAAGGGGAGAGAGTAGGGAGGAGGCGTGGGGGCAGTAAAGATGGTGGAATGAGATGGACATCATAGCCCTAGCTTCATGTATGACTGCATGTATGATGTGATTCTACACCAGAGAAATGAAAAGTCGTGCTCCATCTGTGTACAATAAATCAAAATGCATTCTATCATGTACACCTAAGAAGAATAAATAAATTTTAAAAATATATATATATATAGGTCTACTTGGTTCAGTATACAGTGTGGCATTTCCCTGGGTTGTAAAAGGAGACGCTCATAAGGAATGCAGGATCTCAAACTGTCAATCACCCTCATATCTCAGGGTAAAGGTATTGCACAGGGTGCGAGGGACACAATAGTGTCTTTAAGCTTACAGTTAGACTGGTTCAGTCCTGAGGTGACCATGACTACACAATGGGGGACTCACTGCCACACCTGTGACCAGGGAACAATGTTGCCCATGAGTGCCAACCATCCCATACACCCTGTGGTACCTGACCACTCAGGATGGAAGGAGAAGCTGACTAACTAGACTATAACTCTGATTTCAAATAGTATAAAAACCTCACTCTACATTAAGGGTCTTTGGA
Organism: Xerus rutilus; assembly: GCA_028644305.1. Classification (NCBI taxonomy): domain Eukaryota; kingdom Metazoa; phylum Chordata; class Mammalia; order Rodentia; family Sciuridae; genus Xerus; species Xerus rutilus. Next base: position 47,312,068 of record CM053399.1, read on the forward strand.
GATGCTCATAAATGTGCATGGGAACTGGCGGGGGTAGGGGGGCAGATCCTGCATTGGTCACCCCAGAATAGCCTTCACATTTCCAAAGGATGAAATTTCACATTTGACAAAATTAAATTGTGCTCATTATTCTTATAAATATACCTTCTTTGTCAATGAGATGTTTTTGCTGACCTGAGACTTTCATACTCTTAAAAGCTGTGAAAACCAGAGAGCCTCACGAGTGATCTGGATACACTTGAGAACATAGTTCACCAAATCTCTCCTGAGAATTCCATTAGCCTAGTGTTGGTGGAACCAAAGTAAGTAAGGCGGCTGTGGCTTCTGCATTGAAATGAAGAGTGCTCCTCCAGCCTCGAGCCTACACACACCTTCCTCACAGTCTCCAGTTCCTGCTGCTTGCTTTCATTGGCATCCTGGAGCTCCTTCATCTGCCGCTCCAGCTCCTCCTGCTCAGCCAGTAGCTTCTTTCGGAGTTCCTTCCTACGCTGGCGGGCTTCTTTGTGTGGTGGAGGGCTGCTCAGTTTCAACAAGTGGATAGTAGAATGAATGGCTACAAGAGGTAGTGGAGAAAAAATGGGAAATACACTTTATTCTTTACATGTCTACCATACAAATGACACAGCAGGAAGAAAACCAGAGGTCAGAAGAGCCAGTGTGATTCTGATTATGCAAGCGAGCAGTGTTATGACCATGAGCAAACATCCAGTCTCTTGAAAGCATCAGCTTCTTCATCTCCAAAATGAGATCATGAAATAAGAGAGACGATCTATCAAGTCTCTTCCAACTCCAAAACTGCATGATTATACACCTGTACTTACACACTTAATTCTGGAATACTGTACTGCACACATTTTAAGAACTTCTGACAATATTTGCAACTCCCTTCTCTCTACTTCTCCAAAAGCTAAATAAGAATAGGGCACAGTAAGGGCAAAGAGTCAAAGTTCCTGATGTCAGATCTGCAGCCAGCTGTGTTTAGTTTGTCCCTCATCTGTACCTTATGAAACCATCTCCCTGGACACTCTGTTCCTGAGATAACAGATCACACATTAGCTGAGATTTATTGAAAATTTAGGGCTAGGGATGTGACGCAGTGGTAGAGGGTTTGCTTAGCATGCATAAGGTCGTAAGTTCAATACCCAGCACAGGAAAAAAAAATTACATAATGAATGTAAAGGATATCATGTAAGATGTATGTATATTCAATATGTATACCTTTTACATAAATTATCTAATTTCATACAAACTTGATGTCTTTCCTGGTATTTTTAATTACTTAAATATTATTTCCTTTTTTTTCTTTTTGGTGCTGGGGAATGAACCCAGGGCTTCATGTAAATTTTATTTCTTAACAAATATACATTGCTCAAAATCAAAAAGCATTAAAAGACATTTTGGAAAAGTCTTCCACCTACTCCTACCCCCTCCCCCCAAGTACTGAGTTTCCTGCCCCTTTAGCAACAAGTGCTACATTTCTTGTGCATTTTTCCTGAGGTATTTTAAGCAAATGAACATGTATATACTCTTCTTTCTTTTGACACAAAATACTCTTTGAGCCTTGGTATTTTCACTTAATTTATCTGAATAAGTTATCTCAGATATCCATAACAGTGGACCATAAAAGTGGAGCACAAAAGTGGAGCACTTGCCTAGCACACTCAGACCCTGAGCTCAATTCTCATTACTGTACATGCAAAAATGTACATGAAGTACTAAATAATGAGTACTGCATAAGTGCTCCACTGTGTAATGATATCATAATTTGTTCAACCGTTTCCCAATTAATGGACAGTAGGATTGTTTGCAATCTATCACAAAAATTTCTGAAAATGACATTATATTCTTATATCTGTCATCTTTTAATCCTCACAATAACCCTGAGAAGTAAGCACTATTATTCTCCCCATTCCAAAGAAAAAAGCAGCTATAGAATTAATCATTCAAATCACATAACATAGGAAAGGAGACTCAGATATCAATGCAGTATAATTTTATTTATGTTCAAGACTATTTGGAATTCCCTTTCAGATTTAAAATGTCACATTCAGTTCTTTACTAATTTTTTTTAATATTTTTTAGTTGTAGGTGGACACAATATCTTTATTGATTTATTTTTTTTATGTGGTGCTGAGGATCGAACTCAGTGCCTCAAGCATGCAAGGCAAGCGCTCTACCACTGAGCCACAATCCCAGCCCCCAGTTCTTCACTAATTTTGAGTTAATTCCAAAGCTTATGTTCTTAAGATTATCATTCTGATGGAAATTAATAATTGACTTGAAAATCTCTTGAAATATTTAAAAACTACTACACTAATTCCACTTTTGTTTTATATATGACCAAAAACTTAACAAGACTGTCATTTTAACATTCTTCACAGTCCTAAAAGGGAAACTCCAAGGGCTTTAAACAGTAAATAAAACCTAAAATTTCCTATTTACAATTTCCCCCAAGTTCATTATGCAAATTCATAAATGAAAAATTGAGAACTCATCTTAAGTTGTTTTTTTTTCAGTTACTATGTCACATGTAGATATAACTATAAACAATAAGGAAACAATGCTTTAGCATCTTTCATGAGATTCAAAAATGATTCTTAATTTTATCATGACATATAATAAAAATTGCCTTACCCTGAATCCACTCTTGTTTCTTTTTCTTATCTGAAGCACTGATTTCAAAGGTCTTATCAAAACATTTTATTAGAAAAAGGCATTTCTTTCCATCTTTGTCAGGCAGAGACTAAAACAGAAAGCATAATTAGTTCTTTAAAATGTTTTTCTTCTTTTTTTAATATATATTTTTTAGTTGTAGGTGGACACAATACCTTTATTTTATTTTTATGTGGTACTGAGGATCAAACCCAGTGCCTTACGCATGCTAGGTAAGCACACTACCACTGAGCCACAACCCCAGCCCTAAAATGTTATGCTTAAATATTTAAAACTTATTTACACAAATCTGACTGAAACTCAGTATCAGTGGAAAATACGTATAAATGTAAATTATTGATATGCTAATGCTATTCCCTAGGTTGCATTACTTATGGTAACAATATACCTCGTCTGCCTGGAGAACTACAAAAACCTGATGGGGATGCCAGCTGTCATGCTTAGGAAACACAGCAACTTCTGCACCCAAGCATATCCCGCCCTGTAGGGATCCTAGAAGGGACACACGTGGGATCATTATAAGAAGCCTATAATCCCAGCACTTAGGGAGGCTGAGACAGGAGAATCGCGAGTTCAAAGCCAGCCTCAGCAACAGCGAGGTGCTAAGCAACTCAGTGAGACCCTGTCTCTACATAAAACACAAAATAGGGCTGGGGATGTGCCTCAGTGGTCGAGTGCCCCTGAGTTCATTCCCCAGTACCAAAAAAAAAAAAAGAAGTACTGATTCCTGTTGACAAGGCTTCCATGTCAGGGTGATTCCTACCCCTGTCTGTTGTGGCTTCCTTTCCTAGCACCCAGGATGTACTTGCTAGCAATCTATGATTTCTTCCCTATCTTCTTTTTTTTTTTTTTAATATTTTTTTTATTAGTTGTTGATGGACTTGTATTTATTTAGACATGGTGCTGAGAATCGAACCCAGTGCCTCACACATGCTAGGCAAGTACTCTACCACTGAGCCGCAACCCCAGCCCTTTCCTATCTTCTTTATGAGTAGAAGAACAAAGCCTATGTCAATCCTGTGGCCTCTTTATTGAATCTAAGCAGCCCCATTTGTGGGCACTGCAGGCCTATATGAAAAGGACAATAGTGTAATATATCTGTACCATTTCTTTCATCAAAACGCACTATGAGTGAGTGTTCAGTTATTCTACATGTTCTTCAAAAAATATAGACATAATACAAATTGAAAACTTAATATTTATGGGGTTTTTTTAATATCTTTATTTTATTTATTTATATGTGGTACTGAGGATCAAACCCAGGGCCTCACACATGCTAAGCAAGTGCTCTATCACTGAACCACAACCCCAGCCCAAAATTTATGTTTTTAAGGTTTTCACTTTTTTTTTTTTTTTTTTTTTTTTTTTTGGTACCAGGGATAGAACCCAGGGGCACTTAACCACTGAGTCACATCCCCAGCCCTTGTTTTTAAATATTTTTTTTAATTTTGAGACAGAGTCTCATTAAGTTGCTTAGGGTCTCTCTAAGTTGTTGAAGCTGGCTTTGAACTCATGATCCTCCTGCCTCAGGCTCCTGAGTTGCTGGGATTATAAGTGTGCACCACCATACCCACTAGGATTTCATTGCTTTACAGAATTTAGTAGCTGTGAATGAAGTGTCCTAAAAGTCAAATTTTTCAAATATAAAGCTCAATCTTCTTTTTTTTGGGAATGAGGGATTGAACTCAGGGGTACGTGACCACTGAGCCACATCTTCAGCCCTATTTTGTGTTTTATGTAGAGACAGGGTCTCACTGAGTTGCTTAGCACCTCGCCGTTGCTGAGGCTGGCTTTGAACTTGCAATTCTCCTGTCTCAGTTTCCCAAAATGCTTAGATTACAGGCATGCGCCACCACGCCTGGCTTCAATCTTTTACTTAGTATATTCAAAATGTCCCAGATCTTTCAGTATATTCATAATTTCAAACACTGTCTTGCTTTTTTGCTTTCTTTTTTAAATAACTTCATTTTATTTAATAAATGATTCTTTAAATGAACAAAGATGAATCTCTATACTTTGTTCAAAAGTATAAAATACAGAAAAAAGTATAAATTCATGGGCTGGGGTTGTGGCTCAGGGGTAGAGCACTTGTTTAGCACGTGTGAGGCACTGGGTTCAATTCTCAGCACCACATATAAATAAATAAAGTCCGTTGACAACTAAAAAAATATTTTTAAAAAATTCACATCAGAAAATATTTGTCAGCTATCTTTAATTTTTGGTTCAGAAACCATGGTGACTGTATGCCTGTATTATTTTGGAAATGCAAACTTATGATCATTTTCAGGCTCTAGAGCATAAAGGGGGGGACGAAGAGAAACTCCTTTGACAGCAGGGGGCAGCACTAGGTAATCATGCAAAGTAGTAACAGTAGACTTACCTCCACACAGCAATTCTCATCCAAGAGAATGTCTCCTTTCTTATCTTTCAGATCTTCACTCACATAATAAGAAATTATGTTGGGTTTTAGTACAAACCAGCGTTCAGTCCAGTTTTTCCGTCTATGGCCTTTTTTCATCATGTAACCCTATGAAAGATTAAACCTGATGTAAGTGCGTGTTTTTTTATATGTAAAAGCTGATGTTTCTTTCTTAGTAGACTTGTCTGCTCTATTATCTGATCGATCATCCCGAATACATAAATGTCAATGATTCTTACCCTTTGAGAATCTATGGAGGCCAGGAGCATTACCACCATACCCAGCTAGGATTCATGCAAACACATGCAGATAAAAGTTTGCATGCAATTTCAAACATTTCAGAGACAACCCCCCCAAAGTGATATACAGATATCAGACTTAGAACTCCTGATGTTAAAATACTGTGAATTTTTAAAATTCCTTGCCTTTTGAGATATCTATTGAAATAGTCACAGATAAAATGAAACGTCCGGAATTTCCTTCAAGAAAAAATACAGAAGAGGCACAAAAGTAGATGGAGTAGGATTATCCATGTGTTGCTGGGGTTGGGTGATAGGTATATGGAAGTTCATTATACTATTCTATTTCATTAAAAAAAAAAAAGACTCTCTAACAATGATTCTTCATAAATTAAAGTTTCAATCACCTTTTCAATCAATGCTAGAAGATTTCACCCTCTGGTAGCAACCTATCTTTGCATCTGACCTCTCACTACACAGGAAGATGAATTCTGCTCTGGACAAGCAGAAAAGAACTGGACCAGGAGTTAGGATACTACCTTCTAAGCTCACTCTAAGCCCCATATTTCTTTTTCATATATTAGCCTCAAAAGTGTATAATTCAAATTTTTACTTTAACAAAATCACATACTATTATACACTAAAGTCCTTCAAGGTTATATGAAAATTTTTAATATAAATCTTCAGGTGCTGATAGGCTATGGTAGACTACACACATCATTAAATGTATGATATTAACTTGGCCACAAATTTCATTTGATCATTATACTAAAGCCTAATCATATAACTTATTTAGTTTCTTAATCTTTGAACACTTAAGCAAAAAATATCTCAATTCAGCAGTAGTCCTATATCCTGCCATCTTAAGGGGCCTTTGAGTGTTTAGAGACCATGTCTCATACCTCTTTGTAGCACCAAAACCTACACAAGTTAAGCATTAATTGACATTTACTGATACACTCCATCAGGGAAAAGAAAAAAAAGGGCAAAGACAACAATATCACCTATTGAATAAAGGAGCAAAACAAGTAAATAAACAATCAGTTATTGCTCATATAAAAATGTAGTAAGTTTGAAAGATCCACTAAAACTATATACAAATTTTATTTAAAATGCATTAAGCTTCCCATGTGTATATCAGATACTAGACTAGGTTTGGAGAAAACAAAGAGTAAAGTAAGAAAAATGCAACTCTGTTATATGGAAGTATCATTTTCTAAAACTAAGAGTATTTTTCTAATTTTAAAAAATAATATAAAACCATACAGAAAGCCTAATACTACAGAAAAGGAATTTAAAAAAATATGATCTTAAAAAATCATACTTTCCGGAGGCAATCACCGTGAATGTTTTGGTGAACATCCTTTCAGATGACTCTACACACATACATCACATGCTGCATGAAAGAGATCACAAGGTACCCCACGTTCTGCAGACTGTTGCTTTTTCACTGAACAATGTGCCATGGGTATCTTTCCAGATCAATGGGAATGGATGTGCACATGATTTTGGAAATGTAATTATTTAAACAGTTCCTTTAAAATAGTAGCTTTTCAAGCCGGGCGTGGTGGCACAAGCCTGTAATCCCAACACTTAGGGAGGCTGAGACAGGAGAATCACGAGTTCAAAGCCAGCCTCAGCAACAGCGAGGCACTAAGCAACTCAATGAGACCCTGTCTCTACATAAAACACAAAATAGGGCTGGGGATGTGGCTCAGTGGTCAAGTGCCCCTGAGTTCAATCTCCAGTACCAAAAAAAAAAGTGCTTTTCAATTCTTAACTATATTTCAAAACTGTACCAGAAATTCTTTTAAAATGAAAGCCTAGGGCTGGGGGTGTAACTTAGTGGAAGAGTGCTTGCCTAGAACGCATGGGGCACTGGGTTTTATCACTAGCACGGCGGGGATGAAAGCCTAAGAGAAGACTGGAAAAATAAGTAAGAGTATTATTCTTGTTCTAAATCTAAAGTTTAAGTGTATAATTGGCCAGGCACAACAGTATATGCCTATAATCTCTGCTACTTAGGAGGCTGAGGCAGGAGGATCACAAGTTTGAGGCTAGCCTGGCAACACTGTGAGACTCTGCCTCAAAATAAAAATGTTTTAAAAAGGGTTGAGGATGGGGCTGGGATTGTGGCTCAGTGGTAAAGCGCTTGCCTTGCATGTGTGAGGCACTGGGTTCGATTCTCAGCACCACATAAAAATAAATAAATAAAGATATTAAAAAAAAAAAAAAAAAGGGTTGAGGATGTAGCTCAGTATTAGAGCAACCCTGAGTTCAATCCCTAGCACCACAAAATTTTTAAAAGAGTATAAGTGACTCATCATCTTTATAGAAAAAACACTACTTTATTTCAAACATGTCAAATTCTAAAGATGAGGAAAAATACATAGCTATAGGACATTCACCTGTTTTAACACATCTAATATAAGCTCATTAAACACTTCATTAATTGCCATAGATATCGTCTGCCGATCCATGCCTTTACTAAACTGTCCATTTCCAATAAGCTCAATAAGTTCCCATGCAGAAAGGCCATCTTTACTGTCATCAAAGTTGATTTTATAATGTTCAAATTGTTCTTGTTGCCAGCCTCCTCCCATAGCTTCTGTAAGTTTCTTAAGCAGGTATTCAATCTGTGTAAAGAAAAAAATTTTGTAATTATTTCACACTTTAAAAGAAACCATTTAACCCAGATACAGATATATTTACAGTGATGGCCAACTTAGGAAATATTATTTAGAGTTCCAAAAGTACATTTCTTGAAAGAAACTACTGTCAGGGAAAGGGATATGGATAAAATGCCAATGGTTCTCTATTAGTCTACAGTAAGTAAAGGAATCAAAAGTTGACAACTGGGCAGGGTATGGTGGCGAATGCCTGTAATCCCAGCGTCTCAGGGAGGCTAAGGCAGGAGGATCGTGAGTTCAAAGCCAGTCTCAGCAAAAGCGAAGTGCTAAGCAACTCAGTGAGACCCTGTCTCTAAATAAAATACAAAACAGGGCTGAGGATGTGGCTCAGTGGCCAAGTGCCCCTGAGTTCAATCCCTGGTACCCACCCCGCAAAAAAAGGTTGATAACCAAGAGGCTGAGGCAGGGGGATCACAAATTTAAAGCCAGTCTCAGCAAAAGCAAGGCACTAAGCAACTCAGTGAGACCCTATCTCTAAATAAGATACAAAATAGGGCTGTGAATGTGGCTCAGTGGAGGAGTACCCCTGAGTTTACTCCCTGGTACCACCCCATAAAAAAGTTGATAACCCTCTAATAGTATATTCATATAGAGAACTAAAGTAAACTACAAGCCGGGCGCAGTGGCACAAGCCTGTAATCCCAGCACTTAAGGAGGCTGAGACAGGAGAATCGCGAGTTCAAAGCTAGCCTCAGCAATGGCGAGGTGCTAAGCAACTCGGTGAGACCCTGTCTCTACATAAAACACAAAATAGGGCTGGTGATGTGGCTCAGTGGTTGAGTGCCCCTGAGTTCAATCTCCAATACCAAAAAAAAAAAAAAAGTAAACTAAAATATACAACCACATACAAACTTACTATGGTGATCTGATTACTCTGTTGGCTATTTCAATGTTAGAACATTAATCTTATTGAACTAACATACAAGTGCTAAATTAAATAAATATCTCAAAGTAGAATACACAAGCGATCCCCCAATTTACAAATTTTCTGTGTAAACCAATTATTTGATTCATGCTTCCTCCTTACATTAGAATACTGGGAATGTCAGAAACAATGGCAGAATTACCAGCCTAAGCCAAAGAAGCTTACTAAATCCTGAATCACACCTATATATAGAAAATACTGCTACTGAAGTACTAGCAGCTAAACAAAACAATGAGGCAGTAATATTGAACGAGACTTTGGTATCTGTAATCTGGAAAGCCTGGGAATCCTACAGATCTCTCAAACTTAGCATTGAACAAAAAGGAATAAATCATCTCTTTTCAAATGGTATTCCCTTTATTCTTGATTTCACTTGGGAGCAACACCACCCACATGTTCATCCATGCCAGGATCTTGTTTCTCACCCTCTACATCAAACCAGTGACAAAATCCTGCTGACATTACTTTCCTAAATCAGTGTTTTTCAAATTGTGGGTTTTGGTCCACTATGAAATCAATTAAGTGGGTGGGCGGTAACCAGTATTTTTTAGAATAAAATGAAAAATACTCAAGTTCAACCACAATAAAGACAAATACTGTTTTGTAATAAGTTTTACTTTGGGTGTATACATGTTCTATGTATGCTGGTCATAATATAAAATGTTTTATCTTCCTATGGGTTGCAATCAAAAGAAAACAAAAAACTTTGTCACAAACACTTCTACCATTTGTCTTGGTTTGGGCCTCCTATTTGGCTTCCCTGCCTCCAATGTGGCGCCCCTTTAGTCTATATTCTGCCTAAAAGATTTTTCTAAAACAAACCTGAACCTGTCACTTCCCTCTCTAAATCTTTCCCTGGCTCCCTAATCTTACCAAAGATAAAGGCCAGGTTTTCTGCATCCCTGGGTAATCATCCTCCAGCCTAATTTCTACAGCATGTCTTCCCTTAAGTCCCAATTCACCACCAACATCACAGATCAGGAGTTACAAACTTTAAAGGGCTGAATGATAAACATTTCTTCATCTCTATCACATGTTCTTCTGTTTTCCTTTTTAACCCTTTAGAAATACAAAAAAGTAAATGCATGGACTTCTCAAAAATAGGCTATAAGGCTGAATTTGGCTAGTAAGCAGTATTGTGTCAACACTTGCAAGGATATTAAGTTGGGTACCCATTTAACATGCTGCTTCTATGCCGTGTCTGCTGTCTAAAATATATTTTTCATTTCTCAACCTCGTCAAAGTTTTGTTCTACATCCACCCCTAGGATATTCCTACTCAGAGTGCCTTGGCATCATCCAGAAATCTGTTCAAAATGAAGATTCTCAGGTCCCACCAAAGACCCTAAATCAGAATCTGCATTTTAACAAGTAATCCAGGTATCCACACATGCACACTGAAGTTTGAAAAGCACTGCTCTAGCAAACACACTCTGACCAACCTTAACCCAGGTCCAGCAATCCTCTTCTAGGTCACTGTACTTAACATACTTTACTGAACTTATCTTTTCACTCATTTGCTTTTCTACCATTTTTTGAATGAAGATGTCCCACTCATCTTTGCATTCCCAGTTTTTAGCACAGTACCCAGAACAGCACAGCTAAACTAACAACTGCTAAACCAAAATAAGCTAAGCCTCAATTTTTTCATCTACGAAATGGGCATAACAATACTCATCATATAGAAACTACTATGGGGATAAAAAGAGAAAAATACTGAACAATTTTCACAATGCCTGGAATATAATAGCTATGCCAATGTTGTTCCCCCTCTTCACTGAGTGGAATATTTGTCAAAAACAGAGAAAGTAAATTTTATTTGTTACAAATAGGATTATGATTTAATTTTTCCCTTATCCTTTGCGCTCCATTAATTTGGTTATAATGTTGTTCATGAAACAACATATTTTAACAGAAAAAGAAGGGAAATACATATGTGCAGAGAAATTTACATTCACAAAATAGCACAAATTCAAAAATATCAAGTGTCCTGATTAAATTCAATGAGATATGAACTTCTTTAGGAAAAAATTATCTTATACCTTAAAACAGCACACAGTAGGTGTTCAACAAATATTTACTTGTTACACACTTTGGTCTTTCCCTTCTTTTGCTGAGACACATTGCCTACTGTTAGGCCTATCAGATATTAAGTAGTTTCTTGGCTCTTAAGTAGAAAGAACAAGAATAGACAGTGGAAGAGAGAAAAGAAAAATGGTTGATAAGGGGGATAGGGAGCTAGGGATACAGCTCAGTGGCAGAGAATTTGCTCGGCATGTGTGAAGCCCTGGGTTCAATCCCCAGCAGAGAGAGGAGGAAGAGAAAGAAAAAGAAAAGGACAGAAAAGATGAAGGAAACAAAAAAAATAAGAAGAGATTGAAGAGAGCCAAATAAAAGTTAAAAGACACTAATACACACCATTGCTCAAGGTAAAATAACTTAGCAGCATTAACATGTATAAAAATTCAAGCTTGGGCTGGGATTGTGGCTCAGTGGTAGAGCACTTGCCTAGCAAGTGTGAGGCACTGGGTTCAATCCTCAGCACACATAAAAGTAAATAAAATAAAGATATTGCGTCCATCTACAACTGAAAAAAATTTTAAAAATTCAAGCTTACTAAGGTCAGCAAAAAGTAGCCAGGCTGCCAGGTTATAACTCAGGGTTCAGGGAATACAGACTCAACTAGAAGTTTTGGCAGTACAGCCAAAGGAAGCACATGCACATGCCACATGTGTGCACAGAATAATGGATAAGTGGGTGTGACAAGATGGTGCAGCCCACTGACCATGTGTACACGTCAGGGAACTGCCTCATCTACCACTGTGAATGATCACAAGCCTCTCACATTCCAAGCTTCTGTTTCCTCTGCAAAATCAGGTGATCTTTTATAATGTCTGCAACTCAGAAATTGCCTGTGAACAGCAAATCCGCTCTAGAGGCATCTTCCCAGGTTCAACCTGAACCTTTCCAAAGGTACCCTCCCAAGCCCAATGAGGCTCTCAGCACCCAGAATCTACCTGCTCAGCAATCCCAGTGACTCTGCCACACAACTAGATACACTCCTGTTGACTTTCAACACAATCATATACGTACCATAACCAAGTAACTTGAGAAACTTTTGATTCATTATAGTGTGCCAAGGAAAGACAAACATTCCCATTCTGAACTATTCAATTGTACTAAATAATAAATCACATGCTGCCGTGCTAGTCTCCAGTGGGCTGTACCAATTCTGAGAGTTCATTCAATTTCAGGAAACAGCTTACTTCCTCCTTCCAAACAAGTTTCACCAAAAATAACAAAGAATAAACTTTCAATCTACATGTGATTTTCTAGGCTTTCAGCTCAAATTTAATTTTGTTAAAAGTTCTCTCCCTGTCGTCATTAAAAGGGGCATTTATAGGTTTAACACAATTCAGGTTTTGTTTTACTTAGAGTCTCTCAAAATTATTTCAGGTTTGACTTTCATTGCATCAAGGCAATTCTTCCAAATAAGTCCACAAGAGACACATCCTGTTTTGTTCTTAATTCTGTGGGAAATGAATACTAAGTAAAAACTATACTTTACAGATACATACTTCCAGGAATATCATCTGAGGAAAATTATAAAACCAAATCAAATGGGGACACTACTTCCTGACATCTGTGTGAAAGAAACACCTTAACTCTGCTGTAAGTCATTTAAATATTAATATTCTTGACACTACTGTCAGTTTTTCATTAACTGAATCAAATGCCAACTTACTGTTCCTCAACATTTTTCATACAAATGCAACTATAGTATTAACTAAAGTAGAGGGGGAAAAAATCTTTCTTAAAAACACACTGAGTCGGGCACACAGGTGGCGCACACCTGTAATCCCAGCAGCTCAGGTGGCTTAAGCAGGAGGATCGCAAGTTCAAAGCCAGCCTCAGCAACTTAGCAAGGCACTTGGCAACTCAGCAAGACCCTGTCTCTAAATAAAATATTAAAAAGGGGGCTGGGATTGTAGCTCAGCGGTACAGCGCTTGCCTTGCATGCGTGAGGCCCTGGGTTCGATCCTCAGCACCACGTACAAAGCAATAAAATAAAGACATTGTGTCCATCTACAACTAAAAAAAATTTTTAAAATAAAAATAAAAAATAAAATAAAATATTAAAAAGGGCTGGGAAGCCGAGCGCGGTGGCTCAAGCCTGTAATCCCAGCACTTAGGGAGGCTGAGACATGAGAATTGCGAGTGTTAGGGTAGCGGCCAGCCAGACACGGACACCTCTGTACAGCCAGGAAAATCCTTTATTCAGGGGAGTGGGCGCCCAGGCGAAGAGGAAAAGAGAAAGAGGGGACGCGCGGGAAGGATTTTATAGAGCCCGCTACAAAACCGCGTGGCGAGCTAGGGATTGGTCATTTTAAAATTGGGGGCAGGTAAGCAGTGGCGGCCTTCGGTTAGGCCTTGATTTTCCCAGGTGGAAGATTCCGGAGCGGAACCCCCTGGGGCAGGGACTGGGGTGTGAAAACTATTTGTTTCCCAGGTGGGAGATTGGGAGAGGAACCCCCTGGGGTAGGAACTGCCTTGTGCTTCTAGAGAGGGGATGTGAAAATTAATTACAAAAAGGCTGTTTTCTACCTTACAGCGAGTTCAAAGCCAGCCTCAGCAACAGCGAGGCGCTAAGCAACTCAGTGAGACCCTGTCTCTACATAAAACACAAAATAGGGCTGGGGATGTGGCTCAGTGGTCGAGTGCCCCTGGATTTAACCTCCAGTACCAAAAAAAAAAAAGGGCTGGGGATGTGGCTCAGTGGTTAAGCACTCCTGGGTTCAATCCCTGTTACCAAAAAATAAAAAATAAAAACTCGCACTGGGGGCAGAGCTCAGTGGTAGAGTGCTTGCTTAGCATGTGTAAGGCCCTGGGTTCAATCCTCAGTACTGGCGGGTGGGGGGAAAACAGATGTAAAATGCAAGTGACTATTATGGTCACTTGCATGGTAGGCAGATTATTGAAAACATAAGATTACTTTAAAAGGCCTAAAAACTGTTGACAAGATGACAAGTTAAACCCAGATGTACATTCATGACAAAATATATTTTGAAATTTATTTTTAAATGTTTTCACATTTTATTAAAATTTATAAGTCTAAAACTAGTTCAAATAGTTTCTAAAGTGTTATCACATTATTTATAAAGGAAGCAAAATCTAACATGATGTGTTTACCATGTGGGTTTGCTATGCCTAGCCAAACGTGATACGCTGAGAGCTCAGTATGTACAAGTCCACGCGTTAATCCTCAGGAAGCTGGTTCAGCAGCCAAAGTAGTTCCCTATTCCTGTTCCAATGACCCTCCTTTCCCAACAGAAGCATGCCTGTCCCAGAGGAATAATCTACAATGCTAACTCTAATTCTACTTCTGGGGAGAAGAAATGCTGAGGCAATTAAAGGCCAAAAAAGTACCAAAAAAAAAAAAAAAAACATAAGGTACACTGCCTGGCTATTCTAATGAATCAAAGAGAGGCTGTTCTCTTTTCAAATAAGATGAACTTTTTTTCAGAGAGACACCAAGACATTCGAATCAGCCTGCAATGAAGGTAAGTCTTCTGAAGAATCTGGGTTGGGCTCTGGGCTGCAGAATGGATAGTCATGGCACACACAGAGGCCCATGTGGGTCCTGTTCTTCAAGCCACCTGCAACACTAGTTTTTTAAATTTCTTAGAGTAGTCAGGAGGCTGATGCTGACTGGTTCGCTTCACAGATGTGGTTCAGTGATAATTTAAAGCCCATGACAAGTCTCCCACATCAAGCAAGTACTGTTACATCAAGGAATAAAATTGTCTCCTTACTCACTAATTTCTTTTTTTTCTCTTTCCACATTTTTTATTAGTGCATTATAGTTATACATAATGAGGGGATCTGTTACATATTTGTACATGCACATAATATAACAATATAATTTGGCCAATATCACTCCCCAGTACTTCCCTCCTTACTAATTTCTAATTCTGAAATCAGGATAAGGTCACCTTCAAGTCCACCATAAATATTTTAGTGATGGAAAAAAAAGAAAACATCGATGGTAAAAGACCAACTCTAACTCCAGTTCCAAAAAAACCCACACATAGATATATCTGGAATACTTAGATATATATATGTATCTGGAATACTGAGTGTAACTACATAATGTCTTTAAAGACAATACTGGAAATCTTATTTGCATAGTTTTTCCAAGCAATAGTCAAGTTTTAAAAATATAACTGTATACCTTTTTCTACACCTATCATCACTCTATTTCCATTCATATGTCTCTGTATTAAGCTAGACAATTTCCTTGAACAAATATTCCACAGCATGCTGTCTTTTTTATTTTCCCTTTAACCTACATACACAATTAATACATCATTACTGTTATTTAACACTAAGAAACATTCCTTCTACTAAGGTGAAACTGTCTTTTCCTTAATTACCAATGACCACCAACTGTTAAATCCAAGAGCAACTTACCACCAATTTCTCTGTAGCATCTAATGCCAGTAATCACCTTTCTGCTGCTTAGAATTTTTTGTTTCTTTGGCAACACTCTCCCAGTTCTCCTTCTATCACACAGCCTGTTCAATTCAGCTTCCTTTACCAAATCTACTTCCTCCTCCTGCTATAGAAACAGTCCCAAGGTTCTGCCCTTGGCCCTCAAAAATCCCACTGCAGTCCCTTCCTCCGTGATTTAACTTACTTCCATGGTTTCCCTACCTCTGTCTCCAGCCCTGGCCTCTAACAAGCTCTATATTGTTTACTTTCAATTGATTACAGGATAGTTCCACAAGGATATCCCATCTAAAATGCCAAATGTAGCACATCCATCATATCCTCAGTTTGTTGATCACCCTGTCACTTATTCTCTGTATTCACTGTCACTCTCTCCTCCCACCTGCACGCACATGCTCTCCCCCACCCCAACAATTTTCATGAGCATTTATCATAGGTCCAAGCACTATGTAAAATGCTTCACACATGTCAATTTTTTTCAGTCCTGAGTATGCCAAAGAAAAGTATGCCATTTTAAGATGAAGAAACCCAAACAGAGAGATTAAGTCCTGTGTCACACAGCAAATAAATGGTGAAGTTGGGTTTCAAACCAATCAGTCTGATTTCAAAGACCATGCTTTAAACAAAACACTGTATTATCTCCAGTTGCCCAGGCCTGCTACCTCCCCACAGCCAGGCACTATGCACTTTGTCCTGTGACCTTAGGATCCTTCCATCTGGTCTCCTTTTCCATTCTCACTTATACTACACCATAGTCCTCAGTGTCACTTATCTTTTCTTAGCTTCCCATCTCTCCATATTTTATTAATTCACCTATTACTCTCTAGCTCAGAACCCATGAGTGGCTCACAGCTACCCCACTATGTACAGGAAAAAGTCAAAACTCTCCAGCCTCATCCACACTCTTCTTCAATGTCATCATGTTTCAGTTAGATAGGACATGTGGCATTCTTTTGTAACTGCCCAGCATCTAACTAACTCCCTTCTTAAGCCTGGGGAATTCTCTACCTCACAATGTAAAAGCTGAAAATACAAATGCACCCTTTCCAAGCCTCCTTTGCAGCTAGCACCAGTGCTTCACCTAGGCCATGCCAATTAGATGCATTATGCCTGACTGTAGAGACAGGATACTATGGAGTACTCTCCCTGGTAGAAGGAGCTATTTGAGTTCCTGGGCAACACCAAGTGTCCAGGCCAGAGGTATTCCATGGTTCAAGTGCAATATCTGCCCTCTGGTGGCTGTAGCCATTTCCTATGGCTCTTCATTGGAGTAACTAGTATAGACTAAGCTACACAGCCTCTGTACCTGATTTTTTAGTCATCATGATGATTCTATGAGCTACCCACAGCACCCTTTTAAAAAACAAAACAAAGCATTTATTTTAAATTCTACTAAATGTAAGTGTTCTTTGACACCCACATACCAAATTATAGGTATTAAAAATTTATACACATTGATTATTGTTGGTTGGGATCCTTGGGAAGCAGACTGTAATACAGACTTTGGGGTAACAAGTTGTTTATTGAAAGGGATCAGCATCCTTTTTTAAAAAATTTATTTTTGGCTCACATCAGCCAAGTTGGCTGTTTCCAAGTAAGCGTAATGACTGGCAATTCACTCATACTGGGTATCTCACTCATTTCAAACACACCCTTTGCTTTTCTACCTCATATAACTACAACTATTTCTTTCATTCAAAATTATTCTTCTCTGCTTTCTCCATTAATTGAAATCCTCCCCATCCTTTAACACCCAGTATAAGTTCTACTTTCCCCATAAATATAATAGCTAATGTTTAGTGACTGCTTTTCTTAGGCCAGGCATTCTCTCATTCAATCTTCTTAAAAACACTAGGAAGAAGACAGTAGCATTATCCCTATTTTAAAGTTGAGGAAATTGCAGCAAAAACAAAATAAGTAAATTGCCCAAGGTCAGCTAGCGAACAGAGATGGAGCCAGAATACAAATCCAGGAAATTTGACACTTGAGCTTGTTAGGAAATGAGGATGTAACAAATTACAATCCACCAGCCAAATCTGACTCATAATCTGTTTTTATACACCTATGATCTAGGAGTAGTTTTCACATTTTTAAATAGTTGGGGGGAAATCAAAACAGTATTTCACGGGGCTGGGGCTGTGGCTCAGTGGTAGAGTGCTTGTCTCACTTGTGTGAGGCCCTGGGTTGGATCCTCTGCACCACATAAAAATAAATAAAATAAAGGTATTGTGTCCATCTACAATAAAAAAAAAATTTTTTAAACAAACAAAACAAAACAAAAAATAGTATTTCACGATCCATGAAAAATACATGAAATCCCAATTTTAACTCCATAAACGACAGTTTTATTGAGAGACAGCCATGCACTGATTGTGACACTTCCACGCTATAACAGCAGAGCTGAGAATGTCTGAGAGTGCTGGTATGGGCTTAAAAGCCCACAAAGCTTCAAATACTTACTGTCTGGCCCCTGACTAAAAGATTTTAAGACACTGCTTTTAACCACTACATTATGTTGCCTCTCTTTAAAAAAAAAAAGACTTCCCCAATCCCTTAATTCCCCCAAGATGGAATAAAGTTTTCCCTTTGGTACGTTTGCACATTTTCTTCTCTAAAGGGCAGTCTGTTTTGCTTTATATTACATTTGACTTATTTTTCTCCTCAGTAGACTGTAAATCCCTTGAAGACAGGCAGTAACCATTTCTACTTTGTATTCTTATTGGTGCCTCACTTATTGCTGGCAGTCAGAAAAGGTTTACCAATTTTAAATAGAAATATGACAGTGCAAACTTTTAAGATTTCAATTATTTTCTTAACACAAACATGAATCATAAAAGTCAGAGATTAGGGCTGGGATTTTGGCTCAGTGGTTGAACACTTGCCTTGCATGTGTGAGGCACTGGGTTCGATCTTCAGCACCACATAAAATAAATAAAGATACTGTGTTCATCTACAACTAAAAAAAAATTTTTTTTAAAAAGTCAGAGATTAGGGCTATGAATGCAGCTCAGTGGTAAAATGATGGCCTAGCATGCATGAGGCCCTGGATTCAATCCCCAACACCACACACACACACACAAAGCCAGAGACTAGCCTGAATGGGTGAAAATGGGCATCCTCAACCACTTCTGTGAGATGTATAAATTGGTACATATAGTCTTTCTGAAGGGCAATTTTCCCTTGTTCATCTAATGCCTTAAAAATGTTCATTTCTGAGCCCGGCGCGGTGGCTCAAGCCTGTAATCCCAGCACTTAGGGAGGCTGAGACAGGAGAATCGCGAGTTCAAAGCCAGCCTCAGCAATGGCGAGGCGCTAAGCAACTCAGTGAGACCCTGTCTCTACATAAAACACAAAAAAGGGCTGGGGATGTGGCTCAGTGGTCGAGTGCCCCTGAGTTCAATCCCCAGTGCCAAAAAAAAAAAAAAAAAATGTTCATTTCTTAGAATTTAGAATTCCTCTGCTAGAAATTTATCTTAAAGAAATAAGCAGGCTAGTATGCAAAAAATGTATGTAATAACAGTACTTAGAGGAGTTAACACACTTAATGAGTTTACATTACATGGTGGGCACTGAGCTAAATCCTTTAAATACAGAACCTCACAACCCTTAGCATAAAAACTGTGATTACCCTTATTTTATGGATGAGGAAATTAAGATACAAGAGGTTAAGTAATTTTTCCAGGGTCAAGGGATTAAAAATGACTTTTTTAGAGAGAGAGGACTAGCTAATTTTAATTTTGCACATTAGTCTTCCCTAAATTTACCACCACAATGAGCATGAATTATATGTATCAATTTTTGGGTGGTAAGGTAGCACAGAAACAATACTTCTATTTTTTCTATTTTTCTAGAAGTTCAAGAAAAATAACCCAGAACAAAACAAGCAGATGTCCTTTTTCATTTACTTTGAAAAGTACTGTAAAAAGTCATCCTCTTAGACTTTAAAACAAGAACAGTATTTACTCACATAAAACAGCCTTGAGAACAACATTCTGGACCCTCTTACCCATACAGCACCACTCAGGTAGTTGTTATGGTTTTGCCAATATGCAAGTAGACAAAAAATTACATTGTGACTTGTACTGAACGAAGACTCTTTGGACTTGAGGATGGACTCATCTATAATCATAGTAATTTACAGAGGAAAGTCCCACACTCTCTGAAAATCTCCAAGGGTATTACATATCCCCAAATCACTAAGTTTGGGGCTTTTCTGGAGTCAAGCTGTTTTGCCTCTACCCTAAAAATACTAGTCAAGCCAGGCACGGTGGCGCATGCCTGTAATCCCAGCACTTTGGGAGGCTGAGACAGGAGAATCACGAGTTCAAAGCCAGTCTCAGCAATGGCAAGGTGCTAAGCAACTCAGTGAGACCCTGTCTCTAAATAAAACACAAAATAGGGCTGGGGATGTTGGCTCAGGGGTTGACTACTCCTGAGTTCAATCTCCGGTACCAAAACAAACAAACAAAAAAAAAAAACTAAAAAAATTAATAAATAAATAAAAACACTAGTCAAGGTTCTCCTTCCATATCTACACTAAATCAACATAGATACTTCCAACTAAGATGTAATCAGTGCTAAGATGGTCATGAAAAAACTCCCCAAAGCCACACCTTACCTCTTCTGGAACAATAATTAATGGATACTTGTCCTCAGATAAAAAGTTGAAAATAACCCATACTTTAAATGCATCTTCTTCCGTAATGAGCAGGAAACTCTTTGTGAGGTTTTTTTTTACACAGAGGGTCCAACACATCCTATTGAATTCAATCTTGTCAAAGTTATCTTGGACCTAAAAAGGAATGAGAAAAAACCCCAATGAACCAGTTCAAAATAAGGGTTTTATCAGCCAAGTAAAATAGAAGAAAAAGCCTTCTTCAGGCTTCTATGTTTATCAACTCTATTAACCAATAGCCATATACCACATATTTGCTACAAGACCCTGTCTCAAAATAAAAAAGAAAAAGGGCTGGGAATATGGCTCAGTGGTTCAATCCTGGATACCAAAATAAAAAAAATAAATAAAAGAAAGAAAGAGAAAAGAAAGGAAAACATATGTAAAAGACAAAGTACAATGTAACAGTCTATAATTCAAAAGAATTTTTCACTATTCAACAAGTAAAATTCAGAAAGCAATTATTTGCCAGGAAAAGTGCAAAGATACCCAACATTAGCCCATTTATCTGGGGAACATAAAGACAAGTACTATGATAAACAGAGAATTCCATGGGAACACTGCAGGACTTATTCAATTTTAAGATTCAAGGGAAGATTTGCAGAATGAGTTCTGTGACAACAAAGCTGAGTCCCAAAGTACCTTCAAAGGTCCAACAAATCAAGAATGGGATGTAGGGTATTCCAGGTAATAGAACAGAATGTGAAAAAGCCCAGAGGTAAAGACAACTATGGTTAGTTTGAAAGGACTGTAGGAGGTTTAATGTGAAATAGGCACTTGGCACTGAAGGGTGATATCAGACAAAGCTCCTTGTAAGTGCAGGGAACAGAAACCATCTTGAGTTCCTTTAAACAGAAAAGAAGTTTATTAGAAAAACAATGGGTAACTTCCCAGATCCAACATGAGAGCTGGAAAATGGAGGTGCTGAAATCAGGCTAGTACTTAAAGCAGGGTAGAGAGCCAGAACTGAAGCCAAAACCACTCACAGGAAAAGTCTGAAGGAGACACGAGGACACCACCGCTGTCCACAGGGATGTCACCCCTTCTTCATTCTCTTGCCACTCTCTGCAATGTGTCTCCACTGAGCCCAGGCCACATTCCTATGCTCCAGCTGCCAAGGAGCAGGAAAAATAATAATCTGAACTTTTCAGTTTCTCAATATGAGACAGGGCCTGTTCCCTATCAAGACCCTACTGGATTTCCCAAACATAAGAAACACTTTCAAATGCTAGAAAGACCCAAAATGGCAAGTGTCCACTACATGGAACATAATGAAAGGTAAAGCTAGAGGGTCCTAAAGAGCCTGATCATTCATCTTGAAAAGTCAGGACTTTCTACTGATGGAGCTGGATGGAGCCGCAATCCTCACTTTCCAAGCCATATTTGGGAACAATATGAAAGATATCCTGGAGAAGGCAGGAGTTGACAACAGGACACGAGCAAAGCATTTCTTTTTTGGAGAACAAAAAGTGCTGTGTAGGGCTGGGATTGTAGCTCAGTGGTAGAGCGCTTGCCTCGCATGCATGAGGCCCTGGGTTCGATCCTCAGCACCACATACAAAGCAATAAAATAAAGACATTGTGTTCATCTACAACTAAAAAAAAAAATTTTTTTTTTTAAAAAAGTGCTGTGTACCCTGGAAGGAAGAAATCACTAGCTGGCTACAAGGAGAAACTTCTCTTGATCTCTACTTAGAATTTCTGGTTGGCAAACCAGTCCTCCAGAAATAGGAAGATCTCCTTTTGTTTTGCGTTCAGAACCTCATCTCTGTCTGGCATCATTTTCCATGCCGCCATCACACACAACTGATTTCATGCAGAGAAAGCAGCAAGGGTAGCAGTAATTGCTGCTGCTAAGGGTAAATATCATCCCTATTTTACAAATCAGGCAACAGAAGTTCAGAAAAACTGAGTACTTTTATCAAGTTCACATGACTAGTAAATGTCAAAACCAGTAGATGAAGACCATTTATGTCACAGAGGACATCTATGCAGAACTACTTGCAAAGGCCACTACCCACACCCTGAAAAAACACTAGGTGGAAGATATGCCACACAGGGGAAATGACATGTGCATGAAAGCGTATCTATCTCCTTGCTCAGAGGAACAAGAAGTGATTCTATGTGGATTATGCGGTAAATCATAGAATTCCTAAGAGGGAGTAGCTAGAAAAGTGGCTGCAAAGGCAAAGAAAGATCAAATCACAAAGGGATTAATAATTCTGGGAAAGAGCCTGTACAAAAACACCGGCTGAAGAGTTTTAGAACAGAAAACAAGCAGGTCATAGGCAGCCCAGGTTAGTACTTTGCAGAAAAGATGGTATTTGAGGTAGACCTTAAGATACAGTGATCACTCTAAGGGGCAGGAGAAGAAAAGCCATGAGCCAAAGCACAGCAGCAGCAGGTGCCACTCATGCATGGGGAATGGTAAGTAGCCAAGTTGGGTTGACATGGATGCAGGAACAAGCTAAAATCAGATGTATAGCATGCTTTGGAACTAACTTTATTATAAATACAGAAGGAAATCAGCAAAGGTTTTTGAGTAAAGAGCAAAAATTAGTTATGTTTTAGGAAAATTATACAGAAAAAATTACACTAGGTGGATATTAGTATGCAAAAGGTTGCAGAGAAGCTGGGCGCGGTGGCGCAAGCCTGTAATCCCAGCACTTAGGGAGGCTGAGACAGGAGAACTGAGTTCAAAGCCAGCCTCAGCAATGGCGAGGTGCTAAGCAACTCAGTGAGACCCTGTCTCTACATAAAACACAAAATAGGGCTGGGGATGTGGCTCAGTGGTCAAGTGCCCCTGGGTTCAATCTCTAGTACCAAAAAAAAAAAGGTTGCAGAGAAAGAAAAAAGATTAGAAAATTACTGCAAAACTACCAGGCAAAAGGCATTAAAGGCCCCAACTAGGGTAAGATCTTGGTAAAAATGGACAGAAAGGATGAATATAAAATAGGTGAGATTTGGGGGACTAGACCAGTGTTTTGACAAAACAAAGGCAAGGGCTAGAAATGTAACTCAATGGTACAGAACTTGCCTGGTATGTGCAAGGTCCTGGGTTCAGTCTCCAGCACCGCAAACAACAACAAGGGGAGAGGGAAAGGGAAAGTACTCAGTTATGGGCTCTTCAGCTTGAAGTTCTGTCAAGACATTTAGACGCAGGTGTCCGAAGACAACCAAAGAAGTGACATGTAACCTACAAGAGAGGCAGATTTATGAATCAAATGCAAAATGAAAATGACCAAAGTCATGATTGCCAATGAGATCACTGAAAGAGAACATAAGGCAAGAAAAGAAATGGAGTCAAAAATGGAACTTCAAGGTACACCTGCATTTACAATGTGAGAGGAGGAAGAGTAATTATAGTCAAAGAGTCAAAGTGATAGAAAAACCACAAACAATGAAAACTGTGAGGAAATAGTTTTAAAAAATCTTGATTAATAGTGTCTAATGCTACAGAGAGATCACAGGAAAAGGAGTTTTAAAGAAGATGACTGATTTTGCAATTAGGAGATCACTAGCTACCTCCAAGACAGCCAAGTCTGGATAAAAGTCAGATTGCAATGGGATCAGAAACCAAGTATATTCTCCATACATTAGTTTGCCTAATGGAAGGCAGTATGGAGATTCCTCAGAGAACTTGGAATGGGGGCTGGGGTTATGGCTTAGCAGTAGAGTACTTGCCTAACATGTGTGAGGCACTGGGTTCGATCCTCAGCACCACATAAAAATAAACAAGTAAAATAAAGGTATTGTGACCATCTACTACTTAAAAAAAAGAAAGAAAAGAAAACTTGGAATGGAACCCCTATTTGAACCAGTTATCCCACTCCTCGACATATACCCGAAGGACTTAAAATCAATATACTGTAATGACACAGCCACATCATGTTTATAATAGTTCAATTCACAATAGCTAAGCTATAGACCCAACCTAGGTATCCTTGAACAGATGAAGGAATAAAGAAAATGCGGTATATATACAATGCTTATATATATATATATACACAATGGAATATTACTCAGCCATAAAGAAGAATGAAATTATGGCATTTGCTGGTAAATAAATGAACTGGATACTATCATGCTAAGTGAAATAAGCCAATCCCAAAGAACCAAAGGCCAAATGTTCTTTCTGATATGTAGATGCTAATACACAATAAGTGGGGGGGGTAGAAATTCACTGGATTAGACAAAGGGGAATGAAGGGAAGGGATAAGGGATGGGAAGAGGAGAGATAATAGAATGAATTGGACATAACTTTCCTATGTTCACATATGAATATACAACCAGTGTAACTCCATATCAGGTATAACCACAAGAACGGGAAGTTATACTCCATGTATATAAAATATGTCACAATACAATCTACTTAATGTATATCCAAAAGAGAAAAAAAATTTTAAAAAGAAAATATCAGTTACAATAGCATCAAAAAGAATAAAATGCCCAGGAATTAACTTAACCAAGAAGAGGAAAAGACCTATACAATGAAAACTACAAAATGCTGCTGAAAGAAAGTATAGAAGATACAAATAAATGTTCATAGACTGGAAAACTTAATACTGTGAAGATGCTCACGCAACTTAAGCAATCTACAGATTCAATGCAATCCCTATCAAAACCCCAATGGCATTGTTTGCAAAAACAGAAAAACATCTAAAATTTGTATGGAATCTTTTAAAGGACCCCAAAATAGCCAAAAACAATCAAAACTGGAGGCCTCATACCTCCTGGTTTCAGAACATATTACAAAGCTACAGTAATCAAAACAGCATAGTACTGCCATAAAGACAGATAATATAGACCAATGCAACAGAGTAGAGAACCCAGAAATAAACCCTGAAGCATATGATCAAATGATCTTCAACAAGGTTGCAAGAATACACAACAGGGAAAAGACAGCCTTCAACACACAGTACTAGGAAAACTGGATATTCATATTGACACCAAATGAAGATAGACCCTTATGTAACATCACATATAAAAATGAACTCAAAATTTATTATTAAAGAACTAAATCTAAGACCTAAAACTAGGAGAAAACACAAAGTGAAAGCTTGATGACACAGCAATGGCAATGACATTCTTGGAAGTGATACCAAAAACACAAGCAACAAAGCCAAAAACAGAAAGGGAACTACAACAAGCTTAAAAACTTCTGTACTACAAAGGAAAGAATCAACAGAGTGAAAAGGCAACCTACAGAACAGGAGAAAGTATTTTTGCAAACCATATACTGAATAAGAAATTAATATCTAAGCTGGACACAGTGGCAAACAACCCGTAATACCAGCAACTCAGGAGGCGGAGGCAGGAAGATCAGTTCAAAAAATAAAAAGGACTGGGGATGTAGCTCATGGAAGAGCACTGTGGGTTCAATTCCCCTACCAAAAAAAATAAAGAGGTTAACATCCAGAACACACAAAGAACTCCTAAAACTCAATAAAACCAATTTTGGGGGCGGGGGATACTGGAGATTGAACTCAGGGGCACTCAACCACTGAGCCACATCCCCAGCCCTATTTTGTGTTTTATGTAGAGACAGGGTCTCACTGAGTTGCGAGGCGCCTAGTCGTTGCTGAGGCTGGCTTTGAACTCACGATTCTCCTGTCTCAGCCTCCCTAAGTGCTGGGATTACAGGCTTGAGCCACCGCGCCCAGCTAATAAAACCATTTTAAAATGGACAAAAGAAGAAAAATTAAAATGAAAACAGGATATGAATAGACACGTCTCCAAAGAATATCTACAAATTTTCAACAAGCATATGAAAAGATGCTCAACATCATTTATCATCAGGAAAATGCAAATTAAACTACAATGAGATATCATCTCATACCTGTTAGAATGGTCACTATCAAAAAAATAAAAAATAGTAAGTACTGGTGCGGATATAGAGAAACCAGAAACTAGTTTTCTGTTGGTAGGATTATAAAATGGTGAAGCTGCTATGGAAAACAGTAGGGTGGATTCTCAAAAAGTGAAAAATAAAACTACTATATGATTAAGCAGCCCCACTTTCAGGTACATATTCAAAAAAACTGAAAATTAGACCTTGAGGAGATATTTGCACACCATGTTCACTGCAGCATTATTCACATTAGCCAACATATGGAAGCAACCTAAATGTCCATCAAAAGATGAACAGAGGGGCTGGGGTTGGGACTCAGTGGTACAGCACTCGCTTAGCACAAGTGAGGCACTAGGTTCAATCCTCAGCACCACATAAAAAAATAAAAATAAAAACCATAGAGGTATTCTCTCCATCTACAACTAACAAAAATTTTTTGAAGATGAACAGAGAAAATGTGATATATGTGTAGATATATAGATATGTAGTTATACAATAGAATATTATGTGACTTAAAAAAGGAAATTCTGTCATTTGCTACAACATAGATGAACCTTAAGAATATTATGCTAGGTGGACATGGTGGTGCACACCTGTAATCCCAGCACTTTGGGAGGCTGAGACTGGAGAATCGCGAGTTCAAAGCCAGCCGCAGCAATGGGAGGCGCTAAGCAACTCAGTGAGACCCTGTCTCTACATAAAACACAAATACCCAGTACCAAAAAAAAAAAAAAGAATATTATGCTAAGTGAAATAAGCCAATCACAAAAAGTTAAATAATGTATGATTTCACTTATGAGATATCTAACTTAAGCAAATTGAATTCACTAAACAGAGAGTAGAATGGTGGTTGTCAGGGGTTGGAGGAAGTAGGAAAGGGGGTGTTGTCCAATAGAGTTTCAGGCCTTCAAGAAGAAGTTCTAGAAATCTCTGTACAGCAATATGCATATAATTTAAAATACCATATATGTCCTTAAAACTGTTAAAAAGAGTTAATTTATGTTATGCATTTTAACACAATTGTTTCCATATTTTTATTGGTGCATTATAATTATACATAATGGTGGGATTCATATATGCACACAATATAATAATATAATTAGTCCAATACCATTCTTCGGTATGTTCCATTTCCCTCCTTTCCTCCCTCTCCAGGTCCCTATCACCATTTTTTTTTTAAGTACAAAATCCATCACTTTTCAACATTAAATAGTACATAAAGAATTAGCATTCAAAGCTTTCACATGAGGGATTACAACAAAGTAAGGAAATTCAATTTGGGGTCTACAGGATTTCACACATCATATACTAAATAAAACAAATGGTGTTCAATGTTCTAAGAGCAAGAAACATATGACGAGCTAATTTTTTTAAATGCTACCAAGTATTTGATTATTTTTAAATATGATGTTCTGGAAGGAAAAGACAAAATAAAGAAAAATCAATATGCTGATCAGAGTGCATATAAAAGGCAACTATATGTATAGGAAAGGGAAAAGAATAAATCATCTTTGCTGTTTATATAGTCAAGTCTGTATCAATATCTGTCTTTGAGCTGAACTGCTCCTCAAGACCCTTATTTTAGGTCCTTTCTTTTACTGTTTATCTAATAATATGCAAATAACCCTACATGTTATCAGATAAAAAGTAAAATATTTGTCTACTATAGGTCAGTCAGTATATGTAATATGGGACTACCACATCAAATAAGACACAGTCCGACTTTACACAGCTTCTAGTCACTAGGAATCTGATGCAATGAGGAATACAGTTATGTGCATATGCTACAATAAAGATGAGTACAGGGTGCTCTGGAATATAATTCAGATAGTGAGGATGGAGGCTAGATGCAAATCATGCTTAATTATGAAGAGTACATAAGGATTATTCAAGTGAAAATAGAGCCGAGTCGTGAGCCAGGATTTTTGTCTGTTGGTGCTGTGCACTCAGCTATTGAACAGAAATGTCAAAGGGCTGGATGATTAGAGATTGTTTTAAGACGATGAAAAACAAAGTGCAAGGACTGTTTACATAAGCTCATCGCTTATTCTTTGGCAATTTTTAAAAGGCTTAAGAATAGTAAGTTTTCATAACCACTAGGATAGCAACAAAAAAAAATGACAAAAAAGAAAGAAAAACAAGAAAGAAGACGTGTATAAACAGTGAATGGGTGAACATATGTAGCATATCAATACAATGGAATATTATTTGCCATTAAAAACGAAATACTGACACGTTACAACATGGATGAACCTTGAAAATATGTTACACAAAAGGCCACATATTAAACAATTCCATTAATATGAAATATTCTGACAGGCAAACCCACGGAGTCAGAAAGTAGATTAGTTGTTGCTAGGTGGCTGGGGAAAGGCAGAATGGAGACTGACTACTTACTGACACTGGATTTCTTTGGGGGATTTTGGAATTAGATAGAGATGATGACTGTACAACACAATGAATGTACTAACAACTATTGAATTATACACCTTAAAATGGTAGGTTCTGGTGGAGGGATGGCAGTTTGAGCTGGAGATATTAGCTCAGAGGTAAAGTACTTGCCTAGCACGCACAAGGCCCTGGATTGGATCTCCAACACTGCAAAAAACAAACTAACGAAACAGTAAATTGTATTTAATGTGAATTATATCTCAATGGAAAAACATTAGTTTCATAAAACCACTTAAACCAGAGCAAAAGTACAAAAGCCAAGAAAATGGAAAAGGCAAAAAGGGAAGGCTCTTATAGCCACACACACAATTCTAACCTCCAACTCTTTTCTGAGTCCAAGTTCTATATTTACTATAGTTCACACAAAATCATCAATTATTTAAAATAGAAGGCCATATTTTATTCACGTTGCATCCTCTCTGCATTGTATACAGGGTTCATTTGCTCATTCGTTCAGATAATTGTGAGGGTTCACCAAGTGCCAGTCATTGTGTTAAGACTGAACAACAGTGAATCAGACCTCACCATTACAGAACTCACACTCCATAAGCAGAATCCAACCCCAAACATTACAGCAACACTCTAGCACCTATACTCTGAAAACTAAGTCCTCAGAAGAAAAAGGATAGGATGCTGTGAGAACACATAATGAGATTGTTGTTAGCTCTGGACAGGGTGGGGTGCCACCTGAGGAAACCTCCCTGCGGAAGTGACACATACAAAGACCAGAGGATGGACAAGAAGTGACTGCATCTTATGGGTGGAGAAAGTCTTACAGCAGAGGAAGCAGCATATCTGAAGGCTCTGAGGCAGAAAGAGCCTTGGTAATATGAGGAACAGAGAAAAGCTATTGCTGTTGCACTGAAGTAAACAACTCAAATGTGCATCCATTGATGAGTGTGACAACAAAATGTGGTGTATCCACAATAGAATATAATTTGGCTATAAAAAGGAATGGAAGTAGGGGCTGGGATTGTAGCTCAGCGGTAGAGTGCTTGCCTCGCATGCGTGAGGCCCTGGGTTCGATCCTCAGCACCACATACGGAGCAATAAAATAAAGACATTATGTCCATCTACAGCTAAAAAAAAAAAAATTAAAAAAAAAAAAGGAATGAAGTACTATTACATGTTACAAAATGGATGAACCTTGAAAATGTGCCAAGTGAAAGAAGCTAGAAATAAAAGGCTGCATAATATATGACTCCATTGAAACTAAATGCCCTTGGGGCTGGGATTATAGCTCAGTGGTAGAGCACTTGCCTTGCATGCATGAGGCACTGGGTTCGATCCTCAGCACTACATAAAAATAAATAAAGATATTGTGTCTATTTACAAATAAAAACAATATTTTAAAAAAAAACTAAATGCCCCAAATACACAAATCCATAGATAGAAAGTAGACTGGTGCTTGTCCAGCAATATGAGGGGAGTGTGACTGCTAATAGGTATGAAATTTGGGGAGAAGGGAATAGTGAAAATATTCCAAAATAGACTGTGGTAATAGGTCACACAAAATAGTAACTATGCTAAAACCACTAAATTGCATGTGTCAAATAGGTAAATTACAGAGTATATGAATTACATGTCAATAAAGCTGGTACTTTTTTAAAACAGTATTTCTTTGTATCACTCTGACATTTATATTGTTGGTCAAAATGTTCACAGCAGAATAGTCATCCATAGCTCTCAGCATGAAACTCCTTTATTTGCTCTGAAGTGTATAGTGCTCTGTTGATTCACAAATATGATGAAAATGTAGAGTACAACTTGGTCAATGTGCCAAATTAAAACCATACGACTTTCAGCATGTCTGTAATCCAGCTACTCAGGAGGCTAAGGCAGGAGGATCATGAGTTCAAGGCCAGCCTGAGCAACTAATCCAGGTAAAAACCAAAAGACTATACAACTTTCAAACAACGATGAAAGAAAAAATAATACTACAAGGCAGAAAGAACATACAAAAGCATGAGTTTGCATAGTTAAGAGCAGTACCACTTCGTATTAAGTGATGGCTGTTAGGCACACAGTGGAAGTACTCTTGAGAGTTGAAGGCACAGTTATTCAACCAGCAGAAGAAAACTGAACCCACATGTTATGCAAGAAATGTAACTGCCACGTGAGCACCAAGCATGGTAAGAAAGTTCACACACACAAGCGGAGAAGAGCATAAAAGACTAGGAAAACAGAATGCAGAGACTTCTAGCGTCTAAAGGAGATGACATTAAGCCAAAATGTTCTGTTTTTTTCTTGTATGTATGCTTCCAAAAAACAAAACAATTAAAAAAAAAATCTGTTAGAAAGAATCAGAGTCTCCAAGTTGAAGCTGGTATGCTGCCAATGAATTACCGGTTTTAATCACATAGCAAAGACCAAGTCTTACTCTATAGAGCCAGGAAAAGAACTGACAATGATTTGGACCAGCAAGCCTAATCAGCCATTAAATCTCATGAAAGAATTAGACTGCCTCTTAAACATGCTGAAGCAGAACTAGTTTTTTATGTAGTTCCTTGGACTAAATAGGAAATGAATGTTAAGATACCAATTTCTTCAATTATTCACCATCTGATAATTCAAGTATGGTGTCACTTCGCAAAAAAAAAAAAAAGAAGAAGAAAAATTCACTAAAATTAAAATTTCTTCCTAAATGTTTGTGGAATTCCACTCTTGCTAAAGAAGGAATTTAGCAAAGTTAGCATACATGGAAGGCAAAATATTTGATAAAACAACACCAGACAAGTTAATCATTTAAGTTTCAGAGAAACTAAAAATAAATCCTATCCATGTGAAGAACAACAGGAATGATTATCAGAAAGTAAATACAGAAGACAAATATAAAAATTACCTTATAGAAAGTGAGTGTCAACAATATTTATCTTAGTCCCAACCCCTTCAGAATAATAATACTCTCGGGCAAAGGCAAAAGACCTCTAAAACAACCTGGAGACAAACTAACCAAATGGAAACTAAAGAACACCACACACTAAAACACTTGAAAGTATCTAAGAGAACTGGATGGATGCTGCAATAGTTTGAGATTAAAAGAATTTTTTTTTCCAGAAAAAGAATAAAGGGTTTAAGTGACTGAAGTACACCCCAGAGTGCAGTGGGCCCCCTTCAAGAGAGAAAACAGCCTGTCGTCAGACTTTTTTTTAAGTAACTACATCACTGCCTTCCACTAGTATTTCCCCTGTGTAACCAAATAACTAGGAAAAAAACATAATTCTGAAAGGGAGCAATTGATCCCTCAAGAATACAGTTGAAGGGACGCTGTTGGAAAAGCTAAATGGTTTAGTTCCAAAACTTATCTAACCCTTATTAGCTAGGCTATCTTAGGTTCTATTTCCTCCTGCATTAAATGGGGATAACTCCAGTTCTACTCACAGGATTAATATGAAGATCAAATGAGGCAGTACATATGAAAGCACACCTTGCAAATGTTTAATCAATAATTCCTATTTTCTTTGCATAACTAATGGCAATCTCTAAGCTTTGTGTCAACATTCTTTAGTCACTATTGGCATTTTTTTTTTCCAACCAAATTTCAAAACAAGGCACTAATCTGTGCACAATTTAAACCCACACCATGGAAACCTTGGCTGTCTTACTTGGATTGCAGGACTGGCAAAATTCCACTCCAGGTGGCTAAGCAGTAATAAACAAGGACTCACTGTTTCATCACATCCTCACTCGCTCCTTGGATAAGTTTTTCTACAAATTTAGTGGCACATTTTGGACTTTTTTCTTTTGCAGTTACAAAACTTTAAAATATCCAAATACTCAAAGAAAGAACATTTTAAAACTTAAAATTAAAGAGGTTTAAAAAAATATTACACCAACAGCACTTCAAGATATGAAGCCAGTGGATATCCTCTCCAATGACTCATTCCACACAAATTCTAGCAACTAAAAAACAAACAATTTCCAGATTCCTGAGAATTTCACAGTATCTTTTGAATATTTTAATAAGACACAAT
Source organism: Xerus rutilus (assembly GCA_028644305.1). NCBI lineage: Eukaryota > Metazoa > Chordata > Mammalia > Rodentia > Sciuridae > Xerus > Xerus rutilus. Next base: position 47,344,473 of record CM053399.1, read on the forward strand.
TTTACTGTTTATAATTTTTAAGATTAAACACATACACATAGCAGATCATCAAATATTTGCTGAAGACATATTTACTTTTAACTACAGAGCAACTTAATCAATGAACAAAATAGACATAGCAAAAAAAGAAAATAAAAAAACCTCCAGAAAATAGTACAGCATCTTACTGTGAAGATGCTTCAGATGTACAGAAACCACAAGTTGATTAAATCTTTAAATACTTTTAAAGGGCTAATAAAATTCACCCTTTTAAAGTACACAATTTTACTAAATATCCACAAGGCTTTACAACCATTATCACTAGCTAGAACATTTTCATCATTTTCCCAAAGAAACTCCAAGCCAATTAGTAATTACCATTTCAACCTCCTCACATCCTCTAGCAATCTCTAGTCAACTTTTTCTCTCTACATATTTGCCTATTTGGGACCTTTTATACAAATGGAATCATAAAATACATGATTTTTCTAAGTTTGAGTAAATCTTCCATTTCATTATCATGTGGTTTGTCTTTTTCCTAATTAAACATGACTATACAACATGGTGACTGTAGTTAATAACAATGTACTACACATTTAAAAATTGCTAAGAGTAGATTCTAAGTATTCTGACTATAAATAAATAGTATGTGAGGTAATACACATTACTTTGATTTCACCATTCTGCAGTGTATACTATTTCAAAACATTTTATACACTATAAATATATATAATCTTTATTTGTTGAATGAAAATAAACACAAAGCAGGGAGAAAAGCACATATACAACATATAAAACAGGTATCCATACAGATATATACATATACATACACAGATTAACATACACAACATACAAAACATGTATACGTACAGATACATATGTATACAAACACAGATATATATATACACATATACACATGAACACACACAAAGAAAGACCAGGAAATTGTATTGTGGGACTGATGAGTAATAACAGATATAGATACAAAAAAGCACTATACAAATGAACACACTGTAATTTTGATTACTTTGTTACAAAATTTCTGAAATGTATGATATAGCCTCTTCTGATTTTTAAGAAAAATCCTGGGGCTGGAGTTGTGGCTGAGTGATACAGCGCTTGCCTCCCACATGTGAGGCACTGGGTTCCATACTCAGCACAGAAAAGAAAAGAGAGAGGACAGGGGAAAGCAGAGGGGGAGAGGATGAGGAAGAGGAAGAGGAAGAGGACAGGAGGAGAAAGGAAGAGGAAAAGGGAGAAGGAGTAAGGGAGGAAAGAAAGGAGGGAAGGAAGAAAGGTATAGTGTCCATCTACAACTAAAAATATATATATAAAAAACATCCTGAACAACATTTTGACCTCCATATTACTAATTACAATAAATGGTAATTATTGTACTTTGCTATTATAAAAGGACACTAAATTATTTTTAAATGTATGTTTAAATAGCAATAAAAATCTTAAGTCATAAAAAATATATAAATAGTTGTGGTATTTAGGTGATAGGAAAATGGAGTCTTTAAAATATATTTTATTTTTAATTTAAAAAATGTTATTGTCACTCTTTGAAAAGCATTTTTGACATATACCAAAAAAGTTCATACTTAGTGTTATAAGCAAGTAAAAGCAGGAATTCCCTAATTTTTGATATGAATATTACTGTCATAGCTAAACTAAATGTACATAATGTGGATATATGACACTAATGTATTATTCAGTAAAAAACATAAGCTGAAGAACCACACATATGAATCTTGATATAGAAAACAAAATACCACATATAGCCAGGCACAGTGGCTCACACCTATTGTCCCAGCAAGTGGAGGCTAAGGCAGGAGAATCACAAGCTCAAGGACAGCCTGTACAAATTAGCCAGATTCTCAGCAACTTGGCAAGACCCTGTCTCAAAATTTAAAAAATAAACAAAGTAGGGGGTGTACATACTTCTAAGCACATGTGCTTGTTTGTGTGCTATTTGCCTGTTTTTTGTTTTCAATACTGGAGATATAACCTAGGAGCACCTTACCCCTGAGCTATATCCCCAGCCCTTTTATTGCTTTTGCATTTTTTAAAAATTTTGTTTTGTTTTGTTTTGTTTTTGAGACAAACTTGCTAAATTGCCAAGGCTGCAACAAGAAGCTGAGGCAGGAGGACTGCCAAGTTCAAAGGCAGCCTCAGCAATTTAGCGAAGCCCTGAGCACCTTAGCAAGATCTTGTCTCAAATTAAAAAAAATTAAAATGGGCTGGGGATGTGGTTCAGTAGCTAAGCACCCCTGGGTTCAACCCTGATACCAAAAATAAATCAATAAATAAATAGCCAAGGCTGGCTTGGAACTTGTGATCCTTCTGCCTTAGCCTCCCCAGTTGCTGAGATTAGAGGCATGCACCACTAAACCCAGTTTGCTTGCTTGATTTATTTATCCATCTATCTATCTATATATTTATTGATACTAAAGATTGAAGCTGGGGTGCTCTACCACGGAGCTACATACATCTTCAACCCTTTTTATCTTTTTATGTACCAGGGATTAAAGCCAGGGGGCATATAACCACTGAGCCATATCCCCAGCCTCTTTTATTTTTTATTTCGAGACAGGGTGTGGCTAAATTTCTTAGGGTCTCACTAGGCTGCTGAGGCTGGCCTTGAACTTACAATCCTCCTGCCTCAGTCTCCTGAGCTGCTGGGATTATAGGCATGCACCACCACATCCAGCTTGCATGTAATTTTTTTTTTTTAAAGATTTTTTTTTTTATTTGTAGATGAACACAATGTCTTTATTTTATTGCTTTGTATGTGGTGCTGAAGATCGAACCCAGGGCCTCACGCATGCGAGCCAAGCGCTCTACCGCTGAGCTACAATCCCAGCCCGCTTGCATGTAATTTTAAAAAGCTCGACAAAGTTATTCACCAAACTGTTAAGAATGGTTATTCCTGGAGAATGATTAGAAAGATTTCTAAAAATTCACTTTTTATTCCATATATTCCTGTGTTATGTATTTAATAGTAAGCATGTACTTTCATAACTTTTCAATCACCAATTTTTAAAGTATTTAAATGTACCATAAATGTCCATTATTTTATTTTTTCATGCATTAAATTCAACACTTGGGAGGGAGGGATGGGGAAAAGTTATCAACAGGTACTAAGTTATAGTCAGATAAGATTAAGAAGTTCTGGTGCACTATTACATAGTAGGGTGACTAGAGACAATGCTAATACACTATATATTTCTAAAAGTGGTAAGAAAGGATTGTGAATGGTCTCACTACAAGGAAATGACAAATATCAGAAGGATGATTTTACCCAAATTAAACATTATATAATGTATACATGTAAGGAAACATCACATTATATGCCAGAAATATATACAATTTTGTTTTTACATATTAGTTAAAAAGTACATTTCATTTAAAGTTCTAAAAAATTCAATACTTTCACCAGGCATCAAAATAAAAGCATTTTCTAAGAAGAAAGTAAGAAGAAGAACTCAGCTGAAAACTACATTTTGGAAAATGTCTAGATTAGGAGGGAGAGAGGGGAAGGATGTGATCTCATAAAGGCATCTCTAAAGAACTTAGAACATGGTAGATCATGGGATCAAAAATGAGAGGCCAGGGCTGGGGCTGGGGCTCAGTGGTAGAGCGCTTGCCTCGCATGCGTGAGTCATTGGGTTCAATCCTTAGCACCACATCAAAATAAATAAAATAAAGATATTCTATCCATCTACAACTAAAAAAGAGAGAGAGAGAGGCCAGACACAGTGGTGCACATCTGTAATTCCAGTGACCCAGGAGGCTCAGACAGGAGGATCACAGGTTCAATGCCAGCCTCAGCAACTTAGCAAGGCCATAAGCCACTCGGCAAGACCCTATCTTGGAATTTTAAAAAGACTGGGAATGTGGCTCAGTAGTTAAGTGCCCCTGGGTTCAACTCCAGTATCAAAAACAGTTTTTTTCAACACTTTTATGTATAAATTATTAATGATCCAATCCAAAGGAAAAACTGAACATGGCAGCAAATATCAATAGACTATATGGGCTTCTAAACACATGATAGGATTTTATAGCATCCTACTTAGAATATAACCCAGAGGACATATTCAAGTGGTACCTTGAAATATCTGGGATGAAAAGTTCAGTGTATAATATGTGTATTACATTACATATTAAACTCACCAAAAAGGGCCTCTGGGGCCCACTTGGTAAATCAAACACAGCTGAAAGCAAGAGAAAGTTAAGAATCCTACCTTTTCCAAAATGAACTTGTTTAAATATGGCATGTAGCCCTGGTTGGAGACAGGCCCTTCATCATCATCCCTGAAGTGCTCCTCAAGGGCAACAGGGTCATGTGGAACCTTCAGAACTGTGCATAAGTTATGGGAAAGGACCTAAGGGGGAAAAAAGAGTAGTTTAAAGGCACCCACTAAATCACTATGTGACACCTCCATTGTATGAACACAACACACAGTTCCCTGCCCTCAGCAGAGAAAGATGAAGAATAAACCAGCAAGGTGGGCATGATGGCGCACGCCTATAATCCCAGCAACTCAGGAGACTGAGGCAGGAGGACTGCAAATTCAAGGCCAGCCTCAGCAATTTAGCAAGGCTCTAAGCAACCAAAATAGAACATTAAAAAAGGGACTGAGGATGTGGCTCAGCATCCCCTGGGTTCGATCCCCAGTACCAAAAAGAGAAAGAATAAATCAGCAAGTACTGCTCAGCTGCCAGCCGCCTACTTATTACCCAGGAATCTCTCTTACTCCTTCCTAGTTTTGGTTTACTTCAATCAAGTCTATTTTACATTTCCACATGAGCCAGGCACCATGCAAGGTCTATGAATACGATTCTCCTTATTGTCTTTTATTAACTGATCCACATTAACAAGAAAGGGAGGAGGTAAATGGTGTTCAAAATTAAAATTTTCCCCAAGTAGATCAGCATCAGCAAAACAGAGTTAATTTAGAGAAAGAACTGTGTACTGAGCAACTATAGCCAGGTGTTCTGAACAAGGTGACTGAGCTGGACAAATCACAACTTCTCTGGGCTTCAGTTTGTTCATATATTCAATAGAAAGGACAGATTAAGATACAAATACACCAAATACTAACTTGTAATCTATTAAGTGTCCAAACATCTCTAAAATTCTATGACTCTAGGCCAAGTTTCAGCGTAAGTACAAAAGAAAAAGAAATCAAGAGAATGGTTTAGAAATAGGAGAAAAATATCTCAGGAATGGTAATTGCTAGAGATAGGGCAGGGGAAAAGGGTGGAAAAAAGGCAGCTGGATTTGAACAGTGCATGCTGTATGCATGTATGGAAATATCACACTAAACAATTAATACATACAATTAACATGTTTTAATAAAAATCTCAGGAACCACTAAACTGGCTGAAAATACTTTGTAGAACATTTGCTTTCCACAGCACAAATACATAAGAGACTACTACTGGTCTTGCAATAACCTAAGTGCATACTTCCACATTCAGGTAGTAGGGTTAGCAGTTTAGACTATCTCATGAAATTCTAATTCTATCTAATGAAAATTAATGAAAAACAAAACTTAAGTCCCTTCCATTTCATGTGTACATCCTAAACAGGTCAAATTACATAGATAAGGCTACACTGTCTTTAACTGAGAAACTTCCTAGATGTTAAATCTCAGGTTAAAATATACCCTATTTTCTCAGTATTAAATATTTTAACTACTTAAGAAGCCACATTCATCTCAGTAAACACTTTTCAATTCCATTAAGCAAGTCATTCTTTTCTGCATATACATATTTCAGTTATAATTTTTTAAGATTAAAAATTTTTAATCTATAAAAAGAACATTTGAATATCTTTTTTCTAAATCAGTTTTGTTTCTTAAAGCTTCATTTATATGCACATCCTTTCTACATGCTCTACTGGTTTTAAGGAAGTAAATACAGTGAAGGAAGTAAATTTACCACCAACTATAAATGTAGTAATGAAGACTTTTCTCGGCCCCTACAAAGCAGGCTGTGTTTGCCAGTAGAACACATGGAAACAGCATGGTGAGGATGTTATTAAAGAATCTTACACCACAGTCAACAAAATCCTAAGAAGATACATATTTTTTCTTCTCCATAGTAAAACCTCTCTGGTAATTACCTGCCCCTAAGAGATTTTGTGGGGATCAATTTCAAGAACGTAAAGTGTTTAAAAACTGTAAAGTGCTATGAAAATATAAGTTTTAGAGAAATGAAGAGCATATTTATCAGCTGAGGATAAAAGGTCATTCAAATTATAAAATTATCTGTGACTTTACTAAGTAAAAATTCCCAACCACTGGCTAATTTATGGTACATTCATAAAACATTAAAAACCATGAGGAAGCTTGCTAGGTACTGATATGAAAAGATCCCCAAGATAAATTATATGAGAATATACAGTATGTCATCTTCTGTGTAAAAGAAAAAGGAGGAAAAGTAAATTCTGGAAGGATTCCTTAAAAAAAAAAAAAAACTGCAAGGAGAAGGCCTTAGTTGATAGGAGACCAGGGGTAAAGATAACTTTTCACTGCATCTCTTTATCTTATCAAGTTTAAAAAAAAATTACATATTAAAAAATGCTCTACCTAGGCTAGGGGTATGTATAGTTCAGTGTACAGTATGAACAAGGCTTGATCTCCAGCACAGTCCAAAAAAAAAAAAAAAAACTAGCCAGATACAGTGGTGCACACCTGTAATCCCAACAGCTCAGGAGACGGAGGCAGTAGGATCTCAAGTTCAAAGCCAGCCTCAACAATTTAGCAAGGCTCTAAGCAACTTAGTCAGAACTTCTCTCAAAATAAAACAATTTGGGCTGGGCGAGGGGGTGCATGCCTGTAATCCCTGCTCTTTGGGAGGCTGAGACAGGACAATCACGAGTTCAAAGCCAACCTCAGCAACGGCAAGGCACTAAGCAACTCAGTGAGACCCTGTCTCTACATAAAACACAAAATAGGGCTGGGGATGTGGCTCAGTGGTTGAGTACCGGTAAGTTCAATCCCCAGTCCCAAAAAATAAAAATAAAACAATTTGGGCTGGGGATTTGACTCAGTGGTTAACTGCCTCTGGATTCATTCCCCAGTACCAAAAATAAATAAATATTTTTTTTAAAAAACTGAACATATATATTTTTAATCAGTCTGCCAACGATCACGCAGCCAAATCTATCTATCTTCATAGTCTGTTCTTCTATATTAACTTACTCCCTAGAGACAAAGTATAAAAGGAAGACTAATTCACAACAATGTGCCATAAGTAATAGGTAAGTGGGATCTAAAGGCAATACCTGAGTTTTGAATAGGAGTTACAGAAGAAGAGAGAGATAATCTAGGGCTGTCAGGATAACTTTTGGATAGGAATAGAGGCCACTGACCAGAAAGGGGGATAAAATGAGAAAAATAGTTGGTTAAGGCAAAGTTCTCAGGGAACAAAAAGAAAACAACAATTTTTCCCATGGTTACCCTGTCCTCTGCCTTTGGGTTTCACAGATTCTCCAACTAATGTCCTGGCAGGGGCCTTGGATGCCATGTTGTCATATTTCTCATCTTATAAATAGTGAGTAGCTCAAAACGTTCAATATATTTTTCTTGACTAAGGTTACTTGAGCAAAGTTGAGATCATAACTCTGGTTTTACAATTCCTAATCACACTTTCTAGTAATAAGGAGTGTAATGCCTTCAGTTCTCCAAAGTCAATAGCAAGGCCCTCTGTAAGTGGAGGTGCTTAGTTTGATTCAATGATCCCACTAAAGAAGATTCACATTTGAACTCTAGAGTTCAGCACTGGACAATTAATTAATTGCCAGAATTTAAATGAGTACATTTAGCAGCATTCTTGCTAAATACAAAGCAAGCTGAATTAAGGGATAATTTTCTTAAACACCTTTACTTATAATCTGTGAGGGAGGCATCACATATAGTAACAAGCACCCTGGAGGAAGAGACTTGAACTCCTGTCCTGGTATCACTTGATCTCAGTATGCTCACTATAAAATGAGGAGTTGGGCTTGTGTCAAAAATTTGGAGGGGAAAAAAGCTCAACCTTTAACTGTCAACCCAAACTCATTTCAAGAGAAATGAAGAGAACTATAATTTGGATGAGTAGTCCAGCTCTGTTATAGCTTTTGTCAGTAGGCCTAGAAAAAGGAAGTAGTCTTCAAACAAAATGAATGATATAAAAAGTGTTATTAAAAGAGGAACAAAAATTGTGTGTTGTCTTTAACACTTTTTATCTTTTTATCAGGTATTTGTTAAAGCCTAGACAGAATCTCAGGTTTTTTTAAATTAAGAAAAAAAAGTACAAAGAAACTAAAATTTTGATGGCCAGAATTTAAATGAGTACATAAAGTTCCATAAGTTTATACGAGCAACCTGTGCTTTTTAGAGTAGACTCACACCATCACAGAATTTATGAGTTATGAAACTGGGATTAGAACGCAAATTTCTCACTCTGGTATCCTTTCCATGCTGTACCACCTTACCTCTCTGGAAAACCAGCCCCAACCCACACAAACATGACTCTGGATAGGAAAGAACATTGTGTCTAAATTGCAGGGAGTGGCTGGGGCTAACCCAGTCCCATCCGCTGGTTTCCCAGCACCCAACAAGATGACTGGCACTCTTCAGCAGAGCCAAGTTAAATCCTATGATAAAGAACTACACACGTGCTAGCACACCTGTAATCCCAGAAGCTTGGGAGGCTGAGGCAGGAGGATGGCGAGTTCAAAGCCAGATTCAGCAAAAGCAAGGCGCTAGGCAACTCAGTGAGACCCTGTCTCTAAATAAAATACAAAATAGGGCTGGGGATGTGGCTCAGTGGTCAAGCACCCCTGACTTCAATCCCTGGTACCCCATCCCACCTCCAAATAAAGAACTACTTGTGCCCAAAAATCTAGAAGAGTACAACTATTTTTTTCACTAGGAGCCCCTAACTCCCAACACTACCCTCTGGCAATAGTCCCTTCTCCAGATGAGGAAGCCAGAAAAACAGATCAAGACAAAAGCAATCAGAAAGAAAGAGGACTATGAGTTCTTAATTTGTAAAAGGACTGACTGAATCACTGTAATCAGGGCATTTTCAAGTTTCTCTAAAAAGCTGAACTTCTCTCACTTTAAACGCCTGCTCTTCCAAAGGCCATTCTTCTAGCACCTACATGATTTTTAAGCAACTTTGCTCATTCCCCTGATTTGAAGAATAAACGATTGTTACACAATAAACATCCATATCCATGTCAGAAACTCATCTCTGCCATTCCTTCATGGCAGTCTGGTGTTGCCCCTGCAGGGTCTCTGCTGACAAGAGATGACTAACTGGCTGCATGAGCCCTGCTCCTGTGGTCTACTGTTCAGTGGTTTGCCTTTTGCCCTTTTGAAGTATTTTGCCCCAGCTATCATGAAAATGAAATCAAGGAGGGTGAATGACTAAACAGTGTTTTAACACACATGAGTGCTTAATGTTCACCCTCCTCCTTCTCAAAGATGTAGAGATTTTAAAAGGTACTTTGAAATGTGCCCCCCAGTCACATCATTTCCCTGTACAGGATATGCGTAATGGGCAAGATTCAACACTGAAAAAGTGCTGGTGGTGGTGAGGTATCTATTCCAACAGACTTATCTGAACCAACACAATTATGAAATTATAATTATAATGCATAATAGGCAATCTTTTTTTTAAACACAAAAAGTCCTCTGATTTACAAAATTTGAAGCTAATGGCAAATTACCAGAAAATCATTCCTAACAATGAGCCAGAATGACCAATTTCCTACCACTGCTATGCCTAGCCTTAGGAGCATTGTCTACTAGAAGTCCTACCCCTTTCCACATGGAGTCATTTCCCGCCTTCCTGACAATATCCTTTAGTCCTGCTTGTCACTGCTTACATTTTGCTGGCTTTCTCTTAAATTACATTTACTCTACTCATCCTCAAAAATCTCAAAGTCACTGTTGACACTGCCCTATCTCAATCCCTAAATGTTAATCAATTACCATCCTAGATACTTACCAAATAAATCTTCAAGTGTGTCTTATATCATGTTATCCCCTTGCCTACAGTCATCAAAAGCCTACAGAAGTAGAAGCCAAAGAAGTATCTGAGCCCCATATTTAAGTCAATCCACAATTTCTATCTATATTTTTTCCTTTCTCTCTGCACCAACAGTACAAGTCTAGCCAAACAAGCTTCCTCATTAAACCCTAAGCAAACTCTGTGCCACCCTACTTCCTCTGCTGGGTCCCTGAGTAAGGCCTCCATGTGTACCTCACATACATGCTTTCTCTGAATCCTTAACCATTCAAAACCAAAAAGTCTCTCCCTACTGTTTCCCAAACCATCTGTACCTCTTGTGTTACACTTCCACACATGACAGTCAATCCCCTCTGAGAGCAAGGCCCATGCCTTACCCATCGTTGCCTTCCCACACCACAGCACCTACCATCCTGCACAGTATTCTAAAGGCTTTCAATAAATGTGAAAGCAGTTCCTTCTAAAAATTTGGTCAATCGTAAATCCATAATTCTTTAATGAAAACCATCTTAGAAAGTGTCCTACTCCTATCTCCTTACCTCACAGATAAAAAAGATTGGGGCCTGGAACTTGGCCTAAATCACACAGTAGTTAGTAACAAAGCAAGCCCTAGAACCTGAGTTTCCTAACTGTTCCACAGTGATGCCCTTCTGCCTAGTCATATCTTTTAGGACTAGGTCATTCTTCTTCATAACCTCAAGGAAAACTTCACTGGCTCACCTTGCCCAATGAACTCAGCATTTAATTCTGTTTCATATGCTAGTGGTATCTCAAATACCTAACTGCAGTTTGGTGAAGAAAGAAACTCTACTTACTTTTTATTCTGTATCCTTCACAACATATAGCATGGGGTTAGGGAGGACTCAGTAGGAGCATAACACTTACAGAGAGATTAAGGCAGGATATCTCATCCAAAACCATCTGTTGTGATGTTGTCCATGGAATATATGCAACCAAACTACAACATGTGTCACTGGATTACATTCTAACTGAACCATATTTTTTTGTGTTTGTTTGTGAGAGGGTACCAGGGATTAAACTCACAGGCACTTGACCTCTGAGCCACATCCCCAGCCTTATTTTATATTTTATTTAAATACAGAGTCTCAATGAGTTGCTTAGCGCCCCCCTTTTGCTAAGGCTGGCTTGGAACTCGCCATCCTCTTGTCTTAGCCTCCCAAGCGGCTGGGGATTACAGGCATGCGCTACCACTGAACCACTTTTATTAAATCATTTTGGACAATCCATCAACTTAGTCCTCTTAAGAACCTGAACAAAGCCGGGCGCAGTGGCTCAAGCCTGTAATCCCAGCACTTAGGGAGGCTGAGACAGGAGAATCGCGAGTTCAAAGCCAGCCTCAGCAACGGCGAGGCGCTAAGCAACTCAGTGAGACCCTGTCTCTACATAAAACACAAAATAGGGCTGGGGATGTGGCTCAGTGGTCGAGTACCCCTGAGTTCAATCCCCAGTACC
>CM053399.1:47364983-47391586 GCA_028644305.1 Xerus rutilus
AATGAGAAGTTATACTCCATGTATGTATATGTCACAATACATTCTACTGTCATATATAAGTAAAAAGAAGAGAAAAAAAAAAGTTAACGGCAATCTTTTCTTGCTAACCCCCAGCTGTTGACAGTCAAGTCACATTTTAGGAAGGGTTTGACTGGCATAATGCTGTTTCTGTGCTTGCCTGGTAGAAATCTAGGAGGACCACAGCAAATCACTCAACACATTTTACTAATCTGAATGGGGAACAAAAAAAGCATGAATACCATATCCGAAAGAACATTCAAACCTAGGAGAATGTCCTTCTGAAAGTAGCCATTCACTTCATACCTGCTAATAATAGTCACTTGAGCTCTTTGATTCTCTTAAATTCTCCACATATAATATAAGCAGGCTGTACCAGATGTTTGAGAAGGTTACTCCCCATGCTACCTAGCATCCTAGAATAATTATTGCCGGGTGATTCCAATCTGATTTAATTACTAAACACATGGCCTCCTCGCCAGTAAACAAATCTGAGCAATATGGAGAGAAGAATAAATGCCAGGAGTTTTCAAAAGGAGATATGAGTTTCCCTTTTTAAAGTTCTTTAACGCTGCCAGGTTCAATGGCACACATTTGTAATCCAAGAGATTTGGGAGGCTAAGGTAGGAAATTGCAAGTTCCTGGCCAGGCTAAGTGATTTAGCAAAATCCTGTCTCAAAAAGTAAAAAGGACTGCGGTTGTGGCTCAGTGATAAAGTCTCCCTGGGTTCAATCCCCTATAACAAAAATGAAAAATAAAAAAAAAAGTTCCTTAATACACACATATACACTGTATTTTTTTTTAAAGGAAAAGATCATTGCAAGAAAGGGGATTTGAAAAGAGCAGAAAAAGAAGGAGCTGTGTCAATGAGCTTAAGGTCAAAGGGAGCAGAGAAAAGGATGGCCCAATTGAAGTGAAGGTGGCAGAAGCAAAGTCAGCCCCTCACTGTGACAGCCCTGGAGGTACCACCCCATTTCATCAGGTCGACAAGACATTTTTTGGCCTGCCAGATCTGGTGTCTCTTCTTCCCCAACTCCCGCCAAAATCTGCCAGTCAGCAAAAACACCTATTTTAATTTCTCATTTCTTCATGCTAACTCAACTTACCCTAACTAGTGACAAAAAAGAACTTCTCCTACTTCTCAAAATTCAGCTTAACCACTAGATGACACTCCTCCTTCTCTCTCAGTATTGGGAAGCACTACATGTATTTCAAAACCTTTTTTAATCACAGGGACTTCCAAATTCCTGCTTTTTTCCATAATCCTCTATTTAACAATCCAAACAAACTTTAAAGCAAAATGATGTCATGGAAAGAGTAGAGCTTTTGAATCTAACAGATTATATTGGTTTTCTTTTGCTGCATGATGAATTAATCTAAAATGAGCATCTCAAAACAAACATTATCGCATATTTTCTGTGATCATCATGTGAAAGCTAAGCTGGTGCTAGAGAATCTGCTACCAAGATAGTTTGTTCCTGCCACAGTGGCGCACACCTGTAATCCCAGAGACTCAGGAAGCGCCAAACAGGAGGATCACAAGTTCAAAGCCAGCCTCAGCAGCTTAGCAAGGCCCTAAGTAACTCAGGGAGACCCTCTCTCAAAATAAAATACAAAATAGGGCTGGGGATGTGGATCAGTGCTTGAGTGCCCCTGAGTCCAATTCCCGGTACCCACCTCCCAAAAGAAAAAAGAAAGAAGAAGAAAAAGAACTAAATGCTGAGCCAAGAGCCTAAAGAAAGAGCCAAGAATCATAAAACCATTTCCACAGAGCAAAACCAAGCCTTAGAAACATGTATCTGGATGGAATTCAGAATTTCTATAGACCAATGACTGCTATATGTTTCACATCCTTCCTCCCTTCATCTTTTTAAATGGGAATGTTTGTTCTAGTTTTACTGTCCTTGTATTATAATTACCATTGGCTAGTGTACAAAAAAGAGTTGACGAGTCTGGCTGCTTATCTTTAGAAAGATCCATTTATACAGTTGGCCTTTGGCTGGTAACCAGGAACTTAGATTCAGAGAAGGTTCCTACTAATAATTAATAGAAGAAGCTCTCTGTAAGTTGTTTGTATAAACAATAAGGTTTCTGCTGAACCTTCAGGTTTCATTGCACCTACCTTCCTTCAGGATGACTACAATTTGGGTAAACGTCAGACAGAAGCTACCTACATGACTAGCTCTCAATAAAAGGAACAATAAAAGCCCAGGACATTGAATCTCTAATGAGTTTTCCTGGTTGACAACATTTCACATGTATTTTCCCAACTCATTGGTGGGGGAATTAAGCATTATCTTGTGTGACTTCACTGAGAGAAGATTTTGTAAATGTGCCTGGTTTTCTCTGGATATTGCACCCATGTGGCTTTTCCCTTTGCTGATTTTGCTCTTTATCTTTTTGTTGTTAATAAATCTTAGCCATGAGTATGTGTGCTGAGTCCTGTGAATCTTACTGTTAAGATTACCATAAGCGTGTGCTGAGTCCTGTGAATCTTACTAGTGAATCATTAAAACTGAGATGCTCTTAGGGACACCAACACAGGCAGAAATGGGACAAATAACTTATCTCTTTAATTTACAGTCCTCTATATCAAGACGCCTCATCCACACCTGACACTAATTTATATGAGATCCTGTACTTCAAATCAATTCTATGAAGAAAAACTGAATTGTTTTTTGAATTGGATGGGATGGAGCCTATTGGTGAATAATCCATAAGGTGGCTGCTGTTCCATTCTTCCCTATAGGCACATACTGCTCCTCATATCAAAAGGCAAAGTCAGCCAGGCACGGTGGTGCAAGCCTGTAATCCCAGCAATTAGGGAGGCTGAGACAGGAGAATCACAAGTTCAAAGCCAGCCTCAGCAATGGCGAGGCGCTAGGCAACTCAGTTTAGACCCTGTTTCTATATAAAACACAAAATAGGGTTGAGGATGTGGCTCAGTGGTCAAGTGCCCCTGAGTTCAATCCTCAGTACCATAAAAAAAAAAAAAACAGCAAAGTCTGATTCTTCTTCCCTTGGGTTGGCTGGACTTTGTAATTTGTCTGACCAATGGAATGTGGCAGAAGTGATAGCCTGAGACTTCGAAGGCCAAGTCATAAAACACCTTACAACTTTCACCCAGGTTTCCTGGAATTCTCACTTTTGGGCTACTTCATCTTGGAAACTTGCTGCTCTGCTGTGAGAAGCCAAGTCACATGGCAAGACTACACAGAGAAAACAATGCTGGCCAACTCCCAGCTATTTCAACTGTACCAGCCCAGATATCAGATATGTGAATAAAGGCACCATCTTAGACATGCGAGTCCTAGCAGACACTACATGGAGAAGAACTGAAGCCCCAGACCCATGACCCCAGTCAAGCCATGTCCGCCACCTCCAACCCTTTGAGCCAAAATCTTAGACACTGGGTAGCAAAGACACGCTATCCCCATTGTGCCCCACTCAAACTTCTGACCCACTAGATCATGAGCACAATAAAATGGTAGCTGTTTAATGCTACCAAGTTTTGGGGTGGATGGTTACTGAGCATTAGATAACTGAGCAGCAGTGAAAAGATAATGTTCCCGTCTCCTTTCCATCAGAGAAGATTCTGTCTTGGCCGACTCAGATTCTTCTCCTTCCTTGCCGTTAAAGGAGGGTCCTGTCTTCACAGACCAGTACCTGAACTGTGTTTTTGTTATTAAAAATTAGGAAAAAAAGAAGAGAGAAAGAGGACCAAAATGCAGAGTTTTGAGGAAAGAGTAGTTATCGATAAAAGATAAAAAGGAGGGCTGGAGTTGCAGCTCAGGGGCAGAGCGCTTGCCTCTCACGCATGAGGCATTGAGTTCCAGCCTCAGCACCACATAAAAATAAATAAAGAGAGGCCGGGATTGTAGCTCAGCAGTAGAGCGCTTGCCTCGCATGCATGAGGCCCTGGGTTCGATCTTCAGCACCACATACAAAGCAATAAAATAAAGACATTGTGTCCATTTACAACTAAAAAAATTTTTTTAAATAAAGATATAAAAATAAAAAGAGAGAAAAAGCAGCAGCTATGAAAGGGGTAAAGTGATTCTAAGAGGTCTTATGGAAGATTACATGTCTCTGTAGTGTTCAAAGGGCACAAATAAAGGGCTTAAAAACATTCTTTGGGGTTTGGTTTTTGGTTTTTTGTGTGTTTTTGTTGTTGTTTTTGTTTTGTTTTTGTTTTAGATAGAGTCTTGCTATGTCACCCAGGCTGGCCCTGAACTTCTGGGTTCAAGTGCTTCTCTTCCCTCAGTCCCCTTAGTAGGTGGGACTACAGAATGCATTACTGTATCCAGCTTTAAAATATTTTTTAAGCTAGTTTTGACTGCATGGACTGTATTCTTTGAGACCTCTTTTATTCAGGACTAGCTGATATCTTTCTGGGTGTCACAAATAAAAGGTATTCCTTCCCCTCAGACTACACCCCAGACGATCCAGTCTTTTCCTGCTAAGTCCTACAAAGTAAGGGTTAAAAGAGTGAACAGATCCAATGAACATGCTGATCTGTTGCGAACAGGGAAGACTTCCAAGAAGGATAGCTGGGCATGGTGGCGCAAACCTGTAATCCCAGCACTTAGGGAGGCTGAGACAGGAGAATCACGAGTTCAAAGCCAGCCTCAGCAAGGGCGAGGCACTAAGCAACTCAGTGAGACCTGTCTCTACATAAAACACAAAATAGGGCTGATGATGTGGCTCAGTGGTCAAGTGCCCCTGAGTTCAATCTCCAGTATCAAAAAAAAAGATTTCAAAGAAGGAATTGAGCCAGCTGCGGTGGTGCAAGCCTATAATCCCTTCAATTTAGGAGGCTGAGGCTGAAGATCACAAGTTCAAGGCTAGCCTCAGCAGTTTAGAGAGGCCCTACGCAATTTAGAGAGACTGTGTCTCAAAATTTTAAAAAGAAAAATTTTTAAGGGCTGGGGACATGACTCAGTGGTAAAGTATCTCTAGGTTAAATCCCCAATACCAGAAGAAGGAAAAGGAGAAGGAGGAGGAGAGGGAAAAAAGGAGGAGGAAGAGAGGGTAAAGGAGGAGAAATTGACAAGGAATCTGAATCACAAAGAATGAGTTGCAGTTAATTGGGCAAAAAATGGGGAACAAGCCTTCCGGATAGAAAGAACAACCTGAAAAAAGAAGGATTTAGTCAAGAAACCCAAGTAAAGACCAGTGGGGCTGGAATACGGAAAGTGCTGGGAAGAACGCTGAGATGAAAGGAGAAACCAGAGAGATTAGCAACAAAGTCCAATAAGCTAGGAACACCAACCCTGTCAGTTAGCTCTGTAGAGCTCTTATCTTCCCCCAAAGGCCTAAAGTACCACTGTAATCAGTGGGAACAATCTGGCAGCAGGAAACAGAAATGCTGAATGTCTATGACTGTAATTGGCAGATGTGGGAGTGGTATCCGGGCCCTAACCACTGGGCTCAGCAGCAGCTGACAGCATTACCGCCATTTACCCTGGGGAGGCAAGGGAACTTCTGGCTCCATGGGAAGGTTCATAAGCCAGCCTAGGGATTTAAGGAGAGGCTTGGGGAGTCAAGCCTGCCTCAGATCCTCAGAGCCAGGTGAGATTGCAGCTACTCACCTGGCCAAAACAAGATCCCTCTCTGTCTCAGGGGTTTATTATGAGAATGAGTAAGATAATAACAGCTGTGAAAGCAGATCATAATCACTATCCAAATGGGAGGTATGACAGTGATAAACAAGAAAAAGGAGAGAATAATAATAATAGAGTTCTGATGCCAACAAGGGCACAGTCCTCCCTAGTTTGCTTGAAGTGCAAAAGCAGCTAAATCTGATCTTTTAATGGACAAGAACTGTGAGACATTGCTACCTCTGAAAGAACTCTTCAGGCATCATTAGTTGGAGCTCAGACTGAGCCCAGCATTCTATACAAATCCCAATTTAATAATTTTCCACTAGGACCAATGCCAGATCTACTGCCACACTGAATGCATGAAAATCCATGTCAGCCTAACCCACTGAGGAAAGCAGTTAAGAGTAAAATCAGTCGAACACAATGGAGCATGCCTGTCATTCCAGCAACTCAGGAGGCTGAGGTAGGAGGATCACAAGTTTAAGGTCAGCCTCAGCAATGCAGCAAGATCATGTCTCAAAATAAAAGCTGGAGATGTAACTCAGTGGTAGAGCACCCCTATGTGCTTCCCCTGTACCACACACACACACACACACACACACACACACACATGCACACACACAAAAGCTAGAGTCAGCAGAAGCTTATCAGAGATGAAGGTTGAGTTTTGAGTTTTGAGAATTAGCAAAAAATCACAGATGGCTGTAGAGAGGAAGGAAGAACATTCCACAAAGAAGGAGCTGCATGTGCAGGAGAAGAAAAACTGTAGAGAGTTTGGGGGTCTTTTTGGTACTGAAAATTGAACTCAGGGGCACGCGACCACTGAGCCACATCCCCAGCCCTATTTTGTGTTTTATGTAGAGACAGGGTCTCACTGAGTTGTTTAGCACCTCGCCTTTGCTGAGGCTGGCGTTGAACTCGAGATTCCCCTGTCTCAGCCTCCCAAAGTGCTGGGATTACAGGCGTGCACCACCACACCCGGCTAGGAGAGTTTTGACTAAGATTCTTTGGTCTTTGCAGTCATGGAAAGATCCAGGAAAGAGTCGTTTTTAGGAGACAATTAATCTAAAAACCAGGTAAACCCACAACAAACATCACACTTAACAGTGTAAAACTGAAAATTTTTCCTCTAAGGTCAGGAACGAGGCATGTATGCTCTTGCTCCTTGTAAATAATGTAGTACTGGAATTCCTAGCCAGAGCAATCAGGTAAGAAAAATAAAAATATAAGTCATCCAAATAAGAAAAGAAGTAGTAAAATTATCTCTATTCATAGATTATATGCTTTTATATGTAGAAAACCCTAAAGACACACACACACACACACACAACTGCTGTTGGAGCTAATAAATGAATTTAGCAAAGTTGCAAAATACAAATCCAAATACAAAAACAGTTGCATTTTTATACACTCCAAAAAAATTTAAAAAGGAAATTATTGGGGCTGGAGTGTGGCTCAGTGGTGAAGCACTTGCCTAGCACGTGTGAAGCACTGGGTTTGATCCTTAGCACCACATAAAAATAAATAAAATAAAGGTATTCTGTCCATCTGTAACAAAAAAAAAGTTTTAGAAATTTTTATAAAAAGGAAATTATGAAAACAATTACATTTACAATAGTATTTAAAAGAATAAGTACTTGGGAATTAAATTAACTTGCCCAAGAAGGTGAAATGTTTCTACAGGGAAAACTACAAAACATTATTGAAAGAAATTAAAGAAGATATAAATAAATGGAAAGTCATGTGTTCATGAGTTGGAAAACTTAATATTGTTAAGATGTGCACACTACCCAAGCAATCCATAGAGTCAATGCCATCCCCATCACAATTGTAATGGAATCCTTTGCAGAAATGGAAAAACCTGTCCTAAAATATATATATGGAAGCTCAAAAGATCCTAAATGGCTAGAATATCTCAAAAAGAGAAGAGTAAAGCTGGAGACCTCACACTTCCTAATTTCAAAACATCTATGGAGCTAACAATCAAAACAGACATATAGATCAGTGGAATAGAAAATTCAGAAATAAACCTTCATATATGTAGTCAAATGATTTTTGACTTGGGTGTCAAAACTATTCAATAGAGAAAGACAGTCTTTTTAACAATGGTGATGGGGAAACTGGATATACACAGGCAAAAAAAATGAAGTTGGAATCTTATATAACATCATACGTAAAAATTAACTCAAATGAGGCTGAGGGTGAAGCTCAGCAGCAGAGTGCTTGCCTAGCATGCTCAAGGACCTGGGTTTGATCCCCAGCACCATGAAAAGAAAAAGTCAAAATGAACCAAAAACTCAAATGTAAGACCTAAAACTAAAGAAACTCTTGGAAGAAAATATAGGGCAAAATCTTCATAACATTAGATTTGGCAGTATTTTCTTAAATATGATAACAAAGTCATAAGCAGTAGAAGAAAAATACAAATTTATGGGGCTAAGGGTGTAGTTTGGTAGTTAAAATGCTTGCCAGCAAGTGGGAGGCTCTGGATTTGATCCCTGGCACTGCGTGCAAGACAGGGTATCACAGGGGGGAGACTAAGGAAGTGCAGCCTCAGAGATCCCCCAATCCTTAGTCCCTGTTAGCCCCACTCTGTCTTCAGAGAGCCTTTTATGCTAAGTCAATTCTTGATCCTTCCCCTCCATAGTCCCCATCAAAACTTCCCTTTTTAGGGTTAGAAGTGTAGCTCAGTGGTAGAGCATTCACCTAGCATACACAAGGCCCTGGGTTTGATCTCCAGCACTGTAATACAATAACAACAACAACAACAACAACAACAAACCTCCTCTTTGCCTAAGTATAGGAAAGCAATATAAATTTAAATAAACCATATTCAGATTTAAATGAGCAATGCTTCTCCTCCTTCAACCATCCATGAATGTTAACATATACAGGTGAATTAACGGATGAAATTTCAGCCTACTTGGGGCTGGGATTGTGGCTCAGCGGTAGAGCGCTTGCCTCGCATGCGTGAGGCCCTGGGTTCGATCCTCAGCACCACATACAGAGCAATAAAATAAAGACATTGTGTCCATCTCCAAAAAAATTAAAAAAAAAAAAAGAAAGAAAGAAATTTCAGCCTACTTGACCTGGGAGTGGCAAAGAAAGCTCCCAATTATCCCTACCCTGATCAGCTCCATTAGCTTGGGGAAGAGAAATAGAGGAGAGAATTGGAAGCAGCTCTGAAGCCCTTCTGAACTCCTCTTTGGGGTTACTCCTATGGCTCCCTCTTTCCCAACATCTTTTTCTAATGGGGGAATCCACGGTTTGAATCTCATGGAAACCTGTAACTGATTGCCATGGAAATTCTAGGCAAATACTAGGATCTAAGTAGGACAGAGGAAATACTGGCATCCAAGATCAAGCTCAGCTTCAGGTTGAATATTTCCATTCCCTCTGCACCTTTACTGGCTCTCAAGAACAGAATACCTTAAGCCTGACTACCAAAGAACATGATGGAAGAGGAGGTTGTCACTCTCCATCTCATTCTCTCCCTCAGGGGAACACATCAAACATCTCCCCTATCCTCCATTTTTTACTCTCTTTCTTGCTCTATGCCTTCCTTACTTTCCTCCACAAATATGTATTGAGCTGCTTTTCTGCATCAGGATTTGTGCCAGGCACTAGGAATCCAGAAGACAGCCTCTGCACCCCATCCCCACCCTGACCCCATCCTGGCTCTGCCCCAGCCTGCTGTGGATTCATAGTTTTCTAGGGGCCCTGTCCCTTCTGATGGTGATGTGAAGCGGCCAAGCCATATGGGTGCTGCTGAGTCACCATTCCAGAACTATCCAGGAGGCCTTCAGAGTAGCTTCCTGCTCTTCCCCACATGGCCCATCTTTCCTCATCTTTCATCAGTTAACCTTTAATCTACTTAGTAGAGCCATCCCAGGAAAGAGAGCAAGCATTGGGTCTGCAGAATCAGTTTTCTTTCTTTATGATATCTGATGAATGCTCCATCTGGTAAAATGGAGCATAAAATCATTGGACCAAGTTGAAGCCAAGTGCAGTGACATACACACAGCAACCCAGGAGGCTAAGGGAGGAGGATCACAAGTTTGAGGCCAGCCTGGGCAACTTAACGAACAACACCCTGTCTCAAATATAAAACAAAAATGGTTAGGAATATAACTCAATGATAGAGTGCCCCTGAGTTCAATCATCAGTGCTGAGGGAGAAAAACAAAAACAAAACTAAAAACTCATGTTGAAATTTAATCTCCATTGTTAGATATTAAGGTAGAAACTTAATCCAACTCTGGTATTTAGATGTGGGACCTTTTAGACATAATTAAGGTTAAATGAGGCAAAAGGGTGGAGGTCTAATTCAATGAGACTTCAGCTTTATAAGAACAGGAGACACCTTGTGATGCTCTGCACTGCCTTGGAATTCTGTAGAGGTCCCACTAGAAAGAAGGCTCTCAGCAGACATAGCCTGACAATCTTGAACTTCCCAGCTTTCAGAACTATGAGCCAAATAAACCTCTATTATTTATAAATTACCCAGTCTGTGGTATTCAGTTATAGCAACAGAAAATGAACTAAGAGATCTCTCACTGCAGAGAGAAATATATATCTACATTTTATACACAAAATATGCTTTTACAGAAGAAACGAAACAGTCAAACATATTAACACCTACTTCTAAAATTGGTAAGAATTTAAATATATCCTATTATATTTATCCTCTTTTTATATTATAATTAGTTTTTATAATACTTCTTGTAAACTTTTCATTTTGATTTATGGGATTTTTTAAGATGTTATAATTTTTTAAAAGTAATAATTCATTGTAATTATTATTACGTTTTGATGCTCAAAAGAATAACAGTGTAGCCAGTAGGAACCCTCTTTGATTGGCTCAGTTGGTCAATCAGCATTATTTCAAATATTTTTGAAAGCAGCCTTATCTTGAATGTTACAAGTCCCTCCTGATTTTCCCTCCCCACAGTCATGGAATTGATTGTGCTTGAAAACTTTGATTTCTTTCTAAGTCACAGTAAAATCTAAAATCAGGGTGCTTGGGTGTGTAAGTCAACTTGATGGTGAACAGAAGGACACTGTTTCCAAATGAGAGACCTGAAGAATATTTTTTTTTTCTTTTTAAGGCCATCGACTTGTATTAAAACTTTCCATGTTTACCCAGTTCTACTATTTTGGGTCTAATACAAAAAAAATTTTTTTTTTTTTTGGTACTGGAGATTGAACTCAGGGGCACTTGACCACTGAGCCACATCCCCAGCCCTATTTTGTGTTTTATGTAGAGACAGGGTCTCGCTGAGTTGCTTAGCGCCTCGCTGTTGCTGAGGCTGGCTTTGAACTCGTGATTCTCCTGTCTCAGCCTCCCTAAGTGCTGGGATTACAGGCTTGTGCCACCGCGCCCGGCTAATACAAAAATTTAAGCTGAGTGTGGTGGCACATGTCTATAATCTCAGTGATTTGCAAGGCAGAGGCTGGATGATCACAAATTCAAGGGCAGCCTGGGCAACTCAGCAAGACCCTGTCTCAAAATAAAATGATGAAAAATAGATTCACAATCTACTCTACCACATACTTCATTAATTCTGAACCCCTAATCAAATCTGTTCTTGTAACCTTTTCTGTTTTATAATCTTTGTTTGAATCATCTACCATCATCCAGAACTTTGTTCAATGATGCAGGTTTGTTTGCATTCGTTTTTGGTCCAAAATAAATGCAGTGCTCGGGGCTGGAATTATGGCGCAGTGGTAGCGTGCTCGCCTAGCGCGCATAAGGTACTGGATTCGATCCTCAGCACCACATAAAAATAAAGATATTCTGTCACCTACAACTAAAAAATAAATATTAAAAAAAAATTTTTTTTTTTAAATAAATGCAGTGCTCAACTGTCAAACAGATTTTACAGTTAACTGTGCGTGTCTATACCTTGGCTATTTATAAATGACCTGTGTTCTGCTTTGATTTTAATCCTTTTTTGGAAGAATCTGGGTATAAATATGAAATAAGTGAATAGCTAAACATTATAATCAAATAAAGCTTGATAGCAAAGAAAATCTGGTACAGTAAATATCTGTTTCATGAGTTATTATGTTAATAAGATAATTAAGCATGCACATATGGAAAAGTTTGCATAGATGATGGTCATATACACCTGAAGATCAGTAGGTCATGGATTAGATGGGAGGAAAGATAGGGAAAGACACAAAGTGTTGGAAGGAGCAGGAAGCTACTCTGAGGCACAGTAGATAGTTCAGGAATAATAACCCAGCAGTACTCACATGGCAGATCCCTTTCAGGTCACCAGCACAAGATACAGGACCTTTATCAAACCCTACATGCACAAAGGAAAGGCCATACCTACACATTTATTGTTGCCTCCCCAGTGCCTGGCACAAAGCCTAACACAGAGAAGATGTTCAATACATATTTGCTGAGAGAAGAAAGGAAGGAAGGGAAAGAGTAGATTCCTAATATATTAGGTATGTTATATTTTTAGTCATTCCAAACAAATGGATCAAAATATCACAAAGGCAGAACAACTAATTATATAATACAAACTAAGCAAAATGTTAAAATACTTAATTCTGGGAAATTCCCTATGAAGGCATAGGTACAACAAGCATCACTGCTAGAGCGAGTGAAGTAGAATATTTAAAAGGACTCTGACCTCCACATGGTGTATGATTCCATGCACCCAGAATCCACAAATCCAGAGACAGAAAGTAAACTGATGGTTACCTAGGCTGGGAGGAGTGGGGAAATGGAGAGTGACTGCTAACGGGTTTCTTACTGAAGTGATTGAAACATTCTAAAACTTAATACAGTGATTATTTCACAATTCTGAATATAGTTCCCCCAAAACTCACGTATTGAAGGTGTGGTCCTCAATGCAGCAGTGTTCAGAGGTGGAGTCTTCCAGGGGTGATTGGGTCATGAGGGCTCTGATCTCATGAATGAATTAATCCATTTATGGATTCATAACTTAATGGGCTATTGAGAGGTGGTGGAGACTTTGGGAGGTGAAGCTTGTTGGAGAAAATAGGTCATTGGGATGTGCAATGAAAGGATATATTTTGTGCCTGCTCCCTTCCTACCTATCTCTCTTTTTCTCCTTCTGGGCACTAAGAGGTCAGCAGCCCACCTTAATCTTCTGCCTTGCCTCAGGCCCAGAAACAACAGAGCCAAATTATCATAAACTGAAACCATGAGTCAAATAAATCTTTCCTCCAAATTGATTTTTTCAGGTATTTTTTCATAGCAACGGAAAGATGACTAATATAAGTATACTAAAAAACATTGTGTTGTATACTTTAAATGGATGAGTTAGTTGTATGGCATATGATTTGGGGGGCAGATACCAGGGATTGAACTCAGGGGCACTCAACCACTGAGCCACACCCCCAGCCCTATTTTGTGTTTTATGTAGAGACAGGGTCTCACTGAGTTGGTTAGCGCCTCGCCATTGCTGAGGCTGGCTTTGAACTCGCGATTCTCTTGTCTCAGCCTCCCAAGCCTCTGCGATTACAGGCGTGTGCCATTGCACTTGGCCATGGCATATGATTTTTATCTCAATAAAACTGTTATAAAAGGATGGAGAAGGCATCCTGATGCATGCCAACTTAGATTTAAAGTCTCAGAACTGTTCCAGTCAAGAATCAACTACAAATAAACACCTAGCATAAATAACTTACAAACTTAGATAGTATGAGATGGTATTATTTTAACTTGGGACCTTAGTAGTATTACTACAATATTACTAGAAAAGTATCTTAATAGGGCTGAGGCTGTAGCTCAGTGATAGAGAGCTTGCCTAGCATTCGTGAGGCACTGGGTTCAATCCTCAGCACCACATATAAATAATAAATGAGTAAAATAAATATCCATCTAAAAAATATATTTAAAAAAAAGAAAAGTAAAGTATCCAAATAAATATTACTTATAAGAGTAAGTGTTAAACCCTTGATTTTAATATTTTGAAAGTATATTTAAGTATAGTAATAGCCTTTGTGATTATTTTATTTTTGTGTTTCTGTCTGCTATCTGATGTGTTACAATAGTTGCACTTTGGATTAAGAAAATTTGAGTTTGTAGAGTGATCATTATGATAGACTCCCAAGATTTATTCCACTCTTGGATAATTAATAAAAGCCGAGGAGAAGTCCCCTTCTCCTCATCAGTGACTGACTTAGTAATGAACACATGACACAGTTCTGGCCAATGAGATGTGAGTTGAAGTCTACTGAGGGACTTTTTATTTTTTGGTAGAAAAAAAACAGTTTTGTACATGTGATGAAACAATATCAATTCAAAACTTACAGATAAGGCTTAGCTCTATCACTCCTCTCTTTAAAAAGTTATATGAAAGCCAGCCTCAGCAACAGCGAGGCGCTAAGCAACTCAGTGAGACCTTGTCTCTAAATAAAATACAAAATAGGGCTGGGATTGTAGTTCAGTGGTAGAGTGCTTGCCTCGCATGCGTGAGGCCCTGAGTTCGATCCTCAGCACCACATACAAAGCAATAAAATAAAGACACTGTGTCCATCTACAACTAAAAAAATTTAAAAAAATAAAATAAAATACAAAATAGGTCAGGGGATGTGGCTCAATGGTTGAGTGCCCCTGAGTTCAATCCCCCATGCCCCCCCAAAAATGTTGATATGAATATCCAGTCAAAACCAACAGGGTATTTTTGAAATGTCATCTATACAGATTTCCAAGTAGACCACAGGACTGTATACTGTCTTGGAATGTCCTTAGTAGGCTCTGTCATTGAACAGGTAACAGGTAACCCCAGGGTCATTTCTTTCAACTGAAAGAGGGAAAAATATATATTATTCAAACTTTGCCTTCTTTCCTTGTGGTTTTTGGTCTCTTTCTCCCCCTCTGCCTCCTCACAAGCCTCCTTGCCCACCAAAGCCTCCCCAGCCTCTGCACTGAATCCACCTCTGCCTCCTCTACCATCACCTCAGCCTTCAAAACCTCTTGTCTCCACTGCGACCCCCAAAGCCATCTTCCCCTTTAGGCATGGCCCAGTCCAAGGTAACTCTGTTTCCATCAATTACACCATCTTCCATGGCCTCTTTGGCAGCTTTGACATCTTCCTCACTGTTGAAGTCTACAAAACCAAACCCTTTGGAGGATCTGGTTTCCTGGTCAGTGACTGTCCTTGAGCCATCAAATGATTCCTTTAAGGTTTCTTCAGTGGTATCCTCAGAGAGATCTTTTTTTTTTTTTTAATATTTTTTAGTTGTTGATGGACACAATGTCTTTATTTTATTGGTTTGTATGTGGTGCTGAGGATCGAACCCAGGGCCCCACGCATGCGAGGCAAGCGCTCTACGGCTGAGCCACAATCCCAGCCCCTCAGAGAAATCTTTGACAGAGTTTTTGATGGCTGGCTTCTTGCATTAGGCTATCCCCTAGGTCCTTGAAACTGAAGCCTGATAGCTCTGCCCTCAATTTCTCTTTTTTTAAAATTTTTTTTTTTTTTTTAGTTGTTGATAGATACAATGTCTTTATTTTATTGCTTTGTATGTGGTGCCGAGAATCGAACCCAGGGCCTCACGCATGCGAGGCAAGCGCTCTACCGCTGAGCTACAATCCCAGCCCTCAATTTCTCTTTTATTACAAGAATGTAAAGCTTCTTTTGCATCTTCAAATGAAGCAAACTCTATAAATACCCTTTAGATTTGCCATTTTGTTTCTAGGGTATTTTGATAAAATTTGCCTTCTCAAATACTTCCTGAAGAGTTTCTTCCTTTGCATTGTAAAAAAAGTTGTTGCCATTTTGTTTCTAGGGTATTTTGATAAAATTTGCCTTCTCAAATACTTCCTGAAGAGTTTCTTCCTTTGCATTGTAAAAAAAGTTGTTTAAAACCAGAGTTTTTGGTTCACCACTCTAAGTGCTATTCTTTTCACCTTTATAGTCCTGATTTTGACTTTGTTCATCGATCTCTGTTCCCTGCTTTTCTTCAAAGTTTTTCTCTGCATCAGCTTAAATTCAATATGAGAAAATCCTTTACTCTTCCCATCCTTGCTGACTAATCCGATCTCCGTGGTATCTTCAAACACTTCTTTTAATTTATCCTGAGTGACTTTGTAAGAGAAATTTTTGGCCAAAAGTGTTCTTGCATCTCCATCTTTCTTACTGTCTTTTCCTTTTGGTTTCTCTAGTTTAATTTCATTGCCAAAAAGTTTTAATAAACCAGTGAGTTCCAAGGCTTTTTCCAGGTCTTCAGCAGATTCAAAATTCACATAGCCAGGGTTAGGGCTGTAGCTCAGCAGCAGAGCGCTTGCCTAGCATGTGTGAGGCACGGGGTTCGATCCTTAACACCACATAAAAATAAACAAATAAAAGAAAGGCATTCTGTTCATCTACAACTACAAAAAAAAATTTTTAACTCACATAGCCAAACTTCCTAGTTGTTCCAATTCTGACATCCACAGCATCCAGATCATTGTTAGCAAAAAGCTCACTGATACCAATTTTTAGTTCAGTAACGGATTTGTTAGAATTCAGGTTTCCAATGAAGAGATTAAGACATAGTTGGTTCTATGCCTTCCACTTTCTGTTTCTTGGCTTCAGGAGCTGCCTTCTGTTTGGTCATTTCCTTCTTTTGTTTTCCAGGTGTTTGTATTTTTTTAAGTTGTAGATGGACACAATACCTTTATTTTATTTATTTTTATATAGAGCTGGGGATTGAACCCAGTGCCTCACTTGTGCTAGGCAAGCATTCTACCACTGAGCTACAACCCCAGCCCTCTAGGTGCTTCTTTGACAGACTTTTCTCATCATCATCCTCCTTTTCATCACCTTCATCCTCCTCCTCTTCCTCCTCCTCTTCATCTTCCTCAGCCACGCTCTCGGCTTTCGCTGGTCTAGCTTTTGCAGCAGCTTTCTTTCCTTTGGCTAGTGTGATCTCCATAGCTTCTTCTTCAGAGTGATCTTCCTCCTCCTCATCCTCTTCCTCATCATCTTCATCATCATCCTCGTCCTCTGAGGCAGGGGCAGCAGCTGTTGCTTTCATCCTGCTGGTTCAAATTCATCCTCATCTTCATCTTCATTCTCCTCCTCGTCTTCATCTTCCTCGAGGTCATCCTCCTCATCACCATCACTGTCTTCCTTCTTAGCATTCTTGCCATTTTTTGCCCCCTTGGCTGGGGCATCAGCTCCCTGATAAGAAATCAGGGGCTGCCACCAATGCTTTGCCCAGAGTGGCTCCCTTCTTACCAGGTGTTGCAACTGCTTTGGCTGGTGTAACCGTCTTCTTGGCTGGTGTGGCTGCTGCCTTTTTTCCTGGGGTGACAGCTGCTTTCTTGGCAAGTGTGGCAATTATAACCTTTTTGTTGTCGTTGTTGGGGAAACCATCACATTCTTTGCTGGAGTTGTGTGAGCCTTCTTACCTTTTTCTGAGGGATGACAACCTCTTCTCCACTGCTGTCTTCTTCATCTTCTCATATTTCTACATCTTTGCTATCTTCCTCTGCCTCCTTTGGAGAAGGATCCATTTTCTTTGAGTTACTTTGATTTTCACCAGCCTTTGCGCGCTTTACCTTTGACGGTGGGCTATGACGGTGGAGTGTGGCCGGCGAGTGGCACAGATGAACCTAGAGGAACTGAAGCAACGTAGAGGCCCTCAAGTACTGAAGCTGCTGCTGCTGAGGGGTTTTTGAAAGGTTTCTTCGTGCCACACAAAAAGGAAATAATGAGAGTCCCACTTACTGCTCTGAATCGTGTGTAACGTGTGAATGTGGTGATGCCAACACACTAAGAAGGGCAGAACCAAGAGACTCACAGAAGGTAGAGCCTGAGCCCAGAGACACTGCACCAGAAGTCCATTCTAGCCAGGCACAGCCACGCATGCCTGCAATCCCAGCTACTTGAGAGGCTGAGGCAGGAGGATTACAAGTTTCAGTACAGCCTGGGTAACTTAGTGAGACCCTGCCTCAAAATAAAAAATAAAAAGAGTTGAGGATATAACTTAGTGATAGAGGGCCCCTGAGTTTAATCCCCAATACCAGCCTTTCCCCCTCCCACTGCTCCAAAAAAAGAAAGTGAAAAGAGGGGCTGGGATTGTGGCTCAGTGGTAGAGCGCTTGCCTTGCATGTGCTAAGCACTGGGTTCAATCCTCGGCACCACATAAAAAGAAATAAAGATATTTGTGTCCATCTACAACTAAAAAACATATATTTTAAAAAAAAGAAAGTGAAAAGAAAAA
Source organism: Xerus rutilus (assembly GCA_028644305.1). NCBI lineage: Eukaryota > Metazoa > Chordata > Mammalia > Rodentia > Sciuridae > Xerus > Xerus rutilus. The sequence goes on from CM053399.1 coordinate 47,382,802, forward strand.
CAAAGAATGAAAGGAATGAATGGGTGTTCATTGTACTGCTGGACTTTATGTTATGTGAGAAAATAAATTTCCTAATTAAGCCATTTTTTTTTAATATTTATTTTTTAGTTGTAGGTGGACACAATATCTTTATTTTATTTTTATGTGGTGCTGAGGATCGAACCCAGTGCCTCCCGCGTGCCAGGCGAGCATGCTACCACTGCGCCACAACCCCAGCCCCTAAGCCATTTTGACTTAAACAATTTCTACTATTTTCACTCAAGAGAAATATAATCTATAACCAATATTTATTTATTTATTTTATTTATTTTTTGGTACCAGGGATTGAACTCAGGGGTACTGAGCCACATCCCCAGCCCTATTTTGTGTTTTATGTAGAGACAGGGTCTCACTGAGTTGCTTAGCGCCTCGCCGTTACTGAGGCTGGCTTTGAACTCACGATTCTCCTGTCCCAGCCTCCCAAAGTGCAAGGATTACAGGCGTGCGCCACTGTGCCTGGCTTATAATCAATGTTTAAATGTAAAAACATAGTTTAGGAAATTTTTATTTTCTAGGTTTCATGTGTTAAGCATATAAATTTGATAAATTGAGCATCAATTATACTGAAAATTGTAGAAAGTATTCCTTTGCCCATGCAGAATCACCTTGGACTTTTAAGAACCTGAAAATAGTACAAAGACAAATCCCAAAGACGAATTTATCCCAGGGATTCTGATATGAGGACCTGTCACTGGATTGAGTCCAAAGAGGTTCTCCAGAAGAAAGAAGAGGATCTCAACCCTGCCTGTCAGGTTCTTGACTTGTACCGCAGAAAAGAAGATACGCACTCAAAGGAGATTGAGTGTGGATGCTTGAGAATGAGATGTGCTTTTGGGATCTCAGGCTTCTTTTTTTTTTTTTTTTTTAATATATTTTTAGTTGTAGACAGACATAATGTCTTTATTCTGTTGCTTTGTATGTGGTGCTGAGGATCGAACCCAGGGCCTCACGCATGCTGAGCTACAATCCCAGCCCCTCAGGCTTCTTTTTAAAGGAAACTTTGTATGAGAAGGATATGGGATAGCATTAGCCTAATGAGCTCCATTTCTTTGATCATGGGCACAAAGGAGGTCATCGTGATCTAGTTCTCAGAATCTTCGATTTGCATTATTTTGTTAACAGACTTGGGCTGTACCCATATCATGGGTTTTTAACACTGTATCTTTCTCTAGACTTCTTTTAAGCAGTCTAAAAACAAATTCTATAAGATACCAAGATATATAGTCACTAATTAACTGGGTTTACAATGTTCTAAGGTTTATTGCACCTTTTAAGAATTTGGGTCTAGAGATCAGGCCTGGGGAGTGAAGGTGAGGGTGTTCGTGGAGTTTTTTAGATGTAAAGCTACATCTTTCTTTCCTTCCTTGTTTGATGGCTTTCTACCTCTCCTGATTTCTTCTATTCTATCTCAGACTGACTGATAGCATGAGAAATGTCTTTCGTGGTGGATATTACATATGAACTCAATAAGATCCATCTGCAGGGATCACAAACACTGATCTGCTTGTCGGGGTCCTCCCAGCCAGGTATCAGTCTTCCCGCTCGGCCTGCGGGGAGGAGGGGATCCCCGGGAGTCTCCAACACGACGGCTGAGAATGGTGAAGTCATCCGGCACGCAATTACCACACCTGAGCCGGAGAGTTCTGTCTTAAGCAGGAACTGATTTATTGAGAAGAGATACAGGCTTATATAGAGGAGGGGGTAGGTGTCCTGTTACTGAGCTAAGAATGCGAGGCACTTAGATAGGAGAGTATTCATTGTCTATGTCTTGTCCACAAACACGGAAGCAGAGGTCAGCCAATAAGGGCGAGGTGATGGCTCTCCCGGGGCAGCGTGGTCAGGCCTGAGCTGGTAGCTCGGCGACATTTTGTGGCATGCCCTTGCATATGTCCCCCACACTGCTGGCATTGTTTCTTATGGAGGAGAGGACAGAGAGCCCAAAGGAGCATATCGCTGGCAGCTGTGCTCTATGGAGACTTCACAAAGCGTCTGCAACTGAAATGGCTTCAGAGCCCACACAAGTTCATTCATGACTGAAACTGACCAGAAGCCAGGCAGTAGGAAGTGGTGGTCCCATCTAAATGAGTCATTGCCACTCAGATCCAGGGCATATCACCAGGGGGAAATTTAGCTGCAGTGCTGCCAAATCTTCCATTAGTCAAGAAAAGCCAAAAACCTGGATTGTGTGAATCTGTTCATTTTTAGATTTGGGCAAATTTTTAGATTTAAATGTTCGCTTTAAAAGCAAAAACATAATTCCATGGGGCCAAACAAAACACACCCAGAGGCTGGCTGTGGTCCGCAGGGTGCCACCTTAGCCACAGGCTTACAACAGATATCAGAGTGGACTTGTGTAGAAGTTAGAGATCAGCCCTGTGCATCCACTCAAGCCTAGCATTGCCCTCCCATCAGAGCTTCTTAGATATTTAAATTCTGGGCCACAGAGCTGAAAAGATATGGTTTGTACTCACAGCCCAGCAAGAAGGAATAGCTGGAAAGTGTGTCCGAGTAGCTGAGTGAAATGACCTTCTGCATGGAACCATTTAGTGTTATCTGCTGAATGTTGGAGACTGACACACAATTTTCATTTCAATCGTTGCCAGAGCCAAGTTGTGTATCTGGTCATCAACAAACCACCAAAGAGGCTGGACTTCTTTGCTATGTTCCCTGGCTTCCTAAACTGGCACAGTCATTCACCTACAACTGAAAAAGAAGAGAAAAGGAAAGAATAACAGGAACTGGACATGAGTCTCAAGGGAGCTGGAGTCTTGTCATATATCCTTGGACTTTCCCAGCCTAGCCTAGCACAGTCCTGGTCTGCAGTGATCACACAACCAATAATTCATTGGTTTTTTTCCTCCTTTTCTCTCTTTTTCTCTTTCCACATTTTTTATTGGCACATTGTATTTGTATATAATGATGGGATTTGTTGTCACATATTCTTACATGCACACAATATAACAATGTAATTTGGCCAATATCACTCCCCAGCTCTTCCCCACTCCCTCCCCATCTTCCGCTTTCTGGTCCCTTTCCTCTACTGATCTCCCTTTGATTTTCATGAGATCCTCACGCACCTCCTCACCTTTCTTTTCCTTTTCCCTCTCTAGCTTCCACATATAAGGGAAAACATATGATCTTTGACCTTCTGAGTCTGACATTTCATTTACTATAATGGTCTCTAGTTCTATCCATTTTCCTGAAAGTGACATAATTTCCTTCTTTCTTTCTTTTTTTTTGACCAGGGATTAAACCCAGGTGGACTCAACCACTGAGCCACATTCCTAACCCTTTTTATTTTTTATTTTTCTTTAAATATTTTTTTAGTTGTTGATGGACACAATGTCTTTATTTTATTGCTTTGTATGTGGTACTGAGCATCAAACCCAGGGCCTCACCCATGCAAGGCAAGTGTTCTACCGCTGAGCTACAATCCCAGACCCTATTTTTTATTTTTTTATTTTTTTTTATTTTTTAATATTTTTTAGTTGTTGATGGATCTTTATTTTATTCATTTTATTGTTTGTATGTGGTGCTGAGGATCGAACCCATTGCTTCACGCATGCTAGGCAAGCGCTCTACCACTGAGCTACAGCCCCAGCCCCCCTATTTTTTATTTTGAGGCAGGGTCTCACTAAGTTTATAGGGCCTCTCCAAGTTGCTGAGGCTAACTCTGAACTTACAATGTTCCTGCCTCAGCCTCCTGAGCCACTGGGATTACAGGTATGTATTACTGCTCCCAACTCATTTTCCTTTAGAACTGAATAAAACTCCATTGTGTGTGTGTGTGTGTGTGTGTGTATCACTTTGTTTATTCATCTTTTGATGGACACCCAGGCTATTGTGAACTGTGTTGCTATTAACATGGGTATACATGTATCACTATAGTATGATGACTTTAATTCTTTAAATACTGAGGACTGGTATAGCTTAGTCACATGGTAATTCCATGCCTAGTCTTTTGAGGAGCCTCCATATGGATTTCCATAGTGGTTGTACTAATGTACAATCCCACCAACAGTGTAAAAAGTGTTCCTTTTTCACCACATCCTCGCCAGCATTTATTATCATTTATATTCTTTTTTATACCTCCCCTCCACTAGAGATTTAACCACCTAGGGGCATTTCACCGCTCAGCTACATCCCCAGCCTGTTTTATTTTTTTATTTTGAGACCGGGTCTCTTTAAGTTGCTTAGGGCCTTGCTAAATTGCTGAGGCTGGCCTGGAACTTGAAATCCTCCTGCCTCACCCTCCTGAGTCACTGGGATTACAGGCATGCACCACCACATCCAGCTGGCATTTTAACAATATTAATTCTGCATATCCATGAACATGGTTGATCTATCCAAATTGATCTTTTTCAATTTCTTTCTTCAATATTCTATAGTTTTCATTGTAAAGGTCTTTTGACTCCTTGGTTAGATTTATTCCTAGTTTTTTGGTTTTGGTTGGTTTTGGTTTTTGGTTTGGTTTGGTTTTTTGTTTTTTTTTTAAATATTTTTTTTAGTTGTAGATGAACACAATGTCTTTATTTTATTGCTTTGTATGTGGTGCTGAGGATCGAACCCAGGGCCTCATGCATGCGAGGCAAGCGCTCTACCGCTGAGCTAGAGCGGTAAACCAGCCCCTTGGTTTGGTTTTTGAGGCTACTGTGCACAGAATTGTTTTCCTGATTTCTTTCTCAGCAGATTCATTGTTGATATCTAGGAAAGCTATTGATTTTTTTTTAAATATTTATTTTTTAGTTGTAGGTGGACAGAATATCTTTATTTTTATGTGGTGCTGAGGATCGAACCCAGTGCCTCACGCATGCTAGGCGAGGACGCTACCACTGCGCCCATAACCCCAGCCCCAAAGCTATTGATTTTTGTATGTTGATTTTATAACCTGCTACTTTACTGAATTTGTTTATTAGCTCTAGTAGTCTTTTGCTGGAGTTATTTGAATCTTCTATGTGTAGGATCATATAATTTGCAAACAGTAACTCACTGGTTTCTTGATGATAACTATAAACTGAAGGCAAGTGAATGCCCCTGACTCATTGGGAAAAATGGCTCATTTTCATGGATCTGAGTGCTATTTTGAAAATATGTATGCTGTGACACATTGTAGCAAGAAGAACTTGGTTTATATATTAAGAACAATTTCCAGTCTATATGAATTGTGAAGCATTGAGCAGATTACAAACAAGGAAGTCAAGACCTCATCTGGGTAGGACTTTTTAGTGTTATGGGGAAGTTTCAGATATGTGGGTCAAACGTTATCACTGGTGAGAAGGGAAGGTGCCCTTCATGTGCTGTGTCTGTTCCAAACTGCTCGTCATTCTCAGTCACGAAGGGTTACTCACTGTCCTATGTCCCTTATTTTACAGCGCTAGTCGAAACTTAGAAAGACACAATCTTGAATGCCATTTCACAATCTTGAAATCCCAAAGGATCAAAATCCTAAAAATGCAATTCTGAAAGAAACAATTTTTAAAAAATTTTAAGAAATATTTATTTTCACTTTTTTTCTTTGTATTAGGAATTGAATCCAGGGCCTCATGAATGCTATGTGTATTCTCTAACACTGAGCTACAGCCCATTTACACTTTTAAAAGGCAATTTATAGCCAGGCGCAGTGGCACACACCTATAATATCAGCACTTTGGGAGGCTGAGACAGGAGGATCCCGAGTTCAAAGCTAGCCTCAGCAATAGCAAGGCACTGAGCAACTCAGTGAGACCCTGTCTCTACATAAAACACAAACCAAAAAAAAAGAAAAAAGCAGTTTATTTGAGAAGCATTTAAAAAGCAACAGTTCACTTCATAGGCCACTTTACCCAATAAAATAAGGCAATAAAAACATACACATTTTTGTAAGCATAAATACTCTGGTACACTAACCATATTGCATGGTTATTTAACAGTTATGAACAGATGAATTATATTCATAAAGAAACAGGTCAAAAAATGAGAGAGAAACATCACTATCACTATGGTTGGTAACTGTACATTTAGTTTTATAAACTACATTCATCTAAAATACCATGGCAGACAACCTAAGACTTTTTTTTTTTTTTAATTTTTTTTAGTTGTAGATGGACACAATGTCTTTATTTTATTGCTTTGTATGTGGTGCTGAGGATCGAACCCAGGGCCTCACGCATGCCAGGCAAGCGCTCTACCGCTGAGCTACAATCCCAGCCCCCAACCTAAGACTTTTGACAAGAGCAATCCAAAACCGGGATAGGTTACCACCACATATGTAGTCATCCAATCTTTCACAAACACAGATGGACAAAAAAGACATTGCTTGGGGCTGGAGTTGTGGCTCGGTGGTAGAGTGCTTGCCTGGCATGTGTGAGGCCCTGGGTTCAATCCTCAGCACTGCATATAAATAAATAAAATAAAAGATCCATTGACATATAAAAAATATTTTTTAAAAAGAGGACATTGCTTTACTTATTGAGGAAGTTTCAACATTTTTACATATGTGCACAATGTTTACACATAAAATCAACATTGGGATAATGCACTTTCACAGAGTCAAGTTTGCAAAAAATGTACAAAGCTAATTTGAACTCTAATTTGTTTTACACAATTTAAGCCTTCAATATGGTAAATGATGCAAAGATGAAATAATAACATAGAAAATTATAAAAAAATAAAGCTGACAAGCAAAATAGCGGGGGAAAACTAAACAAGAAAAAAAGAACTGAAAAGAAATTCAACACATGAAAAAATGTATTCCTGGGACAGATTATAGGCAGTTACACAGAGGTAGTCTGTGAGAGCTGGCTAACTTTAATGATTATTAACTATATTCTGAAGTCTTATACCAGCTGCTTTTTTTCTTTTAGGACCAGGCTTTCCTCAGGGAATACACTCATAATCATTTCCTATGTGTAGATTTCCACACTGGTCAGCTCAGACGCACACATTAATATCTGGAAACACCTCACATATATCCCCAAAATAATGCTTTACCAGGTTTCTAAGAATTTGTTCTACTTGACATGATGCAACTCTTGCATATTAACCCAAAACTGTAGTAATCTCTTCCCCCAAATTCAGTTTTCTATCCCTTTCATCCAACCTTTTTAAAAAATGGGAATTATAGCTTTCAGCATTTAGGTTTTCAACATTCTGGAATTTTAACTTTCAGAATTTCAATCTCTGAGATTTTAGACTTTGGAGATTGTGATCTTTCAGGATCAATATTGAGGGTATTGACTCAAACCCCTTATACTTTATCAAATCCTTGCAGGAAACCAATAAGATCAATTATCCCCATTTTACAGTTGAGGAAATTTGAATCTCTGCTCAGCTCTAGTTCAACTTGCTCAAGTTCAAGGGCTAGGATCAGAACCCATGTGTGTGTAACTTCAAAACTCAGGCTCCTTCCACAAGGCCACACTGTTGCAGGTCCCAGCAGGGTACCTATGTCTGCATGTGAAGAAGAGACCCAAAGGCAGATATTACCCAAAGGGGTCATGAGCACATGGTTGAGGTTCAAAGAGGAAGCCAATGTCAGAAAGAGAAATGAGATAACCTCGGGGAAAGGCATGTGCTGTCAGAACCTGGGAGACAGGCATATTCTTCCAGAAATAAGTTTGGAGTGATTTGCACCATCCAGAAAGGGAAGATGGTGAATAGGGAGTTTCTTTTGTTCTTTTTTTTGGTACTGGGGATTGAACTCAGGGGTACTTGACCACTGAGCCACATCCCCAGCCCTATTTTATGTTCTATATAGAGACAGGGTCTCACTGAGGTGCTTAGCGCCTCGCCCTTGCTGAGGCTGGCTTTGAACTCGCGATTCTCCTGTCTCAGCTTCCCAAAGTGTAGGGATTACAAGCGTGCACCACCGCGCCCGGCCTCCTTCCTTCCTTCCTTCCCTCTTTCTTTCTTTCTTTTCTTTCTTCCTTTCTTTCTTTCTTTCTTTCTTTCCTTTCTTTCCTTTCTTTTCTTTCTTTCTTTCTTTCTCTTCTTTCTTTCTTTTCTTTCATTTTTAAAGAGGATCAGGGAGGAGAAGTTTATTTTATTTATTTATTTTTTATGTGGTCCTGAGAGCAAACCCAGTGCCTCACACATGCTAGGCAAGGGCTCTACCACTGAGCTACAGCCCCAGCCCTAGGGAGTTTCTTTTTTAAAAAAAATATTTAATTTATTTATTTGTTCTATTTAGGTTTACATGATATCAGAGTTTCTTTTAAGCAACACATAGAGCTTGCCAAGTCCCAGACAGTATGCTACTGACCTGCCCAGCTCAGATTTTCCTTAGGTAGCCCTGGTCAATTCTCACTAGTACTCCTCCACCCTCTAACGATTGTCTTTGGTGTGTAAGAGCTAAGACATTGTTCCAACAATGACTCTGCAATTTAATTATGTGCTTATGTCTTTCTTCAGAATGTCTGGAATCATAGAACTTTCCTTTTAAAAACAAAACAAAATAAAACAAAGCGAGAAGGGGCCCTCTTGTTTCTGCCCTAAGAGGATTCAGTTTCCTAAAATAGCATCATTGCTACAACATAAGAAAGGGCAGGTGGAAAACTAATGGATCAGTACATTATAAATTAAGCCATTAGAGCCGGGCGCGGTGGCTCAAGCCTGTAATCCCAGCACTTAGGGAGGCTGAGACAGGAGAATTGCGAGTTCAAAGCCAGCCTCAGCAATGGCGAGGTGCTAAGCAACTCAGTGAGACCCTGTCTCTACATAAAACACAAAATCGGGCTGGGGATGTGGCTCAGGGGTCGAGTGCCCCTGA
>CM053399.1:47392086-47411264 GCA_028644305.1 Xerus rutilus
CATAATGTGGGGAAGGACATGGGAACAATGGTGGTTCTCTGTTCACAGGGGTGTAAGGGAGGAGGGGACATGGGGACAGCAAAGATGGTGGAATATGATGGTCATAATAACCCTAACTTTATGTATGACTGCATATATGTTGTGATTCTATACAACTTACAACTAGAGAATTGATATGTTATCCTCTATCTATGTACAACGAATCAATTTGCACTGTTAACATGTAAGCCTAAATAAAACAAATTTTAAAAAATGCATTCTGCTGTCACATATACCTAATCAGATTAAATAAATTTTTAAAATAAAAAAAAAAGAGCATTGTAGGCCATGCATGCTGCAGCATGCCTGTAATCCCAGCAGCTCAGGAGGCAGAGGCAAGAGAATAGCAATTTACCAAGGTGCTTAGCAACTCACTGAGACCCTGTCTCTAAATAAAATGCAAGATAGGGCTGGGGATGTGGCTCAGTGGTCAAGTGCCCCTGAGTTTAATCCCCTGTACCAAAAAAAAAAAAGCATCATATGCAAAGCCATGGATCTGAGAAAGCCCTCAGTAGTACACACGGAATAGCAAGCACTTTGCTTTGTCAAAAGCATTGGGTGCATATGAAAGGATAACATGGAACTGGGATGTAGCTCAGTGGTAGAGTGCTTGCCTAGTGTGCATGATGCATGTAGCCCTGGATTTGATCCCCAGCAACACACACATACACACACACACACACACACACACACACACACACACACACGGCAGGGGGGAGGGAGAAAGGATAACATGAAATAGGGTTAGAAACATATTTAGATTCAGAATGTTTGGTGGAATTTAACTTACACTGAGGGTCAGAAATTTATTCTCTACTTTATTAAAAATTGGGGGCAAGTTTCTGAAACTCAATTGTGGCTGTGGCTTCCTTGGCTGTACTAAATCTTGGGGGTGAGGCTTATTGACCCAAGAAAAAGGAATCAAAAGAACAAAGTCAAGAGAAAGAGTCAAAGTTTTGGCTTTGGGTTGCACAGTAGTGTCTTGAAACCAGACAAGCTGATTGAACTGATGAAAGTATGAATTCCCTCTCACACAAACAAGTAGATATGCTAGATTATTTATTTTCAAACTTTATCTGAGATTGAAAGCAAGAAAGGGAAAATTCCCAGGTGCTAGAAATCAAATGGGAAACCAAAGCTAATATGGTAAACAGAATCTGAAGCTAAACCAGAATAATAAAGATAAATAAATAAAATAAAGGTATTATGTCAATCTACAAATAAAATATATATTTTTTAAAGTAACTAGAAGAAGAAAAATGGCTCAATAAAGAACAAACTTTACCCAGCTACTCATAAGCAACAATAGGCTCCAAAAGACAAAGGAATACGTTTTTTTACCAGGGATTGAACTTAGGGGTACTCGACCACTAAGCCACATCCCCAGCCCTATTTTGTGTTTTTTATTAGAGACAGGGTCTCAACTGAGTTGCTTAGCGCCTCACCATTGCTGAGGCTGGCTTTGAACTCCTCTCAGCCTCCCAAAGTGCTGGGGTTATAGGCATGAGCCACCGTACCCAGTTGACAAAGGAATATCTTAAAATAGCTGCTGGAAAATAATTGTAAAACTAGAATCCTGCTCAGCTAAATTAACATTAAAAAATGGAAGAGAAATAAAGATAATATCAGGCTAGGCATGGTCTGCACACCTGTAAACCCAGTAACTAGGGAACTGAGGCAGGAGGATTGCAAGTTTGAGGCTAGCCTCAGCAACTTGGCCAGACTCTGTCTCAAAACAAAAATAAATAAGTAAACAAACAAATTTTTTAATAATAGTTTTCTTTATTGTAGATGGACACAATGACTTCATTTTTATGTGGTGCCGAGGATCAAACCCAGTACCTCACAGGTCCTAGGCAAGCATTCTACCACTGAGTCACAACCCCAGCCCAATAAATAAATTTTTAAAAGGGGAGGGGGTTGCTGGGGCTAGGGATGTAGTTTCAGAAAAAAAAAAAAGCCACAATCTACAGATTAACAGTCATTTTCTTTACTTGGTTTTCACAAGTGGTGGAGCCCATGTTGGCCTCTGGTATCAAGCTATGAGCTCCAGTCTCCCACTTGTAGGGAGCACCATTCCCCCACAAACTGAACTCACACCCAGTTATCAAATGTCAAAGTTCCAGACTTTGAGTTTCACAAGCCTAGGACTTCAGCTCTACTATCTTATTGAATTTCTAGCTTAGTTATGGTTCATGAGGATATATAAGAATCCAGCTGTGTTTTTATTGTTGTTTGTTTGTTTGTTTTTGAGAAAGGGTTTCACTAAATTGCTGAGGCTGGCCTGGAACTTGGAATCTTCCTGCTCCAGTCTCCCAAATAGCTGGGATTGTAGGTGTAAGCCACCATGCCAGCCATTTCTTTTTTAAAAAGTCATTGTATTTCTTTTTTTTCTTCTCCAGTACTGGGTATTGAGCTCAGGGGTACTATTCCACTAAGCTACATCCTCAGCCCCTTTTTTATTCTGAAACAAGGTCTGGTTAGGTGGTGCACCTTGCACTTGACCTTGGAATCTGCCTGTCTCAGGCTCCCAAGTAGCAGGGATTTCAGGTGTGCACCATCATGCCAAACCCAATTTTATATTGTAACTGTCATGGTTATGTGTTTGAAGCAAAGGGGTTTTTAGAGACATAAGCTCACTTCCTTGTGTTGACTTTGACTTCTCATACCTGGTTTCTGTCCCCCACCTGGCTTTTGAAACCACTAAGTCAAGATCATTAATGATCCTTAGGCTGTCAAATCCAATGGATATTTCTGTGTCCTAATCTTAATTGACTTTCCACCAGTTTTTGACATAATTGACCAGTCTGTTCTTAAAACATCACTCTGTTAGACCACTTAACAGTCTCCTGAATTTCATTTTCATCGTCCTTTGCAGCCCTTCCTCCTATACTTGAGTTTCAGATATGAAGCTCTACAAATATGGACCTTATGCTGTTCTCTTTGTACCTTCCCCTTGAAAATACCTTTAATCCCAGAATTTTAAAAATAATTTGTCATCTGACAACTTCTAATTTTTTATCTCCAGCTTAAACATCTGTCCTGGGATCCAGGCCCAGTCCTATGTGCGTCCTTCACAATTCCACTTGCATGTTTAATAAATATCTTAGACTTGACATGTTCAAAATAAAACTCTTGATTTCTTTCTCCAAGCATCTTCCTACTTCGATCTTTCCTATCATGGCACATGGTACCATCAATTACAAGCCCAGAGTCAATTCTTGATTTTTCCTTCTATCTCACTGCTCCATCCATCACAAATTCTGGCATTTCCACCTACAAAATAAATTCCAAATCAATTCATGTTTTCCATCTTCACCATTACTTCATTAGACAAGTCACCATTGAAGACAGGAAGTACTGGGGGTGAGGGTAAGACCTTTTCTATTTTAGCCACTCACTCCTGGGGGAACTAATGGGAGTCCTACAAGAACTATCTTTTTTTAAAATATTTTTTTAGTTGTAGATGGACACAATATCTTTATTTATTTTTATGTGGTGCTGAGGATCGAACCCAGCGCCTCATGCATGCAAGACAAGCACTCTACAACTGAGCCACAATCCTAGCCCCAAGAACTATCTTTTTTTTTTTTTTAATATTTTTTTAGTTGTAGATGGACACGATGTCTTTACTTTATTGCTTTGTATGTGGTGCTGAGGATCGAACCCAGGGCCTCACGCATGCGAGACAAGCGCTCTACCGCTGAGCTACAATCCCAGCTCCCCAAGAACTATCTTTTTTAAAAAATATTTTTAGTTGTAGATGAACATAACTTTATTTTTTATTTATTTTTTGTGTGTGGTGCTGAGGATGGAACCCAGTGCCTCACACATGCGAGGCAAGCACTCTACCACTGAGCCACAACCCCAGCCCCACAAGAATTATCTTAACCTCTTCTGAGGGTAGTGGAACTTCACAGCCAGGCATGATAGCACAAGCCTGTAATTCCAGTGACTTGGGAAGTTGAGGCAGGAGGATCACAACTTCAAGGCCACCCACAGCAACCTAGTGAGGCCTTGTTTAAAAAAATTTTTTAAAGTTCCACTACCACACTGGAAACCAAATTTCCAACACATGAACCCTGGAAGAACAAACCACATCCAAACCATGGTGGTGGTCCCCTCTCTTAGTCTTTGTGTATCTGAAACCACATATTTTGTTTGTTTGTTTGTTTGTTGTTTTTGCAGTGCTGAGGATTAACTCAGAGCCTTGCACATGCTAGACAAGTGCTCTATCATTGAGCTATATCCCCAGCCCTACAAAAGCAATGTTTGAAGAAATTCAAATATTGAACTACCAAGATTTTTTTTTTTTGCTCCAGAGATGAAGAAAAAGCCCTAGAAATTAAAGAAATTTACATTAGCCAAATTATCCTCAAGAGTGTTACAAGGATTTAAAAAAAAAAGTTTCAGGGACTAGGGATGTAGCTCAGTGATTAAGTACTTGCCTACCATACTTAAGGCCCCGGGCTCAATCCCCAGCACCACCAGGAGGGGGAAAAAAGTTTCAGCATGTAAAAACTAAGTGATTCCTATCACTTCACAAGCCTCTTATGAAATGAACCACAGGATAGTTTTGTTTTTGTTTTGCACTGGAGATTGGACCCAGGGATGATTTTCTACTGAGCTACATCCCCGGGCCTTCCCCAGCCCCACAGGCCTTTTTTTGTTTTATTTTGAGGAAGGGGCTTTTTAAATTCTTTCTTTCTTTCTTTCTTTCTTTCTTTCTTTCTTTCTTTCTTTCTTTCTTTCTTTCTTTCTTTCTTTTTTTATTAGTACCAGGGATTGAACTCAGGAGTACTCGTACACCAGGGCTATTTTGTGTTTTGTATAGAGACAGGGTCTCAACTGAGTTGCTTAGTGCCTCACCATTGCTGAGGCTGGCTTTGAACTCACGATTCTCCTGTCTCAGCCTACCAAAGTGCTGGGATTACAGGTGTGCATCACCGTGCCCAACTTGAGGAAGGGTCTTGTTAAATTTCTGAGGCTGGCCTCCATCTTGCATTCCTCCTTCCTCAGCCTCCCAAGTCACTAGGATTATAGGCAAATTACACTGCACCTAGCAAAGATTTTCATTCTAATATGTATATTTGTTTACATTTTAATGTCCCTGAAATCATGATGCATATTAAAATCAACTGGCAATTTTTAGTTTTAGTTTTGTTTTCCCTTGGAAAATTTTGTTCAGGTTTTCACATGTAGTCAAGCTCTCAGCTGTGTAAATCTCAAGTATATTTATTTTCATTATCTATTGTTGTCACCTACTTGAAGAAGTCTCCCTGGAGCCTTCTGACTTGCTTTGTCATGGACTGCCTGTCTTCTAAGCCTGTAGGACATCATCATCTTGGATTCTCCCTTCATCTCCTTGGGGATTTCCTTCATCTCTACCTCGTGGTGAATACCTGGTCTCCTTGTTCCCCTTCCTCCTCCCCGTGGTTTATCTTCTTGTTTCAGTGAGGTAAATTCTCTTATCATGTCCTGAGAGTGCTTTAGAAGTAACATTTTTTAAGACTGCATATCTGAAAATATTTTTTCTTCCCTCACATGATAGCTTGGTAGGGTTAAGGTGAGAATTCCAAGTTGAAAATGGCTTTTTCTCAGGTTTTTTTTGTTGTTGTTAATTTTGAAACAGGGTCTCACTGAGTCACCCAGGCTGGCCTTGAACTTGCAATCCTACCTCAGCCTCCCAAGTTGCTAGGATTAAAGAAGTATACCACCAGCTACTTTTTCTCAGCATATTGAAAGCATTTCTCCCTTGCCTTCTGGTATTCCATGAGAAAGCATAGAATTCAGATGCATGCTGGTTCTTGAGCCTACTATAAAAAGCTATTCTTTCTCTCTGAGCAGTCTTAGAAACAGAATCTCATTGTCCACAATGTTATGGAATTTTTTTTACAGAACACCAATTTTTATTCATTCTGCTGGAATTTAATGGACTCATTCTTTATGATGGAGCCTTCATTCCAGCTTTAAGGCTTATCAGGGTCAAGACTTCATCTCCTGTTGCCATGTCAACATTAATCCTATGCTTGGTGCCTGAGAACTATCCTGTCCAGCTATAGATTCTGCTCACCACGCTATCATTAGGCTCCTTTTTAAAGGTTTGTGGCACCTGGAAATTTCTCTTTCTTGCTTTCAGGCTGCCTCAGTGATATACTCTTGTGGCTTTACATACCATCTGTACACTGCTTATAAATTATATATCTGAGCCAGGTGAGGTGACGCACACCTGTAATCCCAGCAGCTCAGGAGGCCGAGGCAGGAGAATCACGAGTTCAAAGCCAGCCTCAGCAACAGCGAGGCACTAAACAACTCAGCAAGACCCTGTCTCCAAATAAAATACAAAATAGGGCTGGGGATGTGGCTAGGTGGTCGAGGGCCCCTGAGTTCAATCCTTGGTACCAAAAAAAAAAAATTGTATACCTGTATCAGTTCTCTCCAAACTCACACATTCTTTGTAGCCAAAAGAAATCTCAAACTTGAAATTCCACATCAGAGCTCCTGATGGTCCCCCTAAGCCTATTTCTCCCTTAGCCTTCTACCTATAATGGACTCTTCCAGGTACTCCATCTGAAAACCTCAGAGTCATCCCTGACTCTTCTTCTCACATTCAGATTCAATGCCATAAGCAAATCCTCTTAAATCTACCTTCAAAATATATTCATAAACCAATGAATGCTCACCATCTCCATTGCTAGCACACTGGTCCAAACTACTAGCACATCTTGCCTATAGCACTGAGCAAGTTTTCAGTTCAGTGGTATTGGACTGTCACTGTTATTGCCCTCCTCACCCCAACCAATGAACTATACAGCTCCTGTATTCATGTCTTTGAGTGGCTCCCTTGCCTCAAGTCTGGGCTGGCGCTGTAACCTACTCGAACTCAAAGAATGTGGAAGACTGATGCTTACCAGTAAAGAGCCTAAGCCTTAGAAGCTTCCATCTGCACCCTGATGGGAGCTCTGCGTTGCCACGTAGGAAGTCTAACCCTGATGGAGAGGTCACATAGAGAAGGAGAGGCTAGGAGACCACCTGAAGGTATACTAAGGTATACTGAGGAATTCAGCCAAAAGCAAGACCCCCCAAACATGTGACCCTTGGGGAGCAGTTGCAACCAACCACCACCTGCTTAAACTATCCTGGCTAAGGTGCCATCCATGTAACTGAAGAAGTCATATTGGGCATTCCAGATCAAGCAGAAATTGAGTGGTACAGAGACAAATTAATCTTCTTGTGCTCCATCAGAATTCCTACCCATAAAACCATGAAAAATAGTAAAAAGTTTGTCATTTAAGCCCCTAAGTTACAGGATAATTTATTATACCACAATATAAAACCTGAACTCCAGTCTCTGCTCACTCAATAACCATCCCCTTCAGCCTATTCTTCATACAACAGATGAGTTCCTCTTAAAATATATATACATATATATGTAATCATAATGCAATAATTATAATAATAATAGAAGGAAGATCAGTAGAGTAGAGCAAGCAGATCCGTGGGGGAAGAGATGAGGGGAAGGGAAGATAGTAGGGAATGAGACTAATCAAATTATGTTATGAGCATGTATGAATGGGGCATAATGAATCTCACATAATTAATTATGTATAACTATAATGCACCAATAAAAATTTCTTAAAGAAAAAATGTAAGAAAGGTCATATCACCCATGTGCTCTGAATCCTCCAATTCTTCCCATTCCATAGTACAACCAAAACCTTTACAATTGCCTGTGAGGTCACAGGGGTGACAGTTAAGCCAAATTCTTGTACAGCTGGAGAAAAGATGACTTTTACACTTTTAAGTGTAAATAACTTTTTTAAAAAATGGAAAGAATTCTTTAAATAATTCTTTTTAAAACGGAAAGAAAAGAAAAAGAATATATGACAGTGACCATATGTGGCCTGCAAAGCTTAAAATATTCACTCTCTGGCACTTTAGAGAGATAAGTTTGCCCCACATAGTCTGGTCCCTCTCTGGCCCTGGTTGGTCTCCTTTGCTCATTCTCTTTTCTCACCTAACTCCAGGCAGACTGGCCTATTTGTCATTTCTTGCAGTTCCTTCTGACACTCCAAAACAGCCAGGAATGCTTCTGCCCCAAGGACTTTGTTCCCACTGTTTTTTTCTGCCTGGAATGTTCTTCCCCCACTTGTCTGCACAACTAACTCCCCTATTCAAACTGTTAACAAGACACATTCCCTAACTCCCTCTGCTTTATTTTTCTTTAAAGCATGAATCACCAGCTAACATACATATTTTACTTTTTATTGTTGTCTCCTATTTCTTATATCCTTCCCCTAGAATCCAAATACTGCAGACAGGAGCCTTCATCTCTTTCTTCACTGCTGTATTTCCAGTGCTTAGAACTGTTCCTGGTGTATTGTGGGTAGTCAATATGAATTTCTTGAATGTCCTGATTCACAAAACCCTGTTTTATGCACAGCACTTGTCAATAGCTGCATGCCATATGTAGTTTTGTCCATGAACTCCATGAAAACAGGGACCTCAGGACAACACGCAACAAATATCAAGTATCTTATGTAATATTTACTATTCAATAAATATCTATACCACACATTTTGGGAGGGGGATAATGGGGAATTGAACTCAGGGGCACTCAACCACTGAGCCACATCCCCAGCCCTATTTTGTGTTTTATGTAGAGACAGGGTCTTTCTGAGTTGCTTAGTACCTCGCCATTGCTGAGGCTGGCTTTGAACTCAACAATCCTCCTGCTTCAGCCTCCTGAGCCGCTAGGATTATAGGTGTGCGCCACCACGCCTGGCTCCACACTTTTTTTTTTTTAAGAGCAAAAGGGAAATGAGGTAATATGGTGAGTTGACAACTTTTTCAAGAATTTTTGTGAATTAGACCAGAGAAATGGAGTGGTGGCTAGAAAGAGATACAGGGTCAAGGGGAGGTTAAAGGTGAGGATGAGGGGAACAATCCCCATCAACACATACGTTAATAGCATAAGAAAGAAGGGGTGGTTAAAGAAGCAGGGCCCTTGGAAAGGTGAGACTGATGGGACGCAGAGCAAGGGGGAGATTGGTTGGTGACAGGCAGAGATCTGCCTTTCCCTTGTAACAGGAGGAAAGTCAGAGGAGCCTGAAGCACCACTGGGCAGACAAGGGAGTTCCCATTTCCTGGCCTCTACTCTAGTTCCTCACTAAAGTGTGGGAGGTGAAGTTATCTGCTGAAACTGAAGAGTAGGCAAGACATGGAAGTTTGAGAAGAGAGGACAGAGTACAGAATAGACAAAGGGACTTTATTAAGGAAACAGGAAAGACAGCCGGGCAGTTACTGACGGCTCCTGGGTCTGTAATCATGAATTTAAATGAAAGTAGTCAGTGGGATTGGTGATTTTCCTTGAGCAACCCTCAGTTTCTGTTTGCAGGCACCCTGAAGATTAGGATGATTATAACAAAGCAGTGCTTCTTCAAGTGGGGGAGCCTGGACCAGCAGCATCAGAACATTGAAGACTTGTGCCAAATGCACATCCTCTGGTCCCACCACAGGCCTCCTGGAACACAGCACTGTGTTTTAACAAGCCTCCGTGGTCCTGGTGCTATGCGCAGTCAAGTTGGAGCAGCCCTGCAAAAAAGGAAGAGAAGAACAAGAGAACTGAGGACCTACACGAGGAGGATTGTGATGACACACTAGAAAATCTAAATTGGAAATAAAGGCATGAGGGAGCTGATCAACAGTAATAAAATGGTCTTAGAATATAACAAAGTAAAATAATTGTAGCATGGTGTATTCATTTTCCACGGCTGCCATAACAAACTACCCCAGACTCAGTGGCTGAAAATAATAGCACTTTGTGATCTCATAGTTCTGCAGGTCAGAAGTCCAGGTGCAGTATGCCTCAGGTAGGTTTTCCATTTAGTCGCACAAAGGTTGAAATCAATGTGTTAGTGGGACTGCATTCCTTTCTCGAGATCTGGAGACAAATCTGCCTGTAAATTCATTCTGGTTGTTGGTAGAATTTAGTCCCTGTGGTTTCCCTGTGGTTGTAGGGCTGAGGTTTCCTTGCTGACTGTCAAATGACACTATGGCAGCTTCTTAAAACCACAGGCATTCTGTCTTGCTACCCACTCCATCTTCTAACCAGCCAGAGCATGGATATCTTCTGACACCTTAAATCTCTCTGGCTTACCCTTCAATTGTATCTCTTCTTTTTTTTTTTTTTTTTTTGGTACTGGAGATTGAACTCAGGGGTACTCAACCACTGAGCCACATCCCAGCCCTATTTTGTATTTTATTTAGAGACAGGGTCTCACTGAGTTGCTTAGTGCCTCGCCATTGCTGAGGCCGGCTTTGAACTCATGATTCTCCTGTCTCAACCTCCTTAAGTGCTGGGATTACAGGCTTGAGCCACTGCGCCCGGCTTATTTTGTGTTTTTATGTAGAGACAGGGTCTCACTGAGTTGCTTAGTGCCTTGCCATTGCTGAGGCTGGCTTTGAACTCGTGATTCTCCTTTCTCAGCCTCCCAAAGTGTTGGGATTACAGGCATGCGCCACCGCGCCCAGTTCAATTGTATCTCTTCTTTCAGCTCTACTCCTTTATTGCATCTCTGACTCCAGCCAGAGAAAAGTCTCTGGTCGTGTTTAAGGATTCATGTGGTTAGATTGAGTCTTTTGTCTAAAACTGATCAAAGGTTGCCCTTTCAGTATCTACTATCATGGCTGTTGTCCTTTCCCGACTCCCCTTCCATACTCTTCATCCTCTTTACAAAAGAAAGGCACATCTCTCATCTATCCTGAGACTGGTTTTGGTTTTTTGGGGAAGGGGGAGGGGTAATGATATATTTTCCCCACTTTGTTTTTTTTTTTGGTACTGGAGATTGAACTCAGGGGCACTTGACCACTGAGCCACATCCCCAGCCCTATTTTGTGTTTTATGTAGAGACAGGGTCTCACTGAGTTGCTTAGCGCCTTGCCATTGCTGAGGCTGGCTTTGAACTCGCGATTCTCCTGTCTCAGCCTCCCTAAGTGCTGGGATTACAGGCTTGCGCCACCTAGTTGTAGATACTGATGGGATTTGTTGTTACATACTCAGACACGTACACAATACACAATATAACAATATAATTTGACAAATATCACTCCTCAGCACTTCACTCCTCCGTCCCACCTCCCACGCTCTGGTTCCTTTATCCTAAGTCTTTTTTTGCAAATTAACCCAGAATATAAAAAATTCATCTCTTTAAATTCATAGTAGGCTTCAAATTTTTTCCTATTTTATACATATTTTTGTTAAGTTTGAAGCATCACCTTGTGAACTGGGTAATTTGGTCCACTGAGATGTTAGATATGTTCTAGAATGAAACCCAGGAAAAATGACAAGCTTTATCCCTCTCATCTCCAGACTGCTAAGAAAGAATACATTGCTTCAGAGACAGAATCCTATGCAGGTGAAACAAAGAGATTAAAAAGAAATGCCGGGGGCTGGGGTTGTGGCTCAGTGGTAGCGCGCTCGCCTAGCACACGTGAGGCACTGGGTTCGATCCTCAGCACCACATAAAAATAAAATAAAGATATTCTGTCCATCTACAACTAAAAATTAAAGATTAAAAAAAAAAAAAAGAAATGCCGAGGCAGCACCTGTTGTCATCCAGGCACACAACCCCGGGGCTGGGCTGTCTGCCTCACTTAGATATTTAACCTAGAATCAGAATTCAGACTCAGGATCAGGAAACACAACATGTTTATTGAAGTTGAAAACTAAGGCCTGATTGACTAATTAATTTGATAATTAGGCTTCTTTTTGCCAATTTGATTATATGGTATACATTTTCCTAAACTGTCCGAGTCAATTCTGCAGTTCCAAGTTTTCGACAAATTCTATTTAAAGCCCATAGTAAAATAAGGCATTTTATTTTTTTTAAATATTATATTGGTGAGTCATATTAAAATTAATATTTTTGCATTTCCCTTTCTGAGTATGTTGGATTAAAGAAGCTGTGCATGAAAGACTAGAAGACATAGTAATATTTGTTAAATCTTGGCAAGGCTTTTCTTGGTATGCTTTGCAGAAATTGATGAGTGAATTAATCTAACTGGGTAACAAATGATTTTAAAAGAAAAGTGGTTTTCAATTTTTTTACTTTCAAAGAAAAAGAAAATTGAATTGTCAGCTGATAAGTTGTTAAAGTTAATTTTTGGTAATACTTTGCTATGTGATTTTTGGCATATAACTTAGAAAGGGTTCAAATAATTGAAAGTATCTGCAATAACCAAATTCCTTCCAATCTCATCTGTTTATTTACCTGAACAAGGTAATATTTAATCACTAATACATGAACTAAAAAAACACAAGCCCATCTATCTTAAACATTTTCTCTAATATTTTATTTTTCATATTTAAAAATTATTTGTCATGCTGGGCACAGGGGTACCGCCTATAATCCCAGCAACTTGGGAGCCTGAGGCAGGAAGATTGCAAGTTCAAAGCCAGCCTCAGCAACTTTGCAAGGCCCTAAGCAATTTAGTGAGACCCTGTCTAAAAATAAAAAAATATAAAGGGCTGGGGATGCGGCTCAGTGGGTGAGTGCCCCTGGGTTCAATCCCTGATAACAAAAAAAAATTGTCATAACTATAAGACATTTATATTGTTTTGATTAATGTGTTCCAACAATAATCATAATTCAATCCAGAAAAATTTAGCACCTATAGCTTGATAGACACAGAGAATAATTTTTTGAATTTTAATTCATTCAAAAGAATAACATGTAATCAATAAAGGACTTTCAAAGATAAATCATATTATATCAGGATAAAATTCTGTGGTGAGAACTACAATAAATTTTGCAAGTTCAAGGAGAAAAAGACACAAAATTCCAACTTTAAAGAGACTGTGCTTAGGGGCTGGGATTTTGGCGCAGTGGTGGCGTGCTCGCCTAGCATGCATGAGGCACTGGGTTCGATCCTCAGCACCACATAAAAATAAAATAAAGATATTCTCTCCACCTGCAACTAAAAAAATAAATATTAAAAAAAAAAAAAAAAAAAAGAGACTGTGTTTAGCCGAGCGCGGTGGCTCAAGCCTGTAATCCCAGCACTTAGGGAGGCTGAGACAGGAGAATCGCGAGTTCAAAGCCAGCCTCAGCAATGGCGAGGCTCTAAGCAACTCAGTGAGACCCTGTCTCTACATAAAACACAAAATAGGGCTGGTGATGTGTCTCAGTGGTCGAATACCCCTGAGTTCAATCCCCAGTACCAAAAAAAAAAAGAGAGAGACTGTGTTTATTTTTTTTAATGGACAGAGAGTATTACATTGTCATGGGATTTAGATTCTATAAGATACCTTTTTAGCTGTCTTAGTCTGTTTTCTGTTGCTACAACAAATTACCTGCATCAGGATAACTCATAAAGAATAGAAGTTTTGGGCTTATAGTTCTAGAGGCTGGTAAGTCCAAGAGCCTGGTGCTGGCATCTACTTGGCATCCATGAGGATCACCTTTCTGTATTATAACATAGAGAGGGGGGCTGGGGTTATGGCTCAGTGGTAGAGTGCTCGCCTAGCATGTGTGAGGCACTGGGTTCGATCCTCAGCACCACATAAAAATAAAATAAAGATATTCTGTCCACCTACAACTAAAAATAAATAAATTTAAAAAAAAAAAAACATAGAGAGGGCATCACATGGTGAAACTGCAAGCATGCTAGCTCAAGTCTCTCTTCCTCTTCTTATTAAGCCACTAATGCCATCATAGGGACCCCACATGCATGACCTCATCTCAGCCTACTTACCTCTCAAAAGTTCCACTTCCATATACTATGAACATATGAATTTGGGGATTAGAGTTCCAAAACATGAACTTTAGTTCAAACTATAACACCACTCATCTCAGTCCTTTGGGGAACTTGCATATTTGCAAAATCTGCTGGTTGATCCAAATGAACCTCTAATTGGTCCAACTGGTAGATCTTCCCAGCACCCCTTGCACTTGCTAATGTGTCCTATCCTGGGTCTTGATTGGCCTTAGATATTTCAGAGCAGGTGAGGAAAGGAAGAGAAGGGCAAGTTGGTCTCAGCCTACACGGCTGCCCTATACAGCTGTTTGGGAGGTTTTGGAGCTCTAACTCTGGATTTGTGCCTTCCTTGACCCAAGGCTACTGGGCTAGAGCTACTGGGCAGCAAAAGAACAGCATCTGCTGGAGGAACACCAGCCACACCACTTCATTTTTCTCACCTCTGAGATGTTAGGCTGCTCCTACAACACAATGGTACCACTTCTTCCATCCACCTGGATACTCCAACCTTTAACTCAGATCTCTGTGTGGACAGATCATTGATACTCCCAGATCTTCCATATTATAAGTGCAGGGAACACTTGATAGATGATTGAATGAATCAGTCAACCAACAAATAACTACATGGTTTCTCTAACTGCCAGTTTCTTAAGACTGTCATTGTAACCGAGCACAGTGCTACACACCTGTAACTCCAGCAACTTGGGAGGCTGAGGCAGGAGGATTGCAATTTCAAGGCCAGTCTTAGCAATTTAGCAAGGCCCAAGCAATTCTTCAAGTCCTTGTCTCAAAATAAAACATAAAAATAGAAAGAGCTAGGGTTGTAGCTCTGTGGTACAGCACCCCTGGATTCAGTGCACAACATTTTGGGGGGGGGCACAACATTTTTAAAATATACTTCCAACATAAAAAACAACAACAACAAAAATAAATAAAAATGAAATATGCTTCCATTCCCTACCTTGGTTCAAGCACCTGTAATTTTCTTACCTATACTCTTCATCCAGCCCAGAAGGAGTGTCTGCATTATATCTGCTCCCGGCCTCTTCCCTCATGCCCATATTTCAGCCTCATCATTACAATCTGCCTTTAAGGCCATCAGACACATTTCATAAAGCCCTACATTCAATCATTCATTCATTCAACAAACATGTATCAAGCACCTGACATGTTCCAGGCACTGTTGAGAGTACTTGGGACACATAAGTAAACAAAAAAGACAGATAAAACTAAGATTCCTCCTCTTGAAGAGTTCACTTTCAGATAAATACACTCTGTCATATGTTATTAGATGAAAAGTCATATAAAGAGAAAAAAAAATCAAGCAGAGAAAGAAGGAGCAGGAGCAGGGTGAAAGTGTTGCATATTAAATTGAGTGGTCATGTGCAGTCTCGCCAAGAAAGTCAGAGGAGCAAGATCTTATGACAGTGAAGGAATAGAGGCAGGAGCATATCTAGCATGTTTGAGACAGGAGACTCAAGCTGCTGGAGCAAAGTCAAGGATGAAGAGAACAGCAGAAGACAGGCCATAGGTGGAGGTTCCCGTCAGATGGTGTAAGTCATTGCAAAGACTGTCTTTTATTCAGAGTGAAACAGCCACCTGTTGGAGGTTGTAAAGAACAGGCTGGTGGGGGTGAGGGGTGCAATTACAGAAGCAAAAGAAATTGTACAGGGGCTACTGCAGTGACCCAAGCGAGAAGTAACTCATGGCAGCTTTGATCAGGATGGTAGCAGCAAAAAAAAAAAAAATGTTTGGATTACATCCTGGAGATATATATATTAATATCTTTATTTTATTTATTTATTTTTATGTGGTGCTGAGGATGGAACCCAGTGCCTCACGCACACGAGGCAAGTGCTCTACCACTGAGCCACAACCCTTTGAAAGCAGATTCAACAAGATTTTTCTAACAGATTGGATGTGGGAGGTGAGAGAAAAAGTAAAGTCTGATTCCTAGGTTTTTTCTGAGCAATGAATGGATAGTGCTATCATCCGCTGAGATGAGGAGTCTGTGGGTGAAAACATGTGAGGGAGTTAAGATGAGATGTTCGGTTTTGGACATGTTGGACTTGGCTTGTCTTTTAGACATTAGAAGCTGAATAAATGACTGATCTCATGCCATCTCATGCTTTAAATATCCTACCTATCTTCATGGACATCTCCAAAGCCAACTCTGAACCTCTGCCGAACTTCAAAATGTCTTTTTTTTTTTTTTTTTGTCTGTATCGGGGTTTGAATCCAGGGGTACTTTACCTCTGAGCTACATCCCTGTTCCTTTTTATTTTTTATTTTGAGACAGGATTTTGCTACATTGCTGAGGCTGGGCTCAACCTTGCAATCCTCCTGCCTCATACCCCTGAGTCACTGGGATTATAGATGTGCACCACAACACCCAGCCTAAAACTTCAAACTCTTAAATCCAAAGTGATTTACTCACTTAGCTTTCTAACATGCATCTTTTTTGTTTTTAGTTTTAGATGTACACGATACCTTTATTTTATTTATTTTTATGTGGTGCTGAGGATCGAACCCAGCGCCTCACATGTGCTAGGCAAGCGCTCTACCACTGAGCTATAACCCCAGCCTAACATGCACCTTTGATTTAACCTGTCTAAATTCTCTGCCTCCCTTCACAAAACACAAAAAACCAACAACAAAACTCAAAAAATTCAACAGCAGTTCCATCCTACCTAAACCTTAAAAGCATCCTTAATGCTCTTCCCTTTCAAACCTCACATTCAAACCATAAGCAGATCCTTATGAATCCATCCCAAGGCCATCCTTACCATCTTCACCACTGTACTCACTTCAAAGCACCACTTCATAACTTGCCTGGATTACTGAACAACCTCCAAACTCAGACAGCCTATTCCCCACAATGACCAAATTGATTCCTTTAAGAGTTAAGTCAGCCAGGCTGAGTGGCGTACGCCTGTAATCCCAGCACTTAGGGAGGCTGAGACAGGAGAATCGTGAGTTCAAAGCCAGCCTCAGCAACCGTGAGGCGCTAAGCAACTCAGTGAGACCCTGTCTCTACATAAAACACAAAATAGGGATGGGGATGTGGCTCAGTGGTCAAGTTCAATCCCCACTACCCCCCAAAAAAGAGTTAAGTCAGAGCTCAAAATCTTTTAATGGTTCCTCATCTCAGACTAAAAGTCTGTAGGACCCCCAGGATATGGGCCCTATCGTGGGCAGCTTCTCTCTCTAGTCACAGCCCCTTCATTTGTCCTGGCTCGCTCCACTCCTGTCACACTGGCAGCTACCAGTGCCTTTGCCCTTGTGCTTGTGCCTCCTCTGCCCAGAAATCACTTTCCTCAGATTTGAAAACGGGTTCCTTCAGTTCCTTCATTTTTCAGTTCAAATGTTAACTTATCAAAAATATCTTTTTTCTCTACTTTACAAACAAAACAAAGCAAACAAATAAAAAACACATCATCCAGTCTCCCTTACCTTGCAAGCTCCATGGTAGCAGAATCATTGTTCACTTCTGTATCCTCAGTGCTTGGGCCAATAATGGAATACAGTTAAGATTAGTTGAGTGTTTGCTGGATGAATGAATAAAGCAAACATGGCTTCTGTGTAGCTTGGGAATTTATCATGACATTAGAAATTGACCTGGGAAAAGAAGAAACCTGTGTGAACTCTCTGAATACAACATTCATGGCACAACACTACCACTACCACACACACACACACACACACATCACAATAACCTAGAACTTATGCAAATGTACAACTAGGGAAAGGATGAAGTGTGCCTATAGGGTAGAAAAGTATACAGCCATTAAAACCACTAATTATGAAGACAGTAAAATTCTTATGGTATGTTATAGAAAAGTAGCAGATTACAAAATAAAATTGTTCTTAATATATAGTTACTGTACTGCTATAATCACAGCAACACAAAATGTGTATACATAGAAGAGCTGATATTAAAAACAATTATTGTGTTGTCTATAAATTGGATCATAAGTAGCTTTATAATTTTTTTCTTCAGAATTAAAATAACAACAACTTGTGTTATTTTTTCCATTAAAGGAACACGTTTTAACTCCCTAGGTGACAGGCTGAGGAAAATCCCAGCCGTGTGAAGTCAGCACCCAAGTTCCCCAGGGACTCCTGGGTGTGGAGATGGTGAAGGGTCCTGAGACAAGCCTGTGCAGAAGAGCTGCCCTGGAGGCTGAAACCCAGTGGTAAGTGAGGCATAGAGGTTTGCATGACTAATCGGGGAAAAAACCCACCAGAGAGCTATTTCTATTTAAGCTCAGAAATGCAGAAGTACAGCTGCTTGAACCTAACTTGGCTTTAAAAGGAAACCAACTGTGCCCCTGGAGTTTTTGTGGGGTGAGACAAGGGGAGGGGTATTCTTTAAGGAGGGCTGGTCAAATGTAGACTCTAGAGATCCTAGATAGAGAACCAAACTCCCCAGAAGGTGCCAGATTCCAGGGCCCCAGGCAAATTCAATGTTGGTGCAGAGTTCTGAGTCCATAAACCTGCTAGTACTGATTTTTTGTACTTTTATTAGTGCATTATAGTTAGGCATAATAGTTTGGTTCATTTTGACATAATCATACATGTGTGAAATTTAATTTGCTTCATTTCACCTCATGCCTCCTCTTTGCCTCCCCTCCCCCCATTCTCATTCTTCTTCTCTATTGATCTTCTATTTATTTCCTTCTAATATTTTTTAAATTGGTGCTTTGTAGATATACACAAAGGTGGAATTCACTGTGCTATTTATATATGTACATAGCATAATTTTGTCAAATGAATTACACATTTCCTCCAGTTTCTCTCTTTCTCCTCTACCTCTCAGTCTCTTTCTATTCCACCTGTCTTCCCTCTATACTGAGGATATTGAATCCCCACTCCCCCCCCCCACACACACACATCCCTCCACCCCCTTTCTTTGCTCTAGCTTCCTCGTAGGAGAGAAAACACTCGACCCTGAGTTTGGTTTATCTCACTTAGCATGATGTTCTCTAGTATTGATTTTAGACCAATACTTAATAACTAAACTAAGGTTATGAACTCTGGTCATCAAAAAACTATGAAACTTGCTCCAAGGAAAACTGCTCAACAGCTGAAAAAGCTGGGAAATTTTGAAGTTTCATGGACTTCCTGAATCCTATATCCATCCTAATTGTCTCCATACCCATTAAGGACCTCCATTAAGGACACGACTGAACAAATACAATGCCTTACATATAATGTGTCCAACCTGTGTGAGATTTTTCAAGTGTGTTAATAGAATAGTAATGAATAAATACAACTTCATTTAAAAGAAATACTAAATTCAGAGACTCGTTGTAATGTACATTCTCCAGAGGGACACTAAACGCTTGTGCAGGGCTGAGAAGCTTATTAAAACAGTCCCG
>CM053399.1:47411364-47515458 GCA_028644305.1 Xerus rutilus
GTAATCCCAGCACTTAGGGAGGCTGAGACAGGAGAATCGCGAGTTCAAAGCCAGCCTCAGCAATGGCGAGGCGCTAAAGCAACTCAGTGAGACCCTGTCTCTACATAAAACACAAAATAGGGCTGGGGACCTGGCTCAGGGGTCGAGTGCCCCTGAGTTCAATCCCTGGTACCAAAAAAAAAAAAAAAAAAAAAAAACAGTCCCGTAGCCGTGTGTGTGTGTGTGTGTGTGTGTGTATGTGTGTGTGTGTGTGTTTCACGGAAGTGCTGCAGCAATTATGACCGGGGTTTCCAGACTTGGATTGTTAGCATGTGTCCAAAGAGTAACCAACGTGACCTGGGCGTAAAGTGCAGCCACCAGGTCGCTGGGGGTGAATGCCTGGATGGAGTCCCAGGGCGCAGGCGTAGGTGACCGTCTGGCGCCGCTACCCGCCGAACTCCCAGACGGCTGGCTCCCTCTGGCGCCGCTCAAGGCGTCGGTTCCCCACACGCACCCGCTTTACTGTCGGGATGGCGGAAGAATGGGAAGATGGCGCGGCCAGGGGCACATAGTCCAGCCTGCTGCCCATCACCGACGTTTCCAGGACAGTAGTCCCCAAAACACCTCACTGCGCCCCTTCTACCCATCCTCTGAGACGCTCTCAACCTGATTTCGACGTTAGCCTCCAAACCTGGCTCCAGGTGCTGTCTTTGTGCTCTACTCTTCGCACTCCCGTATCTGGCACACAGTAGGTGTGCGCACATTAGCTGAACAAACAACAGATCGCTCTTTTCGTATTCGAACTACTGTGTCTATTGCAATACTTTCAGCAGTGGACCCACGGTAGGAGGAGGTACAGTGAGTGGTGTGCAAAGACGGTAGGGGGACCTGGGGAGGAGGTAGAGATGCGCAGGTTTGGAGAACAACTTCAGCACAGGCTTCAGTCAGCGGCCAGAACCGGTCCCGACACAGCAACGCAGAGCGGTGACGTTAGGCGCTGACCACCAGGACTGCGCGCTGCCGCCCAGTAAGGTGCGGACAGCGACCTGGAGCTGGTGCCCCGGGGTCAGAGAGGCGGAAAGATCCAACAAGGAGAGTCGGAAGGGGCAGAGCCTACCCGACCACAGGGTAGAGAGAAGCCTGGCCCTACCCCATACTGTAATCATGGGACCCGGGAAGCTCGAGGCTTCTGGAAAACTGGACAGGAGGCTGGTCAAAGGGGACTGGGGTTACGTGTGTCTTAGTGGTAGAGCCTTTGTCTAGCATGCGTGAGGCCCTGAGTTCAGGCCCCAGCACCGCCAAAACAAAGGGCGTGGGTGGGCAGGGAAGGACCGACACAAATCATCCTGCAGTGATAGAGCGACATGTCCACCCAGCCTTGGAAGAAGAGACCAGGACGTGAGCAGCCTCGGTGGGTGGCCTTGCCCTAGGTTTCCCAGGTCTGGGGGATCACAGCCGCCTGCAGGGGGCGAGATGTTCCTTTGGCACTGCAGGACTGTAGCTAAACCAGAAGCCAAAAATAGACGCTGAGATCAACTGAAAGGAATGAGACTGAGCAAATAGATATATATAACTCCTGACGAGACACGTAGTGAAGTAATATTCCCAAATATGGCAGTAAGGAAGGATTAACTATGTCAGGAATGCTCGGGTAAGTGAATGAAAATTTGGAGGAAAAATATTCAAATTCCACCTCATCAAAATAAACTCTACATAATAAACACAAAATAGGGCTGGGGATGTGGCTCAGTGGTAGAGTACCCCTGAGTTCAATCCCTGGTACCAAAAAATTAAAATATGGGGCTGAGGCTGCAGCTCAGTGGTAGAGCGCTTGCCTAGCATGCGTGAGGCACTGGGTTCAAGCCTCAGCACCACATATAAATAATAAATGAATAAAATAAAAATCCATCAACAACTAAAAAAATATTTTTTAAAAAATTAAAAAATAAAATAAAATAAACCCAGAGCCTGGCGCAGTGCCGCACACCCGTAATCCCAGCACTGTGGGAGGCTGAGACAGGAGAATCCCAAGTTCAAAGCCAACCTCAGCAAGGGCAAGGCGCTGAGCAACTCAGTGAGACCCTGTCCCTACATAAAACACAAAATAGGGCTGGGGATGTGACTCAGTGGCTAAGTACCACTGAGTTCAATCCCCAGTACCAAAAAATAAAAATAAAAATAAATAAATAAACTCCGATCAGAATAAAATGGTAAACATTTTAAAGTGACACATAGACACACTATCAAATAGTAACAGTTATATTTAAGGGTAAATGTCAGCATTCTCAAATATGAAACAATGGAAGAAACTGCAAAGGAAGTCAACATTCAAAAATGTAAACTGGACAGAATTTTTAAAAGACAGTAGCTTGAGAAAAATGGCTTCAAAGAGTAAGCAGATAACATCTCAAATATATAAAAGTTTGTTTAAATATAGAGGAACAATCAAGGTACTAATACTTAAAGAAGATAAGTAGGTAATTCACAAGAAGAAATAAATGTGGTACCCTAGTGCATGGGGAAATGCTCATTATTCTTGATAATCAGAAAATTTAAACTTATAACCCTAACATAGTTCCTTACATCTACTAAAGTGGCAAAAATATTTAAAATTATAATGCATAATATTAACAAAGTGGTAGGGCTGGGGATGTAGCCCAATGGTAGAACACATGCAAGAGGCCCTGGGTTGGATGGATCTCCAGCATCACAAAAACAAATAAAACAAAGTGGTAAAAATAAGTCATGGTACAATTCTTTAGAACAGCAATAAGGTGATCTTCATTTGTTCAGCAAAATTGCTATTCAGCAGTTCCTACCCCAGGTCAAACATGACTTTAATCTTGCCTTATCATGGAGGAAAGTAAACAAGCAAATATACACATTGCAAGATGGTGGTAGAGCTAAGAAGAGAAAATGAACAGTGAATGATGAGACATGCTAGTGGAATCTGGTTAGTCGGCATAGAGCATTAGTCATGATAAGATATCTGAGCAGACAGATGAAGGAAGTGAGGGAGAAAATTTCATTCAACCTATGGAAGGAGTGCTCCAGGCAGAGGGAACAGAAAAGTACAATGCCCTTAGGCAAGAGCATATGACTAGTAGAGCACCAGTTGATTCCCTTTTAACTGTAATACTTTGTAAAATATATATGTATGTTAATTGACTTATTTTTTATATATACCAAGACAATAATGAATGCATTACACTGAAGAGATATAGTCAAATTTTATCTTAGCTAAATCAATAAAATCCAGCCTCAATGGAGGTAACACTGCAAAATATTGCCTCACCCCATCCTCTCCCCAAAGCTAGAGTATGCCAAATGCAAAACATCATTTTCACCATGCTTTTTCTAAATAAAGTATCTAAAGATGTGGATTAAAGTGTGAATTAAATTACAGTTCAGGGAAAGAGTTGTTAAAGAAAAAGAAAAAAAATGCCTTCAGTGGATCTATCCAGTTTTGTGACTTTAAATACCACTACTCTTCTAATGATCCTCAAATAAATCCCAACCCTAACCTCTGAAGTCCACACCTCTGAGATCCTTCTGTCTCTTTGACCTCTCCACTTAAATGTCTAATAGGCATCTCAAATTTAAATGTCCACACTGATCACTAGTTCTCCATGCACTGTCCCCAAACACACACACCACGTTTCTCTAACACTTAATAACAACTCAATTTTTTCATTTGCTCAGTCCAAAAGCTTGGATTCATTCTCCACTCCTCTCTCCTCTTGTTCTCCCTCTCTCTTTAGTACTAAGAATTCACCTCAGAGGTATTTTACAGCTAAGCTACATCCTCAGTCCTTTTTATTTTTTAGTTTGAGACAGTCCTCTCTTTTAAAAGGTAAGTCATATTTTAGCAGTCCAGTACTTAAAACTTTCCTCATCTATTGAATGTAAAAGCTAAAGTGCTCATATGCCCTAGGGCCCCAGGAGACCTGCCCCATCACTTATCTGACTTTTTAATTCTTCCCTTCATTTCTCCTCTGAGTCAGACTGACCTCCTTACTATTCCTAAAATACGTCAGGACACATGCCACCTCAAGGCCACTGGACTTTTCTGTCTGCCAGGAATGCTGTTCTGCTCCATACTCATGCGTTGCCCAAACCTCAGTTGTTCAGGTCTCTGCACAAAAGCCAAAGCAACTTTCACAGTGAGGCCTTCTTCTCTACCCACCCTATCCAAAGCAAACACAAAAAACTCCCACCTTTTTTAAAGTGGATTTTCCACTTTATCAGTAGCTAAAGTTACATATATTTCACTTATTTATTTTGTTTATTGTCTGTACCTTCCTCTTAGAACATAGGTCTGTAAACCCTGAGAGTAGAATTGTCTGTTTTGTTCACTAATGTGTCCCCAGTGCCCAGAACAGTGCCTCCCACGTGTCTACCACTGGGGACACATCAGTGAACAAAACAGACAATTCTACTCTACAAATAGTGACTGAATGAATGAGAAGGGGAAGGAAATGCAGATGATAATCATGTGGTAAAGATTAGAGACTGGGGATTGAACTCAGGGGTACTCGACCACTGGGCCACATCCCCAGCCCTATTTTGTGTTTTATGTAGAGACAGAGTCTCACTGAGTTGCTTAGCGCCTCGCTGTTGCTGAGGCTGGCTTTGAACTCGCGATTCTCCTGTTTCAGCCTCCCAAAGTGCTGGGATTACAGGCATGCGCCACTGTACCCAGCTAAGAGTAAATATTCTTATTGGCAGAGAACTAACTTTGATAGATTACTAAAAAAGCAGGAGTGATTGTGAAAAGGAATCTAGAAAATATCAGTACATGGCTGGTCACCAAGATAGGGGCTGGATGCCAAATATCCTCTGACAGAGAAGACTAGATCCTGCCTGGCTCATATTTACATCCAGTTCTGATTTCAGAATCTGGGCCAGGCCAAGACTCACAGACATACATTGACCCAGAAGATGGGGCAAGAGAATTAATGAGACAAAGGGAACCCTAACATATATTTCTCACAGTTGAGTTGCCTCCCGTAAGGCAAGGTAACAGAAAACCCAATTCAAACTAGTGTAACCAAGAAGCACATCTATTGTCTCAATGAGGGGAAAGTCCCTAAGCAATTATTTGATCCAGAGCTTCCCAACATCTTCAGGGACTTCATTTCTCCTGATTCTGTGAGCTCTGCCTTCCTGTGAATATTGGCTTTGTCCTGAGGCTGTGTGGCGTTTAATTTGATGTGTCAACTTGACAGGGTTAAAAGATGCCCAAATGACTGGTAATTAATTATTTATTTAGCAGTACTAGGGCTTGAATCCACGCCTCACGCATGTGTGGTAAATACATACCACTGAGGTACACCCTGTCCCTTTTATTTTATTTTGAGACAGGATCCTTTAAATTGTCAAGCTTGGTCTTGAACTTTCAATCCTCCTGCTTCAGTCTCCTAAACAGTTGAGATTATAGGTGTGCGCCACCATGTCCAGTTAAAGCATTAATTTTTAGTGTGTCTGTAAGGAGGTTTCTGAAAGACATTAGAATTTAAATCAGTAGACTGAGTAAAGAAGATTGCTCACTAGCTGGGCATGGTGGCTCACATCTATATTCCCAGCTACTCGGGAGGCTGAGGCAGGAGCATTGCAAGTTCAAGGCCAGCCTGGGCAACTTGGCGAGACCTTGTCTCAAAAAATAAAAAGAAGGGCTAGGATTGTGGCTCAGTGGTAGAGTGCTTGCTTCGCATGCATGAGGCACTGGGTTCGATCTCTAGCACCACATAAAAATAAATAAAATAAAGATATTGTGTCCATCTACAACTAAAAATATATTTTTTTTAAAAAAAATAAATAAATAAATAAAGAGGGCAGGGGATGTAGCTCAGTGGTAGAGCAGCCCTGTATTCAATATTTAGTAACCACCCCCCACACACACAAAATGATTACCCTCACCAATGTGGGTGGACCTCTTCCAATCCATTGAGAGCCTGGATAGAACAAAAGGTAGAAGAAGAGCACAAATTTGCTTTCTATGCTTCAGCTGGAACATCTATCTTCTGCTTTTGGACATTGGAGCTCTTGGTTCAGACTTTAGGACTTATACCATTAGCTCCCCTGGGTCTTAGTCCCTTGGAGTTGGACTGAATTATAACCCAGCTTTCCTCGGTTGCAGATGGCTTATTGTGGGACTTCTTGGCCTCCATAATCATCTAAGCCAATGCCTGTAACAAATCTCCTATTCAGTGGTGTGCTGCATAACAATGTTTCTGTCAATGATGAACCATGTGTGCAATGGTGACAATACAGCCATCTTGGTTTGTGCAAATACACTCTATGATATTTCTCAATGATGAAATCACCTTAGGATGCATTTCTCAGAGAGTATGTCCCCATTATTAAAAGATGCACGAATACATATATGGATTTATTTTATTGGTTCTGTTTCTCCGGAGCACGCTGGGTAATATAGACTGGTTCCCTCATGGGGATAGAAATGGCTGCAGTTTTTTTGTTTGTTTGGGTTTTTTTTCTTTTCTTTTGTTTTTTTCAGATTAGACATCCTTATGCTATAACTTCCCTGCAGATTGATTACTGAGCTTCAATCTGTTTGAGTAAGTTTCTGTCATATGCCTACCCCAAAGCAACATCTTTAACTAGAGAAAAGCCAACACAAAGAGGAGGGAGAACTGCCTTAGGCCCTTCCCTGAGTCACTTGCTTGGCTTGGGGGATAACTCTACCTGGTTGAGGACATACTGCTAGAACTCAATGCAAAGTTAATCCTGGGCTGGGGCTGTAGCTCAGTGGTAAAGTGCTTGCCTAGCATGCATGAGGCACTGGGTTCAATCCTCAGCACCACATATAAATAATAAATGAATAAAATAAAGATCCATCAACAACTAAAAAAATTAAAAAAAAAAAATAAAACAAAGTTAATCCTACCTGAACATCATGGCTCCTCCTTAGAGAGAAGAGCATGTGAATAGATGGAATGGATCCAGCCATAGGATCTATGACAAAAGCATATCCACACAGGGCTGGGGTGTGCAGGAGACCATTGTCTCCTTCGGTTCTGACTCAGGTCTAATTACCTCTCACCAGGGCCAGACCCTGCAGAGACTCTCAAATAGTACCACCAAATTTCTGCTGGGAATCTGATGCACACCAAGCTGTAGACATAGCCTAGGGCCTCAGTTAGTACTGCATGGAAGCCCCTTAAAACACAGTTTCCTGCAGGGGCTGAGGTTGTGGCTCAGTAGAGCGTGCTAGGTAGAGCGCTTGCCTAGCACGTGTGATGCACTGGGGTTGGATCCTCAGCACCACATAAAAATAATTAAGTAAAATAAAGGTATTATGTCCATCTACAATTAAAACAATATTAAAAAAAAAAAACCCACAGTCTTCTTCAAACCCTGGTCAGTGAGTCCCCACTGTGCTACCTCCCTGTCATCCAGCCTAACTCTCCGAATACAAGTCAGTCCAGACACCTGGCCTTTCCTGGACTCTTGGGCTGATGCTGCCTTCTGTTCTGCCACTACTATAGCCACTAACTACTACAGGTTCCTGAGTTTGGTTCACTTACAGAAAGAAGATTCCTCCCCTTCCACCTCAGATAGCTTCCTTTGCTCACTGGGGAGCAAAAAAAAACGCGGGGGGCTGGAATTATGGCTCAGTGGTAGAGCGCTTGCCTCGCACGTGTGAGGCACTGGGTTCGATCCTCAGCACCACATAAAAATAAATAAAATAAAGATATTGTGCTCATCTACAATTAAAAAAATAAAATAAAATAAATTTTTTAAAAAAACGTGGGCGTGCACATGCACACACACACACACTGTTTTATTTTGTTTGTTTGTTTGTTTTTTGCAGTGCTGAGGATCAAACCTAGGACTTCATACATGCTAGGCAGGCGCTTCATCACTGGCTTACATCTCCAGCTCTTTTTAAAAATTTTGAGACAAGGTCTTGCTAAGTTGCTGAGACTGGCCTCAAACTTGCAATCCTCCTGCCTTAGCCTCCCAAATTGCTGGAATTCTAGGCACATGCCACCCTGCCTTGCTCATTTGGTTATCTCTCTTTTTTTGTTCTTGTGTGGGTGTTTTTTGGGGGGAGGTTGGGTGCTAGGGATTGAACCCAGGGGTACTCAACCACTGAGCCACATTCTCAGCCCTTTTTTGTATATTATTTAGAGACAGGGTCTCTGAGTGCTTAAGGCCTCACTAAATTGCTGAGGCTGGCTTTGAACTCGAGATCCTCCTGCCTCAGCCTCCTGAGCCACTGGGATTACAGACATGTGGCCACTGCTCCTGTCTCTTTGAGAGAAGCCAACTCCTTTTCATAGCCCACCTACCGAGCCACAAGGATGGTCATTATCCTTCCTCCTTCATTGCTTCATCAGACCATCACTCTTCTTTGAGGTTCTCTTCCTGACACTGTCATCTGCTAACTTCTCCAGCATTCATGGAGAATGAATGCCATTCATTCTGTCCCCTAACTCACAGGCTTCCTGTGGGTAATACTACCATCATCCTGGACCACTTGATGTCCCCATGGTTAACACAGTCTATATCTTAAAGTCTCCAACTCCCTTGTCTCCAATGACTTTTGCCCTTCTTATAGCTTGA
The DNA here is from genome assembly GCA_028644305.1 of Xerus rutilus. Taxonomy (NCBI): domain Eukaryota; kingdom Metazoa; phylum Chordata; class Mammalia; order Rodentia; family Sciuridae; genus Xerus; species Xerus rutilus. Next base: position 47,419,933 of record CM053399.1, read on the forward strand.
GATACTCACCCCTTTGGACACATGCTGAACCCTGTCATCACCTAGAAGTTATTATACTCCTTGAAAAAAACCTCATTCTCCAAACATAGTCATCTGCTCTTGCAGCGCTCCCTTCCTTATCTCACGACATTTGTGTTCTCTTCTTCCTTTCTGTCATTACATGCTGCTGAGCAACATGGGGAAAATCCCGTACTGTGGACAGGCGCCAGGGTCTTCAATCCCTCGACATCTGGATTCTCTCTACACTACATCACTGCAGCAGCTTTTTCCAATATCACAGAGATTACCTTATGGCTCATCTGGAGGGACCCCTCAGTCCTTATTTTCTTCCCAGCCTTCTTCTCTGAGCTGATCACTTGTTTATTTCTCTTCTCCTGGGGCTACTGAGATGTTGGTACCCCCTCATTTTCTTCCATCTCCTTGAATGCTCTCCTCCATTTTCCTCACTAATTCCTTTTCCCCCATGAGTGCCATAATTGCCATCCCCAGTACTCTGTCCTGGGTTTACTTCTGACATTTTATAAATTATTCTCAGATTATCTCACATCCAAGATTTCAAGAAATTTCCAAATGCTGGTGATACCCAAATCTAAGTCCTGGGCCTTGGTATGTATCTGATTGTCTATTGGCTGTTGCCTCCCCAGGTCCTCTCAGGGACCTTAAACTGTATGTGTTTAAAATTGAACATTCTGAATCAGGTGCTGTGGCATAGGGCTATACTCTCAGCTACTTGGGAGGTGGAGGCAGGAAGATTGTAAGTTTGACATCAGCCACTTACCCTGTCTCAAAATAAAAAATAAAAATGGCAGGGGATGTAGCTCAGTGGTAGAGGATCCTTGAGTTCAATCCTTAGTACCACCAAAAAAAATCTTTAACTGAAAGGCTGGGGTTTAGTTCAGTGGTAGAGCACTTGAATGCAGCTGGCCTTGGGTTCAATTCCCAGAAACATCAAAAAACAAAACCAAAAACAAAATTGAACTTTCTGGGATAAGGATGTAGCTTAGTGATGAAGTAAGTACTGGCCTCGCATGTAGGAGGCCCTAGGTTCAATCTCTAGCTTTGCAGAAAAAAATTAACGATAGACAAATTGAACTTTGTATTCTTTAAACTGAGTTCTGCTTTCTTTTTGCTAAAACAGCATGCCTTGTATGACATGGCAGGTGTAATTAAGACCAACAGATGCTGCCTCTCCCCTAGACAGAAAAGGGAATTTGAACAATACTCGCTTTTACCAATTTAAGGTTTATTAAGGTATCCTGCACATTCACCAACAGTAAGTTGGTGAATGTAAAACACTTGTAATTCTATTTTCCCTTTTAAGGCCCTAAGTTGCTTAGCTGTTAACTTTCCTCCCACAGATGACTTCAGGAGGAAATGCTGTGTCTTGGCCAGCTGCCCACCTTGATTTGGCATAGATATGACTTATGGAATACAAGGCAGAGTTAGGATAAGCACGTGCGGGGCATTTGCCTGCGTGTTGAGAAATGGATTTTGCTTCATTGTAGATATTAAGCTTAGTAGGGAAAGAGGCTGGGTTATACTATACATAAAGCTGAAAATAAGTCAAATGCGGTGGCACAAACCTGTAATCCCAGCACTTTAGGAGGCTGAGACAGGAGAATCGTGGATTCAAAGCCAGGCTCAGCAACAGTGAGGCACTAAGCACTGGGCACCTTGGCGCACATCTGTAATCCCAGAGGCTTGGGAGGCTAAGGCAGGAGGATTGCAAGTTCAAAGCCAGCCTCAGCAAAAGTGAGGTGCTAAGCAACTCAGTGAGACCTTGTCTCTAAATAAAATACAAAATAGGGCTTGGGATGTGGCTCAGTGGTCAAGTGCCCCTGAGTTCAATCCCTGGTACCAAAAAAAAAAAAAAAAATAGATGTCCTTCCTCTGAGGAAACTCCAGGTATGTGCCTAGGTTTCTGGGTCTCATGCTGCCTCCTGAACTGTGGACTCTAAGAGGCAGGCACCAAGTCTTACATGAGTGGACTGACACCTTACTGGAAATAGAGATGCCAACAAGACTTCCAAAACTGGGTAGAGGGAAATAGTCTCCACTGACATAGCTCCTTTTGGGTCCAGCTGAGATGGAGAGGTGTAGAATTATAGGAGTCTCAGGATGAACAAAGCTCTGGGTACCATTAACTTAATCTACTTGGTTTGTCATCAAGTGAGAATTCTTGTTGCATGGCTCAAGAAATGGAAAACTGAGGTGCTGGAATTGTGGCTCAGTTGTAGAGCATGTGCCTAGCATGTGTGAAGCAATGGGTTTGGTTCTCAGCACCGCATATAAATAAATGAATAAAATAAAAGTCCATCAACACCTAAAATAATATTGAAATTTTTTTTAAAAAATAAAGAAAAAGAAATGGAAAAATGAACCAAAGACTTTAAGAAAAACAGGTGGGGCTTAATGGAAGGATAATTGATTGCTTCAAGTTGCAACTAAATTAGAGGAATAGGAGGGAAACCCTGAGTCTGGGCCTCTGTCAGATGCCACTGGAACCGAGTCTTCAATGTCTGGTCTCTCTTCAGGCTGCTTCAACCTTCCCCTCTGCAGCCTGAATTCTCAGCATGGTTGAGTGCCAGAAGCTCCCTGACATCTCTCACATCCCACATGCCACCAGCACAGAGGGACTGGTTTATTCTTACTCTCCTCTTCCCAGGGACAGATCCCCACACTACCTGTGTCTGGGCTGTGATGAGGTCCAACAAGTCCTTTTGACTCACATATCTGACCCTGGACCAAACAGCTATGTGGTGGGGACAAGGTCACATAGTACAGGCCTGGCCACTGAGCATGCAGGGCACACTGTGTAGCAAGTACAATTCCAGGGTGGAAGGAAGTATAATATTTCTTTTTTTTTTCTTTTTCTTTTTTTTTTGGTACCAAAGATTGAACTCAGGGGCACTAGACCACTAAGCCATATCCCCAGCCCTATTTTGTGTTTTATGTAGAGACAGGGTCTCACTGAGTTGCTTAGCACCTCGCCGTTGCTGAGGCTGGCTTTGAACTCGTGATTCTCCTGTCTCAGCCTCCCTAAGGGCTGGGATTACAGGCTTGCGCCACCGCGCCCAGCTGGAAGGACATATAATATTTAATTGCTAAGTGAGTGTTTTTCAATCCTTCCCCCAAACAGTTATACAACTTTAGTATGTCACGCATGCTAAGTTCATGTGTTAAAGCACTTAGAAACATAGCCAAGCCCCCTCTCCTTATGTCGTCACTCTCTCTCAGTCTATTTGGCTGTCCCTCTCTTTGCTGACTTCTGACACCTCAGCCCCTCTCATCTCTCCCACTCATAACAGGGTTTACTCACATCCTGCCCTCTGTGTTCACTCCCTCTTATTATAGCATGGAGCATGGGGTTGGGTTCTTTGTCTCATGAATTTGAAGAAAAAATCCACAGATACACAGTAGGAGCAAAGTAACAGGATTTATTAGAGTAATAGAAAGAAAGCAGAGCTCCTAAAGAGGGAGGGGTCCTAAGGAAGGGATACCAAAGAGTGGCTATTGTTCAGGGGTTTATATAGATCTATAGGTTTAACGAAGTCAGCCCCCTGCCAAACCCTGGGTAAGGCACTCAGAGTCTACGAGGTATTCATGCAGCCTTTAGTCCAATCAAAGTATAATAAGGCATTTTTCCTTCTTTGGAGAGGCATGGACCCTGCTCAGTCTCATAGGTCCTGATTTAAAAATAGCCCTTTTGTAGCCGGGCACAGTGGTTCAAGCCTGTAATCCTAGCCCTTTGGGAGGCTGAGACAGGAGAATCACGAGTTCAAAGCCAACCTCAGCAATGGCGAGGCGCTAAGCAACTCAGTGAGATCCTGTCTCTAAATAAAATACAAAATAGGACTGGGAATGTGGCTAAGTGTTCGAGTACCCCTGAGTTCAATCCCTGGTACCAAAAAAAAAAAAGCTTTTTCTAAGTTTCTTAGCAAATATCTGCAGGTGCTGTTTGTACTCTACTGCCTGGGAAGTTACCCAGGGGCCTATCTCTCTGCACTCCCAGCCTTATCTCTTCCTCCTGACATCATTATCATATCACCTCTGATTGCTCTCTTTTTTATTATGACCAAAGGAAAACTTGAAGACTCCTGGCAAGGGAATCTGCGTGTGCTCCAGTTTCACAATAAGGAGCTTGTGGGTGAAGAAGGAGCTCCTTCCAAGGCCTGGTGATGAGGAAAACGTGAGAGGATGGGGCATGTGTGTTGCAGACTCCCCACATAGGTCTTGGTCTCTCCCTGAGTGAAGCCAGGCTATTCTCTGGTGCTCCAAGATGTGTGAGCCTGTGGGTATGTGAGCTCATGTGTGAGCCAGTATAACACACCAATTATACACTACTGACAACCAGTGAAGCAGCTGAGGGCAGGTGGTATCTGTCCTAGCCCTTTCTGACTCACTCCTGATTCCAGCCTGGACCCAAGCTTTCTGCCTTTGCTTGCAACTTAATTCGATTTTCTGTATTGGCCCTTCTTACTGCTCCTAAGATTTTAGCTCTTATGTAAGCTGGGTATGGTGGCTCATGCCTATAATCCCAGCAACTCAGGAAGCGAGTCAGGAGGGAGGAAAATTCAAGGCCAACCTGAGCAATTTCACTAGACTCTGTCTCAGAATTTAAAAAAAAAAAAAAAAAAAAGAAGGAGGAGGAGGAGAATTGTCTGAGGATGTAGCTGAATAGCAGAGGCCTGCTGGGTTCAATGCAAAAACAAACAAACAAACAAACAAAAAACCTTGCCAATTGTTAAGGAAATGCCAAATAAATGTGTTAACCACACAAATAGTCATTGAAGGTGCTGAACAGGAAAAATGTTCACCTAACTTTTAGGTACCCTCTGGCCACTTTGATCAGGATCTCCTCTAGTTACAGCTTTCACACTAAACCCCAAACCCAGCCTACTTGGCAAATCCTTCAGCCAAGCTCACACCAGCAACACCAATGGGTTCAACAGACTTGCAAACTACTGTAAGTGGGGAGGGAGCTACTCTTTCTGGTCCTCTCTAGGCACAAGGAGTAAGAAAGGAAGAGAAGCAGCTGCTCTGCCAAAGGGGAAGAGAGGTTTAGCTCCAAATACAGCCCTGTCTTACACCATCAGCTCCCCCAGGGACTGCTCAGTATTCAGGAACCAGGAGACAGGGAGAAGCACAACATGACAATTCCCAAGACTTGGCATAGAACTTGGGCACAGAGGAGGCAGCACCAGACACATTGGAGGAAGGAAGGCATAGTACAAAGGGCAAGAGGGACAGTGCCTAGAACTAGTCTGATGAAGAAGACAGCATGGCTAGTGATGAGGCAAGAGCAGCTGCTCTGAGCTCTTTCCAGAAGATGGAGGGGCTGGGATTGTAGCTCAGTGGTAGAGTTCTCGCCTCTCATGCATGAGGCACTGGATTCGATCCTCAGCACCACATAAAAATAAATAAAGGTATTGTGTCTGTGTACAACCAAAAAAAAAAAAAAGCCGGGCGCGGTGGCACAAGCCTGTAATCCCAGCACTTTGGGAGGCTGAGACAGGAGAATCGCAAGTTCAAAGCCAGCCTCAGCAATGGCGAGGCACTAAGTAACTCAGTTGAGACCCTGTCTCTATATAAAACACAAAAAATAGGGCTGGGGATGTGGCCCAGAAGCTGAGTACCCCTGATTTCAATCTCCAGTACCAAAAGCAAAAAACCAGAGGATGGAGCTCAGAAAAGGCCAAAGTCGCAATAACAATGAACATTCTTCTCTCCTTTTCCTCCCAGGGTTATTATGATTCATTCCTTGATTGACAGAGCCTAGGACTTCTTACATATATTTCTCTCATTTGCTTATTCATCATTGTTTTCTACTCTTGTCTGAACAAGAAAAATTGAAGATCCTATTTCTCAGCCATTTGTTCATTGCAGAATCAAAAGCCAGAAAAAGAAAACATGAAAGTAGCAGAGTGAAGCTGACTTCCCAGTTATCATTGTGCAAAACCAGATTGCTGTCTTCCTCTAACACATATGCTATGCTACTACCCCTTAATGCCCCAAGCAGTTTCATTCCTTTGTGTCTTGCTCATGCTGATCCCTCTGCCTAGGAAACCCTTTTACCTCATCCCACTTGGCAAACTCATACTCATCTTTCAAGACATAGAGGAAGTGTCACCTCTCTCAGAACAGCAACACCCACCTCTCTCTCTGATGGATTGTATAACATTTGGTCCCCATAGCGACCTATGTTGACCAAAAGAGCACTTATTTTTCTATGTATAGTTATTTCTGGTCTAATCCCTCTTCTACACTGTGTACAATGAAAAAAAAGTGTGTGTTGGGAAGGGGTCATCTTTTTTTTTTTGGTACCAGGATTGAACTCAGGGGCACTCAACCACTGAGCCACATCCCCAGCCCTATTTTATGTTTTATGTAGAGACAGGGTCTCACTGAGTTGCTTAGTGCCTCGCCATTGCTGAGGCTGGCTTTGAACTCGTGATTCTCATGTCTCACCCTCCAAAAGTGCTGAGATTATAGGTGTGCACCATTGCACCCGGCTGAGGAGGTCATCTTGTTTGTATTCTTCAGTGTCTGTCACTAGCTAATAACCCCTAGCACAGTGCAGTTTCTCAAAATAAACACAGATTGAAAAAGCAAACCAAAGAATGCAATCAACAAAGAAAACATGGAGGCAGTTTTGTTCTACACTTTGGTCTGTTCAGTGCCAGAGCCAGGACTCTATAATCCGGAAGCATGTGGTGGAGCCGGATCTTAGGTATTTTCAGTATTTGTTCCCCATCTTCGGTGTTTCTTCTATCCCTCAGAATGAGGTTGTTAAACGACCACTTTTTCCCAAGTTCATATGTCAAATATAAATCCAAGACACCTCCCTGATTCATCTCTAGCTTCTTTCTCCAAGAATAGCTTCTTTGATAATCATAGCAATAGTATGTGGCAAACAGGAAAACAAACTGCACATTTAGTTGTCCAAATCACCCTGCTGCATAAGTCTCTTTAGCTGTTAATAAAAATGTAGTGCTTAATCCTGTTCAACAGACTCAAAGGTCTATCAGTCCAAAATTGTTGTACCTGATGCTTTGTACAAAGTAAGCACTAAGAAATTGATGCTATAACCATATGTAGCCAGGGAAAATGAGGCAGGCAGAGAGGAGATATGATGGAGTCTACAGTGTCACATGTCATCTTGATCCAGCAGGAACTTCAACAAAAGGATTAACCCAGGAACCCTCAGATCTTTGGCATACATTTCTCAGTCATACAAAACCTAGAAGATTTAATTCATGGCTGCCAGTTTAGATAACTATGTTGCAATAGTCAAGTTCTTTTAATTTTAAGCAACTGAAACCCACTTTAAAATAGATTAGGCCAAAAAGACTTTAAAAAGTTTAGGCTAAAGGGCTGGCGTTGTAGCTCAGTGGTAGCACACTTGCCTGACATGTGTGAGGCACTGGATTTGATTCTCAGCAACATATAAAAATAAATAAAGGTTCATTGACAACTAGAAAAAATTATTTTAAAAAAACAACTTAGGCTAAAATAAGACTTATGTAGGCTCATGGAACCAAACCAAGATTGGTTCAGGGACTAAGACACTCAGATCTTGCTCTCCTCATTTCTCACTTCTGTTTCCATTATTGGTTCATTCTCTTTTCCTGCAAATAGTCCCCCTCTCGGACCATGAGGGGGGCACCAAAAAACAAAACAAAACAAAACAATGGGAGCTGCTTCCCCATCTATGTTGGTGAAGATTCTGTGAAAAACTCCATTTGGTCCAGTGCAGATCATTTGGTGCACCTCAATTCAAAAGCGTGGTCTCCGTTATCAGAAATCTGGAGGAAGCATAGGCATAATCATTGGACAGATCTTGGTAAGCCAGGTGACTTGCCCAAATTGTACTGTGTATGTTAAACTTAAAATGTTTTTTAAATTTTTTGTTATAAAATAAAGGCTTATTGTTTAAAATATGGTAAGTTTAAAATGAAAAAGGAGAGGGAAATTTTTCATGATCCCAATTTTCAAATGATGATCATTTTTGTTTAATGCCAATTTTGCTTGCTAAATTTTTTCCACTTTACTATAATACATGCATTTCCCCAAGTCATGAAAGCACCTTTAAACACTGCTTTAAAGAGCTATGTAGAGCCGGGCTCAGTGGTGCACGCCTGTAATCCAGCACTTAGGGAGGCTGAGACAGGAGAATTCGAGTTCAAAGCCAGCCTCAGCAATAGCGAGGCGCTAAGCAACTCAGAGACCCTGTCTCTACATAAAGCACAAAATAGGGCTGGGGATGTGGCTCAGTGTTCGAGTGCCCCTGAGTTCAATCCCCAGAACCAAAAAAAAAAAAAAAAAAAAAGAGCCGTGTAGTATTAAATCTGAAAACTTTTAAAAAATATATTTTTAGTTGAAGATGATCACAATACCTTTATTTATTTATTTTTATGTGGGACTGAGGGTCAAACCCAGTGCTTCATACATGTGAGGCAAGTGCTCCACAGCTAAGCTACAACCTCAGCCCTGCTGTGAAAACTTTTTAAACCACCTCATTCACAAGGAAAGTATTCTTTCCACACGTCTGTCCTTAGGCCCCTATAGCATTTTGAATTCATGGAACTCAATTCGACTTCAGAACAGAGGCCATCATTTAGGAATCCCCCCTCTTCCATTTTCTGCATTCCCCAGAACACTTTCAAATTTGTCTCATCCATGTTCATTCCTTTTCTGCTCCAGGCACAGAACACTTGCTCTGAATTAAGGTAGTGCGCTTCAGTGCGGCTCTTTGGGGTTTGACTCCTAAGAGTGTAGCTATGTAATCTGGGGAATTCATTTTACTTATCTAAATATTATATATGAAATGCAGATTTTGTCATGGAGTTGTTAGTGTGTGTGGTGTGGTACTGGGTATTATACAACTCCACCACTGAGCTATATCCTCTGCCTTTTATTTAATTAACTTATTTATACATAGTTCTCTCTAAATTGCTGAGGCTGGCCTAAACTTGTCATCCTCCTGCCTCAGCCTCTGGAGTTGCAGGGATTGCAGGAGTGCATCGCCACTGTTTGATGTCATGGAGTTCTTATGAGGATTAAATGTCACTGTTTTTTTAAAACATTTAGCCTACAGTAGTTGATAATAAAGTTCATCAAAAATAAAACTAAAAATTCCTTTCTAGCTATAGCTATAGCTCTCTCTTCCTTTAGCCATATTTCTTAAAAATGATTTATATTTGCTATCTTTACTTCATATCCTGCTTACATCCCAACCCACTGCTAACTGGCTTTTGTTCCCTCTCTACCAGCACTTCTTATCAAAATCTCCTAATGAACTCGAGGTGCCTTCTCAGACCTTTAAGTCATTTAATCTTCTCAGTTAATTGATTTCTTCTTCAAAGTTCTCTATTGGTATCTATGACATGAGACTTCTCATTCTTAGATTGCTCCTTCTCTCTTTTGCTAACTGCATTGTCCTTTAATTGGTTTTTGTCCTCAACTTTCAAGCGTCTGGAAAAAGCAGTTCTTTGCAATGAGATCTGAGTAGGAATTCTGGTTCTGCCGAGTAACTATTCATATTCTCACCTTCACAAAGGTCACTCCCTTACTGGGTAATCATCTTTTAATACAGAGGATGTGTTCAGAGTCAGCCTCAGCAACGGCGAGGCACTAAGCAACTGAGACCCTGTCTCTACATATAACACAAAATAGAGCTGGGGATGTGGCTCAGTGGTCAAGTACCCGAGTTCAATCTCCAGTACCAAAAAAAAAAAAAAAAACCAAAAAACAAATACAGATGATGTACACTGAACCTATTATTTCCCTTTGGCATAATAAATTCATAGGCACAAATCACTATTCTGGGGCTGGAAACCCAACTTTATAACATAAAAATGTCAGAACTCGAATTTGTTCTTCAAAATATTTATTAACCATACAAAACTAAACAATATGAACTATGATATAAATGTTCCTTTGAGGTATTTTTCTTCAAGGGCTGGGCTGGCCGAGGTTTCTTAGACTCTTAGTTTAATGAAGTTGGGATAGAACATGCCATCTTTTCCTGGATGCATACATAGATATTTTTCCTTACTCCAGAGACCTTTGAACTGCATTGAAAATTAGGGACATCTGCCACAAAGAAAAAAAAAGTTCAATGATGTTCAGATGAGTATCTCTCAAAGTTTGTGAAAGCTAAATGTTGGGAGAGGGACAGTTTCAATGATGTCTTACTCTTCCATTTTTTATAAAAATCTACTTCGCTGAGCTTCTGAGAAATTTCTAACACCACAACCAGGTTTGCAGAAGTTAACTTCTAGATCCACTCACTCTGCATTGTCAGTTTCAGTGACAGTGACAGTTTCAGTTTCAGTGATTTTTATTTATACAAATGCCTTCAAAAATATTGAATAAGGCAGTTTCCTCCAAATTCCTAGTTCCAGGCTTCACTTAAGATTTTCACAATATCCAAAACACTTCCAAAATTTTTTGATCCATCATCCTTGTTGATTGCTTTAATTGGCCTTCAAAAAGTTCATAAATAAAAATGCCTTAAGGATGCAAAACATCTTATTTGTTGGCTAAAGTCAGAGAGATGCTTTGTGGAGATGTACTGGGGAGGAAGAAAAACTAGTCTAGTGTTAGGATGCTGCTGCTAAGAATTAGGAGACAGACTGAAGCATTACCCAAACCCAGCCGTTATATAAATTTTTTGAAATGTTAAAAATTGTTTGACGTCTAGAGAAGTGAAAACCAAGTGAAGTGAAATTCAAAGCTTGAGAATTGGCTCTTCAAAAGACATTAGTTCATTAATTAAAGGGGTACTGCTCTTGGATTCTTGGCAGGGCAAATTTTTATTTGTAGTCAAACTGTAACATGATTCCTCCTACCTAACTGCTTTTTTCTTCTTTAGTAAACTGTTTTCCAAAAAGAATATATTTGTACCAATGGTAAATATCTGTCAAACAGTCCTTTGCATTTTAATTAAATTTTTTGGAAAATTCTTCAATGCATCATTATTGGCACTAGTGCTTCCCCACCAATATTATGCTAAGTACTCATTCTTTGTAATAAAATAAAACTAGTTCAAGTGCAGTGTTTCCATCTAATGAAATCTCTATCCTCTTTATTGCTACAGTGGCCTTGAAACCAGTCTGATCTTAATTATCTGGATCCATTTTCCAATCTACCACCATTATCTTTCCCAAGATGTGTAGAAGTTTAAACCATTGTCTTAACCTTGCCCAGTCCCTCCAATAGAGCACTTAACACACTTTATTGTCATTATATATTTACATGAATCTCCTCTATTTTATCCTGAGTCCCTAGTAAACAAAGACTATTTCTTACTGGTTTTGGTCTACCACAGCACATAAAAGGCACTAAGAAATCTTATGTTGACCATGAGTTAAACTTTCATATCAGCTTTCCGGTGACCCAAGAACTCCCTCTTGAATACCAGATACCATTTTTCCCCCTCTGCAACCTAATTTCTTTAACAGTTTAAAAAAAAAAAAATTCCTGCAAATCTTGATGAAAAACACCTGAATTTTTCTTTGAAGCTAGTGCATTAGAAAAATGTACCTTCATGACTTAAAATGGTCACATTGAACACCAATTATCACCCTTCTATAGCCGTGTTCATTAGCTACTGAAAAATTAAACATTTATCTGCTCCAGTCCATGCAGTGTTTTAGGTTCCTTAATTAATACTCATCAGATTTGGTGGGGCAGAAGGAAGAGGGGGTACTGGGGATTGAACCTGAGGTGCTTTACCACCAAGCTATATCCCCAGCTCTTTCTGATACAGAATCTCCCTAAATTGCTGAGGCTGGCCTCAAACTTGCCATCCTCACGTGTCTTCCAAGTCACTGAGATTACTGCTGTACACTGCTGTGCCCAGCACCCATGTTTTTCTAACTTATCTACTATTTTCTGTAGCATCTTAAAGTTTTATTTTTTTTAAATATTTGTTTTTAGTTGTAGATGGAGATATCTTTATTTTTATGGGGTGCTAAGGGTTGAACCCAGTGCCTCATGCATGGGAGGCAAGCGCTCTACCACTGAGACACAATCCCAGCCCCTCAAAGTTTTACTTTTTAAGGTGCCATAGGCTGGGCTGGGGTTGTGGCTCAGCGGTAGAGCGCTTGCCTAGCACGGGTGAGGCACTGGGTTTGATCCTCAGCACCACGTAAAAATAAAAAAACAAAAAAAGTAAAGGTATTGTGTCTGCCTACGACTAAAAAAAAAAAATTATAAAAGAGATGCCATAGGCTAAAAAGGTAAAATAATCAAGCTTGTTAGAAATGTTTATAGCAGAAATAGGGCCTAATCAAGAACCCAAATAACAGATCCATGATCAAAGCACAATGATCTTGCAACATTACTCTTGCTGTCAGAAAACATGTCACAGAACTAGCACTATCACTTCATTTTGCACTCAAGTTTTTAGAAGCCAACCTAGTTTAGTAAGTTAAAATCTCATCCAGGCATGGTAGTTTATGCCTTTAATTCTCACTACTTGGCAGGCTAGGGCAGCAGGTTCACAAGTTCAAGACCAGCCTGGGCAATTTAGCAGACCATCTCAAAATAAAATAAATTAGGGGCTGGGATTGTAGCTCAGCGGAGAGCGCTTGTCTTGCATGCATGAGGCCCTGGGTTCGATCCTCAGCACCACACACAAAGCAATAAAATAAAGACATTATGTCCATCTACAGCTAAAAATAAATAAATAAATAGATAAATAAAAATTTTAAAAATTAGCTGAAGTGTATACTTCAGTGGTAGAGAACTTGCCTAGCACATGTGAGGTCCTGGGTTCAATCTGAAATACTACAAAAAAACAAAAACAAAAAAACCCTTTGCCACTTTAAAGCTCTGTGACTCAGTGCAAATTAGAAAAAGTCATGAAATCTTACTCACTTGAATTAATCTGAGGCTATTTTAAATTACACCATATTTCTAGCAAGTCACATGCATAATTTGCAATGCAATACAAAAATACTATGTGAATATTTTTATGTGAATATTTTTAATGATTTAAAAAAACATTTAAAGGTGATGGGTGAACTTTCATGGAATCACAAAATATAACTGGACTAAAGCCTATCATTAAACAGGCAGTAAGTTTTATATTTCATCAAAAATATGCACTCTACTATAGTACTTTATGTACACTATACTGTTTTATAATGTAGTGATAATGAAGATAAAATAGGATAAAACAGGCATCACAAAGATTTAGACAACTAAGGTAAGCTCAGAGTGACTTTTAATATGCCAATCAATGTTAATAAAACACAAGTCAAACAGACAAGTGCAAACATGTTTTAGACCAAAATTAATGAGAAAACAAATGAGACAATTTTTTTTTTTTGTAATATCCATTAGCCAGTATCATTAGTAAGTGGCTAATCATAGACCAAATATATTTTGTGAAAAACTTGGAATAGTCAGAAGTCATTCTGGCATTTCAAACACCTATGTACAGTATTACCAAGATCAGTTTATATACACAGATATTGAAGAGAAACCAGGCAAAACATTTAAAAACAGACTAACCATACAATCAAGTACAAAACTTGGGAGAAGGAGACATTTTTAAAAAGTGTCAGGAAAGGACATTATCAGAAAAAATTACAAAACCAGTAATAATTATACTACATTAATACAGCATTCTAAAGGGGAGGAGGTGCATTTTTCAATGCACTAGCTTCAAAGTTCAAAGAGAAAAAAAGGCAAATAGCTGCTTTTCATCAAGAGCAGCAATGTATTTCACATAATTGTTTCAAAAGAAAGCCTATTAACAACGATGATTGTTTAATGCTACAATTTTACAGCAAAGACAAAACTAAAATAGCAGCAAATTCACAAGGCAATACTTCCACAGAATTATCATTCCATGGTTCATGCAATGCCTACAAAGTGCTCCCAGTTGGATATACAAGTATAATTCACAATTAAAAGAAAAAAAGAAAGAAATATAAGACACACAGGTACATTGGAGAGGCTGAGTAGTACTATGTCTCTTAGTATTTCCCTTTTCAAAGGGAAGTATATTTGTAATAAAGCCCTTGAGTCCTTTCTACAGGTCACTACAGGGAAAGATACCTTTTTATTACAATGCAACAGAAAACTGTAAGCAGCACACCACCACAGTGGTTAACCCTGCAAAGGCCGGTGTAACATCCAACAGTGACTGACTGACATCCTACAGAAGACAGACTGATAAGACTACACAAAAGCCTGATATAGCAATGGTCAAAATACAGCTTTCAACTGTAATTCACAAATAAAAGTCCTAAAAAGTATTTCAGTAAAACTACTGACATCAATAGAGAAAGTAATTGCAAAGTGGATTCTAGCAGTGATTTCAACCTAGCTTCCTCTTGTCACAGTTTTTTTGGGGGGAGGAGGTGGGAAATGAGCAGTTCAGTATATAGTAAGGCTGACAGAGCGGTTCATTTTCTTTCCAATAAGTCGAGAGGTTCTATTACTCTGGGTGGTGGACCTAGTGGCCATCCGGTCAGTGAAGAGTGCTCTTTCCTCAGCTGCAGCTTTTGCCATTTGGGCTTTCTTGAGTTCTCTAAGAACATAAAAATGGAAAACAGAACTTTTTACCTATTAGTCTTAGGAAGAGATTCTAAGAGACCAGACACAAACTGTACTATCAATCGGGAGATATTCATACACCATTATTCTAAGAAGTACTTTTTTTTTTTTTTTAACTATTTTTCCCCCCAAGATGTATTTCTAAAGAAAGGAAAAATATAACATGAAACTTCAGCTTCTATTCAACTTAAATGTACAAAATGATTTTATGCTTTTAGCATCAAAATACCATATATACTTTAATATAAAGACATGAGTAATAAATAGTAATCACTTTAGATCTTAAAAAATAATTTCAGCCAGATGTGGTGGCACTCGCCTATGACTCAGGAGGCTGAGGCAGGAGGGTCCCAAGTTCAAGGTCAGCCTCAGCAATTTAGGAAGACTGTCTCAAAAAATAAAAAGGGCTAGGGACTAACTCAGTGGTAAAGCACTGTTTAATTCCTAGCACTAAAAAATTCAAATAAAACTCCCAACTTATATTGTGAATCTATTTTGCATAACAGATCAAAGGAGAACCTTACTACTTATCTGTATAAACTGATGGCTATCAAACTAGTGACATATAAACCTTGTAATATTTTAATATAAAATTTTAGAATTTAAAAGTCAAATTTTGGGCTGGGATTGTAGCTCAGCGGTAGAGCACTTGCCTCGCATGTGTGAGGCCCTGGGTTTGATTCTCAGGACCACATACAAAGCAATAAAATAAAGGCATTGTGTCCATCTACAGCTAAAAAAAATTATATTTAATATAAAACTTTTAAAAGTCACTTTTCTTATGTTAAACTCAAAATGGTAGTAATAAATCAAAAGAATTAGAAATGTGACCTGTGGTTACTAATACTTTCCAATATTTCCCTCTTGAGTATCTTTGCAACCATTTTTCAAGTCATTCAAGGTCAAATATTTTATAATCATCTCTGCCAACCTAATCAATACTAATTTCATCCTTTTGTAAAATAAGCACAATAGAATTTTTTAAAAATATTTTTTAGATGTTGATGGACATTTATTTTTTATTCGTTTATTTATATGCGGTGCTGAGAATCGAACCCAGTGCCTCCCATATGCTAGGCAAGTGCTCTACCACTGAGCCCCAGCAGAATGTTTTAAGGAAGACAATTTCGGTGAGTTTGGGGAAAAAATTGGTAAGGGCTCACTTAACTTTTACTATTATTTAGGGCTTGGGAACTGCCACTTGCAAAACATTCTAGGCTTAACATTTTTAAAGTTCATAAATTTTCAGTTTATTAAGAACACAAATAATAGCTCAAATACTAATTTAAGGCAGAAGTCACCAAACTTTCATTTGTAACAACATATCAAACTATTATATCCTTTGTTGACCAAAACCCTAAATGATCTCTCATTAAAAATTTAAGAATTAATGAGAATGAAAAAGTAAAAACAAAACAAACAAAAACCTCTCTCTTACTTCTGCAAAAGTGAATTTTTGAACTTTTCAGCATTCAGTTCTATTCGTAATTGTTCGGCACTCTTTCTCGATGCCGACAACAATACTGAATGCTTTACCAGTGCCATTGCTGAAGGTCTTCTCTCTGGATCTGGATGAATCATAACCTTAGAAAGAAAAGTAAAATTAAAGACATAAAATTTAATAAAGTATTGAATAGTGTTGATAAAATGGTTCATATATAAAACACTCACTTTTAGCAACTCTGTAAATTCCTGGGAAAGCACTTGTGGAATCCGAGGTAATCTACCCTGTCTAATTTCATGCCATTGGTCTCCATTTCTGGGAAGAGGTTCAGCACCAGCAGCACACACCACTGTGAGGGCAAGGGCAAAAATATCCGCTTTCGGTAGATGGGTATAGTTCTGTAAAAGTTATATAAAAATGGTCAAAATAAGAGTACACTTCAATGATGATTTAAGTGAGAAATCAGACTAAATTAAAATGTTAATGCCACATTTAAATTAAAGACCTCTTTAGAGAACGAACTGCTAATTTTAAGGAGATTTTTTAAAATTACAAAGTAACACAACAATACACATTTTCCAGAAGGGAAAATTTAAATATATATCTAAAACTAAATGCATTCTTTATCACTAGCACCTTAAACTCTAAGAAAAAACTCTCTCTAGGGATTCCTATGCAAAAACAGCATGTGTATATAAACATACCAACAAGTCACAAATACATACATGGGCAATAAAGCAGACAAATGCATAATTATACTTCCTGTTGTTCTAATTATTCTATTTCAATTCTTAAAAAATATTTTGTCATACTTTTTCTGAAATTATGTGACAAACTATTTTTGAAACTTTGTGCCACAATTTAATCTCTTTCTCATTAGTACACACTTACTTACATTACTCTCAATTTGTATTTGCATATACATTTTTTTTTGTAGAAGAGACTCCTAGAAGTGAAAGTTCTGAGTCAGAGTACATGATTTTTAAATACTGATAGATACTAATATTTTGATCTCCAAAAAGACTGTACCATTTTAAAGTTCACCAGTAGCATATGGGAACATCTCTTTAACTTCAATGTCATTGATAAATCTTTGTCTTCAATGACTTTTACTAGGTTAAATAAATCACCTGATGATTTAGACATTTTGTTCTACTAGTTATAAAAATTTTAATATATATTAAAATGTATTATATTTATATTCTTCTAACAACTGATAGATATTACAAAGCAACAGTTTTACTAAAGTACAGTATTATCAAAGGACAAAAATCACCTCCTGTAAAACTTCATTTGCAAGAAAACGACTATCACCTTCTTCAACTTGTGGACTAGAGATTCTTGTTACATGCCCAAGATCACCTAGAAGTATTGAAAAAAGCACAATAAAGAATTAAAACCAAGAGCTGGGGATGTAGCTCAGTGATAGATCACTTGCTTAAAATGTGTAAGGCCCCTGTGTTCAATTTTTGGCATGCGCACATGCACACACATACACACACAGAGAATTAAAACCAAAACAAGTATTATTTGTCTTAATTTTAACATAACAATCTAGTTATCTTTCTTACCTATTTTAAACATAACTTTGTTGGATGCCCAGTCATCTTCATCTCCTTCTTCAGAGGCAGCATTTGGGATTGCAGTTCGAGATATGAAAATATTACCTGTTAAGTAGTTAATTATTTAAGCCTCACTAACAAAAATATAACCATAGTTTATAAACAAAGTCAAATATCAAAATCATCCAAAAAGCTTATAAAAGTCCAGCTCTCATGTTCTACCCCAAACCCAATGAGAACAAAAATTTTAGGGAATGAGGACCTGGCTATATTTTCTGGGTAAATATTTCCTAGCTTGACAATGATCCCTGAACACTTAGAAAACGCTGCATTAGAAACTTATTAAATACATATTAATCTCTAGCAGTTCATTAATTTAAAAACAATACAAAAGATAACAAGAGTAATTTGTGATGCTGCCAAAGCACAAATTTTAATTTAGTGTTTACAAGGCAGGTATGGAAAGAATAAGACATTTAGCCAGTGAGTTTGGCTGACCATACAGAATCTATTGACCAATATTGCTTTGTGGTTCACTATTTGCTACTGTACAGACACTAGCTTTTCCTTCCAATTCAAGAAAACTCAATTAACTTAAGTTTTAGTGGCAGATTTCCTTTTAATAGCTTTACTGATAAAATGTTAAATTTATAAATGTTATACTTCCTGGACTCCTCTGTCCAGTTTCTATTTATTTATGGATAATTTATAGTGGAATATGTAAATATGCTGATTTAAAAAAAACTTCATAACCCTTAATAATTTCAGACTTTGTACCTTGTAATACAAGGGTCTATGGTATTTATCTGACAGTTTATACAAGCTATGAGGGAGTATAGCTAGTGAACCTTACTAATTCAGATTCACTACCACTACCAGGAGTCCAATATATTTTTTCCTTTTGAAAACAAAAACTTTCAGCCGGGCATGGTGGCTCAAGCCTGTAATTCCAGCACTTAGGGAGGCTGAGACAGGAGAATCGTGAGTTCAAAGCCAGCCTCAGCAACGGTGAGGCACGAAGCAACTCAGTGAGACCCTGTCTCTACATAAAACACACAAAACAGGGCTGGGGATGTGGCTCAGTGGTCAAGTACCCCTGAGTTCAATCTCCAGTACCAAAAAAAAAAAAAGAAAACAAAAACTTTCTTCAGAGAAGTGTTCATTTACAAAAAAAAAATTACATCAGGAATAAGGTGTATAAAGTGACTTAAATTCTCATGAATTGACATATATTCCCATAGAATAAAAAGAAAAAAACCTGTGAAATTCAACTTAAAAAATACTCAGCCTAAAATGTTCAGTTTGATTCCATCAAACTTTAGCTACAAATTTATTTATAGGAAATATAAGGGGGGATGGGATTGTGGCTCAGTGGTAGAGCACTTGCCTCCCATGTGTGAGGCACTGGGTTCAATCCTCAGCACCACATACAAATAACTAAATAAAATGAAGATATTGTGTCCATCTACAACTAAAAAAAAATATTTAAAAAAAGGAAATATAAGGGACAAAGGAACAAGTTAAATGATACAAGGAAGCAACTAGTCAAATTCATAAGAAAAGGTATGTTGTAAGACAATCCTGTATCATTTTTAAAAAGTAGAGGAAGACAGCCAAGTGTGGTGGCACATGCCTATAATCCCAGCGACTCTGGAGGCTAGGGTAGGAGGATCAGAAGCTGGAGGTCAGCCTCAGCAATTTAGTGAGGCCCTGTCTCAAAATAAAAAATTGGAGAAAAAAAAAAAAGGTGGGGATGTAATTTGGTGGTAAAGCATCCCTGGGTTCAATCCTCAGTACCAAATACATAAGTAAATAGTAGTAGAATGAAATGCTGAAGAGAAAATTGGATATAACCACATGTAATGCATGGTGCTTAATATTACTTTAAATAAATCAACTGGTAAGACTCAGGTCAAGGGGGCTAGGGTTGTGGCTCAGTGGCAGAGCACTTGTTACAACTAAAAAAAAAAAAAAAAAAAAAGACCCTGGTCAATTAGGGAAAATTTTAATATGGCCTGGCCTAGTAGAGTCATCTTTTGTTTTTGTTTTTGCAGTACTGGGGCTAAACCCAGGGATGCACCTCAGGCTAGTAAGCGTTCTACCACTGAGTTACATATTCCCATCCTGAAGGATTCAGTTTTGAACACAAGTTTTATTTTATTTTATTTTATTTTATTGGTACCGGGGATTGAACTCAGGGCTACTCGACCACTGAGCCACATCCCCAGCCCTATTTTGTGTTTTATGTAGACACAGGGTCTCACTGAGTTGCTTAGCGCCTCGCCATTGCTGAGGCTGGCTTTGAACTTGCAATTCTCCTGTCTCGGCCTCCCAAAGTGCTGGGATTATAGACGTGCGCCACTGTGCCCGGCTTGAACACAGGTTTTAAATCTCCATCGAAGTCCCACTTTGGGACTATATAGTTCCTATGAAAGACAGCAAAAAGTTTCTGACTTTTAATGAGTAGTATGTAAATTTTGGGAGTAACAAGGAAAGAGATAAATAAAAACCATAAAACAGTTCTTTTAACAAAGACCTTTTGATACTACTAATGAAAAAGCATATGGTTTCATATTATTATAATGAAATGATTTATTCTCTATATTCCCAAAGAATGCAAGCCAGAGGATCTGTAATACTTACTAGGTTTTATATCCATGTGAACCAAAGACATTGAATGAATATATCTCAAGCCCCGGCCAACTTGCAAAAGGAGATCCTTCAACTCTACTTCTGTAAAGTAACTCATGATTCTATAGTTTTCACTTATAGCATCAGCTAAACTTCCACCTAACAAAAACAGCAAAATTAACATTATCTTCTTTCAGTCCCATTTTTCTTTCATCCCTCTTTACTCTCAACAAAGAAAAT
This sequence comes from Xerus rutilus, assembly GCA_028644305.1. Lineage (NCBI taxonomy): Eukaryota > Metazoa > Chordata > Mammalia > Rodentia > Sciuridae > Xerus > Xerus rutilus. The sequence goes on from CM053399.1 coordinate 47,440,384, forward strand.
GATATTTTCTAGGACCTCACCCTTCAGCCTGCTTGCAAAATCAAATTTTTATTTATTCTTTTAATAAGTAAAAACACTCATGTGGACAGAAAATACAATTTAAACTTTCTTGTCTATATACCCCAGCAACTTGTGTGGTTCTTTCCCAGAATAAACCAATGTTATCAGTTTCTTATGTATTCAACAACTTTTAACAAATGATACCGTATGTTCATTACCCTGAAGACAATTCAATGTCAATATACAAAGATTGCCCTTTTCTTTCTTGTGTCTCCACAGAATTCCTTGAATGATAATGCACTAAACAATCCCCTAATTGATGGACATTTAAAATCATTTACAAGTTTTTGTTATTATTATATACTGTGATCTAATGAATAACTTTATTCTTAGGTCACTTCACACATATTTTGTATGTATGTCCTGGCATCAGAACTGCTGGATCAAGATTGTAAGTATTTGTAACCTTTTCCCTATACCCTAACAAGTCTATAAACTTTAGAGGTAAACACCAGTATCTTAGTATAATTTTATTTATACCTTTCCTACTATGAATGAGGCTATAAACCTGCCTTTATAGAACCAATCAGTTCATTTGTTTTATACTTTAAAAAACTTTTTAAATGTATACTTTGTCTCAAAGTCAATGAGGAGCTGTTAAACCTGGGCTGGGTTACAGCTCAGTGGTAGAACACATGCCTAGCATGCTTGAGGCTCTGGGTTTGATCCTCAGCACTACAAAACAACAAATATATTTAAAACTTAAGAATAATAAAATCAGGGCTGGGGTTGTGGCTCAGTGGCAGAGCACTTGCCTGGCATGTGTGAAGCACTGGGCTCGATTCTCAGCACCACACATAAACAAACAAGATAAAGGTCCATCTACGGCTAAAAAAATATTAAAAAAAAAAAAAAGAATAATAAAATCAGGAAGGTCAATGGTGCATTAGTCAGGAAAAGAGGTTCTACAATTTAAGACTAAATACCAAAATGTCTAATATGTTTTGTATTTTTGGGGGGAGGGGAGTAACCAGAGTTTGAAACAAGGAGCACTTAACAACTGAGCCACATCTCCAGCTCTTTTTATTTTTTATTTTGAGATAGGGTCTTACTAAGTTGTTGAGGGCCTCATTAAATTGCTGGGGCTGGCTTTGAATTTGTGATTATCCTGCATCAGCCTCCCTAGCCACTGGGATTACAGGTGTGTACCACTGTGCCCAGCTGTCAAATGTATTTCTAAATTGAAAATTGGGGTTGGGGTGTACCACATCAACAAGGTGAATAAAATAAAAACTAAAAGGAGATGTCATCAAGCAAATATGTTACAGAGAAGACAATATGGTTAGGTTGTTCTGAATTAAATGCAGCAACTGAAAAATTAGGGTTAAGATCATAAGAGACAGTTACATAAATTTTGATGGTATGAATAGAAACATTTCTAGAGCTGTGTGAAACAAACTAGCAGCAATGCTATATAATGAACAAAGTTCTTTCAAGGGTAGAGAACATGAATCAAGATTGGAAAATGAACTTGTTTCGTTCATTATTTTTAAATACGGAGAACCTGAATCTGTACCACTTATTTATTAACAAGCTATGAGATTCCTGTTATTGCTTTTTTAAGAAAAAAAATGAAAATCAGCAGAAATAAATCTTTGCCCTCTCAGGGGTTAGCTAAACTCCAAATTCTCTAACAGTCACAGAAGATGTACAAAAATAGAAATAATATGTTATATATAAAAATGTGAGTGTATAATAGAATCCTATAAAGACCAGCATTCAGACCAGGATTTTGGTAAAGATTTAATTTAAAAAAGAAAAAAGAAGCGGGGCTGGGGTTATGGTGCAGTGGTAGTGTGCTCACCTAGCACACGTGAGACACTGGGTTCGATCCTCAGCACCACATAAAAATAAAATAAAGATATTCTGTCCACCTACAACTAAAAAAATAAATATTAAAAAAAAAGAAGGAAAGCCGGGCACAGTGGCACAAGCCTGTAATCTCAGCACTTTGGGAGGCTGAGACAGGAGAATCGCAAATTCAAAGCCAGCCTCAGCAAGGGTGAGGCGCTCTGCAACTCCGTGAGACCCTGTCTCTATATAAAACACAAAATAGGGCTGAGGATGTGGCTCACTGGTCAAGTGCCCCTGAGTTCAATCTCCAGTTCCAAAAAAAAAAGAAGGAAACCTGTTGGCCCTTGAAGAACTTTGTGAAGTAAAAGCTATACAAAAGGAGTTCCAAGGTTGATCCTACACATGCTTGCTTTGTTTCAATTTGGAAGAAGAGGGAGAGACCACCTACAGAATTAAGACAGCATAACTTATTGGATAGATGGTGGGAGTAAAGCAGAATTTCAGAACACCTTGAAGAAATGAAAAATTTACATTAATGGAGAGTCATTGTCCTTTCATGAGTAAACAACAATAGTACTAGAAACAGAAAATAAAATGGAAAAGGATGGATGGATGCAGTGAGAATCCATAGAAAAAAGTCTCTTTGCTATGGATTTGAATGTGTCCCCCAAAGTTTGTGTTGGAAACTTAATCCCCAATGCAAAAGCACTGTGAGCTGGGGTTCTAATACGAAGTGACTACATCAAGGGGGCTCTGCCTTCAAAAGAGATTAATGTTATTATTAAGACAATAGATTAAAAAAAGGGGGGGGGTTTCAACCCTTGAAAAATGCTGTTGACTAGCTCTTGGATTTCCTAACATGCAGAACCATGAACTAGATAAATTTTGTTTATTACAAAATTACCCAATCAGCTGGTTGTGGTGACACACATCTGTAATCCTACCTACTCGGGAGGCTAAAGCAGAAGGATCACAAATTCAAGGCTAGCCTGTTTTCAAATAAAATAAAAGGGCTGGGGATTAGCTCAGTGGTAGTGCCTAGTGTGTGTTAGGCCCTGGGTTCAATCTCCAATACTGCAAAATACATAAATAATAAATAACCAATCTCAGGTATTCTTTTGTAGCAGCAAAAAATAGACTAAGAATTTTTTTTTTTTGTACCAGGGATTGAACTCGGGGGTACTCGACCACTAAGCCACATCCCCAGCCCTATTTTGTGTTTTATATACAGACAGGGTCTCATTGAGTTGCTTAGTGCCTCGCTGTTGCTGAGGCTGGCTTTGAACTCATGATCCTCCTGTCTCAGCCTCCCAAAGTGCTGAGATTACAGGCATGTGCCACCGCACCTGGCTAAGACTATCTTAACAATTATGTGCCCTATGTACTACACTAGGTTCTAGGATACCAGAATACACATGGTGAGACCACTATCTTGAGACCACTATCTTCTGAAATAGCTCTGCGTAATTTGAATAACAAGCATATGAATAGTATGCAAAGTTCTACTATTGAGGTCCCTACAAGGTGCTTCAGAAGGAAAATTTTCAATTTACTTGCACTTGCAATACACAGAAGACCTCTCTCTAATCTTTGAGTTTATAAGAGAGAGAGGCTGAGGAGTGCTTGTCTTGTACATTGGAGGCCCTGGTTCAATCTCCATTACACCAAAAAGAGAAACAGAGACAAGAGTCAGAGAGAAAGAAGAAAAACTTGAGATAATAATAAATATTCCCTACTTGGTGCTCATTTTCTCAAGTTTATGAGAAAACTATTACATTACTCACCATTACAATATTCATTTTGTATAAGCATATGATCATCTTCTGCCCAGGCAGAGAAATATCGAACCACATGAGAATGCTGTCCAAGCACTGCATGAGCATATACTTCTCTCAAAGCGTTCTGCCTAGGAGAAATTTGAGATCAACCGAATAGTAAATAAACTTCATAAATTTTACTTTTGTAATTATCATTATGCTGAAATGCAACATGCTTAAGACAGGGGAGGTGTTAAGACTCATGAGATTTCCCAAAGGCTTCCACTAAAGACTCTCAGAAAGAAGAAAGTTTGCTGGTCTTAGGACTCAGGAAAGATTATATGCCATATTACTGTGAATTCATGGATGCTGACTAGAAATAATACATTTAAGTTAGGCTATAAAATAAAAGGGACAAAATTAAAAGGACCCGACTAAGTCATTATGATTTCTCAAAAATTAAATAAGTTAAATTCAATATCATCTAAAACCTTAATGTTTGTAATACCATAGGAGATGGGGGGGGGGAGAATGTTTAATACATACTCGTCAACAGAGCCAGCCAATGGCTTTTTTGATCGCTTAATGGCATAAATGCATCCATCTAGCCTCTTCACACACTTAAACACAGAACCAAACTCTCCAGAGCCAATTTTTTCCAGCTCATGAAATTCTGTCGTATACCGTGACTTCATATTGCTTTCAGTAATTGTGATTCTCTGTAATAAAAAGGTTATCCATATACATAATACAAAGAAATGAAAATGAGTTTTTGCTATGATGATAGGACTACGAATGAAATTTTCAAAATTATTCTAGTTTATGCTTTAATGCTTACTTAACATGTATATATCTTAATTTGTTAGGAACAGAAAAACAAATTTCAGAAATAAATATTTACTTTAGCAGGTCTTGTTTCATCTTCAAGCTCATAATCACTGGCTTCCATATCTTCACAGGAACTGAAAAAAAAAACAACCATTTTTTCATCAACACATTTAATAGATACATCAACTTGAGATCCAAATATTATCTTTGGTATGTATACAGTGAAGTGGAACTTTAATGCACAAAAACAGGAAAGCAAGCATCTAATTTTGTAATCACAAGATTCAGTCCAGCTAATGAAAATGGCCCCACTGAAATGCACTCACTAACTTGATGTCAACATCACCACTCATATCAAAATTAAAGTCCTTTTAAAGTCAGGAATGTTGGTTCACATCTGTAATTGTAGAAACTAAGAAGGCTGAGGCAGAAGGACAGCAGTTAGAGGCCAGCCTGGGCAACTTAGTGAGACCCTGTTTCAGAATAAAAAAAGGGCTGGGGCCGGGTGCAGTGGCACAAGCCTGTAATCCCAGCACTTTGGGAGGCTGAGACAGTAGAATCACGAGTTCAAAGCCAGCCTCAGCAACCACGAGGTGCTAAGCAGCTCAGTGAGACTCCCTCTCTACATAAAACACAAAATAAGGCTGGGGATGTGGCTTAGTGGTCTAGTGCCCCTGAGCTCAATCCCCAGTATCAAAAATAAATAAATAAATAAAGGGCTGGGGAGGTATCTCAGTTGGTAAGTGTGTTTAATCCCCAGTTTAAAAAAAATAATAAAAAGTAAAGCCTTTCTAACAAACAACTCTCTGCCTGCCTCATTTGACACCAGCTTTCCTACAAGTTATCTAGGTTTTTTAATTCCTTCCTTTTCACACCACTCCTTTCCTAAGTGCTAATAAAAAAAACATTTCAGAGCACAACCATCCATGCCATTCAGTAGAAGCTAAACTTTGTTAAGTACACCAAAGAAATTTTGGGTATTTGGGAGAGACAAACTATTGAATAAATGACTCACTCATTCCAATATGCCCTCTTTCTTCTACGACATTGTCCTGAGGAATGAAGCAAAACTGAATCCGGAGTAAAAGGATTAATATTCACTTGAGGAGTCTGTCGTGTGTCAAATTCTCTCTTTCCTGATTTTTCTGTGTCCATGAATAAAGAACCACCCCGGAGTTTCACAGAGCTGGAATCAATTCCTCGAGCTTTGGAAAGCAAACTCTAGAGATGGAAAATAAAAATTTTAGGACCCAAGCCCTAAGGACAGCCTTCTCAATCTAACTTTCAATAGGCCTTTTAAGTGGCTGAAGGTGTAGGTCAAAACACCCCACCAGGACTGGGGATGTACCTTAGTGGTTAAGTGCTTGCCTAGCATGCTGGAAGCCCTGGTTTCATCCGCAGCACCGAGGGGAAAAAAAGAAAGCAACACACAAGCTTTTATTTCAGGAAGAACGGCCAAGTATGGGGCTGACAGCCTGTAATAACCAGCAGTTCAGGAGGCTGAGGAATGAGAATTCAAGTTCAAAGCCAGCCTCAGAAATTTAGCGAGGCCCTGAACCATTTAGCGAGAATGTCTCAAAATAAAAAATAAAACGGGCTGGGGATATAACTCAGTTAAAGTGAAAAACAACAAAAAAACAGTGGCTAATTTAAGAGTCTGAGATTAGATATTATCTACCTTTTTGAGAAAGAGCAAAGTAAAATCGGTCTCTAATCGTAAAAGTAATTATTTATGCTAACTAAAACTAAATTAATTTCAGCGACTAAAACTTTCAGTCATCTGCAGTCCCATAAAAGCTTCCCTCCCCCACCTAACTAGAGCTTCGAAAGCCACCTCCGCGGGACTCCTCCCCTCACTCGCACAAGGATCTTGCCCTGGGCAAATCCGCTAATAAACTAATTCTCAAAAGCACATATATTCCTGGGGTTTATGATAAACGGACGCTGAAATCAACACGGACTCACTTGAAATACGTTTCGCACACAAATGTGCAGCTTGTCTTAATTTCAGGAAGTGTCTGTTCTTAAATCTGTGTAAATTCTAGAGTATGAGAAGTGGTAATCGGCGTACCGAATGACCACTCCTCGAACAGGTGCAGAACACCTCCTTAAGATACGTTATCAACAGCACAATGTCCCTAGTCATCACCCAAAAGCCAAACAAACTCGGGCACCGCAATCCCACGGAAAAAAACCAAACGCTTACCCAATACTATGTCCTGAAGGAAGCGTAAAAGCTACCAGGCATTATTCTGAGTCTTTAGGGCTGTAAACGCAGGGAAGGCTGGGCTTCACTCCCAAGTGGAAGTCCTCACTTTTTCCCCATTAACGCCACAAGACACGAAAAGGATAAGGGCGGGGATTTTTTTTTTTTTTTAACCAAACACCTTCTGCCCGAGGGACCCCAATTACAGGCCTCGTCGCCGCGTTTAAAAGGCACCATATGGCTCGGGAGTGTCAGGGGGCCGGGCCTGCACCCCTCGGGCATCTTCGCACACCGCGTTATCGGTGCCACACTTGGGGCTGAGGCGCTCGGGGCGGCCTCGACTCCAGGGGCGTCAAATTGTCGGCCACCTGCACGGCGCCGACCAGCCCTTTTGTAAGATGAAGAAGTTGCAGACGAGGCCCATTGTTCAGTTACATAATCTTAACGGACAACTCCTGGGCAGGGCCAAGAAGAGGGACTGCCAACTCTGGGTGGCGGCGCAGGGCAGAGAGTGGGGCGCGGCCGGGCGGTTATGTAACCGAACCCCGGCGGCGGCGCGCTCGGCCGGGCGCCGCGGCCTGTTTAAAGGCCCGGTCGCCCAGCGCCCCGCCCGCCTGCTCACCTTGGGCGTGTGCGGCGTGTCGAAGAGCCGCAGCTTGCGGAAGGTCTTGTGCGGCGGCGTGCCCGGGTGGTCGGGCAGCGGCGAGCAGGGGCCCTCCCCCGCCCGGCGCGCCCCGCAACCCCGCGGAGACACGTCCCCGGGGCCGCCGCAGCGCACAGGCGAGAAAGAGCTGCCCAGGAAGTAGGCGGCCGCCGGCGACTTGACGGGCGACGAAGAGCCGAAGCCCTCCTCCTCCCACGAGTCGCCCTCGGCCCCGCCGCCCGCCGCGTCCGCGCCCGGGCAGGCGCCTTGCAGCAACATGTCCTCCTCCAGCTCCCCAGGGCTGCCGGGAGTCGGACCGGGCGAGCGGCGGCGCTCTGGCCCGGGCTCCGTGGGGCTCCGCGCGGGCGGCAGCGGCGAGTCGGGCTCCTGAAAGGCCGAGTCCTCCCCAGTGCTGTGGCCACTGCCCTCCTCCTCCTCTTCCTCCTCCTCCTCACAGTCGCTGCAAGGCGAGAAGATCAGCTTCTGCCGCAAAGTGCAGGCGGCCCCGGCGCGACGGGGCGGCGGCGGCTGCTGCCGGCTTAGGAAACTCATCGCGGGCCTGTGGCCGGGGCGGAGGACAGGAGAGCCGCTGCCCGCGGAGTCCAGGACTCGGCCGGCCCAGGGGGCGGGTCCGCCACGTGCGACTGGGCGCGCCTGGCTGCGGCGGCGGCAGGCCTGCGCGGCAGCGACGACGACTCCGAAGCGCTCGGGGCTGCGGGCGGCGGCTGCAGTAGCGGCGCGGACTGTCCGGCAGAGGCTGGGCAGCCCGGGCACCGAGGCTGGGGTCTCCGCAGGTCCAGCCGCAAGTTCGGGCTCCGCGGCTTCCCGCGACCGTTAACCACGTGAGAGCCCAGCCCACCAATCCCCGCCCCGCTCCGGGTTTGAAAAAAAAGGAGGGCGCGACGTAGCCCGCGGGGGAGGAACCAGCTACGCGATTTTGGCGCGAACCTGCTGGCTCCGCCCTCCCAGTCAGCGCGCTGCCAGACCTGGGCGGGTCGCGGGCCTAAGAACTAGCTCGTGGCGTCCTTCAGAGACGGGCGAAGGGAGCCGCGTCTGCCCTGCGTCTCGGCCTCCGGGACTAGCCCTGGGCCCTGAAACTCTGCGGTGGCTCGGGAGCGTCTTCTGTCCTTGCGGGCCGGCAGCAGCCTGAGCAGCCTCCAGCCTAGCGTTCCTTTGGGGCTGGCCTCCGGGGCGCTGTGGGCGTGGCGGGGTGCAGTCACGTTCCGGACTCCTGTTGATCCGGCCTCCCGACTTTCCCGAATCCTATGAACAGGTGTGCCCCGGCGGGACACCGAGGTCAAGCAGAGGACCCACACGCGAGTTCTCGAGGCGGAGACACTGGCTGTGGGGGCGCGTCCTCTGAGCCTCAGTTTGCACTGGTGGTGTCTGTTGGGGGCGGGGGCGACGTCCTGAGGTGAGCTCTCCTGGCCTGTGGTCCCCTCCGCAGCCGAGCCAAGGCTTGTGCTCGGTAAACAGAAGCAGCACCCCGGCGGCCCTACCCTAAACGAGTGCCCACCAAGCAGCCATGGTGTTTGTCAGCCTGAACGTGGGCCTGTGTTGGCAAAGCGGATTGGTCCGGCAGCTAAGGTCCAACTAGAGAAAAAAAACTTCCCCTCGTACTCTGTCAAACCGTCCCTTATTGCACACACAAGATTTCTTTTCCAATTTTTGTTGTAAATAACCCCGTGACTAATAGCCGTGGTAGTCTTTCCCCGTGGTATTATTATTATATTATTTAGGATACATTGCTGGAGTGGGAATTACTGGGTCAAAGGATTTAAGCTGCCAAACTGCCCTCCAAGAGAACAATTTATTAGCATTAGATTACAGCACACTTGGTGATTTTTGGATGTCAGTGGGTATTTAATGTTTGTTCAGGTGAGTTTGTTTTTGGTTGTGTGGGTTTTTTGTTTTGTGTTTGTGGGTTTTTAAAAATTTTTTTAGTTGTAGATGGACACAATATCTTTATTTATTTATTTTTACATGGTGTTGAGAATCGAACCCAGTGCCTCACACATGCAAGGCAAGTGCTCTACCACTGAACTACAATCCCAGCCCCTAATGTTTGGTGTTGTATCTGGAAGTGAACCTGGAGGTGCTTACTGTTGAGTTACATCCCCAATTATTTTTATTTTGAGACAGGATCTCACTAAATTGCTGAGACTGGTCTGGAACTTGGCGATCCTCCTATCTCAGCCTTCCCAGCCGCTGGGATTATAGGCGTGCACCACTTCTCCCAGCAATGGATTTGTTTGTTTTTTTTTTTTAATTTTTTTGTAGATGGGCACAATGTCTTTATTTTATTGCTCTGTATGTGGTGCTGAGGATCGAACCCAGGGCCTCACGCATGCGAGGCAAGTGCTCTACCGCTGAGCCACAATCCCAGCCCAATGGATTTCTTTTTGATTCACAGTATTGGGCAGTAATCATGAGTTAATGGCCACTTACATTTGTTGTTTTTCAAAGCACTTTATGGGAGTTAACACTTCATGATATAAGTTGTTCTAACACTTCAAAAGCTAACATCAAGCTGAATTTTTAAAACTAGTCTTAGTACTTAGCACTTTGCTTAGAGATTGTCACAACCAATGACAGTAAAGTGTCAACAGCTGACTTCTCCAAATATTTGCTATCTGATGTATAAATATGCCTTTTTGTATGCTAATTCAAACTTAATTTTAAAGTTATGGAAGACCAGAACTCTCTATCTATACTTCAAGGAGAGGCATTCTCAGATCCAGAGTGGCCAAAGCCAGGGATTGTTTTTTAGCACCCTCTAATACTCCCCTTCTGTCCCTTCCTATAACAGAATTCTTTGATGTGGATAGTTGACATTTTCTTGGAAATGTAAATAAAAGTAACCTTAGAAAACTGCTGCTTTTTATTGATCTAAAGCATGAATTTGTGTAAAAAATGGGCTTTGTAGGTAAATGGGAACTTTAAAGCCCCTTAGGCCTCTTCTCACTGGACTGTTGTTCCTGAGCCCTCCTATATAAGAATCCTATATCCCTTGTTACTAACTGCTCATATTCCCTTAACAGGTTTATGTCTATCTCAAAGTAGGTTGTTTGTCACTCTCCTAGAAAAATAAGGTCCCAGAGGGCAAGGACCTTCCCTATCTTGTTTATTGTAGTGTTCTGATGTAGCTTAGGTATTCACTATTTTATGACTGATAGAGAGCCTTTAGTTAAAATGTTAATTGGTTTGCTTCCTAAGTTGGCAAGTTTTCAGATAAATTTGCCTTTTTAAGATTTTTAAAAAAATTTTTAGTTGGCCAGTGCAGTGGTGTAGGCCTGTAATCCCAGCAGCTGAGGAGGCTGAGGCAGGAGGATTGGGAGTTCAAAGCCAGCCTCAGCAAAAGCAAGGCCCTAAGCAACTCAGTGAGACATTGCCTCTAGATAAAATACAAAATAGGGCTGAGGATGTGGCTCAGTGGTTGAGTGCCCCTGAGTTCAATCGTGGTATCCTCCCCTCCCAAAAAAGAAAAAAATTCTTTTTAGTTGTTGATGGACCTTTATTTTATTTATTTATATATGGTGCTAGAATCCAACCCAGTGCCTTATACGTACTAGGCAAGTGCTCTGCCACTGGGCCACAACCCAGCCCCTATTTTAAGATGTGAATAGAGGATTACTGCTCCATTCAATGAAAGTTTATAAAGGCTAGCAAGCATCACACTTTATCATTTTTTTCTATGGTCTCCTTTACCCTCAAATAATAAAGATCTAAATGATACAAAACTTTCCCACCTGCTCCTTCAATTTCCAGCCTACTTCCCCTTCCTGGAGGTGAACATTCTTAACAGTGTTTGTTTTGTTTTTGTCAACTCCTACCTTGCTATCTGCCTGCTTCCCTAAACTGAAAGTCCTCAAACTGGGACAACATGGGAAGTTCTTGGTGCATAGTCTCAGAACTTCGAATTCTTGGCATCCTCACACAGCATGGATCAGATAAGTTCCCAACAAATACGTAGAATGACTGGGGGGAAAAGCCGATATTTTTGTTGTTGTTGTTCTTTTTAGTTATACATGACAGTAGAATGTATTTTGACATATTATGTATGCATGGAGTATAAGTTCCCATTGTACATGATGTGGTTGTACATGATGTGGAGTTACACTAGTCGTGAATTCATATGTGAACATAGGAAAGTTATATCCGATTGATTCTACTATCTTTCCCATTCCCATCCTTCCCTTCATTCCCCTTTGTCTAATCCAATGAATTTCTATTCTTCCTTCCCCCCTTATTGTGTTAGCATTGGTATATCAGAACATTCAGCCCTTGTTTTTTTTTTGTTTTGTTTTTTATTTATTTATTTATTTAGTTAGTTAGTTGTAGGTGGACAGAATATCTTTGTTTTTATGTGGTGCTGAGGGTCGAACCCAGTGCCTCACGCGTGCTAGGCAAGCACGCTACCACTGCGCCACAATCCCAGCCCCAGCCCTTGGTTTTTAAAAACCAGTATTTTTTTAAAAATTGAAAACAAGACTCAGTTCTAGAGGCTAAGATGTAACTCAATAGTGAGTGCTTGCCCAGCATTCTGGAGGCACTGGGTTGATTCCCACCATTGGGTGGGGGTGGAACTAAAGATAGCACACACTACCAGAGCCTTCCTGCATGACTTACTCTCGCCCACACCTGCATGGATTGTAGAACACTCTTATTTGTCTTTCCTCACACCCAGAGCTGGAATCAAGTCTTATTTGTCTTTAGAACTCCATCCAGCAACCAGCACTGTGCTTTGGACCCCAAGACAGTGCTTTATAAATGTATCTGGAATAACTGAAAGAAGATCTAGTAATCCTTAAAACAACAGGGCCATAATGAATAAAAAATCAGGCCCTGCCTCCTCAGCCAAGCACATGGCACAGTGTTGCAGTTTAATTACAGCAACGTCCTAACTGAAATTTTTTTTTTAAACCTTTATTTTATTGGTTTATTTATATGTGGTGCTGAGAATCGAACCCAGTGCCTCACGCATGATAGGCAGGCGCTCTACCACTGAGCCATACCCCAGCCCCTCCTAACTGAAATTTTAAATGACTATTCTGATTTTTAAAATTTCATGCTCCTTGAATACAGCACATACTGTACTTAAGAGAGTAGTTACACCCATTTGCCCCAGGGAATATCTAAGTCAAATTTCTGCTTTCCTTCCCCACCCAGTGTTGTTTCCAACTGTAATGTTGCTAGGCAGTTTTTGCAGAATCTGCATGCTTGTGGTAGGGTTGTAATAACTGAGTCAAAATTTTGCCTCCAGCTCTGGGGAGAGCAAACTTAACCTGTTTATCCTGCTTAGATCCATGACTTAGCAAGTAAAAGGTTTTAATGCAACTATTGTTAGCCCATTGATTTTCCTTGGCAGAAAAATAAGCAAGATTCTTGTCCTGAAGATTTGAGATTTATAAATCATCCTAAGCACTTTATAGCATCCTATAATTGAGATTTATAAATCATCCTAAGCACTTTAAATATATATAGCATGTGAATATGTTTGCTTATTAACATAAGCTTTGTAGTTTTTGAATGAAATCCTTCAGAACTAAGAACTAAATTTTTTTCAGTGATGTAGTCTGTAGTAATGTTTCATAAAACTAATGGGGGCTTTACCCAAAGCTGAATATTTTCTAGTTTATGCTTTTGTCCTAGAGAAATAATCAGTTTATCTCAAAAGAATCTACTTTGATAGATTTCTAATTTAAAAAAAAAAAAGCCACATTGGTCAAATCTTAGATTTTCACTTGAAAAGCAAATAATACACAAAAATATTCAACTGTTTTTCTTCATCTTCCTTATCTTTACCTTTCCCCTTCTGCTTGTTCTCTCAACAAATCTCAGTTTTAACTGCTACCAACTGCCGGTTGATCCCAGGAATCCAGGTCACAGACTAGAATGTGGCAACTCCTAGCACTGCTCCTGTTTGACTTCTCAGGTATAGATTAGATTTCTCTACTTTGTCACTTGCCTTAATACCCTCTGATGGATGTGGTTATTTGACCATTTTACTAAGTGTTCATCAGCTCACACTGAAAGTACAGTGTAATCAAATCAAATTCTTCCCTAGATGTTCAATGTGAGATTAGCATTATTCCTTACAAATAGAGTTAAGTATATGCTATAAATGTGCTTTTAATTATAGCAATGTTGTTTGAGAATAATTTACACTTGACTTTTATAGTTTCTGACTTTATAGTCAGTAAATGCAATGTGTGACTCCTAATGTCCCCCAAATAAGTTTACTTAATATGAATAGACAGTCAAGTTTTGCACACCCAGCTAGAATAATCAAATCAGAACAGAAATAATATCGATGTAAAGGTGACGAATTGATAGTTTAATGAAATAAATTCTTTTTTGCCATGTCTAAATCTTTAGAGACTACTAATATACTATTTCCATGTGTCCTTCTAATATTTATATAAGATAGATTAAGGGCAGATTTAATTATTTTTTTAGATATGGATACAATATACATTTTTTTAAACTAGGGATTGAACCCAGGGGTGTGTTATCACTGAGCTACATCTCCAGCATTTTTTTAAAAAATTATTCATTCTAAGTAAGTATACATGACATCAGAATGCATTTTGATTCATTGTACACAAATGGAGCACAATATTCATTTCTCTGGTTGTACACAATATAGAGTCACACCATATGTAGGTAGGACATTGATGTCCATCTCATTTCACCATCTTTCCTGCCCCCATGTTCTCTCCCCTCCTCCGCCTTTGACCATAGTTTCTCCATTCTTCCCATGTCTCCTCCCCCATTGTGGATCAGCATCTACTTATCAGAGATAACACTTGGCCTTTGGTTTTTTGGGATTGGCTTACTTCGCTTAGTATATTCTCCAACTTCATCCATTTACTTGCAAATGCCATAATTTTATTCTCTTTTAATGCTGAGTAATATTCCATTGAGTATATATACCACAGTTTCTTTATCCATTCATCTATTGAAGGGTATCTACATTGGTTCCACAATTTAGCTATTGTGAATTACATCTCCCCCCCCCCCTTTTTTTTTTAACTTTGAGATAGGGTCTCACCAAGCTTCTGAGAACCTGATTCAATTGCAGAGACTGGCCTCACATACATCCTCCTGCCTCAGCCTCCCAAGTCACTGGGATTATAGGCCTATGCCACCATGCCTGGCTCAGTTATAGGGTTTCTGTATTAAAATTTGAGGATCTAGTGGCTAGGATGATATAGCTCAGTAATGAGTGCTTGCCTAGTGCATACAAGGTCCTGAGTTCAATTCCCAGAACTATCAAAAAAAAAAAAGTTTGAAGATTCTCATTCAATTTTTGCTTGGGGTCTTAAGCTAGGAGAGACCATGCTAGGGGATTTAAAAATTGTGTCTGTGCCTGTACAAAACCTTGAGTATTAACAGCCTTATTAGTGAAAGGAGCCCTTAGGCTACTCCCAGTTATTTCAGCAGCTCTCAGTCTTATGTGGCTTCTGATCTTGAAAGATTTGATAGTCTACTGCAGTCAAGCAATGGATGATATTAACTGCAAGACCTTTCTCAAAAGAAGATACCACTGATCACATCATTCCTAGATAAGAAAGGAATTTAAAACTAACATATTTTTTTATTTTGTTTTTTGGTACCAGAGATTGAATTCAGGGGTACTCAACCTCTGAGCCACATCCCCAGCCCTATTTTGTGTTTTAGGTAGAGACAGGGTCTCACTGAGTTGCTTGGTTCCTCGCCATTGCTGAGGCTGGCTTTGAACTCTTGATTCTCCTGTCTTACCTCCCCAAGTGCTGGGATTACAAGCGTGAGCCACCACACCCAGCTAAAACTAACATTTTAAAACTATGCCTCTCTGAAGAAGCTATTATGCTCATTATTTGCTATTTAACTACTTTCTTTTGGGATGTAATCAAGTATATTCAGAGAAATCCAATATTTCCCCCTTTTCCCTTTTCAGAGGCACAAAGGGCTGCTTTCCTCTACACTTCAATGACTTTCACTAACTGAAAAAATCACTTCATAGAAATGTCATAAACATAATTATGAGTGCCCAACAGAATTGCAGCCACTCAAAAAACATTCAGGTAATTGATTAATTGCCTCTCCCTTGGATTTGTGACATACACAGGAAATAACCTAGATGGTGGCCACATTGTGTGATTATTTAAATCAGCTTTGTTGAGATGACCACAGTACAAAAGATGAGATGACTCTTGCCAATGAGTCAAGGGGCCCTTTCTCAGTAGTGGAAGGAAGGGAGAAAAGACAGACATCCCATGCTGGTCTTTTGTTAACAACAAGAGCAAGTATGTTTGGGTATTGCTATGTTTTGATGACTCAGTGGTGAGTCACTTTTAAAGTTCTGTAAAAGGCCTTGTTTAGCTCAGACAGGATTGAGAGATGAGCTCATCCAGTGACTAGCTGGTTAGAGAGCATCCAGTTGTGTGACATGATCAGCCCATTGGTAGTGTAAATGTGTACACTGGAGAAAGACACTGGTTCCTAAGTGCAGAAATAAACTCTACTTGACAGTCATCTATTGAGTGTGTTCAGGCACTAACCTGAGCCTATCAACCGCATATTCCCTTAATGTTGGTCAGCTATAAAAAGTGTTCTTGGGGCTGAGGCTATGGCTCAGCGGTTGAGCACTTGCCTCACATACGTGGGGCGCTGGGTTCGATCCTCAGCACCACATAAAGTAAATAGAGATATTGTGTTCATCTACAACAAAACAAAATATTTAAAAAAAAAAAAGTGTTCTTAGTGCTACAAAGAGTGGGGATGCTTTGGAGGGGAGAACATGTTGGTGCCAGATATGTCATAAATACTGTATCAGAGGCTTTACATATAAATTCCTTTTTTGGTAGAGGGATGGGGAGGACAGTACACTGGGGAGTAAACCCAGAGGTGCTTTACCATTGAGCTACATCCTGAGCCCTATTTAATTATTTAATTTGAATATAGAGTCTCCTTAAATTGCTGTGAGCTTTGTTAAATTGCTGAGGCTGACCTCAAACTTGAGATCCTCCTGCCTCAAACTATAGAGTTGTTGGGATTACAGGCATGTGGCAAGCACCCAATTTACATATTGATCTTTTTTTAAAAAATATTTTTTTAGTTGTAGATGGACACAATATCTTTATTTTCTTTATTTATTTTTTATTTATTTATTTATTTATTTTTTTGGTATCGGGGATTGAACTCAGGGGCACTCGACCCCTGAGCCACATCCCCAGCCCTATTTTGTGTTTTATGTAGAGACAGGGTCTCACTGAGTTGCTTAGTGCTTCGCCATTGCTGAGGCTGGCTTTGAACTCGCGATTCTCCTGTCTCAGCCTCCCTAAGTGCTGGGATTACAAGCGTGAGCCACCGCGCCCGGCTTCTTTATTTATTTTTATGTGGTGCTGAGGATCAAACCCAGTGACACACATGCAAGGCAAGTGCTCTACCACTGAACCATGATCCCAGCCCTACATATTGATCTTTTTTTTTTTTTTTTAATATCTTTATTTTATTTTTATGTGGTGCTGAGGATCGAACCCAGTGCCTCACGCGTGCTAGGCGAGCACGCTACCACTGCACCATAACCCCAGCCCCTACATATTGATCTTTTTTTTTTTTAATTTTATTTTAAAAAATTTTTTTTTAGTTGTTGATTGACCTTTATTTATTCATTTTTTATACGTGGTGCTGAGGATCAAACCCAGTGCCTCCCACATGGGAGGCAGGCGCTCTACCACTGAGCCACAATCCCAGCCCTACATATTGATCTTAATGAGAACTCTCTGAGAAGGTTTTTTGTTTGGTTTTATTTTTTTGGATACTGGGGATTGAACCCTGGGGTGGGTTACATTCCCCAGAACTTTTTATTTTTTCCTTTGAGACAGGGTCTCCCTAGTTGCGAAAGGCCTTGTTAAATTGCTGAGGCTGGCTGAACTTGCGATCGTCCTGCCTCAGCTTCCCCAAATTGCTGGAATTAATAGGTGTATGGCACTGTGCCTGGAGTAATTTATATTTAACTTAAAATTTTTTTTCCTCAAGTGCTGAGTATCAAATCCAAGGCCTCATGCATGCTAGGTGAGCACTCAACCATTGAGCTATATATCATTAGCCTTCACAACAGATTTTTTTTTTGGTACCGGAGATTGAACTCAGGGTCACTCGGCCACTGAGCAACATCCCCAGCTCTATTTTGTGTTTTATGTAGAGACAGGGTCTCACTGAGTTGCTTAGCGCCTCGCCATTGCTGAGGCTGGCTTTGAACTCTTGATTCTCCTGTCTCAGCCTCCCAAAGTGCTGAGATTACAAGCATGAGCCACCACACCCGGCTCCACAACAGATATTTTTATTCTCATTTCATATATTAAGAAAATGAAACCCATTGGTTTGGGGATATGGCTCATTGGTAGAATGCCTACTTAACATGATCAGGACCCTGGGTTCATTGCCCAGCCCAAAAACAGAAAAAAAGAAAGATGAAATTCAAAAAGGTTTAAAAACTGCCTGACCAAGCACGGTAATGCACTCCTGTAATCCCAGTGACTCAGGAGGCTGAGACAGGAGGATTGCAAGTTCAAGATCAACCTCAGCAATTTAGAGAGGCCCTAAGCAATTTAGTGAGATCCTGATTCAAAATAAGAAATAAAAATGGCTAGGGATGTGATTTAGGGATGAAGTGCCTCTGGGTTCTGTCCCCATTACCGAAAAATAAAAATAAAAAGTGCCTGCATATACAATCATAGAACTGTCATTACTGAGACTGTATTTCCAAGACTGTATTACTGTTGATTTAGAGCCTGGTTCCTCTTACCCCAACAAGAATGGAGTAAGATGAAGGGTGAGAATTAATTAGGAGACTTGAGGAAAACAAAATCACTGGGCCTTGCTGGCGAGCCTGACTAATTAGGCAGTGTGATGGCCAGAGTCCCAACATCAAAGCACACTCTTTTTTTTTTTGGTACTGGGTATTGAACCCAGGGGTACTTGACCACTGAGCCATATCCCCAGCCCTATTTTGTGTTTTTTGTAGAAACAGGGTCTCACTGAGTTTCTTAGTGCCTCACCATTGCTGAGGCTGGCTTTGAACTTGCTATCCTCCTGTCTCAGACTCCCAAAGTGCTGGGATTACAGGTGTGTGCCACAGCGCCCAACAGGTTGTACATTCTTATCTACTATTGGGGTGGATATGAATCGGACCTTTTATTTATTTATTTTTTTGATACCAGGGATCGAACCCAGAGGCACTTAACCACTGAGCCACATCCCCACTCCTTTTTATATTCTATTTTTAATCTCTTTATTTAGGGTCTTGCTAAGTTACTTAAGGCTTTGCTAAATTGCTGATGCTGGCTTTGAACTCACAATCTTCCTGTCTCCCTAGTTGCTGGGATTACAGGCATGCACCACTGAGTCCTGCTGAATTGGTACACTTTTGGGGGGGGGGGTACTGGAGATTGAACTCAGGGGCACTCGACCACTGAGCCATGTCCCCAGCCCTATTTTGTGTTTTATGTAGAGACAGGGTCTCACTGAGTTGCTTAGCGCCTCGCCATTGCTGAGGCTGGCTTTGAACTCGCGATTCTCCTGTCTCAGCCTCCCTAAGTGCTGGGATTACAGGCTTGTGCCACTGCGCCTGGCTTTGGTACCATTTTTAAAAGATTGTTTTGGTGATTTCTGTCACAATTTAAGTATTCACACTCTTTGATCCAGCAAGACTACTGAAACATTTGTACAGATTTACAAAAACATATTGAAGAATGTTTATTGTATGATTTGTTCATCAAGTAAATACTTAGATATTCCTTTGGGCCTGAAATCTTCTGGGGACTAGGAACACAGCAGTGATGCACAGGCGTCCTTACCCCCCCCCCCCACCTCCGGTATTTAGCCTTTTTTATTTTTTATCTTGAGACAGGGTCTCACTAAATTGCCCAGGTTTATCTTGAACTTGGATCTTCTTGCCTTACCCTCCTGAGTAGCTGGGATTATAGGAGTTAGCTACGGAAGTTCCCTAACATGCCTGGCAAGAATCTTTTCTTTTTTCTTTCTTTTTATGTGATCCTGAGGATTAAACCCAGAGGTACTTTTACTTCTCAGCTGTATCCCCAGCCTTTATTATTTTTTATTTCGAAACATGGTCTTGCTAAATTGCAGAGGCTAGCCTCAAATTTTTTTTTTTTTTAAATTTTTTAGCTGTAGATGGACTCAATGTCTTTATTTTATTGCTTTGTATGTGGTGCTGAGGATCGAACCCAGGGCCTCACGCATGCGAGGCAAGCGATCTACCGCTGAGCTACAATCCCAGCCCCTAGCCTCAAATTTTTAATCCTTCTGTCTCAGCATTCCAAGTCGCTGGGATTACAGGCATGCACCACTGGGGCCAGTCAAGAATTCTTACTTTCATAACGTTTTGAGGCTGCCAGTATATTACAAACAATATGTAAGTAAACAAATGCATAAAAAGATCATATAATGGTAAGTGCTATTTTTTTAAAAAGTCAGAATAAAGGATTAAGATATGGTGAAATCAAGGAATGCTATTCTGAGGAGGTAGCTCGTGAGCAGAATCCTGAATCAAGAAATCAGCCAAGGGGCTGGAGTTGTAGCTCAGTAGCAGAGCGCTTGCCTAGCAGGTGTGAGGCACTGGGTTCCATCCTCAGCACCACATAAAAATAAATAAATAAATAAATAAATAAATAAATAGATAGATAGATAGGTAAATAAATTGTGTCCATCTACAACTGAAAAAAAAAAATCAGCCAACTGGAGATCTTTGGTTATAATACAAAATTACAAGCCACTCAAATGTCCATGACATACTAAGTAACTACATTTTACAAAATAATGAATCAGAGTTACATGTACAAAATGAAAAGATGTCCATAACATAATGAAAAGAGTTGCAAAACCGTATGATTACATTAAAAAAACAAAAACGAAGGCAGGCGCAGTAGCGCATACCTGTAATCCCAGCACTTTGGGAGGCTGAGACAGGGGAATCATGAGTTCAAAGCCAGGCTCAGCAACGGCGAGGCGCTAAGCAACTCAGTGAGACCCTGTCTCTACATAAAACACAAAAATAGGGCTGGGGATGTGGCTCAGTGGTTGAGTACCCCTGAGTTCAATCCCTGGTACCAACCCCTATGCCCCCAAAAAACCCAAAAAAACAAAACCAAGAAAATCAACCTGAATCAAACAGATTTACCCCAGAAAAATGTGAAGAAATACACAAAGTTGTCAAAAGTTCTGACTTGTAGTGGATTGAATGAGACAAAAATAAGTCAAAGTGCCTGAGTGCTTATGAAAGAGAGAGCTGGGAACAAAGCCTAGTTCTCTCTTAAACTGGATAAGGCAGACAAAATTATAACAAGTCCTGAAGATCTGACATGATTGGAGTGCTTCTTTGTTTCAGCTCCCTTATGCCTGAGACCTTCCCTTTTCTCACTTCTCCACATGTCTTTCTCCCTCCTGTAGCTTTGCTCTTGGGAAAGAACCCTGCACTTCATTTTCTCTTAATTTGTTTACATCATCTGGCCTGGCCTTCCCGCCAGTCTCAGACAAGCAGCTTTGTCCTCTGGCTGCAGTCTGTGAAGAGCTGCTGATAAGGAAGAGAGCTTCCTGGCTCCTGCTGGTTCACTATAGCCTCCCTTCCAAGGAAGTGCAGCCTAAAGGGCTAGAATGTAAGGATTGTTCACAATATTCCCACTCAGTGTTGACTGGATCACCTGCCCTCCATTTAAGGAGTTTGTAGCAGCCAGGCTTTGTTTTCTGCCCATCCCCACTCTCACCTTCTACCACCCACTCTGATAACTTCCAAGGCCTTTTGGGTTGGGATGCTTGCCAGTCAATTCTAAGAAACAACAGAAGAACACAAAAATCACCAATGTAAAATAAAAACAGGTAAAATACAGAAAAAAACCTAGAGATGTAGCTCAGTGGTAGAGCACTTGACTAGTATGCATGCTCCAGGCCTTGGGCTCAATCACCACAAATAAATAAAATGTGCAAAGAATATTCTATGCTCTTATTTCTGACAGTTATTCATTTGATTATTTTAGATTTCTAGGTAGACAATGATATAATCAATAATAATTCTCCTTCCTAGTGTTTGGTTTCTTATTGTCTAGTTGCATTAACTAAAACAATATCCAGAACAACATTAGATAATAGAGGTGGTGAGCATCCTTGTCTTGTCCTGATTCTAATGGGGATATTAAGAATAACATTGGTTAGCCAGGCACATTGGCACATATCTGTAATCCCAGAGACTCTGGAAGCTGAGGCAGGAGGATAGCGAGTTTGAGGCCAGCCTCAGCAACTTATTTTTTTGTTACCAGAGATTGAAGCCAGGGGTGCTTAACCACTAAGCCATATCCCCAGCCTCTTCTTATATTCTTTTTTTTTTTTAATATTTATTTTTTAGTTGTAAGTGGACAGAATATTCTTTTATTTTTATGTGGTGCTGAGGATTGAACCCAGTGCCTCCCGCGTGCTAGGCGAGCACGATACCACTGCGCCATAAACCCAGCCCTCTTCTTATATTCTTTTTAAATATTTTTTTTAGTTGTAGATGAACACAATATCTTTATTTTATTTATTTATTTTTATGTGGTGCTGAGGATCAAACCCAGTGCCTCACGCATGCAAGGCAAATGCTCTACCACTGAACCACAATCCCAGGCCCTTTCCTGATATTTTAGAGATAGTCTCACTAAGTTGCTTAGGACCTTGCTAAGTTGCTGAGGCTAGCTTTGCTTTTTTTTTTATTTGGGAGTTTTTTGTTCTTCTTAGTTATATTTTACAGTAGAATGTATTTTGACATATATATACATGGAGTATAACTTCCCATTTTTGTGGTTATACATAATGTGGAGTTACATTGGTCATGTATTCATATATGAACATAGGAAATTATGTCTGATTCATTCTACTGTCTTTCCTATTCCCATTCCCCTTCCTTCCCCCTAATACACTTTGTTCAATCTGGTGAACCTCACCCCTACCACTGTGAGTCATCATCCACATGACAGAGAGAATATTTGGTCTTTGGTTTTGGGGTATTTGCTTATTTCACATGGCATGATAGTCTCCAATTCCATCCATTTACCGACAAATGCCACAATTTCATTCTTCTTTGTAGCTGAGTAATATTCCGTTGTGTATAGGTACCATGTTTCCTTTATCCATTCATTCGTTGAAGGGCACCTAGGCTGGTTCCATGGCTTGGCTATTGTGAATTGAGCTTCTATGAACATTGATGTGGCTGTGTCACTATAATATGCTGATTTTAAATCCTTTGTGTATAAACTGAGGAGTGGGATAACTGGGTCAAATGGTGGTTCCATTCCAAGTTTTCTGAGGAATCTCCATACTGCTTTCCAGAGTGGTTGCACCAATGTGCAATCTCACCAACAATATATGAGTGTATCTTTTCCCCTACCATTTATTGTTACTTGTGTTCTTGATAATTGCCATTCTGACTGGAGTGAGATGAAATCTCAGGGTAGTTTTAATTTACATTTCTCTAATTGCTAGTGATGTTTTGAACATTTTTTCATATATTTATTGACTGATCATATTTCTTCGGTGAGATGCCTAGTCAATTACTTTGCCCACTTATTTATTGGGTTATTTGGTTTTTTGATGTTAGGTTTTTTTGAATTCTTTATATATCCTGGAAGTTAATGCTCTCTCTGAGGTGCAGGTGGCAAAGATTTTCTCCCATTCTGTAGGCTCTCTCTTCATGTTCTTGATTGTTTCCTTTGTTGAGAAGGAACTTTTTATTTATTTATTTATTTGGTACTGGAGATTGAACTCAAGGGCACTTGACCACTGAGCCACATCCCCTGCCCTATTTTGTGTTTTATGTAGAGACAGGGTCTCACTGAGTTGCTTAGTGTCTTGCCATTGCTGAAGCTGGCTTTAAACTCGTGATTCTCCTGTCTCAGCCTCCCTAAGTGCTGGGATTACAGGCGTGTGCCACCGTACCCAGCTGAGAAGTAACATTTTTTTTGGTACCAGGGATTGAACTCAGGGGTACTTGACCACTGAGCCACATCCCCAGCCCTATTTTGTGTTTTATGTAGAGACTGGGTCTCATTGAGTTGCTTAGTGCCTCACCATTGCTGAGGCTGGCTTTGAGCCCGCGATTCTCCTGTCTCAGCCTCCCAAAGTGCTAGATTACAGCGTGAGCCACCTCGCCCGGCTGAGAAGTAACTTTTTAGTTTGATGTCATCCATTTATTGATTCTTGATTTTACTTCTTGTGCTTTAGGAGTCTTATTGAGAAATTCAGTTCCTAAGCTGACATGATGAAGATTTGGGCCTACTTTTTCTTCGAGTAGGTGTGGGGTCTCTGGTTTAATGCCTAGGTCCTTGATCCACTTTTAGTTTAGTTTTGTGTATGGTGAGAGGGGTCTAATTTCATTTTGTTACATATGGATTTCCAGTTTTTCCAGCACCATGTATTGAAGAGGCTGTCTTTTCTCCAATGTATGTTTCTGGTGCCTTTTTCTAGTATGAGATGACTGTATTTATGTAGGTTTGTCTTTGTGTCTTCCATTCTGTACCATTGGTCTTCATGTCTGTTTTGGTGCCAATACCATGCCATATTTGTTACTATAGCTCTGTAGCATAATTTAAGGTCTGATATTATAATGCTGCCTGCTTCACTTTTCTCACTGAGAATTGCTTTGGCTATTGTGGGCTGAGGCTGGCTTTGAATTTGTGATCCTCCTGCCTCAGCCTCCCAAGACACTGGGATTACATGTTTATGCCACTGTACCCAGCTGGCCTCAGCAACTTATCAAGACCTTATCTCAAAATTAAAAAGTAATAAAATGGACTGGGGATGTGGCTCATTGGTAGGGGTACCCCTGGATTCAATTCTTTTTTTTCTTTTTTTTTGGTACCAGGGATTGAACTCTGGCGTACTCGACCACAGAGCCACATCCCTAGCCCTATTTTGTGTTTTATGTAGAGACAGGGTCTCACTGAGTTAGTTGCTTAGCACCTCACCATTGCTGAGGCTGGCTTTGAACTCGTGATTCTCCTGTCTCAGCCTCCCTAAGTGCTGGGATTATAGGTGTGTGCTTGGCTTGGATTGAATTCTTAGTACCACACACACAAAAAAAGAATACTATTTGTTGATGAGGTATATATATATTTGTGTGAACACGCACAGGATTTATATCTATACTACATTAAAGAAGTATTATATCCCTTTAATACATAATGTTTTTAAGGAATGAATATTAAATTATATCAAAGTTTTAGTATTTCTTTTGATTATTCTATTTTTCACTCATTTTACTTATTTATGTGGTAAATTGGATTAATGGATTTCCTTATACCATTCTTTCCTTCCTGAAACCAACTGTACATAGTCAAGTTGTTTCAAAATATATTAGAAAATTATGTTCATATATTTTTAGGTGTTTTACATCTACGTTCATAAATGACACTGGTCCATAATTTTTATGTTGCTCAATGTAAGATTTTGGCTTAAAACACAGAGCCAGCCTGCTGGCTCTTGCCTCTCTCTTTCTTCCTCCCTTCCTCCCTCTCTCTCTCTTTTTCTTTCTTTTTTTCTGAGACTGGGTCTCCCTATGTTGCCCACATCGGCTTGAACTCCTCTAAAGTGATTCTCCTGCCTCCACCTCCCCAGTAACTGCAATGACAGGCATGCATCACCATGATCTTCCTTCATTCTTTTTCTATCCTTGGAACAGCTTTAATAATATTAGGACGATTGCTCCTTTGAAAAGTTTGAAAAATGTTGCTCACCATCCTATCTAGATTTGTGGGGGTTTTGGTATAGCTTTTAACAGCATTCATCTATGATTTGTGTGTGTGTGTGGGGGGGGGTGCTGGGTTGGTGCTGGGTATGTAACCCAGCACCTTTCACATACTCAGAAAGCACTCTATACAGAGCCACACCCCCTAGACTGCATGATTATTTATCTATTTAGATTTTCTATTCTTCTGAGTCTCTACTGGTAATTTACATTTTCTTGAGTATTATCTATTTTATTCAGATTTTATATTGTGTTAGCATAGGATTTAATACAGCATTCTCTTGTAATTCTTATAATTTCCCCTGTACTGATGGCTATAAGCCCTTTCTCCTTCCAAATTTGTGATGCTGGGTATAGAACACAGGGTTTTAGGCATGGTAGGCAAGAGTATTTTATTCTTTTATCACTTATTATATTTATGAAACCCTCTTTTTTAAAAAATTTGTAAGGGCTGGGATTGTGGCTCAGCGGTAGAGCGCTCACCTCGCAAGCGTGAGGCCCTGGGTTCGATCCTCAGCACCACATACAAAGCAATAAAATAAAGACATTGTGTCCATCTACAACTAAAAAAATATTTAAAAAAAATAAAAAATAAAAAAAAAATAAAAAATTTGTAAGCAAGTGGTTTGTCAGGTTTGTTTGTTTATTTGTTCTTTTTGGTATTAGGGATTGAACCCAGGAGTGCTATACCACTGAGCTACATTCCCAGACCTTTTTATTTTTTATTTTGAGAAAGCATCTGGCTAAGTTGCCTAGGGCCTCGCTAAGTTGCTGAGGCTGGCCTTGAATTTGGGATCCTCCTGCCTCAGCCTCTCCAGCTTCTAGGATTACAGGTATGCCTCACTGTACTGGGCGGTTTGTTAGTTTTGTTGCTTGCTTCCTCCCAGTGCAAAGAACCAGATTTTAGATTTACATATCCCCAACCCACATTTTTAAAATATCTTTTTAGTTGTTGATGGACCTATATTTATTTATTTTTTATTTATGTGTGGTGCTGAGAATCGAACATGCTAGGCAAGTGCTCTACCACTAAAGTACAACTCCAGCCCCACTTTTTATTTTATTATTATTATTTCTTTTTTGGGGGGTACTGGGAATTGAACTCATGGGCACTCAGCCACTGAGCCACATCCCCAACCCTATTTTGTATTTTATTTTGAGACAGGGTCTCACTGAGATGCTTAGTGCCTTGCTTTTTCTGAGGCTGGCTTTGAATTTGCAATCCTCCTGCTTCAGCCTTCTGAGCTGCTGGGATTACAGGTATGTGCTACCACGCCTGGCCCTTTTTTATTTTTTATTTTAAAACAGGGTCTCACTAAGTTGCTTAGGTTTTCCCTATGTTGCTGAGGCTGGCTTTAAACTTGTGATCCTTCTGCCTCAGCCTCTCAAGCTGCTAGGATTACATGAATGGACAACTGGGCCCAGCTGTTTTTCTGATTTAAGGTAATTCAGAGTGGCCTTCACTATTCCTTGGTTTATGACTGCTTCTGCCGTCTTCAAGACACATCACTCCAATGTCTGCTTCTGTCATCACATCACTCCCTGTAGCATTTTTTTTGTACTAGGGATTGAATTTAGGGGTGCTTTACCACTGAGCTACATCCCCAGTCCTTTATTTTGTATTTTTGAGATAGGGTCTGCCTAAGTTGCTTAGGTTCTTGTTATCTTCCTGCCTCAGCATCCAGAGTTGCTGGGATTACAAGAGCACACCACTGTACCTAGCTTTGTAGTTTTCTTTTTATAAGGAGCATGTGATAAATGAGGATAAATGAGGTCTCATTTATTATTATTATGGTCTCATTTATCCTCATTTATTATTCATCTCATCTTATTGAGATGAATAAATCTCATCTCAAGATCTTTACCTTAATCACATTTGCAGAGTCCCTTTTGCCGAATAAAATAAGATTCACAGCTTTTGGGGATTAGATTATGGACATATTGGGGAGGTACATTATTCAACCTGTCATACCATTTGACCAGTCTATCATAAGACTCTCTAGATGGACCTACCTAGCATCTTCCCACACAATCCTGAGGCCAGGAGGAGCCTAAGGCAGTACAACTCCCATGATTTATATGAACAGTCTTCCTTTAGGCTGTTTCCAAACTTTCGCTATTATAAGCAATGCTGCTTATAATGATTATCTTTGACATCATGTCTCCACATGTGAGTATATCCCTAGGACACATTATTAGGAGGAGAGTTGCTGGGTCAAAGGATAATTTGCACTTTAAACCTATTTCCTTATACCTTGCCAACAACATTATCAACTTTTTGGGGGTCTTCTGGGATTGAACCTGGGGCCTAGTGCAAGCTAAGCATATGTTGTCATTGAGCTCCATTTTTAACCCAGTCAACTCTGGGGATTGAAGGGCCTTGTGTATATTAGGCAAATGTCCTATCATTGAACCACATCACCAGCCCTCAACTTTTGATATTCGCCAATTTATTTATTTGATATGTCTTTAGTTGCTGATGGACTTTATTTTATTTATTTATTTATTTATTTATTTATTTATTTATTTTGGTACTGGAGAGGAACTCAGGGGCACTCAACCACTGAGCCACATCCCTAGCCCTATTTTGGGTTTTATGTAGAGACAGCATCTCACTGAGTTGCTTAGCGCCTCACCGTTGCTGAGGCTGGCTTTGAACTCACGATTCTCCTGCCTCAGCCTCCCAGAGTGCTGGGATTACAGGCTTGCACCACCACGTACAGCTTATTATTCATTTATTTATATGCAGTGCTGAGAATCAAATCCAGTGCCTCACACTGTGCTCATGGTAGAGCACATGCTAGGCAAGTGCTCTACCACTGAGCTGCAAGTGCTCTACCACTGAGCCATAACCGCAGCCCGATATTTGTCAATTTAATGGATAAAAAACGGATCTTGGATAGGTTTGTCTCATTAACTTTATCTTTTATTTATTTTGAAGTAATTTCAGTATAGTTTTAATATTGGTTTATCTTATTACAAGTGAGGCTATGCATGTTTTCATGTTTAAAACACTTTCTAGGGGTTGGGGTTGTGGCTCAATGGTAGAGCACTTGCCTAGCATGTGTGAGGCACTGAGTTCAATTCTTAGCATCGCATATAAATAAATTAAATAAAGGTCCATTGACAACTAAAAAATTTTTTAAAAAAACACTTTCTATTTCCTGTAATATATTGGCCCCTCATCACAAAACACTCTATCTGAAGGTATAGTCAACAGTGGCAATCAGGCAAAATAAAACCCCGATACCATAGGATTAAAACCCTCCTAGAAGGTGAAGATAGGAATTGAGAATTCAGAGGCGAATGAAGACAGAGGTGAGTCGAGGATACAGGAATAAGACCCTGCTACCAGGCTTGGCTTCCATGATAGGAAGAATATAGGCATAGTTTAGAAAATTTGGGGTCCAGGAGAGGTGATCAAGGCAGAGTTAAACTTCAGGAACAAGGTCAGAGCTAATTATTAGATACAAGGTAAGGCAGCAAAGGGACATTTATCCAAAAGTTCCTGTTGAAGAACATGGAATAAGACAGGCACAGTGGCACATAACCTGTAATCCCAGTGGCTCAGGAGGGTAAGGCAGGAGGATTATGACTTCAAAGCCAGCCTCAGCAAAAACAATGCGTTAAGCAACTCAGTAAGACCCTGTCTCCAAAAAAAAAAAGAAAGAAAGAAAGAAAGAAAATGGAATAGGAGCTATTGATATCTATCTTGCTATTAATACCTGTCTTAGGGGGCTGGGATTGTAGCTCAGTGGTAGAGCGCATGCCTCGCATGCGTGAGGCCCTGGGTTCGATCCTCAGCACCACGTACAAAACAATAAAATAAAGACATTGTGTCCATCTACAACTAAAAAAATATTTAAAAAAAAAATAATACCTGTCTTAGTCCCTTTCCTATTGCTATACCACAGATTGGGTAATTTTCTCTCTTTTTTTCTTTTTTGGTACCAGGGATTTAACCTAGGGGTACTCTATCCTGCTCCTTTTTTTTTTTTTTTTTTTTTTGGGACAAGGTCTTGCTCAGTTGTGGAGGAGCTGGCTCTAACTTGCTGAAGCTGAAACTGGCCTTGAACTTGTGATCCTTCTGCCTCAGCCTCCCTTGTTATTGGGATTACAGGGAATGTGCCACCACACCAAGCCAGACTGGGTAACTTAAAAAGAAAAAAAGTTTATTTTGTACAGTTCTGGAAGTTAGGATTTCTTAAGAGGGAGGGCCATGTCTGATGAGGCCTTCTTACTGCATCATTACTGGTGGAAGTCATCCCATGACAGGAGAGTGCTCAAGACAGAGAAAGGGTGTGGGCTGAACTAATTTTTTTTATTAAGAGCCTACTCCCCCAGTAACAGCATTAATCCATTCATGAGGACACAGCCCTCATAACCTAATCACCTCTTAAACATCCTACCTCTTAATACTGTTACCATGACAATTATTGGCAATTTTGGAGGGGCCAATGAAACTATAATGACAACCAATTTTCTCCATTCATGATTGATCTGGGGCCCTAGACTGGGCTCTCCTTGTGGGTAAGCAAGCAACTTTCTCAGTGGGGATGGAAGAAAATGACCAAATAGCCCCTCCCTTGAGATTACAGAGTACCTACAAATGACAGTGACTGCCACCACCCTGACTGTCCTGAAGAATTGGATATAGGAGTGTGGAATGTTGCTAAGAATAAGTGACTGGGGTAGGGGCCTCTTTAGGCCTGAAAGAGATTTGCCTTGAGTGGGAATGAGATTTAGTCTTCAGCAACCTCTAGTCAAGCACTACAACTGGCATCTCCGGATGGAAACTGAAATGCCCCCAGAAGTATTTTCTTTGGCCAACACTGTTTAGTAAGTACAAATAAAGCCCACAGTAGAGCTGGGCATGATGACACATACCATAATCTCAGTGACTGAGGAGGCTGAGGCAGGAGGATCATAAATTTGAGGCCAGCCTGGGTAATTTAACAAGACCCTGTTTCAATAAGGGCTGGGATGTGTAGCTCAATGGTAGAGTACCCCTGGGTTCAGTCCCCTGTACCACCAAAAGATAAAGCCAAAAGTGGTTGTCTTTGTGTAAGGAGACAAAACTAGTCTCCCAAGTCTGGAGTCAGCACTTTTTCCAAGTGACCTGAGGAGGCAATCAGGGTTCTTCTTTATTACTCTCTCCTTTTTCTCTCATGAAATGACTTCCTTTAAGGAGTTGAGTCTCAAAAGAAAAAACAAACTCCAAAGTATGGCACATTGATATGCTGAGTACTTGAGTAATTTGAACAACAACAACAAAGCAGTGGCCGGCTTGGTGGCACATGCCTGTAATCCCAGCAGCTCAGGAGGCTGAGGCAGGAGGATTGCAAGTTTGAGGCCAGCCTGGGCAATTTGGTGAGACCCTGTCTCAAAATTTAAAAAGTAAAAAGGGCTAGGGATATAATTCAGTGGTAGAGGACACCTGGGTTCAATTCCCAGTACTGCCCAAAACAAAACAAAAGAAAAAAACAAGGAAGATTAACTCATAGGAAAGGAACACTAGAACACTACATCCAGAGCCCAGACAGAATTTCTCTCAGGCTATTGTTTGTTTTTCAGGTCCATCCATTACAAAATCATTTACTCCATGTCCCCTGTCCTCATTCACGAAACCTCAACCCCCTATGTCATTCTGTAGTTCAAACTGCTATTTAAGTTTCAACAATTGGGACTTTGAGTCTCAGGTTTTGTGTGGTTGTCATGTGCATGTGTGCATAATAAATCTGTACACATTTTTCTCCTGTTAATCTCTCTATTATCAGTTTCTTTGTGCAGACTCAATTATGGAACCTTCACAAAGCAGAGGGGAACTTCCTATTGTGCCTACAAAAACCATCCCACTGGGCACTTCCATTGATTTGGGAAGCTGAGGCAGGAGGATTGTAAGATCAAGACTGGACTCAGCAGTTACGAGCCCCTAGCTAGGGGTATAGCTCCAAAGTAGCATGCCCCTGAGTTCAATCCCCAGTAAAACACACACACACACACACACATGCCTCTCCTGTGGCTGGTGTTCTATCACTAGCATTGTAAAGAACAAAAACAAAACAAAGCAAAGCAAAAATAAACTGTCCTGATCAGGACATAGCTGGTTCATTTGTCCCAGAATGAAGTGAACCACAGATGATATGGCTATGGATTGCTACCCAAACCATCAGAACACCTCCTGCTGGTGGCTGACCCCCAAGGTCCATTGTCATGTCTTTCATGAACCAGTTTCTTTCTTTTTAGCTTTGAGAAACATTCAAGATTCCACCTTTACAATAGTGAAGCCTATGTTTGCAGGAAAATGAGCCATTTTTGTCATTGCTGCTTAGTTGGTTAAAAGAACATGAAACAATTTCAGGATACTAGAAAAGTCCTAAAGCAATGGGAAGCCTGTCTGATCAGTTTTATCTGTGTAAAACCTCCTGTGAGTGTTGGAGCTGCTCCCAAGTGGGACCTACTGGCCAGGATAGCACAAAAGCCCTGCCACTGCTCTGGAGGAAAGGTTTCCTGTTTTAAAAGATAAGATAATCCCCCTGGGGAACAGAGATTTTAACTCTGCCTTTCCCATAGAAATTGCATAATTTGTGTGGTGGGCCCTGGGACTGAGTCTACAGCTCAGATTAGAGCTGTCTCTCTGAGGTTGGGGGCTTTGGGGAAAATTAGTGAAGGTGCTCAGGCTTGGGGAGAGCTTTCAGATGCTCAAGGAGTCCTGGGCATCTCAGGAAAACTTGCAGAGGTGAGGTCAATTAAGCAGAAGAGTGAGCAAAAGTGCTTTTGCCAGAGAATTCTCATTGTAACACTCATGCAATTTATCCTGAATTTTGAGCATTCTTCACTCTCAGCATGACTTTCTGTCCTTCAATTTCAGCCATGCCCTGGAAGCAAAATGAAATTCCTGGAGAATTGAGAAGTCTTTCTGTACCTCTCAAGCCAGGTGAGTTTAGAGTAGGAGGAAACAGTTTAGCAGTGATCTGCTGCTGTGCAAAGCCTCCAGGAGTTACATGGAAGGTTAAATTTCCAGTTGTCTCAAGGGAGCCCATAATCTAAATGAAGAAACAGATAACATAAATTCAGAAAATAAAGTCACACTTCTACAGCAGAAAGGGAAAGGCTAACACAAACACATTTCTCAGCAGGACAGGCAACATAATCTGTGGGGCTCAGTGCAAAATGAAAATGTGGGGCCTCTTAGTCAGAAAGCAAGAAAAAAGGGCTTTTAAAGGAACAGCAAGCCAGACACAAAAGGACAAATATTTGGCGTGGTGGTACACAACTGTAATCCCAGTGGTTTGGGAGGCTGAGGCAGGAGTAATTAGGCAAGGCCCTAAGCAACTCAGTGAGACTCGGTCTATAATCTGTGAGTTCCATTCCCTTGGGTTCCATTCCTAGTACCAAAAGAAAGGACAAATACTCACTGGGCATGGTGGCACATACCTATAATCCCACCAACTCTGGAGAATTGAAAGTTTGAGCCCAATCTCAGCAACTTACTGAGGCTCTAAGCAACTTAGTGAGACCATATTTCAAAATAAATACTAAAGAGGGCAAGCATGAATGTAGCTCAGTGGTTAAGCACCCCTGGGTTCAATCCCCAGTACCAAAAAAAAAAAAAAAAAAAAAGACAAATACTATATGATGTGAAATGCCTAAAAGTAGTCAACTTCATAGAGACAGAAAACAGAGTGGTGATTGTCAGGGGCCGGGAGGAGGAGGAATGAAGAATTAGTGTTTGATGGGTACAGAGCTTCAGTTTAGGTGATGAAAAGTTCAGGAACTGGATGTGGTGCTGGTTGCACAAGAACGTGAATGTACTTAATGACACAGAATTGCACACTCTAAAATGGGCTTGCCTAGCATGCACAAAGCCCAGCACTGGGGGAAAAAAATGTTAAAATGGTAAATTTTATTATATGTATATTTATGTATTTTATTAATTATTGTTATTAGGTACTAGAGATTAAATCCAGGGGTGCTTTACCGCTGAGCTACATATCCAGTCCTTTTTTTTACTTTGAGACAGGGTCTTGCTAAGTTGCTGAGACTGGCCTTGAATTTGAGATCCTCCTGCCTCAGCCTCAAGAGTTGGTGGGATTGTAGGTGTGCATCACCACACCCAGCTTACTGTATGTATATTTAACAGCATGTGAGCATACGTGCACACAAACATACACACATACACAAGGTAGACAGACATAAGCTTGTCCCTTCTCTTGTAATCTATCTTGATTTGTCAATGACTTTATTTGCTACAATATTCTAAAAAAAATTAAACTTGAAAGTTTTAGCATGGATTTTACCCTTCATCTTTATATTCTTGTGTTAACCAGCTTTCTATCATTGGTATAATTCAACTTAAAGAGAGAAAAAGTATATTCTGGTTCACAGTTATGGAGGTTTCAGACCACAGTTAGTTTGCTTGTTGTTTGGGGACCTGTGGCAGACAGTACATTGTGGCAGGAGTACACCTCAGAGAAAATTGTTCATCTCATGGCAGCAGGAAGCAGAAAGAGGCTGGGGTCCCAACATCCCCTTCAAGGGCATGTCCCCAATAAACTAAGTTCCATCCACTAGACTCTACCTCCTAAAGTTTCCACCATTTTCTAATAGCTCCACAGGCTGGGGATGAAGCCTTCAACACATGGACATTTGGGAAACATTCAAGATCCAAACTATAGCAATTCTTCAGTGCCAAATTTAAAAGCAAATATCAAGACTATTTAACTTGGCCAGGCATGGTTGTGCACATCTGTAATACCAGCAACTTGGGAGGCTGAGGCAGAGGGATTTCAAGTTCAAAGCCAGCCTCAGCAACTTAGTGAGGCCCTAAGTAACTTAGTGTCTCAAAATAAAAAAGGACTGGGATGTGGCTCAGTGGTTAAGCACCCTGGGTCAATCCCTGGTATCAAAAAAAAAAAAGTAACTCATATTTGGAATCACTGAAATAATACAAAATTAGAGTTGACTAGAAGAGACATACACAAGTCAGGCTCAGGAAAGCTGGAAGGAGGAGGAAAAGATCCCAGCAAAGAGCCTGCTGAGAATCATCCTGGGCATGGGACCTCATAGGTGACTGTGGTGCTCACAGGTGCTCTTGTGAGCCTCACAACTGCCAGGTTCCCCTTCCTGCCAGGCATCTCCCCTTCCCATACTCCTGCCAACCGAGTCCACAGTAAACAGGTTCACCCATGTATCTTTAAAGCTCAGAGCTGGAATGCACTTGGAGAAGGGGTGGGCCAGAGGCCCAGGGTAGAAATGGCCACCACCACACCCCACTCCACAGGGTTCATGCAGAGGGTGGCAGCAGTTGTGGGGTGAGGGCAAGAAGTGGGAAGCTAACAGTGGGGAGGGTGTGATGGTGAGAAACCTTCCAGAGAGGCAGCAGGAGTAGGACTGCATGTGAGCCCAGGCTCTAAGTCCCCAGGACATGCTCCACTATTGCACAGGATTCCAAAAACAGATTCAAAGATAAGACTATTAAGAATTTCAAGATAATGAGCTGAGGTTGTAGCTCAGTGGTAGAGTGCTTGTTTACACATGTGAGGCACTGGGTTTGATCCTCAGCATCACAGAAAAATAAATAGGTGAAATAAAGGTATTGTGTTCATCTACAACAACAACAATAAAAATTAAAAAAAAAAAAATTTCAAGATGGCAGGCACAGTGTATTAAACCCTACATGCAGGGCCCCTCTGAGTACAGGTTCTCATTCAAACCGTACTGATAACACACTCAGGAAGCCAGCCCTGTTCCTCAGGAGAGGGGAAAAAAGGTGTTTAGCTGCAGTATTTGACAGACCCTTTTATCCCCAGAGGAAACCTAAGTAGAGAAAGTGCTCCCAGTGGAGGGGATCAAAGCAGCTCGTGTATTCCCTTTTGCTCTTTGGCAAAAGCCTTCATCTGTGCCCCTTGCTTTTTACCTCCTTGCTCACTGTTGAGTGATCTGCTCATAGTTGACTGGCCTATGATCTTATCTGAGAACATACTGGACTGTAAGTTGATGAAAAAATCTAGTCAATTTCAACTGGATTTTTCCAGTTTCCCAAATTGCTTACCTAGCCCAGGGCTGCCATACGGGAAGGCAGGCAGCATATGAAACTGGCCAAAGTTAGTTTGTCCCTGAAAGACTGGGAGGTGGGCATGGGGGAAGAAGAGATCTGCTTTTCTGGGCAGCTGCTACCTGTAAAGCAATATGGAGGCTATCATCCTCACTATATTTCCTAAGTTCTTACAAGGAGTACAGACTGTTTACAATGAGCTTTTTCTTTGTAATAGCCTCAAGTTGTGCCTGGGGTAGGGTAGGGTGTTTTACTTGGACTAAAGGGTTTGCCTTGAGCATTATCAGGATTGTATTTCAGATGGTTATGCTCCAACTGGTTCCATTTGCTCAACTGCATTCTTGTTTCAAGTGCTTTTCTGGTATTTTTCAACTTTGAGCTCCTTTCCACACCTTGCACCTGAAGAGACCTCACAGCAGCTGGGGGGGTGGTGGTGGTGGAACATACCATCTCACTAACAGGTTAGGGACACCCAGCAGCACACAGTGCCCTTTTCTCTGGGTACAGCAGGATATAATCATGTTCATTAAAACTGTTCAACTCAGTCCTGCCCAATTTAACGGGCAAAAGGGTTGGAATATGAGCAAAGACAAGACGTAAAGGGCCAAAGGAGGTGGATAGCTTGGGTTTTAGTACTAGAAAGCAAAGCACAATAGCCTACTGGGCCCAGTGGAGCAGCTCCCTGTCAGCAGTCAGGGACCAACCCTGGTAGGATGAGGCCCCACCCTATGCTTCATAAGTTGCGGTCTGTCCCACCCTGCTAGCCCTTGTTGAGAATCAGTGGGCTTTAGGTAGTAGCTCTGTGTGTGCTTAAATGTCTTCATCAAGAATGAAGGCTGAGCTGGGCGTGGTGACGCACGCCTGTAATCCCAGCACTTTGGGAGGCTGAGACAGGAGAATCACGAGTTCAAAGCCAGCCTCAGCGATGGCGAGGCACTAAGCAACTCAGTGAGACCCTGTCTCTACATAAAACACAAAGTAGGGCTGGGGATGTGGCTCAGTGGTTGAGAGCCCGAGTTCAATCCTCGGTACGAAAAAAAAAAAAGAATGAAGACTGTCAGCAACTCAGTGAGATCCTGTCTCTAAATAAAATATTGAAACAAACAGGGCTGGGGATGTGGCTCAGTGTTTAAGTGCCCCTGGGTGGTTCAGTCCTCTGTACCAAAAAAAAAAAAAAAAAAAAAGAATGAAGGCTGGAGCTTCGGGCAACTACAACTTTTTCTAATGCTATATATTTAGAAAGGGCTTTGAAGGAGAGCAACCAATCCTTTCTCTGCCCAACTTTGAAGTGTTTCTCATATTAAATGACTAAGTCATGACCCCTTTTAGCAAGAGTTCAAAGGACCCAAAGATAAAATTTACATTAAATAAAACAGCACATTTTCCCTTTTGTATTGTAGAGTTTAAAATGAAAAATAGTCACATTCCAGGGCTCTAGCACACAGTGCTGGGTAAAGGACAATGCAGGAGTGGCTAATGCAAGACAGCCCTTTACCTTTTCTTTTTGCTTTGGTAGACTGAATTTACATCATAAAATAATATTTAAGTGCTCAGGTCATTAGGAAATCAGAAATAGCCAAAGTGCAGCTACGTAATCGCTTCTACAAATAATCATTTGAGGAGGTAACTGTGGTGTAGTGAAAAAAATTCTTTGGGCTTGGAGTCAGAAAGCTTGGGTTGTTCAGTCATAGCTTAAAGACCTGGACAGTTAGCCTTGTTGGGTGTTCAGTTTCCTCATGTATAAAAGGTACATAGTAAATCCCAAATATATCACAAGAGGCTGGGCACAGTGGTGTACACCTGTAATCCCAGCTACTTGAGAGACTGAGGCAGGAGAATTTCAAGTTACACCAAAATATCTCACAAGATTGTCTTGAGTACATAAAAAACATAGAAAAATACTTACTCTGTGTTCACATACATAGATTAACATGCCTTTAATCTTGTGTACTAGGTATACCATCTGTTACATTTGTGGTACGTTGGTGGGTTTTTGTTTGTTTGTTTGTTTTTTTGGTACTAAGGATTGAACCTAGGGGCACTTTATCACTGAGCTATATCTCTAGTCCTTTTTTACTTAAATTTTTTATTTTGAGACAAGGTCTTGCTAAGTCACTGAGGTTGGCCTCAAAATTGCAATCCTCGGGCTGGAGCTGTAGCTGAGAGGCAGAGTGCTTGCCTAGCATGTGTGAGGCACTGGGTTTAATCCTCAACACCACATAAAAATGAACAAATAAAATAAAGGCATACTGTTCACCTAAAACTACAAAAAAAAAAAAAGCCACTATTTTAAAAATTGCAAACCTCCTGCCTCAATCTCCCAAGTTGCTGCTGGGATTACAGGTATGCACCATGGACCCAGCTATATTTTGGTACTTTCTTTTTTTTTTTTTTTAAATATTTTTTAGTTGTAGATGGACACAATGTCTTTATTTTATTGCTTTGTATGTGGTGCTGAGGATCGAACCCAGGGCCTTACGCATGCAAGGCAAGCGCTCTACCACTGAGCTACAATCCCAGCCCCTTTTGGTACTTTCTTAAATATTTCCCTACCCACACCAATTAAATAAAATATAAAGGTAACATTTTAAAAATTGCTATATTCAAAATTAATAATAAAATTAAGGGTAAATAGGCTTTCTTTTGGGGTAGTGGGGATTGAACTCAGGGGCACTCGACCACTGAACCACATCCCCAGCCCTATGTTGTGTTTTATGTAGAGACAGGGTCTCATTGAGTTGCTTAGTGCCTCACCATTGCTGAGGCTGGCTTTAAACTCACGATTCTCCGGTCTCAGCCTCCCAAAGTGCTGGGATTACAGGCATGCACCACTGCACCCAGCTGTAAATAGGCTTTAAAACAAAAGCACATAAGCAAAAATAACTAACTTACACCAACTAAACTAATTTTCAGAGTAAAGCCATTTCAAATTAAAGCACTGACCACCAGCCTCTGGTCAAACTTTTATTTGGTACCAGGAATGGAACCCAGGGGCACTTTACCCCTGAGCCACATCCCCAGTCTTTTTTTTTTTAGTTATAGATGGACACAAGACCTTTATTTTATTTTTATGTTGTGCTGAGGATCAAACCCAGTGCCTCACACATGATAGGCAAGCGCTCTACCACTGAGCCACAACCCCAGCCCCTCAGTCCTTTTTTATATTTTATTTACAGACAGGGTCTCACTGGGCCACGTTAAGTTGTTGAGGCTGGCTTTGAACTAGTGATCCTCCTGTCTCAGCCTCCCAAGCTGCTGGGATTACAGCCATGTGCCACGTCACCTGGCTTCTGGTCAAACTTTTGACAATTCATTATTTTTAAAAAAACAGTAACAAATGTGTCAAAATGCATTCTACTGTCATGTACAACTAATTAGAACAAATTAAAAAGTAAACAGTAAAGAGACTGAACACTAAGTAAGATCTTTAACAAAACCCAAATGCTGGATTTAATGTTTTAATTTTAAATAACCAAACTTTATAATTTTATACATAATCCAATGTAATGCTAATAAAATTAGCATTTCAGCTCCAAGAGTTGGTATGTAGCAGGGATAATCTTCAAACCATGAGATACAAATAAAAATGAACAAGTATATAGTAGAACAAAAACTGCAGACACTCTACTAACTCGGGGAAATATCTGAAGGCTTTACATCCTTTATTGACCATGATGGCTTTTGGAATTATGATTGTTTGACATGTAGAACCTTCGACGTTTTAAATACAGCCTTTATTTTTTTTCACAGTAAGTTAAAAATCCATTATAACACTCCATAAGACTTCACTGGTCTTACAAATAGATTCGAGGAGTTTGTGATCTGATAAAAGAGTAACATGAAAATTTACTGTATTGCCCTAATTTCATACTTCCTTGTACACAACGAATCACTTTAGGAATCTATTCCAAGGGTTATATACACAAAAGTGTCAAGAATAAAATGTTCTCCACTCTTGCATAAAAATGTGTACAGTGTATCAGGAATGGAAAACTTCTGGTTTTCCAGGGCCCGGGCTTTAGGGATTTCTGCTGCCAGAAGATGAAAGGCTCCTTCTGCTTTATTGCTTCATTGTTCTGAGGATTAGTCATCCAACCCTGGTGTTTCCCCTTGTTGGATCCTAGATGCTATTCTAATGGCTTCTTCCAGAGATGGCTGTTCTCCAAGCTGAAACAGGAACATACACATCAGATACTAACAAACAATCCAAAAGCCACAGCCAAGATAATGCTGAAAGAAACGTTACATGCCAGAAGTGAAATGTCTCTAATTTTTGGGCTTGTTAAAAATATTATTCTGACCTAATCATTAAGAGGATAAAATCAAATTTCTGCATGGGAGAATAATGCAGTTTCTTTATTTGGGATTTTTTTTTTTTTTTTTGGTACCAGGGATTGAACTCAGGGGCACTCCACCACTGAGCCACATTCCCAGCCCTATTTTGTGTTTTATTTAGAGACAGAGTCTCACTGAGTTGCTTAGGGCCTCGCCCTTGCTGAGGCTGGCTTTGAACTCGCGATTCTCCTGTCTCAGCCTCCCTAAGTGCTGGGATTATAGGTGTGTGCCACAGTGCCCAGCTTTATTTGGGATTTTGATAAACTCTTTATAGATGCAAGGGACAAAGGTAGTCACCTTGGCCAATCTTCAGATGGAGAACTTCTGGAACTGTTAGCTTCTATACCCATAAATTAAAGAAAACTGACTTGGCATTTTGGCTGGCATTTTCCTGAGTGTGTTCTAACCCTTTATCAACTAACACATGGAAGAAAATTGTCCCTAGGAGAGGATACCTGTACCTAGCATCCAGGATTCTGGATTCTTTACTTGAATCCAGTGACTCTTCCCAGAGAATGGCTCCTTGCAGGTCTTCTGACATTGCCCACTTTAAAATGAGGGCAGTGCAGGAATTCTCAGAAGACTAATTTAGGGTCCAAGTTTATACGAGGTTCATCTCCAAGAGTAGCTCTTAAGAACTTTACAAACTACTGTCTAATTAGACTTTTATTTTGAGAGTAAAGATGGCTGGCTGGGTACACAGAGGGACACATGCCTGAGATACTTTTCTTGCTATAAATTTCTCAAGAATATGCAGTAATAGCAAAAAACAAATTTTTTTTTTTTTTTTTTTTGGGTACTGAACTCAGGGGTACTCGACCACTGAGCCACATCCCCAGTCCTATTTTGTGTTTTACGTATAGACAGGGTCTCACTGAGTTGCTTAGTGCCTCACTGTTGCTGAGGCTGGCTTTGAACTCGCGATTCTCTAGTCTCAGCCTCCCTAAGTGCTGGGATTACAGGCGTGCGCCACCGCGCCCAGCTCAAAATGTTGGTTTCTTTCAGATCACCTCAAATATAGAAATTTTCTTCAAGTAAGCTAGGTACCCAGATACGTCTGTGTCCTGCTTTTGTGTGGGTCACACACAAAACCTAGTGTCCTGGGTTGAGAGCTATGAGTAGCGCTGCTGTTAGCTAAGAACAGCCTGCCCTTGTACTCACCTGAACTGCTATCTGGGTGCCATTGGATGTTGCCACTAAGGTCAGAGGTCTGGTTTCTGTGGTTACTAAATGATGGCTATGCTGCTGGTGCCCTATTTCTGATGAGGCTGTATGGAATGCTGCCAGGTCTTGAGCCACAATTGCAACCTTAAGTAAAACAAACAAAGCACACATGAAGAATTAAATCTATGACTCAAATAGGCTGAAGTCCATTTCATGCAGGGGATTGTTTTCAAATTCAAAAAGAAATACTCCTTTTTGATCATAGACTTGTGAAGCCTATCAGTGGAAGAGACCTTATACTATCCATTCTGGACTCTTCTTTTTTATTTGAGGAAGTTAAGGCTTACAGAGAAGGGAAGGGATTTGTCTAAGTTTATGAAGTGAACCATTAGCAAAACAGGGTAGAGGACACTGGAGAAGTAGATTGGTGTGCCAAGGATATGTGGCTATACTTAGGATCTATTAACTGGAAGTGGCTGCTTAGAGAATTATATTGGTAGACTATTTCACATTACAAATGTTATTTATTTCTAATTGTGGATCTCCTGTTTACCTGTTCCATTTAAAATTAAATTTCCATTTAACTAGGCAAACTGGAAGGACCAATAGCATTATTGATGAACAACCTCACTTCTTATACTCACTTCCCATTTTATTCATTCATTTATTTTTGGTATTGTGGATTGAACCCAGGGATACTTTGCCACTGAACCATGTTCCCAGCTTTTTTTATTTTTTATTTTGAGGCAAGGTCTTTCTAAGTTGTTTAGGGCACCACTAAGTTGCTGAGGCTGGCTTTGAACTTGTGATCCTCTTGCCTAAACTTCCTGAGTCACTGGGATTACAGGTGTCCACCATTGTATCTGGCCACATTTCCCATTTTATACTTCACAGAACTATTCTATATTCTTCCTGAAGCCTCTAGCCAAATATGTTAACAGTGCTTGTGTGACTCTTATACCACAAATATAGCTTTTCTCTTTTATTTTTTCAATACTGAGGATTGAGCTAAGGAGTGATCCACCACTGAGCCATGTTCCCAGTTCTTTTTATTTTTTATTTTGAGACAGGGTCTCTGTAAATAACCAAGACTGACCTCG
Organism: Xerus rutilus; assembly: GCA_028644305.1. Taxonomy (NCBI): domain Eukaryota; kingdom Metazoa; phylum Chordata; class Mammalia; order Rodentia; family Sciuridae; genus Xerus; species Xerus rutilus. Next base: position 47,482,107 of record CM053399.1, read on the forward strand.
AACTTGTGAGGATCCTCCTGCCTTAGCCTTTTGAGTAGCTGTTATTATAGGCATGCTCCATAGAACCTAGCATAAATGTAACTTCTTTTTAAATTTTATTTGGTGCTGGAGATTGAACCCAGGGGTGCTTTGCCACTGAACTACATCCCCAGCCCTATTTTAAATTCTGACACAGGGTCTTTGCTAAGTTGCTTAGGACCTAAGTTGCTGAGGCTGGCCTCAAACTTGAGATCCTTATGTACCACACTGTGTCTCGTTAATATAGCTCTTAAAAATGTGTATGATGTAGAAAATGACAACAACTACTTTTGTTACATGATATTCTGAAATTTCTGGGTTGGGGTGTAGCTCATAGCAATAGAATATTTGATTAGCATGCACTAGGCACTGGGCTGATCCTCAATACTGAAAATAAACAAACAAACAAATAAATAACTAAAAATTTCTTCAGCCAAATTCAGAGGAAATAGATTAAAAATTAAAATTTCTCAACCACAGGACCAGGATCCTAATTAGAATATACTCCATGTTTGTATAAATATGTCAAAATATATGGGTATGTATATCTGAAAAGAACAAATAAAATAAAACAAAATTAAAATTGCTGTTTTCATTGTCAATCTAAAAATAGTACTTTTTTAAAAAATATTTTTTCTAAACTTAAATAGAATAAATAAATAAATTTTAAAAGTATTTTTTTCTAGTTGTCAATAGACCTTTGTTTTTATTTATTTTTATGTAGTGCTGAGAATCGAACCCAGTGCCTCACACATGCCAGGCAAGTACTCTACCACTGAGCTACAACCCCAGCTCTAAAAATGGTACATTTTTAAGCTAATAGGTATTTAGCTTGGATCAATTCCACTAGTGTTCAAAAAATAACAAAAACCAGATTTCAGTTCAGCAACAGCACAGTGGGCTATACTATTTGTTTGTTTTGTGCAGTATACCCAGGGCCTTATACATGTTAGGTAAGTGCTCTACCACTAAGCAACAGCCCTAGCCCTGGAAGTAGTTTTCTTTTTCTTTTTTTTTTTTTGGTATCAGGGATTAAACTGAGGAGTACTCGACCACTGAGCCATATCCCCAGCCCTATTTTGTATTTTATTGAGAGATCAGGGTCTCACTGAGTTGCTTAGTGCCTTACCATTGCTGAGGCTGTTTTTGAACTCGCAATTCTCCTCTCTCAGCCTTCCAAAGTTCTGGGATTACAGGCGTGTGCCACTGCACCAGGCTTGGAGTAATTTATACTAGACTAAACCTCCTGAAGATAACAATTATAAACTCTTGACAAAAATATAAAAAAAGCAAATTTGAAGGCACTGGAGAACAATGAGAAACAGGAAAAAATAACTAGAGAAGATTCTCAAAAGAAAGGAACCACCTGGGTTATATCTAAGTGTAGATAGATTTTCCTCTGATTATATGAACCATCTTTTCAGCATGGAGTAACTTAGGGTATCAGATAATGGAATCCAAAGCTGCCAGAATAGCTATACATTGAGTGGGATATGTAAGAAAGGAAATAACTAGAGAGAGGACCCTCAAATCTACTCTCCTCAAATCCTTAAGACCTATAAACCGCAAGTATGTGCAGTTTGTAGGAAACTTCGAATAAGCAGCAACCAGAGGTTGAAAAGCTAAGAGATTTGAACACCACTCATCAGAAGAGAGGCAGAATTTGCAATTTCAGTCCTGCCAAGTTGTAAGGCTTGATAAACACTTCAGGCTTTCATACTGAAAGCTTAAAGCCCACACTTTCTGAAGTAAAGATTATGTCAGGACTAAAGATTCTAAAGACCTAAGACCCAATAGCAAAACTGAAACAGAACTGCTTTAACAAAGTACAAAATCCATGCTCTACCAGTAATTCAATTGCTTGACAGGAAAAAAAGAAAAATCAATATTCTTTAGGGAAACTTTGAAAGAAACAAACTTTATAATCTATAATGTATATCTATAAGGTCCTGGATACAATTAAATAATTAGAAGACATGAGAAAAGGAAAATGTGACCTAGAGTCAAGAGATAATGAAGATACCAGAAACAGACTGTGAGATGACCAAGATGTTGGAATTTTAAGATAATGACTTTAAAGTGCTATTAAAAATATGTTTAAGTGTTAGAGATCCCCAGCAGCTTGAGAATACCAAGTTAAAAGTAAGTGGACATGTAATTAGAGTTCCAGAAGGAAGAGAGACAAAGAATAAAATATTTCTGATGACATAATGACCACACTTTCAAATCTGATTAAACAAAAAATATTAACTTAGAAGGTTAGCGGGTAAATACAAAAAAAAAAAACAAACCCCCAAACCAAACCATAATCAAATTGCTAATAAGCAAACAGAAGAAGAAAAATCTAGAAAAAAGTCCAGAGAAAAATGATACATTATAGAGGGGAATGCTGACATGAAAATAGCTGACATCGGGGGCTGGGGTTGTGGCTCAGTGGTACAGTGCTTGCCTAGCATGCATGAGGCACTGGGTTCGATTCTCAGCACCACGTATAAATAAATAAAATATAGGTCTATCAACAACTAAAAAAATATTAAAAAAAAAAAAAAAAAAGCTGACGTTAGGCCTAACGGAAATGATTCTGAGTTTATAAACTCAAATTGACATGAAGGAAAGAAACTGGAAACAATGAATTAGTGAATAAATACAAAGTATTATGTTCTCCATCTTCTCCATCTTTCTGTAACATAACTTAGAAGGATTACTTGCTTAATGCCAAAATACAATATAGGGCTGGGCATGGTGGCCCTCCCCTATAAACCTAGTAGCTCAGGAGGCTGAGACAAGAGAATAGCCAGTTCAAAGCTAGCCTCAGCAATGGAAAGGTGCTGAGCAACTCAGTGAGACTCTAAATAAAATACAAAATAGGGCTAGGGATATGGCACAGTAGTTGAGTGACCCCTAAATTCAATCCCTGGTACACCTCCCCAAAAAATAAAAAGAAGAGGGCTGGCGCTGTAGCTCAGTGGTAGAGCACTTGCCTAGCATGTGTGAGGGTTCCATTCTCAACACTGCATATAAATAAATAAATAAATAAAATAAAGGTCCATCAACAACTAATACACACGCACACACATTTTAAAAAGACAAGCACTATTATCTATTTTTAAAAACTTCAAATCATCATAAAATTCTCCCAAAAAGAAAATCCCCAGGCTCAGATGGTATCACTAATTCTACTGAACTTTTAAGGAAAAAATAACACTAATCTTATATAAACTATCAGAAAATAGTACAAAAGGAATCACTTCCTAACTGTTTTATAAGGCTGGTACAACTTTGATATGGAAATAGATGAACTCATAGGGGAAAAAAATTATAGACATGAACATCAACACAAAAATTTTAACAAAATGTTAGCAAGTGTTACAGATATAAGCAAATTGTTATTGTTTTCCACAGCTGTGCCTTTTTTTTTTTTTTTTTTTTTGGGGTACGGGGATTGTGCTTTTTGTGTGTGTATGTGTGGTACTGGGAATTGAACCCAGGGCCTAGCACATGCTAAGCAACTGCTCCACCACTGTGCTACATCCTCAGCCCTTTTTATTTTATTTTGAGACAGGGTCTTACTAAGTTGCCTAGGTTGACCTCAGATTTGCAGTCCTCCTGCCTCAGCCTCCTAGATTACCTCCTAAATCACCGAGATTACAGGTATGTGCCACCACACCCAGCATGGCTGTGCCATTTTACATTTTTTTAAAATATCTTTATTTTATTTACTATTATTTTTTTATGTGGTGCTGAGGATTGAACCCAGTGCCTCATGCATGTGAGGCAAGTGCTCTACCACTGAGCCACAATCCCAGCCCCCATTTTACATTCTTTTTTTTTTTTTAAATGATGTGCTATTATTTTTTTATATCTTTATTTATTTTATGTGGTGCTGAGGATCGAACCCAGTGCCTCACATATGCGAGGCAAGCGCTCAACCGCTGAGCCATAACCCCAGCCCCCCATTTTACATTCTTACTAGTGATACTTAAGAGTTCCAATTTCTTTACATCTTTGCTAACATTTTTTGGGATGAGGGATATAATAGTCATCCTAATGAGAGTGAAGTAAAAGCTCACTTTAAGTTTGATTTGCAATCAATGCCTAATCCAAGGTCATGAAGATTTTCATCTATTTTCTTCTAAGAGTTTTACAGTTTTTGCTCTTAAATTCAGATCTTTGCTCCACTTTGAGTTACTTTTCATATATGGCATAAGGTAAGGGTACAGTTTCATTCTTTTGCATGTGGCTATCTAGTCTTCCTAGTACCATTTGTTGTCCTTACTCCACTGAATGGTCAATTTTTAAGACAGAAGCAGGGTGTATAACTCAGTGGTAGAGTGTGTGCCTAGCATGCCTAAGGAACTGGGTTTGCTCCTGTGCACTAGCTCAAAAAAATTAAGAATGAGAAACCCAAGTGGGAGGGGAAGAGGAGGGGACTAAGTCAGGAAGGACTTCCCAATGAATGTACAGAAACAGCTATAGCCAATTTAAGTATTAAAGTAATTCACAGGGCAAGTCCAAATATATCAGAAGCCAACATTTGCCCAAAGACCTACCACTGCAGCAGAAGAATTAGTGGCAGCATCTGGTCCTCAGGTGAAACCCTCACCCCTGTGTTATTTCCTGTTGCTGAAAGCTGCCTGGTTTCATTCCAGCTTTCAAAGCCTCATCTCCTGATTAGTTTCCTGACCCACAGTCTATAGACAATCTACATGAGAATGCCTGCTTTAGGGTCTCAACTTGCAGTTGTAATTAGTACAAGATATATTTACCCAAGCTGGGCTATAAACCCATCCTGGAATCTTTGAACCATGGAAATAACTGCAAACTGATTAGGTGGGACTTTCCTGTCCACAAGAGAGCCTGAAGGCCAGTACCTATGTTTTGTTTTGGTCTCTTTCAAAAAATAAAGGTATAATTAGCATATAGTAAAAAAATGAATGAAAAAATGCTTGAATGTTAGGTAGTCTGTTGAATTCTGACACATCTCTAAAACTACTACCTAAAACAAAATATGGAGTAATTCCTTCATATTCTACTTAATCAGTTTCCCTCCAAAATGGATTAATTCTCTGTCCATAGTTCATATAATCATACAATGTGTATCCTAGTGGAATTGCTATGTCATAGAGTAGAGATATTTGACTTTATTTATTTTTTGGTACTAGGGATTCAACCCAGGAGAACTTTACCACTGAGTTACATCCCCAGCTCTTTTAATTTTTTTTTATGTTGAGACAGGGTCTCACTAAGTTGCTGAGGTTGGCCTCTAACTTGCAATCCTCCTGCCTCAATCTCCCAAATTGCTGGGATTACCGGTGTGTACTACTGCGCCTGGATAAACAGAATCATATATGTTCTGATTAGAGTTCTAAATCATAAAGTACAGGGCTTTTTTACTTTATAAGAAACTACCAAATGATTCTCAGAGCTGGATGTTTTATTTTATATTCCCACTAGCTGCTTCACATTCTTGTCAACATTTGGGTTTAGATTTTAGCCACTGTCTTGGGTCTGAGATGATACGTTACAGTGATTTTAATTTGCTCTTTCTTCCCTCCCTCCTTTCCTTCCTTCTGTGCTAGGGATCAAACCCAGGGTTTCTGCTAGACAAGTGCTCTACTGATCTATATCCTTAGCCCCTTATTTTGCATTTTTTTGATGACCAAAGATGTGGAGCATTTTTTTGTCTTATAGACCATTCACAGACTATATCTTCTTTGGGGAGAGGTCTATTCAAATAAATAACAAAAATAGAATGATGTGTACATTTAAAAAGTTTAGCTGGGGGGCTGGGATTGTGGCTCAGCGGTAGAGCGCTTGCCTCGCATGCGTGAGGCCCTGGGTTCGATCCTCAGCACCACGTACAAAGCAATAAAATAAAGACATTGTGTCCATCCACAACTAAAAAATATTTAAAAAATAAAAAAATAAAAAAATAAAAAATAAAAAATAAAAAGTTTAGCTGGTGTGCCCACAAACGCCTGTAATACCAGTGGCTTAGTAGGCTGAGACAGGAGGATTTTGAGTTCAAAGTCAGCTTCAGTAACTTAGCAAGGCCCTAAGCAACTTAGCAAGATCCTGTCTCTAATATAAAAAAAAAGGCTGAGGATGTGGCTCAGTGATTAAGAGCCCTGGGTTCAATCCCTGGCACCAAAAAAAAAAAAAAAGTTTAAAAAGTTTTTATTTTTGTTCATTTTTAAGGGGCTATTCTTATGTATGTATTTATTTATTTATTTATTTATTTATTTATTTATTTATTTTTTGGTACTAGAGATTGAACTCAGGGGCACTCAACCACTGAGCCATATCCCCAGCCCTATTTTGTGTTTTATGTGGACAGGGTCTCACTGAGTTGCTTAGCACCTTGCCGTTGCCGAGGCTGGCTTTGAACTCGCGATTCTCCTGTCTCAGCCTCCCTAAGTGCTGGAATTACAGGCTTGTGCCACCACGCCCAGCTCTGTTCATCTTTTTATTGATTTGTAGCTGTCTGTTACATATTCTCAATGTTAAGTGTGTTGTTAAACAGATGTATATATATAGTGCATCTTTTCCCTGAGGGATATCTAATCCTTATACTACATTGTCTTCAGTGAGCAAAATTCACTCTAAGTCCAATGTATGGGGTTTTTTTCCATTCTTTTTGTTAGTGCCTCTTATATTCTGTCCAAGAAATCTCTACCCTGAGGTTCAAAAATATTTGCCTCTGTTCTAGAAGTTTTAGGATTCTGAGTTTTGCATTTCAAGTTATATAAGATCTCCAACTTTGTTTTTTTTTTTTTTTTTAAATTTTTTTTTTTTTTTAGTTATAGATGGACACAATGTCTTTATTTTATTGCTTTGTATGTGGTGCTGAGGATCGAACCCAGGGCCTCACGCATGCGGGGCAAGCGCTCTACCGCTGAGCTACAATCCCAGCCCCTCCAACTTTGTTTTATCTTTGAAGATTGTTTTTGCTAAACCAGGCAGAGTGGTGCACACCTCAAGTCCCAGCTACTTGGGAGGCTAAAGTGGGAGGATTGCTTGAGCCCAGGAGTTAAGAGAATTGCCCGGGCAACAGCAAGATTCTGTCTCCCTATCTCAAAAAAAAAAAAAAGAGAGAAAAGATTGTTTGGGCTTTAATAGGTTCTTCTTGCATTTTCATGTGAATTTTCAAATCAGCTCAACTCATCTAAGCCAGGTATGGTGGCCCACACCTGTAATCCCAGTGACTCGGGGGCTGAAGAAGGAAGATTGCAAGTTTGAGGCCAACCTGGCCAACTTAGTGAGATCCTGTCTCAAAAGAAAATAAAAAGGGCTGAGGGTATAGCTCAGTGGTAGAGTGCTTATCAAGCATGCAGAAGGCACTGGGTTCAATCCCCAGTACTGTGGGGGATGAATTGTTAAGGTAGTTCTGGGGACCATAACCCAGTCTTTGAAGATGAAATCTTTGAGGTCAATAGGTCTCAGCTGAATCAGAGACATTTCTTACACAGGGAACTAGAGTGTGGACTAGCTGGGTATGTATGGTTTTGTTCTGTTTCTTTTTTGGGTTTGGGTATACATCTTATCTCACTGAATGTAAACTCTATGTGGGCACAGACTGTCCTTTTCACCATTTTGCTCCTGGTATGTGGCATGCAGCTGATGTCCAGTAAGTACTTGTTGAAAGACTAGGTCCAAGGATTCTGTCTAGGCCCCCTAAAAGTTTTCTCTGGATAAGTCCATTTCAATCTTTTTTCTGTACCAGGGATTGAATCCAGGGGTGCTTAACCACTGAGCCACATCCCCAGTCCTTTATTTAAAATCTTTTTTGATACCGGGGATTGAACTCAGGGGCACTCCATCACTGAGACAAATCCCCCGCCCTATTTTGTATTTTATTTAGAGACAGGGTCTCACTGAGTTGCTTAGCACCTCACTTTTGCTGAGCTGGCTTTGAACTTGCAATCCTCCTGCCTTAGCCTCTTGAGCTGCTGGGATTACAGGTGTGCACCACTATGCCTGGCTTCCCAGTCCTTTTTATGTTTTATTTTGAGACAGTGTCTCACTGAGTTGCTTAGGGCCTTGCTAAACTGCTGAGGCTGGCTTTGAACTCACAATCTTCCTGCCTTAGCCTCCCAAGTCTCTGGGATTACAGATGTGCGTCACGGTGCCCGGTATCCATTTCGATCTTAATAGTAAGAAATAGGGAAACAAGATGGTGGAATAGAAGTACCCTTAATGCAACTCTGCAAGTGCGAAGAGTCGAGATAGCAAAGGAGAAACCATATTCTGAGGACAGAAAGAGAGGAAGAACTTTGGGAACCAATACAGTAGTGACAGGAAACCTAAACAACAAAGTTTAGGAGAACTAGAAAGGTAACTTAAAGAAAAGTACAAAGCAAATTGCAATTTCAACCCTGGTTCCTTGGCTAGGGATAGGGAACCCAACACTGTAAGCACAAGGCAAGTTTAAGAATGCAACCAACCTGGATAATAACAGCAGACCAGCAGTCCTAACTGTAGGAGAGATCCATGGTTCTTACAAACTTTAAACTCATTTTGGAAATTTGGTCTGAAAGTGATTCCTCCTGCACAACAAGCTAACTTCATTACATTATCACATCAGTTAGCAAACTCAGTACTATAATCAGGAGCCATCTTGAGAAGGGTCCTGTAGGGAGTAAACTGCTCTAGGGATCAGCAAACTTGGAATAATCAGAATTCTGAGTTCCTTGGGATAACCTATGCTTTGAGTAGGTGGGAGACAGCCATGTGAGATAGTCATGGTTTGGGAAAATGTCTGACACAAACCTAAAAGGTTTAAACAGCTGGAAGCAAAGGCTGTGATGGGGAAGGGAATAGAGGGCACAGCAGTTTGTGATTCTACTCTCTGTGATAAGGAGTGAGACTAGTCACTTGTGGTTTCACAAGGAGGCAAGGTCCAACAACTCAAAGACCAACGCTGGCATAGAACTATAAGACCAAGGCTGGCAAATTGCTCAGTTCGTGTGCCCCCACTGAGCACAGAACTTGGGAGTCTGATTGCTCCCCCAACTCTTGGAGGCATTCCAGGGAGATGCCATGGTTTGGTTATTTGCCACTGCCCCAGATGCACAGACTAAAAACCTCTGGACTGATGTGGTCCACAGGCCACTGAATCTCAGTCAGCAAGAAAGGCTCATAGTAACCCCAATGTTCACCATGCCCATAGGTGCAACATACAAAAAGTTTCTTGAGGGAATATAGCCCTGGCACAGTCAACATTTCCTTAACCTGCCCATTGAGAAACTTAGGGCACAGCCTGCATACTGACCAAACTCATTTTGGTATTAGCTGAGAGGAACACAATAGGCTTGAGCTACGGCACACTAGCCCCCATACCTAGCAGTCCAACATCAAAAGACCTAGAAAGAAGCATCAACAATCCAAGCACCTTGGCTGGGAGGAATTTTTGACTCTTTTCCCCTGCCCCCATCTATCCTTTTATATTATTGTTTAAAATTTTCTCTTTTTAAAAATTTTATTTAATGCTTTATTGAATTTTTTCTCACTTTTTTCCTCAAAACTTTCTTCTTTCTTCTCTGTTCCCTCCTCTTTATTATTCTGTTATCTTTATTTTTCTTCTTTATTGGGGGTTGGGGGTACTGGAGATCAAATCCAGGACCTCACACATGCTAAGCAAATGCTCTACTATTGAGCTACATCTCCAATCCTCAAGTCTTTCCATTATTTATTTATTTGGTTGGTTGGTTTTGATGCCAGGTGTTGAACCCAGGGATGGTTAACCACTGAGCCACGGCCCCAGCCCCTTTTATTTTATTTAGAGACAGGGTCTCACCAAGTTGCTTAGGGGCTTGCTAAGTTGCTGAGGCTGGCTTTGAACACATGATCTTTCTGCCTCAGCCTCCCGAGCCACTGGGATTACAGGCATGCACACCCAGCTTTATTTTGTGTTGACATGGGTTTTGCTAAGATGCCCAGGCTGGCCTCAAACTTGTGATTCTCCTGCCTCAGCCTCCTGAGTAGCTGGGAACACAGGTGTGTGCCACCAAGCCCAGTCCTTTTTTATTGTTATTGGTGTTGTGCTGTGGTTCTTGTCTTTTATTTTACTGTATTTCTATATCTAGTTTATTTTTATATTGTTGCTACTGTTGGTTTTCTTCTTTCTGAATGGTCTTGGGGATTGAGTCTGGAACCTTGAGCACAGCTGATGGGTGCTTTGTCACTGGGCCACAACCTAACCCAGCTGGGAGAAATTGTACCTTACTTGAGCCATAACCTTGTCCCAATCAAACCTTGGCAGATATTTCAACTTAAAAAAGACCTGGATCCGAGTAGGCATGGCTAAGGGGATCTTGAAGTCCTCCTTCTGGAAATTCACCTTCAGCAAAGAGAAGTAAAGCAACTACTGCCATATCACATCCATGAGGGACCTCAACATAGGTTGCTCACATACCCTGTTGACAAGACTGTAGGAATAACCATGGAGGGTACATCCCATATACTCGTCTTTCTTTCTTTCTTTCTTTCTTTATTTTTTATTTTTTTAGTTGTAGATGGGCACAATGCCTTTATTTTATTGGTTTGTATGTGGTGCTGAGGATTGAACCCAGGGCCTCACGCATGTGAGGCAAGCACTCTACCGCTGAGCTACAATCTCTGCCCTTTTTTTTTTTTTTTAAATATTTTTTCAGTTGTCAATGGGTCTTTATTTTATTTATTTATATATGGTGCTGAGAATCGAACCCAGTGCCTCACACATGCTAGGCAAGTGCTCTACCACTGAGCCACAACTCCAGCCCCCATATACTCGTCTTTCTACAACACACTTGCCTGAACTACCAGAGGGACCCTACTCTTGTGAGGCCTACAAAGAAAGTGAATCTTTCACACCCCAATGCAGTACACACTGTGTGTCAAAACCCACTAATCACAGTCAAAGGAGCCACAAGGAAACTACATTACAAAGTTCATTTACAATCAAACTCAAGACTACTCAATAAACTGATATGCCAGGGCTCACTGTCAAGAGAAGGCTGCTCACTAAGAATAGCCTCACATAAAATTAGAAGAGATATCTATCCCAACAGATGCTCCAATCTCTACACAAAAACAAAAAAAAAAAATATGAAAAAAACAAGGCAACATGACAACTCAAAAAATTCATAACTCTCTAATAACTGATTCCAAAGGTAATGAAGGGAGGGCTGGAGTTGTGGCTCAGTGGTGGAGTGCCTGCCTAGCACATGTAAGGCACTAGGTTCGATCCTCAATACCACATAAAAAAATACAAGGTAATGAAGGGGATGAGATGCTGGACAAAGAATTCAAAAGAATGATTTTAAAAATGATTAATGAATTAAATGATACAAATAAACAGTTGAATAAATTAAGGAAAACAGTGTAGGGCATAGAAGAGCAATTCAATAAAGAAGGAATTTCTTTTAAAAAATCAAAGAGAAATCTTGGAAACAGAGCTCAATAAGTCAAATAAAAAGCTTAGTTCAAAATATCACAAACAAGGTTGGGGATGTGGCTCAGTGGTAGAGTGCTTGCCTCCCATGTGTGAGGTACTGGGTTTAGTCCTCAGCACCACATAAAAATAAAGGTATTGCGTCCATCTACAAATAAAAAAAATATTAAAAAAATATCACAAATAGACTAGAACCAGCAGAAGAAAGAATATTATAACTTAAAGACAATAAGCTTTGATATTGCCATAATAGACAGTAATGAACAAAATAAGAATGAACAGAACATAATGGATTTACTGGACATCATTAAAAACCAAGCACACATATAAATGGAATAGGCAAGGGAGAAGTATAGGTTAAAGTTCTCAAAAACTATTCAGTGAAATAATAGAAAAATTCCTAAATCTTGTGAAAGATATGGATATGGAGGGATATAGGAGGCATTTAGAACCCCAAACAGACAGGACTAGAAAATAACTGATTTATGATACATTGTAGTTAAAGTGCCAAAAGTATACAACAAATAAATATTAAAAGTGCAAGAGAGAAGCACCAAGTCACATATAAAGGCAGACTTGTCAGAATAACTGTAGATTTCTCATCAGAACTATAATGGGTAGTAACGCATAGAATCACGTAGTTTAATCCCTGAAAATAAATAACTGCGAACGTAGATTACTACATCCAGCAAAGTTATCCTTCAAAAATAAAGAATTTCAAAGGTAAACATACACTACAGAAATTCATGACTACTAAACTAGCATTAGAAAAGACACTTAAAGGAATCCTATACCCTAAAAAGGAAGCAAGATAAACAATCACAAGCTAATAGGAAAGAATAAATGTCATTAGAAGAGTAGAGCAGTAAATGAGAATTAGGAAAGAATCAAACACTAGAAAAACAAAACAAAGTGACAGGAATTAGCACACACTTTTCAATAATAACCCTAAATATAAATGGTCTTATTTCTCCAATTAAAAGATGCAGACTAGCTGATCAAATTTTTAAGAAAGGGTAGGGGACACCACCATATGCTGTAATGCCTCCCTGTAATCCCAGCTACTTGGGAAGCTAAGGCAGAATGATCAATAGATTGAGGCCAACTCAGGAATCGAAGGGAGGCTCACTCAAATAAAAAATAAAATGAGCAGGGGATATAGCTCAGTGGTAGAAGGCCCCTGTATTCAGTCCCTAGTACTGACAAAACAAATGATCATCTCAACAGATGCAGAAAAAGCCTTTGATAAAATCCAACATCCCTACATAATAAAGGCTGTATGTGACAACCCCCCAGCCAACACCATATTTGAATGGGGAAAAACTGAAAGTATTTCCCTTATGATCAAGAATAGGACAAGGGCACATGCTTGTAATCTTAGCAACTTGGGAGGCTAAGGCAGGAGAATTGCAAGTTCGAGGCCAGTCTCAGCAATTTAGGCCCTAAGCAACTCTGCAAGACCCTGCCTCAAAATAAAAAATTAAAATTAAAAAGGGCTGAGGATGTAGTTCAGTGGTAAAGCACCCTGGGATCAATCCTTGGTACCAAAAAAAAATAAGTGTGTCCACTTACACCACTCTTATTCAATATGGTACTTCATATTTTAGCCAGAGCCATCAGATGAGAATAAAAGAAGTAGGCTACAAATAGAAAAGGAGGAAGTCAAATCATCCCTGTTTGCAGATGACAGGATTCTATACTTAGAAAATCCTGAGGACTCCACCAATGATTCTTAGAATTGATAAACAAATTCGGCAAAGTAGCAGTATACAAAACCAATACACAAAATTCAGGCCAGACAAAGAGGCACATGCCTGTAATCCCAGCAACTCAGGAGACCAAGACAGGAGGATTAAAAGTTTGAGGCTGGCCTCAACAATGTAGTGAGGCTCTTAGTAACTTGTTGAGATCCTGTCTTAAAATAAAAAAATTAAAAAAGGGCTGGGGAGGGGCTGGGATTGTGGCGCAGTGGTAGCGTGCTCGCCTAGCAAGCGTGAGGCACTGGGTTCGATCCTCAGCACCACATAAAAACAAAGATATTCTGTCCACCTACAACTAAAAAAATAAATAAATAAATAAATAAAAAAGGGGCTGGGGATGTGGCTCAGTGATAAAGTTCCCCTGGGTTAAATCTTCAGTACCCAAAACAAAAAACAAAACAAAAATCAGTAGTTTTTCTATACACCCATAATGAACTGCCTGAGGAAAAAAATCAGGAAAATAATCCCATTCACAATAGCACCCCAACACAAAAATATAAAAATACCTAGGAATAAACCTAACCAAGGAAGTGAAACACTTCTGCAATGAAAGTTATAAAACAAAGAAGAAACTGAAGAAAGACACCAGAAGATGGAAAGACTTCCCATGTTCATGGATTGGGAGAATTAATATTGTTAAAATGGTCATACTGTGGAGTCAGTAAGTATGCCTGGGCCAAACAATTAGGCTGAATACATGGGTAATGGCCCCAAGAGTGCTGAGTTTCTACTGCACATGCTTAATATATGCTTATATTAATGGTCTAGATGTACATTCTCTAGACACTGAACTTATCCAGGTGAATAAAGCACCCAAGATGGGCTGCTATATTTACAAAGTGCATGGTGAGATTAGCCCATACATGAGCTCCGCTGCCACATTGAGATGATCTTTACTGAAAAGGAACAAACTGTTCCTAAGCCATAAGAGGTTGCACAAAAGAAAAGATATCCCAGAAGAAACAAAAACTCATGGCACTGGAATAAATTCAGCATAAAACAAATGCAAATAAAAGTAAAAAAAAAAAAAAATCGTCACACTATCAAAAGGTATGTACAGATTCAATGCAATCCCCATCAAAATACCAATGAAAGGGCCGGAGTTGTGGCTCAGTGGTAGAGTGCTTGCCCAGCATGCATGAGGCATTAGGTTCAATCCCCAGCATCACATTAACAAACAACAACAACAAAAAACTAAGTAAACAAAATAAAAGTATTGCGTCCATCTACAATAAAAATATTTTAAAAAATACAAATGACATTCTTTGCAGGAAAAGGAAAACAAAAAATCAACCCTAAAATTATATGGAAGAACAAATTCTGAAGGGGGAAAAAAATACAATGCTGGAGGTATCATAATACCTTATTTCAAAATAAACTAGAGTCACAGCAACCAAAACAGCAAAGTCTTGGCATAAAAATAGACATGTACCACCAGGTGACACCAGTGACTCAGGAGGCTAAGGTTGGAGGATTACAAGTTGGAGTCCAACCTCAGCAATTTAAGATCCTGTTTCAAAATAAAAAATAAGATAGATTGGGAATGTAGTTTTGTGGTAAAGCACCCAATCTCTGGGTTCAATCCCTAGTATAAAACAAAAGAGAACAGACATGTAGACCAAAGTACAAAAGAGGAACCAGAAATAAACCCACACACCTACAATCATCTGTTTCTCAAAAAAATTGCCAAAAGCATGTTAGAGAAAAGACAGCCTTTTCAACAAATGGTGCTGGGAAAACTGGAAATCCACATGTAGAAGACTGAAACTAGATCTCTATCTCTCACCCTGTATAAAAATGAACACAAGGCTGGGTGCAGTGGTACATGCCTGTAATCCCAGCAGCTCTGGAGGCTGAGGCAGGAAGATGGAGAGTTCAAAGCAAGCCTCAGCAACTTAGTGAGACCCAAAGCAACTTGGCTACTCAGTGAGACCCTGTCTCTAAAATAAAAAATTATAATAATGATAATTTAGAAAGGATCAAAGGCCTTCATGTAGCACTTGAATCTGATGATGTTAGAAGAAAACATGGGAAATACTTCAAGATACTGGCACAGGCAATACAGAATAGGACTCCAACAGGCCCAGAAATAAAAGCAAGAATTGATAAATCAAATTACAGCAAATTAAAAAGCTTCTGCAAAGGAGAAGAAACACTCAACAGAGTAAAAAGACAACCTATAGAATAGGAGAACATCTTTGCTAGCTATTCATTTAATGGAGGATTAATATTCAGAATATATAAAAAACTCAAAAAATTTAACAAAAGAATAATCCAATCAATAAATGGACAAATGATCTGGATAGACATTTCTCAAAAGAAGATATACAAATGGCTAACAAATATGTGAAAAAATGTTTAATATCTTTATCCATCAGAGAAACGCAAATGGAAATAAGCCATGATGATGCATGCCTGTAATCCCGCAACTCAGGAGGATGAGGCTGGAGGATCCTAAGTTTGAGGCTAGCCTGGGAAACTTAGCAAGACTCTATCTCAAAATAAAAAATAAAAAGGGCTTATGGTGGAATGAGATGGACAACAATGCCCTAGGTACATGTATGACTGCACATAAGGTATAACTCTATATTGTGTACAGCCACAGAAATGAAAAGTTTGTTCCATTTGTGTACAACGAATCAAAATGCATTCATTCTACTGTCACATATACCTAATTAGAATAAATCAATTTAAAAAAATAAAAATAAAGAATAAAAACTGGTTGACAAAAAATGATTATACACACAAAAAGATGTTGCAAATAAATCTATGTAGTCATAATCCCTTAAAAAAAAAAAAGGCTGAGGATATGGCTCAGTGGTAGAGCTCCCTGGGTTCAACCCCCAGTACCACAAAACAAAAAGGAACAAATGCTGGTGAGGATGTGAAGAAAAAGCAACCTTTATACACTGTTGGTGGGAATGTAAATTAGTACAGCCACTACTGAAAATACTATGGAAATTCCTCAAAAAACTAAAAACAGGGGCTGAGATTGTAGCTCAGAGGTAGAGTGCTTACCTCGCATGCATGAGGCACTGGGTTCAATCCTCAGCACCACATAAAAATAGAAAAATAAAATAAAGATATTATTTTAAAAAAAAACAACTAAAAACAGAACTACCATATGATTCAGCTATATACTACTCACAGGGATATACCTGAAGGAAATGAAGTCAGCATACAAAAGAGATTCCTGCATATCCATTTATTATAGCCAAGAGATGGAATCAGCCTCGGCACCAATCACTAGATGGATAAAATAATATACTATATATACACAATGTAGTATTTAAAAAAGTGTCATAGAAAAGAATGAAATCCTGTCATTTGTAGCAAAATGGATAGAAATGAAGGCCATCATGTTAAGTGAAATAAGCAAGACACAAAAGGACAAGTTGAACTCAGGGGCACTTGACCCCTGAGCCAGGTCCCCAGCCCTATTTTGTGTTTTATGTAGAGACAGGGTCTCACTGAGTTGCTTAGCGCCTCGCCATTGCTGAGGCTGGCTTTGAACTCGCGATTCTCCTGTCTCAGCCTCCCTAAGTGCTGGGATTACAGGCTTGCGCCACCGCGCCCGGCTTATTTTAAATTTTGAGACAGGGTCTCATTGAATTTCCCAGGCTGGCCTTGAACTTGTGCAATCCTCCTGCCTCAGTCTCCTGAATTGCTAATATGAACCACCAAGCCAAACTTTTATTGTTAAGTTTAAAAAACAAGATGCAGAAAAGTATCATTTACTGCCATTTAAAAAAAAGAAGGGAAGACAAGTATTTACTTATTTTAAGAGATTTCATTAATCTTCAAAGAAGATTAATGAAAGTGAATTATCTGTGGGGCAAGAACTGAGTAGATAAGAGGCAGGGATAGGAGAAGACTTTTCACTATATACCTGTATATATACTTTTGACCTTTTTTTCATAGTGCTGGAGGTAAAACCCAGGGCCTCATGCATACTAGACAAGGGCTCTACCACTGAATTATATCCTCTCTCCCTATGTATATTTTATTTTTAAATCATGTGAATATATTATATATCCATGAAATCATATAGACTAAAAGTAAGTAATTTTACATATGAATTAATTTCTTTTTTTTTTTTTTTTTGGTACCAGAGATTGAACTCAGGGACACTAGACCACTGAGCCACATCCCCAGCCCTATTTTGTATTTTATTTGGAGAGAGGGTCTCCCTGAGTTGCTTAGCGCCTCACCATTATGTAAAGACAGGGTCTCACTGAGTTGCTCATTGCCTAGCTGCTGCTGAGGCTGACTTTGAACTTGGGATTCTCCTGTCTTGGCCTCCCAAAGTGCTAGGATTACAGGCATGCACCACTGTGCCGGCCAAATTAATTTCTTTTTTTTTTAAAATATATTTTAGTTATACATGGACACAGTGTCTTTATTTTGTTTATTTATTTTTATGTGGTACTGAAGATCGAACCCAGTGCCTCACACGTGCAAGGCAAGCGGTCTGTCACTGAGCCACAACCTCAGCCCAAATTAATTTCTTAAGCATATGATGATGATGATGGTGATAAGAAGAGCTACCAGTAAGGAACATTTAGTATATAGCTTGGCTGAGTACTTTACATGTGTACTATCTCATTTAATCTTTTTTTTTTTTTAAATATTTTTTTAGTTGTTGATGGACACAATGTCTTTATTTTATTGCTTTGTATGTGGTGCTGAGGATCAAACCCAGGGCCTCACGCATGCGAGGCAAGCGCTCTACCGCTGAGCTACAATCCCAGCCCCCTCATTTAATCTTTATGTTGACCTTATGGGTCAGATGAAACTATCACTCCTAATTAAAGATGAGCAAAAAAATAGACTCTGAGGGTTAATTACTAAGAAATTGCAAAACTGGATTCAATTTGAAGTTTATGTGCCTAACCACTGTCCTATATATACATCTATGTAATAGATTTTTTTTCCAGATGTGCAACAGTTTTGATATGGATATACATATTGACTGATATAACAAAGGTAATTACCTGCTGCCCTTCTGTACCCTCGGCGGTGACCATAGCAACAGAGTGTGTTCCTGCTGAAGAGATGACTGCGTCATGAGCAGGGACTGTGATGGGTGTGCCATCCTGCGTTACCATTGTGATGGTGTTGCCAATGGCCTGCATGTCAGCTTGAGATATGTTGACCTGTAATACAGTGCCTTTTACAAATCAATGCTTCATGTCATATTTGGCAAACTTAGTTAAGCACTGGGCCTACCCCTTTTATTTAAGTTTATTCTGTGAGAGCAAATAAACCTTCCACAATTGAATAAATTCTTCTAGTCATCAGACAAATCAATCTTCTTTTTCTTTCTTTCTTTCTTTTTTTTGGCACTAGAGGCAGAGAGGCATGTTACATCCCCAGCCCATTTTTTTAAAAATTTTGAGACAGGGTCTCACTAAGTTGTTAGGGCCTCGCTAAATTGTTGGGGCTGGTCTCAAACCTGCAATGCTCCTGCCTCAGCCTCCTAAGTCACTGGGATTAAAGGCATGCACTACTGTGCCTGGCAGCATTTCTTAAATGATCTCTTCCTCTCCTCTCTATCCCTGTTGCTAATTGAGACTCTTATTTTTCTCATCTGAATTTCTATAGTAATCCAACTCCTTTCTAGGTGTCCAGCATAACTGTTCCCTAACCATACTCTACCGTAACACCTTTCTAAAACAAAGCAAATCAAGTTTTATTATTCTACCTGCTTAAATTCCCAGTTACTTCCTACTCCTAATGTTAAGACTTCCTCTGTGGCATTCTTGACCTTTCATGATCTAGCCTTTACCAACTTCCCCAGGACATCTTCCACTACTTCCAAATCTGCATCTGATTCTCCAGCCACAACTGATTCCCAGTCCTAGACAGAGTAACATTTTATTATATTTTCATGGCTTTGCCCTTCCCTTTATTCTTAGCATGGAAAGCTCATGAAAATTCTTCAAGAACCAACTGAATGACCATTCTCTATAAGAGTCTCCAAGATTCCTTACTTTCTACTCCAGGATATCACACTACTTTATATGCCTGTCAATCATTTATCCCTCATTATGAGAAACTGTTCATCTTAGAAATGGCTTTCTCCTAGACTGTGATATTCCCTTTCCTATACTCCCAATATCGTGTACCAAAATGTCTGTCATGGGGTAGATGGTCAATAAATATCTGTTGTTTGACTGACTGAAGGAATGGAATGGAAATCTCATTACTGAAGGAAATGGGGAGGTTGAATCTAGAAGAAATACGACATTCCTTAGATAGTTATTTTGGAATATAAGAAGAAGGATTAGATTTATTCTGTATGGTCAAAAAGGAACCATGAATTGACAATACAGGGGTTTGTTTCATATAAATATTATAGGAATAGGCTATACATAATGGAACGGGCTGGGGGCTGGGATTGTGGCCCAGTAGTAGAGCGCTTGCCTCGCATGCGTGAGGCACTGGGTTTGATCCTCAGTACCACATAAAAATAAATAAATAAAACAATGGAATGGCCTGCCTCTTAACAGAAGCTGATCAATCACTATGAATTAGCTCAGTAGAGGATATTTCCGAATTGCTATAGAAGGGACTTCTCCTGTATGTGGAGGAGGGGTAGATTAAATGACCTCCAGAGGTCCTCTGCATGTGATGATCTAATTCAAGAAAAAGTTTTAGAGCTAATGAATTAAAACTAGGTTAACTAAATATGTTTAATCTTGCATGCCAGTCAGTGGTCAGAGTACTATGTAGAATTCACAATGTCAAAGTGGGGGCTGGGGGTGCAAGCATGTGATGGTATGAATGCTTTGTATTATTTGATCCTGAATATGTTCTGCCACCTAGCTAATATCGGCATTTTTTGTTTGATACTGAGGACTGAACTCAGGGGCACTCGACCACAGAGCCACATCCCCAGCCCTATTTTTTGTCTTTTATGTAGAGACACGGTCTCACTGAGTTGCTTAGCGCCTCGCCGTTGCTGGCTTTGAACTTGTGATTCTCCTGCCTCTGCACCCCAAAGTGCTGGGATTATAGGTGTGCGCCACAGCGCCCGGCTTCAGCATGTTAATAGTTAATCAAAAGTGTTTAATTATGAAAGGTATAGGTCCAAGAGAGATGAGTAAGGAGAGATTTATCCTTGGAAGAGACAAAGAAGCACATTATACCTCAATGTTCCTGTTTCCACAGGTACTAAGAAAACCTTAGTTAGAAGTCAAAAATAAAATCAGAGTTAAATTATTTTAAGCTAGCAGCATCTAGAAAACAATGACAAGTTTGGCTTTTGGATAACAGCTATTATACCATGCATTTTCTGGGGTAATCAAGATATTTGTTCTATTAACTCTGTGAAGCTAGTTGAATAAATTTTTGTGATTCCTGGAAAGGACCACAGTTTGGAAATTTTATAAGTTTGCCTGTCACTTCCCAGGATCTTTTAATGAGTCCATCATATCCTGATCACCTCAGCTAGGGCTCTGCTGTTTTCTCAAACTCATCTTTTGGACCTAATTAGCCATCAAATCTATCCCTTTCAGATCTGTTTCAAATGAATCCATTACTTTTTTTTTTTTTTTTTTTTAAAGATTTTTTTTTTTTTTTTAAATAGATGGACACAATGTCTTTATTCTACTGGTTTGTATGTGGTGCTGAGGATCGAACCCAGGGCCTCACGCATGCAAGGCAAGCGCTCTACCGCTGAGCTACAATCCCAGCCCCTCAAATGAATCCATTACTTTTTAAGCCCTTAGTTTCCCTGTGGTTTTGACCTCATAACCCCTCACCTTTGAGCTACACCAGTAACACACCATTTGGATTTTACAGGGACATAAACACTCTCTCCCTGCTAAACTCACTGCATGTAATCTGCCTGTGGAGAACTTTTGGGAGATACATTACTGCCTGCCTATAGGCTGAAAATTTATTCCTTGATGTTCCAAGTTTTCTTCAACGAGGACCTTTACTGTCTTTCAAATCCTGTTGAAGAGAAATATGATTTAACTTGACTAACTTTTGGTAGATACTTACATGCTGGGTCCCATCCTGGGATATGAGTGTAACTTGTTGACTCAACCCGGACTGGGTTACTGTGGCTACTTGTGTGGATACAACATCATCCCCTTCTACACCTGTAACATATGTGATCTGGGACCCCTTAAGAACATCTTCGCCTTGACCTGTTTAAAAAAAAAAAAAAAAAAGTAATATGACCAACTAACCAATCTGTTTCAAAAATAGAATATTTTAAATATTAAAGAGAAAATTATATAAAATTTATATATAGTATATTCTAAATCATGAAAAAGGCTTCTAGGACCTTCTTCTACTTCCCCTACCTCTACTTTTTCAAAACTATAAGACCAAATAAAACCTTTCCCATCAAATTTAAATGTTCTAATTTTGGGGGACCTCTTTTTATTTTTATTTATTTAATTTTTTTAGTTGTTGATTGACCATTATTTATTCATTTATTTATATGTGGTGCTGAGGATCGAACCCAGTGCCTCCCACATGTGAGGCAAGCGTTCTACTACTGAGCCACAATCTCAGCCCTGGGGACCTCTTTTTAAATCTTAGTTGGAATAATTACGTGATAGTGTATATATGTGTTGGGGAAGGGAGGGCAGAAACTCTACAGAAAGACTAGCAAATAATCCTTCAATACAATAAGAATGCACTAAGTTCTTGGAATCACTTAAGAAGCCATACAAGTTGAGGGGTGGGGTGAGAATAGGAAAGACAGTAGAAGGAATTGGATATAACTTTCCTATGTTCATATATAAATACATGACCAGGGGCTGGGGTTGTAACTCAGTGGTAGAGCACTTGCCTAGCACATGTGACACACTGGGTTCAATCCTCAGCATTGCATAAAAATAAATAAATAAAATAAAGGTATTGTGTCCATCTACAAAATTAAAAATATAAAATATATGTGTGTGTGTGTAATACATATGTGTGTAATACTCCATGTATGTATAATATGTCAAAATATATTCTATTGTTATGTATAACTAAAAAGAACAAAACATAAGCCATAAAAGTAATAAAAGACTCTTCATAAACATTAACCGCAAAACCAGCATAGTTTGCAAACATAATCTACTAACTTATTTAGTCTTTAACACAAGTGACTGAATGTACGTTATCAGTAAATAATGACATCATTGTGTAAAGATAATATAATGGCATATTATCTGGGGTGAGGTTAATCATTTAAGAAGGAAAATAAAAGGAACCTCTTCTTTCTAAAGAACTAGCAAGTAAACAACTATTTTAAGTCATTACTGCTATATTGGCAACCAGGTAGATTACTGATCTCTATTTCTCCAATATTTTCCACCTCACATGAAGCAAGAAAGAGAACAAAAAATTTCCCCTTCAAAGAATTAATCTACAAGTCTTCCCAAAGTCAGTAGTTGATACATGCATATGGCTACAGTCATCAAGGTGCCATTTCCATGACAGTAATGACTTCATTTTTTTTCTTCTGTTCTACCGGTATTTATATACCATTATTCCAATTGGTTACAAAACACAGGGAACCATGTAAAAGGAAAACAAATCTATACCTGTTCTTAGAAAAGCATTTTCCTCCCCTCTTTCTCTTCTCTTCTTTCTTTCTTTTCTTTTCTCCTTCCTTCCTTCTTCTTCCTTCCCTTCCCTTCTTTCTTTTTGTACTGGAGATTGAACCCCGGGGTGCTTTACCACTGAGTGACATCCCAGCCCTTTTTATTTTTTATTTTAAGACAGGGTCTAAGTTGCTTAGGGCCTCACTAAGTTGCTGAGGCTGGCCTTAAACTTGCAATCCTTCTGTCTCAGCCTCCAGAGCTGCTGGGATTACAAGTATTAGCCACTGTGTCTCACCAGAGTTTAGGTTTTTTAAAAAAACCTAAGTTATCACAAGTTCAAGGTCAGCCTCTACAATTTAGGGAGGCCCTGTCTCAAAGTTTTAAAAAGGGCAGGAGGTGTAGCTCAGTGATCGTGCACCTCTGGATTCAATTCTCAGTACTAGGGGAAAAAAAAACCCAGGAATTTCTAACGATATGAAATATCAACATATAAGAAAGAATCTAAAGACTGAGCATGGTAATACATGCCTATAAACCTAGGGATTCAGGAGTCTGAGACAGAATTCCAAGTTTGAGGACAGCTTTGGCAATTTATCTTGACCCTATCTCCAAAAATAAAAAGGAATGGGGTATAGTCAGTGGTACAGTGCCCCTAGGTTCAGTCCCTGTTATCACCCCCGACCTCGATCCCCCAAAAAAAAGAGAGAGAGAGGAAGAGAAGAAATGAAGAGATTAACGGCTTAAAAAGTGTGAAAGTCTTATAACTACATTTTTTTGTGTATGTACTGGGATTGAACCCAAGGGCGCTTAACCACTGGGTCACATCCCAGGCCCTTTTTGTATTTTATGTAGAGACAGGGTCTCGCTGAGTTGCTAAGAGCCTTGCTAAATTGCTGAGGCTGGCTTTGAACTCATGATCCTCCTGCCTCAGCCTCCTGAGTCACTGGGATTACAGGCGTGCACCACCACATCTGGTCTTATAACTACACTTGACATCATTAAAACCTGCCTTCTCACTAGATTCAGCAAAAGTAGTATCTATTCTTTCCTCTTGAAATTTTTCAAGCACACAGTATATTATTTTTAACCGGTGTCACCATGCTGTACAATATATCTTTAGAACTTATTTCTCCTAAAATTTTGCACTCTTTGACCAATATCTCCTCAAGTATTGTAACATGTAACTATACATACTTGCAATGTTTTGGCTTAAAAATAATATAGCACTCAAAATTGAACGAATTGTTTTCATACAATCACCTGACAAATACCTGAAAGGAAAAATTAGAATTTCAAGGTATCAGATGATTTTTCTTTCCTTATCTTTCCAACCAACTTTGTTTTTCAACTAAATATTTTTTAATATTTTAAAAATGAGAAAAGATGTCTTCTAAATTTCAAATTTACTTCATTTAGGAACTGCTAAATGAAATGGTAATACAACCTATGTTTCGCTTTGTGTTTGACAAAAACCTATTTTACCTATTTTCCTCTGCTTAATTATTTAACTGAAATCACTGAATGCAATTTTTGGGGAGCGGGGGTACTTGGGATTGAATTCAGGGGCACTCAACCACTGAGCTACATCCCCAATCCTGTATTTTATATTTTATTTAGAGACAAGGTCTCACTGAGTTGCTTAGCACCTCGCTTTTGCTGAGGCAGGCTTGGAACTCAGGATCCTCCTGCCTTGGTCTCCGCCTCCTGAGCTGCTGGGATTACAGGCGTGTGCCACTGGGCCTGGCCTTGAAGGCAATTCTTTAAAATATTTTTCCAAAGAGTTTTTTTCTTATTGAAATGAGTTATTTAACCCTAACGGTATATTGTAAGGGTTAAATGAAGGGTTATTTGGAGCACTTCTCTAATCTTATGATTAAGACCAACATTCTTAATGAACCCAAATCATCTGGCTGCCCCTACCTCACTCACCAGCCTCAATTCACAACACCTTTGCTCTTTCCAACCTCCTACTTTCTGCAGTATCATACCCTTCACTTGAAAGTTCTCATCTTTGCTCCATTTCCCTTCCTCCAACCTCTGCTTCTTTACTTAGTTAAGCCTACATGAAGATTCACCCTCTAGATTCACTCCAAACATCATTTCCTCAGGGAAACTTATACCCTCCCAGATAAGAACAAGTACCCCTCTTACACAACCCAGAGCTCCAGTACCCTTTCTTCAATAGTACTTTTCACAGTTACAAACTGTATGTTTGTGTGATTATAGAAATGAAACTTGCTAATTTGAGAAAATGTTATGAGTCATAAATTATATTTATAGTTGTTTGATTCTCAAACTCAGAAACAGATATAATGGACAATAATCTCACCTGGGGGAGGCTCAAAGAAGGCTTCTTGCTCCTCCTCAATGGGCTCAGTATCATTGTGGGCTGTCCGTTTGTGCATAGCCAGCGTGGAGATCTGCTTGTATGTCTTACCACAGTGATTACAGTTGTATGGTTTGGAGTGAGTGTGAACGACGTGGTGTTTATACAAACTAGAATATTCTGTAAACCTTTTGTCACACCCAGGAACTGTACAAACATATGGCTTTTCCCCTAAGAAAAGAACAGCATACAAAAATGTCATCTTTTACATAGGTAGACATAATTCTTCCATTATGAGGTAGAGGACCTCTAAAAATAAACAGTTGCCAAACCTGGGCTGGGGACACAGATCAGTAATAAAGCCCTTAACCAACACAGCAACACATATACATAAAGCTTGCCAAATCCCTTCATATCCTGCCATGAGGCAGGCAGCACATAAGGGAAAAACTCCATAACTATGATTTTGACTTGGCTCAAAAGGTAGCCTACATCCTGAGTTTGTCCTTGAGCATCAATCCCCATGTTCCCTTAATTTCAAGAGATGAGAAAATTAAGGATGAAGTTGTTACCCAGTTTAACTCTGATGGAACTATAATTCATTGTTTCCTATAACTAGATAGATATTAATACTATACTAACAAATAACAAATGCAAGTATTACTATAACAATTGCAGCTTACTCAAAAAGTTTTATAAAGATAATAAAAAAGAATTTTCTAAAAAGTCTATGCACAAGTTAGACATGTCAATATTCAACAATATATCTAAACATACCTAAAAGGACATCTACGTTTTAACTTTACTTGACTTCTTAGATCCAATCAAAAGCTATTCTTTCTTCATCAGTAACAAGTAAGCAAGACAAATGGAAGTAAAAACTAGTAATTCCTGTTCTGTGAAACAATCTGAGAACACTACAGGCAGTATAATAATTTTTAAAACTTTTTACTATGGAAAATTTCAAGCTTACACAAAAGTATAGAAAAACAATATAACAAAACTCCATGTACCAATCACTCAGCTTCAACTATTCATTCACGACCAATATTGTTTTATTTATTTACTACATATTTCTCTCTTCTTCCTACCCAGGATTATTCTGAAACAGTTCTGGGAAATATTCCATATTATTCACAAATGTGTGAGATTATGTATCTGAAAAATGAGTCCTGTTATTTTTAAACAACATGTAAACAAAATTAACAATAATTACTTAGTATCACAAAATATCTAGACAATGCTAGTATGTGGTGGTATGGGGACCTAAAACTGAAAGCAGATTGGAACAAATTAACCCAATTATAGTTTAAATGAATATTTTTATCCACACTGAAGGGGTTGGGGCATGAGGATTTCAAGTAACTTTTTTTTTTTGGTAGTTCTGTATAGACAGTATGCCTTTATTTGTTATGTGGTGCTAAGGATCAAACCCATTGCCTCACACATGCTAGGCAAGCGCTCTGCTAAGCCGTGCCCCAGCCCGCCAGGTAACTTTTTTCTTTTAAACATTTATTTATTTTTTTAGTTGTAGGTGGACAGAATATCTTTATTTTTTTATTTTTATGTGGTGCTGAGGATCGAACCCGGTGCCTCACTCGTGCTAGGCGAGCACACTACCACTGCGTCACAATCCCAGCCCCTCAAGTAACTTTTTTTAAAAAAAAATATTTTTAGCTGCAGATGGATACCTTTATTTTATTCATTTATTTTTATGTGGTGCTGAGGATTGAACCCAGTGCCTCCTGTGTGAGGCAAGCGCTCTACTGCTAAGCCACAACCCCAGCCCCCATCAAGTAACTTTTATGTAGAATATTTAACTAATATTTTATAGATAGCATGTAACTAATGCCCTTAGTCGTGGGCTAGGTGGCAGGGATAAGGGGAAGAGTTACAAACAAACCTTGAACTCCTCAATAGGCTTGTGCATTATAGTGGTATGACTGAAGTGATACTAAAATTATTTTAGATGTAATTAAAGGTTGAGCAAATGAGTAAATATTTCAATGCTATAGAAGCCAGGATTCTCAGTGTGGAAGAAACATACAAATATGGAATGAGGAGGAAGAGCCTTGTGGGATGAACTGGAATTGGAAGTACTAGTGTGAACTCTTCATTTCTGATGCATCATGTGCATGTAAGTGTAGAGATGCATGTTCCAATTAATTCTTATTTTATACTTTCCCTGGTTAACTGCATTTTTTCTCATGGCTCTAGCCACAGTAAAACCACCCACAGAGAAATCTCTCACTAATATAATACAATGTTAACTTTTAGACATAAAAGTAATTAGAGATGGCTTCCTGTCCTCTTCCCAATATCCATTCTCAAAGCAGGCAGGATTAAGTTCTTATATTGGTGGATGGTTGTAGAAAAGACGTAGTAAGAGAAAGGGAAGTAGGAGTAGATTTCCTAAGCAGGAAAGTGGCAGCCAATTTCAACTTGGAAAATCACCCAATTTTCAACTGAGAACAGAAATCACCACTAGGTGACACCAAACCACAGTCAAAAAGTGAATGGAGCAGGATCCAGTGGCCCGTGCCTACAATCCCAGCAACTCCAGAGGCTGAGGTTGGAGGATGGAAAATTCAAGGCCAACCTCAACAATTTAGTGAGATGCTCTTCAAAATAAAAAGAACTAGGGACTGGGAACGTAGCTCAGTAGGAAAGCACCTCTGGGGTCAATTCCTAGTACACTCTCATAAAAAAATGAAATTTAAAAAAAAAAAAGATTTCTGTTTGAGTTTTGTGTTCCTTTTGGCTGGCTGCATGGTTTCACATGGGTCATCTGATAATCAAACTTCATGCAGACTGCATTTTATGTTTCTGGTGTATGTGTGTGTGTGTTGCTGGAATCAAACCCAGGACTTCATGAATGCTAGGCCCTACCACTGAGCTACATCCCAGCTCTATTCCTCAATCTTTATACTCCACTTACAGCATGGAGTGGGCAATTACAATATCATTTGATCATTAGTTCATCTTTTCTTCAGCCCAGACCTACCTCTTGGGTCAGATCAGTATTTGTAACTGCTTACAGAGATTCTCTACTTCAGAGATTCTCAACTATATCTGCATACAAAAGATCTTAAAAGCTTTTTTTTTTTTTGGCACCAGGGATTGAACTCAGGGGTACTCGACCACTGAGCCACATCCCCAGTCCTATTTTGTGTTTTATGTAGAGACAGGATCTCACTGAGTTGCTTAGCGCCTCGCCGCTGCTTAAAAGCTTTTAATATATCCTGATGCCTAGACCTCATAATCCCAATATGATTATGTCAGAATCTATACAGAGAGGATCTAGGAATTAGTCTCTTTTTAAAAGGAAAAACCCATTGTGCAGCCTCATTAGCAATGCTCTAACTAAACATTCCAAAGTCATGGTATGGTCAAATTTAATGTATGCTTCTCTCTTATCAGAATTTAATTTGCTGCTGGCAATGGTAGTGCATGCCTGTAATCCCACCAATTTGTGAGGCTAAGGCAGGAGGAATACAAGTTCAAGGCCAGCCTCAGCGACTTAGTGAGACCCTGTCTCAAAAAGTAAAATGGGCTAGGGGTGTAGCTTAGTGGTAAAGCACCCCTAGATTCAATTCCCAGTAACTCCCCTCACCACAGCCAAAAAACTAATTTGCCTATAAAACGCATTGAATGAAAAACTTTCACATAATCTATGTTCTATTGCTTTAAGTGGGAAAAATGATGTTTAACCAGCCCATCCAAAAATCTCAGCCAATTTCTCCAAATATTGCAGAAAGGCTCCCAGGCACCTGTACATTCCAGGAAAGGAGGAAAATTTAGGTTTCAATGTACCAAGAATGTCCGCATAAGAAGAAGCACTTCAGCTGGGTGCGGTGGCGCACACCTGTAATCCCAGCACTTTGGGAGGCTGAGGCAGGAGAATCACAAGTTCAAAGCCAGCCTCAGCACTAAGGAACTGTGCTTAGTTAGTGAGGCACTAAGCAACTCAGTGAGACCCTGTCTCTACATAAAACACAAAACAGGGCTGGGGATGTGGCTCAGTGATCGAGTACCCCTGAGTTTAACCCCTGGTACCAAAAAAAAAAAAAAAAAAAAAAGAAGCACTTAAAATATCAGTTGTCTAATGATTTAAAATTCAGTGAACTTAGTAATGGGCACATATTTAGGTTTAATAAACAATGATACACTATAGTATTGGAGAGGAATTTTATTTTCCTTCTACATTTTACTATAATTTTAAAGTGAATACTTTAAATATATTTTTAAAATGAAATTATATTAGCAAAATATAATTTTTCTTCTAATACACAGCTTCTAATACACAGCTTTCTTTTCCAGGCCTCTTAGTTTTTCACAGGTTTTCCAATTTCTTTGTTTATTTGGGTACCAGGGATTGAACTCGGGCACTCCATCACTGAGCCACATTCCCAGCCCTATTTTGTATTTTATTTAGAGACAGGGTCTCACTGAATTGCTTAGTGCCCTGCTTTTGCTGAGGCTGGCTTTGAACTTGCAATCCTCTTGATTACAGGAGTGCACCACCACCCACCCAGATCAGGTTTTCTAATTTCTTAGAGACATTTTAACTTAATGTAGGGAAGCTGATAGCAATAATGCATAATATACTTTCATGAAATGATTATATAAGAAATATGACCTAATCGCTATGTTCTCTCACTCAGACTAACATAAATGAATGCTTACATGAAACCTAAATTTTCCTCCTTTCCTGGAAAAATGCATGTACCAGTAAATTCATTATACTGGGTTTTCAATATGGATTATAAATTGATTAACAATTTTGCAGATTATAGCAAGCACACAGTAATGAGGGATACCTACAGACTCCAAACAGACACCATTATCTTCCCTTTCCAACCTGTCCTTCCCCATCTTAGCATTATCTAACCTATCATTCAAGCTACAATCCCTCTTTTCTATTTTCCATGATTAACCTGGGCACTAAGTCCTTTGCCAATACCTCCTCAATATCTTTTTTTTTTTTTTTGGTACAAGAGATTGAACTCAGGGGTACTTGACCACTGAGCCACATCCCCAGCCCTATTTTGTGTTTTATTTACAGACAGGGTCTCAATTAGTTGCTTAGCACCTTGCCATTGCTGAGGCTGGCTTTGAACTTGCGATTCTTCTGTCTCAGCCTCTCAAAGTGATGGGATTATAGGTGTGTGCCACCATGCCCAGCTTCTCCTCAATATCTTTCATTTATACCCTTCTCCATCTCATTCATTTTATACATACAGTGCTGGGGATCAAACCCCGGGCCTTAAATATCCTGGGCACTGAGCTACATTCCCAGCCTTCATTTTGAATATTTTAACTGTCCTTAATTAGCCTCCTTGCTCATGGTATCATCTCCCTTTAATATCTTTTTTTGGTGCCTGAGATTGAACCCAAAAGTACTTTACCACTAAGCTACATCCCAGTTCATTTTATTTTTTATTTTGAGACAGGGTCTTGTTAAGTTGTTTAGGGTCTCACTAAATTGCTGAGGCTGGCCTTGAACTTGCAATCCTGCCTCAGCCTCCCTAGTTGCTGGAATTACAGGTGTAGGCCACCAGGCCCAGCCCTTTACTATCTTTCTATATTATTCCTTGAGTGCTTTTTTTTTCCCCCAAAAGAAGTAAATTTACTTTAAATCCTCATAAGACTTCCCCTCCACCTGTAACAGTACCCAAACTTGCCAGTGTACCCTTCCCTAAAAAATTTTCCAAGGATCCCCAAGGGTCTGAGAAATGCTGACTAAAGATCCATTCTGTAAAAATGTCTTCTAATTTTATAACACAGTAGTAAAAATAATACATTAAAAATTTTCAGGGGCGGGGCTGGGATTGTGGCGCAGTGGTAGCGTGCTCGCCTAGCATGCGTGAGGCACTGGGTTCAATCCTCAGCACCACATAAAAATAAAATAAAGATATTCTGTCCACCTGCAACTAAAAAAATAAATAAATATTTAAAAAAAAAAAATTTTCAGGGGCACTCAACCACTGAACCACATCCTTAGCTCTGTTTTATATTATTTATTTACAGACAGGGTCTCACTAAGTTGCTTAGCAGAGTTCAATCCCTGTTACCCAAAAAAAAAAATTCACCAGGTATGATGGTGTATCCCTGTAATCCTAGCAACTCAGGTGGTTAAGGGAGAAGGATCTGGGCTGGGGCTGTAGCTCAGCGGTAAAGCGCTTGCCTAGCATGCGTGAGGCCCTGGGTTCGATCCTCAGCACCACATATAAATAATAAATGAATAAAATAAAGATCCATCAACAACTAAAAAAAAAATTTAAAAAAAAAAAAAAAAAAAAAAGGGAGAAGGATCTAAAACATAAGGCAAGCCTGGGCCACTTAGTAAGACCTTAATGGCTGAGGTTGTAGTCCAGTGGTAGAGTGCCCCAGGGTTCAAGCCCAAGTACTATGTACACACACAAAAAAGTCTAATAATCAGGAAAAACATCAGACAAATCCCAATCAAGGGATATTCTACAAAATACTTGACTAGTAATCCTCAAAATTGTCAAGGTTACCCAAAAATAAGGAAAGTCTGAGAAACTGTCATAACCTAAAGCAGACCAACCAGACATGACTACTAAAGATAATAGAGTATCCTGGAACAGAAAGTGGACATTAGGGACAAACTAAGGAAATCTCAAAAGAATATAAAGTTTAGTGAATAATCATATATCCATATTGGTCTACTAATGGTAATAAAATATATCATCTTAAAGATGTTAATATTAGATGAAACTAGATATGGGGTATATAAGAACTCTATGTACTATTTTGGCAATAATTTTGTTTAAGTCTAAAGCTGCACTAGACTAAAAGGTTTACTTTAAAAAATTCTCATAAAATTATTGTATATCCTGCACTAACCCAACATTTGTCTTTCCATTTCTACCCAGTAAATATATCCACAAAATACAGCATCAGAATTAAAAACTGTAGCCAAGCACAATGGCATATGCCTATAGTCCCAGTTACTCAGTAGTAAGAGGTGTGGATTACTTGAGCCCAGAAGTTGTAGACCAGCCTGGGCAACATAGCAAGACCCTGCCTCGAAAAAAATGGATATTATGGCACATGCTTGTAATTCCAGCTACTCAGGAAGTTAGGTGGGAGGATCATAAATTCAAGGCCAGCCTGAGCAATTTAGTGAGACCCTGTTTCCATATAAAAACAAAATATGCTGGGGACCTAGTTCATTTACCCAGGATGCTTGAGGCACTATGTTGGAGCCCCAGCACCAAAAGAGAAAAAACAATTTATATGCTACAATGAAGAAATTGAAAAGACAACCCACAGAAGGGAAAAAAATACCTGCAAATCTGTCTGATAAAGTACTTGGATCCAGAATAAGAAATAATTCTTATAACTCAATAATGAAAAGACAACCCAATTTAAAAGGGGCAAAAGATTTGAAAAGATATTTCTCCAAAGAAGGCATACAAATGGTCAATAAGCACATAAAAAGATGCTTAATAGCCAGGCACAGTGGTGCACGCCAGTAATCCTGCGGTTGGGGAGGCTGAGACAGGAGGATCCCAGCTTTAAAGCGATCTGGGCAACAGTAAGGGGGACTGGGCAACTTAGTAAGACCTTGTCTCTAAATAAAACACAAACAGGGATAGGGATGTGGCTCAGTGGTTAAGTGCCCCTGAGTTCAATCCCTAGTACCAAAAGAAAAAAAAGATGCTTGGGCTGGGGTTGTGGCTCAGTGGTAGAGCACTTGCTTCACACATGTGAGGCACTGGGTTCGATTCTCAGCACCACATACCAAATACATAAATAAATAAAATAAAGGTTTAAAAAAATCTTTAAAAAAAAAGGCGCTTAACATCATTAGTCCTCAGGAAAATGCAAATCAAAATACAACAACACTAGGAAAGCTATAATCAAAAAAGAACAACTGGGGCCGAGGCTATGGCTCAGTGGTTGAGCGCTTGCCTCGCATACGTGAAGGCACTGGGTTTGATCCTCAGCACCACATAAAATAAATAAGAATATTGTGTTCATCTACAACAACAACAACAAAAAAAAGAACAACTATCCATCTATGGTGTGGACCAAATGGAAGCATCATACGTTGTAGGTGAGATCATAAAATGGCACAGCTACTTCAGAAAACAGTTCAGCAGTTCCTCAAAAGTTAAAAAACAGAGTAACCTGGTGAATCATATGCTTTAAATGACCTAATAATTCCACTCCCATTTTTTGTATTGGGGATTAAATCCAGGGGGTGCTTTATCAGCAAGCTACATACCTAGTC
>CM053399.1:47521260-47607117 GCA_028644305.1 Xerus rutilus
GTAATCCCAGCACTTAGGGAGGCTGAGACAGGAGAATCGCGAGTTCAAAGCCAGCCTCAGCAATGGCGAGGCACTAAGCAACTCAGTGAGACCTTGTCTCTACATAAAAACACAAAATAGGGCTGGGGATGTGGCTCAGTGGTCGAGTGCCCCTGAGTTCAATCCCCAGTACCAAAAAAAAAAAAAAAAAAAAAAAAAAGTTTGGAAAAAATATTTTAAAAAAATAAATAAATAAAGAGTTAAGAAAACCTAGTCATGTGCTTCTTTGGACTCAAGACAAGGATGAGGGGTTAGTTTTTGCCTGTGTTATATCTCTGCTTGACTCCTTTCCAAACCTAGAAACAAAGAAAATTTATGTTTTTACCTGTTGCAAATGCTTTCCCACAGCCTTGATGCTCACACTGATAAGGCCGGTCGCCTGTGTGTGACCGTTCATGGACCTGTTATTAAAACACAAGCATGATTCCACTTCCTCTACGCACTCCTCAGGTCAGATGATTTCAACATAGACCTATTTCCCCCCCCCTCCTTACTGCTGAATGATTTTGCTGTATGCTTTTTAAAAAAATAAGACAATATTTCCTCAAAAACTATAGCTCAGGGCAGGGCTAAGGAGATAGCTCAGCGGTATATAGCACTTGCTCAGCATGTGTGAGATCCTGGGCTGGATCTCAGCACTGCAAAAAGAAAGACAAAGACAAGCAAACAAAAAACTGTAACCCAATGATTCTCAGTAAAGACCTAATGTTACATATTAACCCATTAAATTCTATGCTTTCAAGCTGGACACGGTGGCACAAGCCTGTAATCCCAGCACTTAGGGAGGCTGAGACAGGAGAATCGCGCGTTCAAAGCCAGCCTCAGCAATGGCGAGGTGCTAAGCAACTCAGTGAGACCCTGTCTCTACATAAAACACAAAATAGGGCTGGGGATGTGGCTCACTGGTTGAGAGCCCCTGAGTTCAATGTACAGTACCAAAAAAAAAAAAAAAATTCTATGCTTTCAATTCTGTGAATGTCAACAAAAATTGATATAGATACATTAAAATGGGTTGGAAATAATAATTTAGAGCTTATATATTATTAATCAATACTACTATAGTATAATCATACTGTTATTACATAATTATATGTTATAGATTATAAATTTAAATTTTTCTTTTCATTGTACACAGATGGAGCACAACTTTTCATTTCTCTGGTTGTATGTGTAGAATCACATCATATATGCAGTCAAACATGAAGCTAGGGCTATGATATCCATCTTATTCCACCATCTTTATTGTCCCCATGCCCCCTCCCTCTCCCCTCCTCTTTGACCAAAGTTCCTCCATTCTTCCCGTGTCTCCTTTCCCATTATGGATCAGCATCCACTTATCAGAGAGAACATTCGGTATTTAGATTTTTGGGATTGGCTTACTTCACTTAGCATGATATTCTCAAACTCCATCCATTTACCTGCAAATGCCATGATTTTATTCTCTTTTATTACTGAGCAATATTCCATGGTGTATATATACCAGTTTCTTTATCCATTCATCTATCGAAGGGCATCTAAGTTGGTTCCACAGTTTAGCTATTGTGAATTGAGCTGCTATAAACATTGAAGTGGCTGCGTCACTACAGTATTCTGTTTTTAAGTCTTTTGGGTATAGACCGAGGAGTGGAATATCTGGGTCAAATGGTGGTTCCATTCCAAGTTTTCTAAGGAATCTCCATACTGCTTTCCAGATTGGTTGCACCAATTTGCAGTTCCGCCAGCAATGTATGAGTGTATCTTTTTCCCCACAACCTCGCCAACACTTATTGTTGTTTGTATTCTTGATAGTTGCCATTCTTACTGGCGTGAGATAAAATCTTAGGATAGTTTTGATTTGCATTTCTCTAATTGCTAGAGATGTTGAACATTTTTTCATGTCTGTTGATCGATCGTCTATCTTCTTCTGAGAAGTGTCTGTTAGGCTCCTTAGCCCATTTACTGATTGTGTTGTTTTTTGGTGTTTTTTGAGTTCTTTATATGTCCTGGAGATTAGTGCTCTATCTGATGTGCGTGTAGCAAAAATTTGTTCCCAGAATGAGGGCTCTCTGTTCACTTGTTTCTTTTCCTGAGAAGAAGCTTTTGTTTGAATCCATCCCATTTATTGATTCTTGATTTTACTTCTTGTGCTATAGGAGTCTTGTTAAGGAAGTAAGGTCCTAATCTGACATGATGAAGATTTGGGCCTACTTTTTCTCCTATTAAGCGTAGGGTCTCTGGTCTAAATCCCAGGTCCTTGATCCACGTTGAGTTGAATTTTGTGCATGGTGAGAGACAGGGGTTTAGTTTCATTTTGCTGCATATGGATTTCAGTTTTCCTAGCACCATTTGTTGAAGCTATCTTTCCTCCAATGTACATGTTTGGCGCCTTTGTCTAGTATAAGGTAACTGTATTTAAGTAGGTTTGTCTCTGTGTCTTCTATTCTGTACCATTGGTCTACATGTCTATTTTGGTGCCAGTACCATGCTGTTTTTGTTACTATAGCTTTGTACTATAGTTACATAGGTCTGGTATTATGATGCCTCCTGCTTCACTCTTCTTCCTAAGAATTGCTTTGGCTGTTCTGGGTCTCTTATTCTTCCAAATGAATTTCATGATTGCCTTTTCTATTTCTATAAGAAAGATGTTGGGATTTTAATTGGAATTGCATTGAATCTATATAGCGCTTTGGGTAGTATGGCCATTTTGACAATATTAATTCTGCCTATCCAAGAGTGTGGGAGATTTTTCCATTTTCTAAGATCTTCTACAATTTCTTTTTTAGTGTCCTATAGTTTTCATTGTAGAGATCTTTCACCTCTTTTGTTAAACTGATTCCCAAGTTTTTTTTTGTTTTTTTTTTTGAGGCTATTGTGCATGGGGTAGTTTTCCTAATTTCTCTTTCAGAGGATTTATCACTGATGTATAGAAATGCAATTGATTTATGGGTGTTGAGTTTATATCTTGCTACTTTGTTGAATTCATTTATTAATTCTACAAGTTTGTTGGTGGAATTTTTTGGATTCTCCAAGTATAGAATCATGTCATTAACAAATAATGATATTTTGAGTTCTTCTTTTTCTATTCGTATCTCTTTAATTTCTTTCATTTAATTGCTCTGGCTACTATTTCAAGGATTATGTTGAATAGCAGTGGTGAAAGAGGGCATCCTTGTCTTGTTCCCATTTTTAGAGGGAATGCTTCCAATTTTTCTCCATTTAGGATGATGTTGGCCTTTGGTTTAGCATAGATAGGTTTTACAAAGTTGAGGTATGTTCCTACTATCTCTAGTTTTTCTAGTGTTTTGAACACAAAAGGGTGCTGTATTTTGTCAAATGCTTTCTCTGCATCAATTGATAAAATCATATGATTCTTATCTTTAAGTCTATTGATGTGATGAATTATGTTAATTGATTTCCATATGCTGAACCAACCTTGCATTCCTGGAATGAACCTCACTTGATCATGGTGCACTATCTTTTTAATATGTTGTTGTATGCAATTTGCCAAAATTTTGTTGAGAATTTTGCATCTATGTTCATCAGGGATATTGGTCTGAATTTTCTTTCTTTGATGTGTCTCTGTCTGGTTTTGGTATCAGGGTGATACTCACCTCATAGAATGAGTTTAGAAGGGTTCCCTCCTTTTCTATTTCATGAAATAGTTTGAGGAGTATTGGTATTAATTCTTCTTTGTTGGTCTTGTAGAACTCAGCTGAGAATCCATCTGGTGCTGGGCTTTTCTTGGTTGGCAGGCTCTTGATGGCATCTTCTATTTCCTTGCTTGAAATTGATCTGTTTAAGCTGTGTATGACCTCCTGGCTCAGTTTGGGTAGGTCATATGCCTCTAGAAATTTGTCAGTGTCTTCAGGGTTTTCTATTTTACTGGAGTATAAATTTTCAAAACTAGTTTCTAATTATCCTCGGCATTTCAGTAGTGTCTGTCATGATATTTCCTTTTTCATCATGAATTTTAGTAATTTGGGTTTTCTCTCTCCTTCTTTTTGTGAGGGTGACTAACGATTTGTCAATTTTGTTCATTTTTTCAAAGAATCAGCTTTTTGTTTTGTCAATTTTTGAATTGTTTCTTTTTTGTTTTGTTTCGTGGTATTAGAGATTAAACACACTCCAGAACCTTAAAGAACTGACAGTTTCCAGAGTCTATATAGGCTTTTGTGTGTCTGAGTGTGAGCATGTATCAGCATTTTGATAAGCATTTGAATGCTTGAAAACATATCACATTAATATTTAATGGCCTAGGGGCTGGGATTGTAGCGCAGTGGTAGAGCGCTTGCCTCGCATGTGTGAGGCACTGGGTTCGATCCTCAGCACCACATAAAAATAAATAAAATAATAAATAATAAAGATATAGTAAAAAAAAGCATTTTAAAAAATACTTAATGGCCTAGGTACACTTATAACTAGATAAAACACTTATATATACCTTGAGATGATGA
Organism: Xerus rutilus; assembly: GCA_028644305.1. Lineage (NCBI taxonomy): Eukaryota > Metazoa > Chordata > Mammalia > Rodentia > Sciuridae > Xerus > Xerus rutilus. Next base: position 47,525,733 of record CM053399.1, read on the forward strand.
GCTGTTGTATATAATTTTCCACATCCATCATATTTACATTGAAATGCCTTTTCTCCACTCTGTTGAGATTTAGCAGTTACTCTAGTTGCATGTCCTTGTAAGACAATCTAGATAAAAATTATGATTTAAATTATTCATACAGAAATAAAAAAGCTGAAATTACTATTCTCACAATAAAAAAGATAAAGCTATAATGTGTGTTGCAGACTCAGATCATCACTTTCTCAAGAGTTTATCATTCCAAATCAGTCATGTTCTTTCTGTTCCAAGGCTGAAATCAGCAACTCTGGAACAGTCAAAAGGAGAGCTACAAGCCAGGTGTGGTGGCACACGCCTGTTATCCCAGCACTTTCGGAGTCTGAGACAGGAGAATCGCGAGTTCAAAGCCAGCCTCAGCAATGGCAAGGCGCTAAGCAACTCAGTGAGACCCTGTCTCTACATGTAACACAAAATAGGGCTGGGGATGTGGCTCAGTGGTCAAGTACCCCTGAGTCTGAGTTCAATTCCTAGTACCAAAAAAAAAAAAAGGAAAGCTACATTTGAATGCACACTAGTTCACAGATCTATTTCCCCCCTAGAAAATCAACCCAAGTAGCATCTCCATTACATGCAGGCATTTCTTGAAATACTACTATGTAACTATGTTTTTTTTTAAGGATATATGCCCTAAAAACAAAGTCAAATACATTTTCAATTTCAAAAGCACTTCAAAGCAATGAGAAAAACTGGGCCTAGTGGCAAACACCTGTAATCTCAGCTACTTGGGAGCCTGAAGCAGGAGGATCCTAAGTTCAAGGCCAGTCTGGGCAAACCTGTCTCAAAATAAAAAAATAAAAAGGGCTGGGGGTATAGCTCATTGATGGAACACCTCTGGGTTCAACAGTAAAAAAAAAAAAAAAAAAAAAGAAAAAAGAAAAAGAGGGGGGAGGCAGAGGCAGGTAGAGGGAGAAAGAAGGAAGGAAGAGAGGGAAAGAGGAGGTATGTGCAGGCATTAAGTCATTTAAGTCACCTATAGGAGATAATACAATCAATATCACATTCTGTACTTATATTCAGCACAAGATCATTTTTCTGGATATACTACTGTAAGAATTCAAGTAACAGTCTTGTGCTATTAAAGGCTTTCAAAGATTGCTGCCTATTTTAGAAACTATGATACCATAAAAATTGAAGAATGATGGTCTACTCTGTGGGTCATATAGTGATATGTTGCAATATTCTTATCTGTGCAGATTGTCACTCAAAGTTCAAAAATGACTCAGAGGTTTATTTATATTGTAAAAAATTCAAAATAATGAAGCAAAAATCATCACTAAAGTGATACTACAGATGTCACAGTCTCAAAAAGAAATCTGAAAATAAAAGGCAGAACAAACATGATCCTGATGACTTTTTCTCAAAGATCTGTTAGATTCTCTTTGGTTTATGTTTAAGAAAAATATCTGATTTTATATAACAGATTCTGCCATACCTCACCATTTGCAGATACATATGAAGTTTTTGGTAAGTAAATTTTTATAAATATATTTTAAATGCTTGCTGCTTTTTATCCTCACTCTTAAGGAAATTGTTTCATGTAATCTGATTTCTGGGGTAAGAACTGATCAATAAAAATTATTTTGGGGCTGGGGATGTAATTCAGAAGTAGAATACTTGCCTAGCATGGATGAGACCCTAGAGTTGATACCTAGTATCACAAAATTTTTTTAAAAGTCTAGGGCTGGGGATATAGCTCAGTTGGTAGAATGCTTGCCTTGCATGCACATAAGGCCCTGGGTTCAATCCTCAGCACCACCAAAAGAAAATAAAGAAAGAAAAAAAAATCTATATCACTAGATATTTAGATTCTAAAGTAATATGTTCCTCTATGTCAGATAACCTCAGATTTTTCTTTTATCTTCAGTACTGGGGACTGACCCTGGGCCCTCATGCATGGAAAGGAAGTGCTCTACCACTGAGTTATATCCTACACTTTTTTTGTTTTGTTTTTGCTGTACTGGGAATTGAACCTAGGGGTGCTCTACCACTGAGCTATATCCTCAGCCCCATTTTTAATTGTTTTGAGACAGGGTCTAAGTTGCCAAGGCTGGCCTTGAACTTGCAATATTCCCATATGGGGGCTGGGGGATGTAGTTCAGCCTTAGAGCATATAGAAGGCTTTGGATTGGATCTCCAATACTGAGAAAAGAAAAGAAAGAGAAGAGAAGAGAAAATAGAACAGAAAAAAAGAAACCCCAGATACCTAACAATTTTTTTTCTAATTTATGCCATTTTACTTTCTAAACATAAACCTTTATTTTTAAAAGTGTATACAACAGCTATATCTATGGTAATATTATGGGTCATTTTGGGTTTTCTTCTTGAACTTCTCCAAATTAAAAAAAACAACACTAAAATATTATTAATATTGGTGCTGGGGACTGGACCTAGAACTTCATGCATAGTAAGCACATATTCTACCAGTGAGATATACCTCTATCCCACTTTAAAAAAATCCTAGATAAGGGCTGAGGTTGTGGCTCAGTGGAGAGCACTTGCCTAGCATGTGTGAGGCCCTGGGTTCAATCCTCAGCATCATATAAAAATAATAAAGGTAGCCAGGCACGGTGGTGCACGCCTGTAATTCCTGCACTTTGGGAGGCTGAGAAAGGAGAATCGCGAGTTCAAAGCCAGCCTCAGCAACGGCGAGGCACTAAGCAACTCAATGAGACCCTTTCTCTACATAAAACACAAAATAGGGATGGGGGTGTGGCTCAGTGGTCGAGTACCCCTGAGTTCAATCCCCAGTACCAAAAAAAAAAAGTCAGGCTGAGCCCCATGTTATGTGCCTCTACAGTTCCAGCACTCAGGAAATTGAGGATAAGAGGATCACTTGAGCCCAGAAGTTTGAGGCCAGCCTAAGAAACATAGAGAGATCTGTTTCAAAAAAAGTCTGGCTAAGTGTACAAATATCCTAAGAAATAAAGGGAAAGGCTGAGTTGGTCATGAGTGGTGAACCTGAGAAAGCATGGCTATGATGAACCATGTGCAAACTCAATGAAGACACAGAGAAAGCTTATGTTCAGAGAAAAGGGAGCAGATATGCCACGGAAGAGACCAGCCCCTTGTGGGAGGTGGGAGAAAAAAGAAGTGAGATTATTCTTGATTCCTTTGTAATTCTAGTTCCTGTGAGGACTAGATGTTCAGCAGTTCCCAATCAGGGCCTTACAATATGTCTCTTTTTGTCTTGAGCTAGATTGACTGGTGTTTGTGGGTCTTCCAACTATTATAGCTCTGATTAAAATACTGTCAAACCAAAGTACTTTGATCCCAGTGTAAAGAAAAATTAGTTTTGAATGATGAAAGAACCTGGTACTCTAACATAACACATAAAGTATCAACAATTGTTAATGTCTATATAATGATTACAGATTTATAAATAGTATTCTCATGTGTTACCTAAAATATTAATCAAATGAAAATCTCACTTGGTTATCATAAATTCATGAGATGGGTAAAGCAAAGATTATTATTATTCTCACATAACAGAAAAGAACTTCAGATCCAGAGAAGTAACTTGCTCAAAGTCCCACTGCTACTACATAGCAGAGTAGAAACTCAGTCCTGATCTTTTGATTTTAAATTGTATACTACTTCCATACCCTTGTTTTCTACTTAATTAAGGGTGTTGTACCATGAGGGCAATGACAATAGCTATAGTCTGCCACAAATACCCCCCCAACTCCCACTATTTTTATAGTTCTTACAAGTGAACATATAGGTATTCTTAGAGATTATTTTATATGGGGTTTTAAATTCAGTGCTATTGACATTTTCAGAGAGTAACTCCTTGGTGGTGGGGCTATCCTTTGAGGGACTCTCTATACCCAAAAGTTTCAAGTAGTATTCCCAAAATTGTCTCCAGACATTGCCAAAAGTGCTGGGGCAAAATTGCCTCCACCTGAGAGCCTCTGCTTTAAGTACTCTAGGCCTTTTGTGTTTTATGTAGAGACAGGGTCTCACTGAGTTGCTTAGCACCTCGCCATTGCTGAAGCTGGCTTTGAACTCACCGTTGCTGAGGCTGGCTTTGAACTCACAATCCTCCTGTCTCAGCCTCCCTAAGTGCTGGGATTATAGTCATGTGCCACTGCACTCGGCTACAACTAACATCTTCATATTACAGATGAAAGGAAAATTCTGAACTCTAAACATCACAATTTTTAAAAAAACCTAAAGCTTCAAAACAAGACTATTTAAAAAATAATTTGTTGCTTTATCTGCCAATTTCTTTAAAGTTTAGGCAGACACAAGAGCTACAACTTTATAAGCAAAAATGTAGAAGGACCACAAAGGGATGAGAGTAGAAGTGATAGGTTCTGCTTATTTGCTATGATTCCTTGAGACAGTCTAGCTTTTTAATACCACACACTGAACCCTCAATCTCAATGTGATAGTCAATTGTTTTAGAGTAACAGGAAGTTTTGGTCCAGCATGAAAGAAGAGAAAAAGAATAAATCACAAATACAATCCATATATGTAATTAAAAGTTTTCTATTGCCACATTGAAAATGGGAAAAGAAACAGGTGACGTTAATTTTATTTAACCCAATATAACAGGTCCAAAATATTATTATTTAACATGCAATAAATATGAAAAATTGATGAGACATTTTACATTCTTTTTTTTTTCATAATAAGTCTTAAAAATCCACACCTTAATTGAAACTAGCCACCAAGTGCTGAATAGCTACATGTGGTTAGTAGCTACCATATTGGACAGCAGAGATCTAGTCTGCAAGGAAAAGGACAGAAAGCTACAGTCAAAAAACAATTCTACTGAACTGTCTTCTATTCTTTTGTCTATTGGTACCAATAACAATGGTTTTATGTCTATAGATAAAAAGTAATGAAGTTGTGGGGTTGGGGATATAGTTCAATTGGTAGAGTGCTTGCCTCACATGTACAAGGCCCTAGGTTCACTCCCCAGCACCACAAAAAAAAGAAGTAATGAAGTTGGGCTGGGGTTGTGACTCAGTGGTAGAGTGCTTGCCTGGCATGTGTGAGCTCAGGTAGCTGAGGCAAGAGGAACATGAGTTCAAAGCCAGCCTCAGCAATTTAGTGAGGCCGTAACTCAGCAAGACCTTTCTCTAAATAAAATATTAAAAAAGGGTTGGGGATGTCGCTCAGTGGTTAAGCACCCCTGGGTTTAATACCTGCTACCCCACCAAAAAAAAAAAAAAAAAGTAATGAAATTTTTAATGATATTTTACCTCAGCAGTTCTCAATCCCTCTGTTTCTAGATTCATAAATTAACAACTGATGGAGTTGGGGTTGTGGCTCAGTGGTAGAATGCTTGCCTAGCACACAGGAGGCACTGGGTTTAATCCTCAGCACCATATTTTAAAAAATAAAACTAAATAAACAAAATAAAGTTATTTAAAAAAATTACCTGATGTTAACAGTCTTTTATAATAATAGTATAACTAATAGGTTATGGAGCCTGATGGTAAATTCATTCATTTTTTGGTTATGTCTCACTATACATTAGTTTATTATAAGTACACTATGACTTTGGGCTGGGATTGTAGCTTAGTGGTAGAGTGCTTGCCTTGCATGCGTGAGGCACTGGGTTCGATCCTCAGCACCACATAAGAATAAATAAAGATATTGTGTCCATCTACAACTAAAAAACTATTTTAAAAAAATAAGTACACTATGACTTCCTTTCTTTTCTTTTTTTTTTTTTTGGTACCGGGGATTGAACTCAGGGTACTTGACCACCAAGCCAAATCTCCAGCCCTATTTCGTGTTTTATGTAGAGACAGGGTCTTACTGAGTTGCTCAGCGCCTCACTGTTGCTGAGGCTGGCTTTGAACTCGCGATTCTCCTGTCTCAGCCTCCCAAAGTGCTGGGATTACAGGCGTGTGCCACTGCACCCGGCTATGACTTCCTTTCTTTAAAAATATTCTATTGGGCTGAGGTTGTGGCTCAGTGGTAGAGTGCTTGCCTACATGTATGAGGTACTGGGTTTTATTCTCAACACCACATATAAAAAAACAAATAAGGTCCATTGACAACTAAAAGAAATATTAAAAAAAAAAATTCTATTGTTGCCAGTATGGTAGCACATGCCTATAAGCCCAGTGACTTGGGAGGTTAAGGCAGGAGGATTGCAAGTTCCAGGCCAGCCTCAGCAATTTAGTGAAAAAAAATTTAAAAAGGCTGAGGATGTAGCTAAGTGGTAGAGTGCCCCTGGTGAAAGAAAGAGAGGAAGAAAGGGAGAAAGGGAGGAAAGAAGAGAGGGAGGGAGGAAAAAAGTGAGGGAGGGAGGAAGGAGGAAAAGAAAGTAGAAGAAAGAAAGAGAGGAAAGAAAGGGAAAAGTACAAAAAGGAAAGGAGAAAGGAAGGAAAGGCTGGGGATGTACAGCCTGGTTACAATACCCTGGGTTACATTTCCAGTACTACCATCCCCCCAAAATCTATTTTTGCAGCATGGTGGTGCAGGCCTGTAGTCCCAGCTATTTGGGAAGTTGAAGTAGGAGGATCACAAGTTCAAAGCCAGCATGGGCAACTTATCAAGACCCTGTCTCAAAATAAAACATAGAAAGGAGGAGGTATATAGCTCAGTGGTAGAACACCCCTGGGTTCAAACTCCATTACTATAAAAGAAAAAAATTCTAAAATTCTACTGCTTAAATATCTTATCATTTGGAGCCGGGCAAGGTGGTGCAAGCCTGTAATCCCAGCACTTAGGGAGGCTGAGACAGGAGAATTGCAAGTTCAAAGCCAGCCTCAGCAATGGCGAGGCACTAAGCAACTCAGTGAGACCCTGTCTCTACATAAACCTCAAAATCGGGCTGGGGATGTGGCTCAGTGGTCAAGTGCCCCTGAGTTCAATTTCCAGTACCAAAAAAAAAAAAAAAAATCTTATCATTTGGTAGTTAGCAATAAGAAAACTTAATAGGCCACTGCAAGTCACTGAACTATATCTCTTGTATACAGTTACATGTGTTTCCATTTTAGTAGAATTTGGCTGAGATAGATTTGACACAATAAAATTTAAAAATATTGAGCCGGGTGCAGTGGCGCATGCCTGTAATCCCAGCACTTTGGGAGGCTGAGACAGGAGAATCACGAGTTCAAAGCCAGCCTTAGCAACAGCAAGGTGCTAAGCAACTCAATGAGACCCAGTCTCTACATGAAACACAAAATAGGGCTGGGGATGTGGCTCAGTGGTCGAGTACCCCTGAGTTCAATCCCTAGTACCCCAAAAAATTTTTTAAAAATTTAAAAAATAAATAAATAAAAATATTAAGTCTTATTTTATTCACAAAATGTGAAAATGAATTTTAAGACTTGAAAACTCTGCCAAGAATCACACAGTTTCAAAGCTCATAAACAGAAAACTGATATTATTGTTACTCTGTAGCACCAACTGAGCTATTAAACATATAGACTGGCTATTCAATCATCAAACTTCTATGAGAGTTATCAGTAATTCTTGTTATTTTATTGTTTACTAGTATTATAACTGAAAAATCTCTTGATAAGCCCTAACAGTCTCACTAAATGTTATTAAGTGGTGATGTTAATGCTCAAATTAATGCTCAAAAATGTGGCCCTAGCTGATCACAGTGGCACATACCTGTAATCCCAGCTACCTGGGAGGCGAAAGCAGGAGGATCACAAATTCAAAACCAGCCTGTGCAACTTTAGTGAAAACTTATCTCAAAATAACATTAAAAAATGGCTGGGGATATAGCTCAGTGGTAGAGCACTTGCCAAGCACATGCAAGGCCCTGGGTTCAATTCCTAGTGATGGGGGACAAAAAAAGGTGGTTACTTGGGTGGTTACTAGGGTGTTACCTGAGCAAGGGGCAGCCAATGACTGGACCCAAGGTGAACATTTGAATCAAAGGAAGCCAGAGGCCATCTGCAGCCCAGGAGGCAGTCTGCTACAAAAAGTACTATCAGTTTTGCTAAGTAGGAATAATAATTAGCTTAGCTGGATCCTTCCTTTACAATTCGAAAAAAAACTACAGAGGGAATCAGTTGGAAGTAGAAGAAACTTTTAAAACATACAAATGGCAAAGTATCAAGGATTAGTCACAATAATCAGTGAGTCACAGAGAAAAGATCCACAAAATTCCATGGATGGGACAGTAAGAAAATCACCTGGTCTCCAAAACTGCCTTGGAGTCCAAAACACAAGCTCAGCTGGATTTCTGTGATATTTCTATTTCTCTAATGTACCTTTGCCACCACTAACAAACCTTAGGGCCTGAGGTAATTTGAGAAAGCTGCTCCCTAATACATATACTGTTTTTCTGAAATGGTGCAATTTTCCTGAAAAATAGTGTGTTCTCTATCGTTGCTTAGAAAACGTTAAGATACATTCTTACACAAAAAAGAAGTTTTACGTACCTGCATTTTTTTCTCTTGTTCATTTTCTCCAATTATGCCAGTACCTGTTACACTTTCACTTCCATCAATGGACACCTACAGGAACAAAATAAAGCTTAAAGACATTTTACCTTTTCTTTTTAACAGTGTGGGGATAGACCCCAGGGCTTCATGCCTGCTAAGCAAGCCCTCTTCTACTGAACTACACCCTCAGTCCTAAGTTTTACATTTTGATAATGGTTTAGGTGAGGTGATCAGAATATGGGGATTCAATATTTTCTATTTTCATGTGTGTGCAAACTTCCCAAATAAAAAGTGAAAAAAAAAGAGTGAGTGAGTCACAGAAAAAATTTTAAGAGAGAAATATGTTTGATAAAGGAAAAATAACCACCACCATGCCCTTTTAGAGCTAAGGTTTTGGTACGTTGCTCAGGATGGTCTAGAACTCCAAGACTCAAACATCTTTTTTGACTCAGCCTCCCAAATAGCTAGAACTATAGCCATATGCCATCACATACTAATCAAAACTCAGTGCCCCACCTCTTTTTTGGGAGGGAGGGGTACCAGGGATTGAACTCAGGGGCGCTTAACCACTGAGCCACATCTGCAGCCCTTTTTTACATTTTATTTAGCGACAGGGTCCCACTGAGTTGCCTAGGGCCTTGCTAAGTTGCTGAGGTTTGATTTGAACTCATGATCCTCCTGCCTCAGCCTCCTGAGCTACTGGGATTATAGGCATGTGCCACCAGGCTGGGCACATCTATATTTTATTACTTCTTTTATAGCACCCATCCTTGAATATCTCTATTTGTGAATTACCTGCTAATCCATTTATTTTCTGTTAAGTCCTTACCCCATTCCCTTATTTTTCCAAATATATCTTTCTACACTTCATTTTTAAAAGATAAATGCAGTTCTCTTTGATGCTGAATGATTTTGGTTCTGAATTGCTAGTTTCTTGATAAAGTGTACTTTTGTTTTCTTTTCATGAAAAATAAAGAAGCTGTACCTGTGACAGTACTGAAGTAAAATACCATACCTTTGCTGCATACTGTTCCAAAGCACTGATGGTATCAGGGTCAATTGTGGCATCCCCAGTATGCAGCCCAGCCACTGTCCCATCGGCCTGAATTGCCAAGATGGTGTCAGACTGCGGGACTTGTACTGCATGGTGGATATAGGCTGTTGTGCCATCTTCCAGCTGAACGGCCTGCAATGCACTCTGGTCATAACTATCTGAAGGAGTAGAAGAGACGAGCCTTAAATTAAAGTTTCATAAACAGTTACATATTTAAAGGAAGAAGGGAATGAACTTTCACTGAGTGGTACTATGAGCGTCAGATGATGTGCTTTATGTTATTTCATTTAATCTTCATAAAACTTCTATGAAACAGGTATACTTACCACTCTCAGAGTACAAATGGAAATCAGAATTTGAGATAAGTAAAGTCACTTTCCTTAAGAACCAGGAAATTTTAAAAACCTGACAAGTAATAGTCAAAATCAGTATGTAAAGAAACAGGATTTGAATTCATGTCATTATGACTTCAAAGTCCACGATGTTTACTATTCCAAATGGTTTCTGGCAGCTCAATTTGTGAGAAAGTTTTCCCTTAGACTGTGTGCAAGCCTGGTGCCTGAACTTCAAAGGACAAATACATTTTTTTTACATAACAACACTTTAGCAGATACTATTTTTCCCATACTCCCACTTCTCCCTTACTTCATATTTTCAAAGTTACTATACCTTTGGAGGTATGGTGAATAAATGCTGTTGTTCCATCTTCTAACTGTACTGCTTGACCATCCTCTAGACGCAAACTGTCCCCTGCTCAAAAACAATTGTTTACATTTAGGTACCATGTTTTCCAATATGTTCCAATTACTTGACTTTGCAACAAAGAATCAATTAGCTATTAAATGCATCATGACTACCTATAGTTGCTTTATGAGTCAGTAAAGCTGCTTTGGGAAAGCATTTAAAAGAAATAAAATACTTGTTTTAGGAAGAGAGGTTAAAGTAGGGGAAAAAAGAAGAAAATGAGTGACATGTAGGATTCAGTTCAAACAAAAGACACATTCACCCAGGACTGATACCCACTAATTTCTAGAACTTCTTTTCCACTATCTTTGACACAGTCTTGGTTATGTTAAAATGGTCTTTAAGCCAGGTATGGTGGTGCACACCTATAATCCTATCTACTCGTCAGGCTGAGGCAGGAGGATTGCAAATGAGACCAGCCTGGGCAACTTAGAAGTCTCAAATTTTTAAAAAAGGGCTGAGATTATAGCTTAGTGGGTACAGCAGCCTTGGGTTCAATCTTCAGTACTGGAGGAAAAAACACAGCAAAAAAGGTCTTTAGATCCTACCTTTGGCACCTACTGATCTCCCTTTTCATAAGGCAGACTAGAAATCAGGACCAAATTTAGGTAATAAGAGGAAGCTGGTGGTAGCAAATACTGAAATCAGAGAATCAGGAGGGTTTCCTGTGTTGTATCTTTTTTTTTTTTTTTTTTTTTAGTTGTAGATGGACACATATCTTTATTTATTTTTATGTGGTGCTGAGGATCGAACTCAGTGCCTCATGCATGCAAGGCAAGCACTTTACCACTGAGCTACAATCCCAGCCCTGTATTGTATCTTAAATACTTACTACTTTTAGGTATGGGCACATGTTGAACATAGGCAGCAGAACCATCTTCCAATTGAATGACTTGGCCATCAATGAGCTTCCCATCTGGAACAAAAGATTCAAGCCAATAAATTAGCACAAACAAAAAAATTTTTAACTTTATACAATTTCAAAATGATATCAACTATAAAAACATACACTACTTAAGCTCATGTTCATCTTGATTCTTCCCTCAACGTTCTGAGGCAATTCAATAACACATCCAGTGATCCTATAGAAAGCAGAAAATCCTCCCTCAGCCATCCTTCCTCCCCTCCAATTTTTAATCAAACAAGTACAAGAGGAAGAGTGGCTCATCACAGCAAGCTACATGAATTGAACCTCAAGGTATCTTTCAGAGCCACTCAGAATCAGTGACCCTGACTATGAGGAAGCTAAACAGTATGTCAGTGTATGTGAGATCGGCTGTCACTGTTACTCCTCGGAGATATGCAGACCCTTCTGTATGTACATCTGTGCTCAGCAGGTTCTCATAAAAGCAAAGAGCTTTAGAATTTCCTGAAGCAAAGTAAACACTAACTCAGAGACAATATTATAAAAGCAAAAAAAATGTCTACTCTTATGTTTAGTAAACACATTAAATAATAATCTAAAGTTAAAAAACAAAAGAATGGTTTTGCTAGAAAAAGGAAATAGGTCAGACATACTCCCTGCCCTCCTCTCTCCCACTAATTCTGATACCCTAGAGTATCTTCTATTATCTAAAAGGGTGTCCCAAAATTATCAAGTTATCAAAATTTAAGTTAAAATAATTTTAAATTAGTATAAGCAATCTAGTATCTTTAGGAGAGACTGGGAAAGAAGTATATTTGCTAGGGGTTCCAATTCTAATGTTATAAATCACTGGCACTAATCAACTGGCCATTTATGAGGCACATACCTTTAGAATTGTGTTGTATGTAAGCAGTAGAGCCATCTGCAAGTGTTACTGCTTGCAAGCTTACACCTTCCATATTTTCTAAATTGTCACCATCTATTATAAAACAAAATTACTTTCTTTAGATAACTATTATATGTGCATGCTGATTGATTTTTTTTAAAAATGAAGATTAGGCAAAAGGCAGGTTGCTTTACTTAATTCTTAAAGAGACCAAAATGAAATCTCTTTTAGCATTAACAAAAAAATATTTTCCTGCCCTACTATACCCAGCACTCGCATTAAAAAAAAAAAATGCTCATAATATCCAGGCACACCCATATAATCACAGCAACTCAGGTGGCTGAGGCAGGAGAATCACAAGTTCAAGGCCAGCCTCAGCAACTTAGTGAGACCCTGTCTCAAAATTAAAAAGGGCTGGGATGTGACTCAATGATTAAATACCCCTGGGTTTAATCTCTAATACTAAAAAACAAAAACAAACCTCAGAAAAGCCTCGGTTTATGCTGTCTCTAAGTTACATAGGAGTAAACACAGTGTTATAAATTTCTCTTTAAAATAAATGATATTACCAAACTCACAAGATCCTTTCAAATATGACTGCTCACCTGCCACAGTTACTGCCTCTGTGAGGCATAAGGTAACATGTTGAGCCTCCATTCCTCCTCCAGGAAACTCTGTCATTCCTTGAGAATCCCGGTTTATTTGGGCTAGCAACATTTTCTACCTTGAAGAAAAATACAGGCACTTGAGGATAAAGAATGACACATAAAAAACAAAAGATACAAATATATTTCAGAACCACAAAAAAAATTTTGCAAGATGTAAATGATACATATACATATAAGATGCAATTTCACTTAATATGCAGGGTAAGAGTATTAAAAACTACAAAAATATCTCTTATACCTCAAGAAAGTAGAACTTCTGACATGAGTTAGTAAGGGCAAACCTGAACCAAGCTGAATGGTAAATACACCCTGGTTTGCATTCAGTGAGACTAGAGAGTTTGAGGAATAGAAGTAAAGAAAAAGGTTCTGATATTCCAAACACCACTTCTAAAGTTGCTCTATTAAAAAGCATGCCATTTGCTGGGTGTGGTGGTGCACACCTGTATTCCCAGCAGTCCAGGAGGCTGAGGCAGGAGGATCACGAGTTCAAAACCAGCCTCAGCAACTGAGACCCTGTCTCTAAATAAAATATAAAAAAGGGCTGGGGATATGGCTCAGTGGTTAAGAGCCCCAGGGTTCAATCATTGGTATCCAAAAAAGAAAAAAAGCATGACGTTTCAAAATTCACAATAGTAGATTGTACTTTATTTCCCCCAAGATGAACACTATACATGTTAACTTTTTTTGTGGGGGTGGGCACCAGGAATTGAACTCAAGGGCACTCAACCACTGAGCCACATCCCCAGCCCTATTTTGTGTTTTATTTAGAGACAGGGTCTCACTGAGTTGCTTAGTGCCTCACCATTGCTGAGGCTGGATCTGAACTTGCGATTCTCCTGTCTCAGCCTCCCAAAGTGCTGGGATTACAGGCAGACACCACCATGCCTGACCTCTTATTTTGTATTTTATTTAGAGACAGGGTCTCACTGAGTTGCTTGCTGACTTGCCATTGCTGAGGCTGGCTTTGAACTAGTGATTCTCCTGTCTCAGCCTCCAGAGCCACTGGGATTAAAGGCATGTACCATGGCACCCAGCACCTGTTAACATTTTATTATCCAAATTGCTCATCTTGTCATGGTTGAGAAAAGCAAAGCACTGTTAGACAAATTATAAAATACCTGACACACAACTCAACATTTCTAACAAAGTAGACCTTGTTCTAAAACACTGAATAAGACACTACACATGGATAGTTAAAACATCCATCTCTAGTCAGATATAACTGAGTAGGACTCATATTTATAAAGCACTTTTTGGATCCAAAAAACTTACTTGATAAATGAAATAGTCCTAAGGGAACTATTTGTTAAATGAAATAGTCCTAAGGGGCCATAAAAGCTCTTAGGCTCTTCCAACATGCTCCAAATCCCCGTTATCCAGCAAATTTGTCTGTTTCTTCATGGTGACTATTTAAAATATCTTCCACTTGCTACAAACCTTTTGCTGCATTCCCCATGCCTCACCATCTCACTACCAGCAAATTATTTCACAGAAAATATATTAGTCGTCCAAGAGGAACTCACTACAAACTCACTTATCACTTGACTGCATTCCCACACATTATTTCTTCGATCTTTCCTACCATATTACTTCCCACAAAGTGAGAATAATCCCTCCAAAATGTGGAACTGACAAACTCTCTTCCAAATTGGTTTTTTTGTTTGTTTTTTGGTACCAGGGATTGAACTCGGGGAACTTGACCACTGAGCCACATCCCCAGCCCTGTTTTGTGTTTTATTTAGAGAAAGGGTCTCAGTGAGTTGCTTAGTGCCTCGCCATTGCTGAGGCTGGCTTTGAAGTCATGATTCTCCTTGTCTCAGCCTCCCTAAGTGCTGGGATTACAGGTGTGTGCCACCATGCCCAGCCTATCTTCCAAATTGGATGAACCATTTTGTATTTCCACTAGCAATGTAGGAGGCTTCTGATTTCTCCACATCCTAGCTAAAACTTATTAACAGTCTTTTTCATTATAGCCTTCATAGTGAGCATGAAGTGGTATCTCACTGTAGTTTTGATCTGCATCTCAATGATGGATAATAACAATAAACTGGGCATAGTGATGCACCCAGCAGCCCAGAAGGCTGAGACAGAAGGAATGAAAGTTGGAGGCCAGCCTCCAAAACTTTGAGGGACCCTGTTTCAAAATAAGAAATAAAAAGAGCTGAGGATGTAGGTCAGTGGTAAAAGCCCGCAAGGGTTCAATCCCCAGTACTAAGAAAAAATAGATAAAATAATGCTAGATATCTTTTCATGTGTTTATTGACCTTTAGTACATCTATGTCTACACAGATCCTGTCTCTATTTAAAAATCAAGCTATTAGGGGCTGGGATTGTAGCTCAACGGTAGAGCGCTTGCCTCGCATGCGTGAGGCCCTGGGTTCGATCCTCAGCACCACATACAAAGCAATAGAATAAAGACATTGTGTCCATCTACAACTAAAAAAAAAATTAAAAAAAAAAAAAAAAAATCAAGCTATTAAGGGCTGGGATTGTGGCTCAGTGGTAGAGCGTTCACCTCGCATGTGTGAGGCACTGGGTTCGATCCTCAGCACTACATAAAAATAAATAAATAAAATAAAGATATTGTGTCCATCGACAACTAAAAAAAGTTTTTAAAAAATCAAGCTATTAGTCTTTGTATTATTAAATTGCAAGATTTCTTTATATATTCTGGATATTAATCCCTTATTAGATACACAAATTGCAATTACTTACTCCCATTCTTTGAGTTCCTCCCGGTTAGGGTTTTGGTTTTTGTGGTACTGGAGACTGCACCCAGGGGCATGTAACCACTGAGCAACATCCTCATCCCTTTTTTGTATTTTATTTAGAGACAAGGTCCCATTGAGTTGCTAAGTTGCTCAGGCTGGCTTTGAACTCATGATCCTCCTGCCTCAGCCTCCTGAGTCACTGGGATTACAGGCATGCACCATTGTGCCCCAGCTCCTGTTTAGTTTTGGGGTACAGAGTTGCAAAAAGTGATAGTAAGAGAATTTCTTGAAGAATCTAGATTTTCTTGTTTGAGAGATATCCCTACTTTGAGTCAGCATATCCCATTTTTCAAGCTACCATCTCAGTCTATCCGACTGCCCCCATTTTTAACAGAGTATATCATAAAAGCTGTCAAATATTTATTGGTAGTAGAATTTTTTAAAATAAACATACACACAATCTTGAACCCTAATAAGAAACAGCTAAAAGTCATATTTTATTATAAATGCATTTTATGTGTAACCTTTTATTTTCATTTTTAAAGTGTAACCTTTTAATTTTATTCATGTGAATGATTGCTTAGATGAACTCAAAATTTTAAATCAAAATAAAGGTGATAATAGCAAGTTTATGCACTGAATTTATCATACAGCCAAGAGAAGAAACAGAAAGGTAAAGCTGATTTGCACAGATTAATTCAGAGAATAACTTTTTAAAAATCCCATAATATCCTTTAATCAAACAGAACTACTGGCATTAAAGAACAGTAGTAGGTAATATGTTTTAAGTTTAATCATTAATTTTTTTTTTTTGGTACTGGGGATTGAACTCAGGGATACTCAACCACTGAGCCACATCCCCAGCCCTATTTTGTATTTTATTTAGAGACAAGGTCTCACTGAGTGGCTTACCATCTTGCCATCGCTGAGGCTGTCTTTTTTTTTTTGGTACTGGAGATTGAACTCAGGGGCACTCGACCACTGAGCCACATCTCCAGCCCTATTTTGTGTTTTATGTAGAGACAGGGTCTCACTGAGTTGCTCAGCGCCTCTCCGTTGCTGAGGCTGGCTTTGAACTCGTGATTCTCCTGTCTCAGCCTCCCTAAATGCTGGGATTACACAGGCTTGAGCCACCGCGCCCGGCTCTGAGGCTGTCTTTGAAATCACGATTCTCTTGTCTCAGCCTCCCCAGCCTCTGGGATTACAGGCGTGCACCACAGCACCCAGCTTAATGACCAATTATTTTTAAGATATACAGAGTAAAGTACTTGCATACCAGAGAGGACTGAAAGAGTATCTAGCAAGAACTAGGTACGTCCTCTCTGTGGAATATAACTCTTTGCATGAAGAACAAAAGTAGAAAATATTTCTGCATATATTTAGATTCTTTAAAGCTTCATATTATCAATTTAAACCTGAAAGTGAAAAACTGAACACAACTGCAGCATACTAGATGTACCAGCTGTGGCCTAACAGCTAAATATACTAGAAATAAATTTCAGCACTGTGGGGCTGGGGTTGTGGCTCAGTGGTAGCGCACTTGCCTGGCACATGTGAGGCACTGGCTTCATTCCTCAGCACCACATAAAAATAAATAAATAAAATAAAGGTATTGTGTCTGTCTACAACTAAAAAGTATTTTAAAAATTTCAGCATTTTATTAACTATAAATAATAAGATGCCAAGGTAAAGAAATCAGGCATTTGTTCCCATGAGACAATTTTGTTCCTAATCCTATCTAAACCCAAAATAACTTACCACCACAATTTTACCTTTAAAACTATAAATCTAAGTACATTTTATATGCAAAGGTTTGCTCATAAGAGTTTCAGCACAGATGCACAATAAAAAGACTCCAGGACCTGGGTTCAATACGCAGTACCAACAAAAACAAACAAACCCAAAACTTAAGCCAGGTGCAATGGCGCACACCTATAATCCCAGCACTTTGGGAGGCTGAGACGGAAGAATCGCGAGTTCAAAATCAGCTTCAGCAATGGTGAGGCACTAAGCAACTCAGTGAGACCCTATCTCTAGATAAAACACAAAATAGGGCTGGGCCCAGCATTTAGGGAGGCTGAGACAGGAGAATCACGAGTTCAAAGCCAGCCTCAGCAATGGTGAGGTGCTAAGCAACTCAGTGAGACCCTGTCTCTGCATAAAACACAAAATAGGGCTGAGGATGTGGCTTGGTGGTCGACTGCCCCTGAGTTCTATCCCTGGTACCAAAACCAAAACAAAACAAAAACGTTTTCACCTCATATCTTAACTATTGCAATAATCTCTTTACTGTTCTCTGTGCCATTCTCATCCTTCAAGTCCATAACAGTGCCAGCCATCTTACTCCATTCTGTATACCACTGGAATTTTCCTTGCTTACATATTATAAAATAAATTTAAAAATTAAGAAAAATGATTCTTAAGCCGGGCACGGTGGCACAAGCCTGTAATCCCAGCACTTTGGGAGGCTGAGACAGGAGAATCGCGAGTTCAAAGCCAGCCTCAGCAACAGCGAGGCGCTAAGCAACTCAGTGAGACCCTGTCGCTACATAAAACACAAAATAGGGCTGGGGATGTGGCTCAGTGGTTGAGTACCCCTGAGTTCAATCTCCAGTACCAAAAAAAAAAAAAAAGAAAAGAAAAGAAAAATGATTCTTAATAGTTTAACAAATCAAATATTTTCATTTTTCCTGGTTTTATTCTCTGGTTCTTGGTATCTATATGTACATATATTTTACAGTGTTGAAATTAGAGATATTATTTTGTATTCAGCTTTTTAAATTTTATTAAATTACAGAAATGATCCCTGAAAGTACAGTCTACAGCATTTTTCATTTCTATAAGTTATGCCAGGTTGACAATACTTTTTTTTTTTTAGTTGACAATACTTCTTAATAATGATCATTTTAATTCAAATTAAGGTGTCCAGGGTGTAGCTCAATGGTGGACTGAGCACTTGGCAAAGGATCTTGGGTTTAATCCCTAGCACCAAAATGAACACACAAAACAAATTTTTAAAAATTAATTTCTCCTATGAGCCATTTAACATTTTTCTTACTACATATAAGGTATAGATGATTTTTATTTTTATTTTCCTGGTCCTGGGGATTGAACTCAGGAGCATTCAACCACTGAGCCACATCCCCAGCCCTGTTTTGTATATTTAGAGACAGAGTCTCACTGAGTTGCTTAGCACCTCACTGTTGCTGAGGCTGGCTTTGAACTCACAATCCTTCTGTCACAGCCTCCCAAACCACTGGGATTACAGGTGTCTGCCACTGTGCCCGGCGGCACAGACGATTTTATCATTAAAAATCATCTTTCAGAGCCAGGCGCAGTGGCGCTAACCTGTAATCCCAGCACTTAGGGAGGCTGAGACAGGAGAATAGTGAGTTCAAAGCCAGCCTAAGCAATGGCGAGGCGCTAAGCAACTCAGTGAGACCCTGTCTCTAGATAAAACACAAAATAGGGCTGGGGATGTGGCTCAGTGATTGAGTGCCCCTGAGTTCAATCTCCAGTACCAAAAAAAAAAAATAGTAATAATAATCTTTCAGTTAATATGTTTACAAATACAGTTTTTTGGAGAAGCAGAGTAGATTATATCCTTAATCTCCCAGAGCACATTCCTGTGAACCCAGTTTATCAGGAGGCTAAGGCAGGAGAATTGCAAGTTTGAGGCAGCCTCAACAACTCAGTGAGACGCTGTTGCAAAATAAAAAATTTAAAAAGGGCTGGGGGTATAGCTCAATGGTAGGGCACCTGTAGGTTCAATCCCTGGTACCATTTTTAAAAAAATCCTCCTACAATTAAGTTTAGTGGAACAGAAAATATGAACAGTTTTATAACAATCCATGATCATTACTTATGTGTCTGTGGGTGGTGGTGGTGTACATATAGAGCTGGGGATTGGACCTAGGGCATAATGTATACTAGGCAAGCGTTTTACCACAGAGCTACAGCCACAGCCCCTTTTATTATGTTTTTTATTTTTTGGTGCTTCAGTACTGAGTTACATGCCGGGTCTTGCTAAGTTGCTGAGGCTGGCCTCAAACTGTGATCCTCCTGCCTCATCCTCCCAAATCATTGCTGGGATTATAGGTGTGTATCACTGTGCCCAGCTTGTCATCCCCCTACCCCTCGTGATGCTAGGGATTGAACCCAGGACCTTATTCATGCTAGGCAAATGCTCTACCACTGAGCCACATTCCCAGCCTGCCTAACATTATTTTTAAAAGGGTTTTACCAACTGATTTGCTACCATGCTAGTTTCATCCCCCCTTTCCTGGTATTGGATGTTATGCTAGAATCTGTTTGATTAAGAGAGATGATTAAAGATAATCAAGGAAGGGAAGCATTAAAATGATATGTACCTTAAATGTTTTTAAACACAAAAACAGATTTTTATTTGCCAAAGCTCTTACAATTTTTTTCCTGAGAATTGGTCTATGGACCTTTTCAACATTGTCTTTTTTTTTTTTTTTTAATATTTTGTTTAGTAGATGAACACAATATCTTTATTTATTTATTTTTATGTGGTGCTGAGGATCGAACCCAGTGCCTCACGTATGCGAGGCAAGCGCTCAACCGCTAAGCCATAACCTCAGCCCCTCAGCATTGTCTTTTTGTAGAAAACCTAGTATGACACATTATAGTATGGGTTCCTTTAAAGTAGAGCAAAAACTTAAGATCCTTGCAAAGGAATTCTAGGATAGAATGCTTCCAGATTTGAACATTTCTTCCTTCTAATATTTTACTCATACTGCTTATAGGTCTTCTGACATTCAGGATATTCTTCAATTTGGCACCAACTTACCTTTGTAATTTCATCTTCTATCATTCTCCTTCAGATTTTAACCTAAACCACAGGCAAACTACTAAAAAGCATACACTCAAAAACACATATGTATACATGTTTATATGTATGTATACATCTACTTGTGTGTATATGCACACATCTCAAGGTAAATATTATTAGAGACATAGAGAGGTTTTTAAAAAAAAGTCCTCCTTGGGTGTTTCTGTTTGTTATTTGCAGTGCTGGGAACTGAACCCAGGGCCTCACACATGCTGGTGGAGCACTCTACATTTCAGCTACATTTCTAGTCATCTTCCTTACTTTTAAGAAACTAGTTCCAAACTGGGCATGGTAGCACATGCCTGTAATCCTGGCTCCTCAGAAGGCTGAGGCAGGAAAATTCCAAGTTTGAGGCAAATATGGGCAACTTAAAATGGGCTGGGGATATAGATCAGTGGTAGAGTGCCACTGGGTTCAATGCCCAGTACTACAAAAACAAAACAAAAAAGAAACTCCATGGCTGAAAAAATGTGAAAACGGGTCATCAAAGCACAAAGTACAATCCATACTGTACTTGACAGAAACTATCAAATATTTAAATGCAAGTATTCAACTATGTGATTCTTGGAATTTATCTAACAGTCATAAAAGTATGCAAGGTTCACTGAGGCATTAGTTCTAATAGCATAAAATGGTCAATAATCTCAAAGTCCTCCAAAAGGACATGTTAAATATAGAATATCCAAAAGTGAAATAAGCAGCCATTAAAAAGAATGAGGGGAGGCTGGGATTATAGCTCAGTGGTAGAGCGCTTGCCTTGCATGCGTGAGGCACTGGGTTCAATCCTCAGCACCACATAAAAAAAATAAATTAAAGATACTGTGTCCATCTACAACTAAAAAAAATATTAAAAAAAAAAAAAAAAGAATGAGGGGGGCTGAGGATATAGCTCCAAGGAACAGTGCTTGCCTAGCATACACAAGATCCCCAACATCGTAAAACAACAACAAAAAGAATGAGATTGGGCTGGGGTTATGGCTCAGTGGTAGAGCACTTGCCTACCATGTGTGAGGCACTGGGTTCCATTCTCAGCACCACATATATATAAATGAATAAAATAAAGGTCCATCAACAACTAAAGACATATTTTTTTAAAAAGCAGAGAGTTCATGATATATAATTTTTAAAAAAATGAGATTGATTTTTTAAAAATTTTTTTTAGTTGTACATGGACACAATACGTTTATTTATTTATTTTATGTGGTACTGAGGATCTTTATGGAACATTGAGAAACAAATCCAAGATATATTTTAAGTCAGGGAAAAAGCAAAGTGCAGAGTATACTTGATTACATTCATGTTTTTAAAAATGTATAAAAGTATCAGCACAAGCTTGTGATTACATTTAAAACCTCAAATAGTTTCTACCCAGGAATAGGACTAGTCATTCAGGGTAGAGTGAGATAGAGACTTTTAATTTTTACCGCATACATTCTGTAAGTTAGAAAAAATTACCATGTATTACTTTCACGGCTTGTTATTTTAGTTTTAAAACAAAAGCAGTTATTTATTTTTTACTATACACAAAAGCACTAACAGAGTAAAGAAACATTGAACTGCCTTAGGGACACAAAGAAAAGAAATACTTGAAGGCAGGTGCAGTGGTGCACGCCTGTAATCCCAGCACTTTGGGAGGCTGAGACAGGAGAATTGCAAGCTCAAAACCAGTCTCAGCAACGGTGAGGCACTAAGCAACTCAGCGAGACCCTGTCTCTACATAAAACTCAAAATAGGGCTAGGGCTGGGGCTCAGTGGTCGAGTACCCTGAGTTCAATCCCCAGTACCAAAAAAAAAAAAGACTAGATCTTTATTCCTTTTGCTGTGTCTTGTGAGAGAGAGCTGGCCTGGGCACATACACAGTACACAATGTGCAACAAATTGGCAGTGTCTCACTTTGTACCATATGCTGCTGTGTGTATGTATTGTTTAGTGTCATGAATTTACATGATTCCAACTTCTCATGATTGTTATATTAATACTATATAATGAATTTCTGTATTTTCAATACCGGGTCAACAGCCAGTGATAAATTAATGCATTTATCATTAACTTAAAGACATGTATATAAATAACACAATGTATGCTATGTATGTTATGTCATTTTATGTACAGATTTCAAAATACTAATATTCTAGGGATAACACATTTCTTATATTTTAGAAGTTAAAGAGGAGGGCATTTGGTAGCTTATTAAAAGTCTTGTAGGGGGCTGGAATTGTAGCTCAGGTGGTAGAGCGCTTGCCTTGCATGTGTGAGGCCCTGGGTTCGATCCTCAGCACCTGGGTTCGATCCTCAGCACCACATACAAAGCAATAAAATAAAGACATTGTGTCCATCTACAACTATATATATATATATATATATATATACATATATATATATTTAAATTTTAAAAAAAGTCTTGTAGGTTATTGAGAATTTCAGTTGAGAGAATGGGTTTCTGAGCCAGTCAGAGGTTCATGTCTCAGCTTATAGCTGGACAAGTAATTCTAAAATTCAGCTGGTTCACCTGCAAAATAGGGATAACTGTAGCAACTGTCTTAGGTTTGTAGTGAGGATAATAAGTTTATATACATATATAAAACACTAATCAAATAATTCAGTGCCTAGCCAGTGTTAAGTGGTATATCAGTGGAACTAAAATTTTAAGTAAAAGAAATATAGTCAGGAATGATATGTCTATGTCTACATTTTAATGGACATATATTTCCACAGGGAATAGAGTTGTTACTGCAGGTTTGAAAATGAGATTAGTTTTATGAGAAAGTATAAAGAAAAGTATTCGCTATCTTCAAAAAAATTTTTTTCTAGTGGTGGCACAAGCCTGTAATCCCAGCAATTTGGGAGACTGAGGCAGAAGAATCACAAGTTCGAGGCTAACCTCAGCAACTTAGCAAGGCTCTAAGCAACTCAGTTGAGATCCTCAAAATTATAAAAGGACTGGCAATAAGGCTTAGTAATTATGTATCCCTAGGTTCAATCTAATACAAAAAAGATTTTTTTTTTCTGTTGAGAGGGAGGGTTCTCAAAATCCACCTTTAAAAAAAAAATCTCAATTGACAATAAAGTTCATAATACTCTGTCCAAAAGGCCATTCCTTAAAATACCAATTAAGTACACAAAGGAGCAATAATACACCGAACTTAACTCTTTCAAAAATTACTATGTCCTAACTGTGGGCAGTGACTTTTAAATGGGGAAAGGATTCAAATAGATTTTTTCAAATATATACAATTGGCCAATAATGGACATGAAAAAAATGTTCAGTATCATTAGCTACCAGAGAAATGCAAATCAAACCCACAATAGGTATCACTTCATATCTACCAGGATGGTTATAATAGCAAGTGGTGGTAAAGAGGTGGAGAAATTGGGACCCTTATACCTTGCCAGCAAAATGTAAATAGTACAGCACTTTGGAAGACAGTTTGACAGTTCTGTAGAAGGTTGAACATAGAAGTACATGATACAGCTTAATATTACATGTACCCAAGAGAAATAAACACCTATGTCCAAACCCAGTGTAGTGGCAGATGCCTGTAATCCCAGGTACTCATGTGGCTAAGGCAGGAGGATCACAAGTTTCAGACCAGCCTGGGCAACTTAATGAGGGCCTTCTCAAAGTAAAATTTTAAAAAAGGGGTAAACATGTACTTTGGTGGTAGAGTACCTACCTGCCTAGCATGCATAAGGCCCCAGTTTGGATCCCCAACACTGCAAAACAGTAACACTCCCCCAAATCCCATGTCCACAGAAAAATTTGTACCCAAATGTTCACAGAAGCATTATCCATAATAGCCAAAAGATGGAAACAACCCAAATATCGACCAACAGATTAACGAATAAAATGGACTATGTCCATATGACAGTAAAAATAAATGAAGTACTAATGCATGCTATAACATGAATAAATTTGGGAAATACTATGCTAAGCGAGTCACAAAAGATCACATGCTCTATGTTTCTATTTACATGAAATGACCAGAATAGGCATATTTATAAATCTAGGGCAATGAAAGGAAATGAGGAGTAATAGTTTATTTTTGGAGTGAGAACATGTTTAAAGAATTTTGGTGATACATAAATGGGATTGAAGACGGGCGCGGTGGTGCAACCCTGTAATTCCAGCACTTAAACTGAGACAGGAGAATCGTTGAGTTCAAAGCCAGCCTCGGCAACAGCGAGGCGCTAAGCAACTCAGTGAGACCCTGTCTCCAAATAAAAAACACAAAATAGGGCTGGGGATGTGCTCAGTGGTGTGAGTTAGTGCCCCTGAGTTCAATCTCTAGTACCAAAAAAAAAAAAAAAAAAAAATTGAGATTAATATTTTAAGTATAAGAAGGGTACAACTCTGAATATAATAAAACTCGCTTAACTACACACTTTAAATGCTGAAATGTAAGGTATGTACATCATATCAATAGTTTTAAAAAGGGGGGGTCATTTTTAGACAACCAATTTAGCGTAAACAGTATACTCTAAATATGCTAGGATAAAACTATGCGTCTTACTGGTATTTTTGGGTAATCTCATCACATATTTTTTAAACATAAACTATGTACTCAGTTTTAAAAAAAATTAGTGTTGCAGATTTCACGTTATTTTCCAACAAAACTGAGGACAAAAATGACAACCTGAAATCCACAATTTCTCACCATATTCCCACTTAACTATGCCAGTTGATTTAGACACTTTCAAAGCAAAAGGAGAAGCTAACTTTAAATAACGTGCTGACAATGGTGCCCTTTTACAATACGTTATAATGGGAGGGGAGGTGGTAAAAAACCAAGAAGGGAGGGAACAAAAATGAATTCAAAACTCACAATAAAACATTACAAGGTGTTATAATGATTTGTTCACTCTTTAGTCAAATTCGGGGAAAGGGAGAATGATAAATAACTAATTTCTATAACTCAATGTTAGGATTCAGCAATCTTTTTTTAAAAAATAATAAAGCAAGTGAAGAAAACAAGAAATCTCTCCGCAATCCAAGTGGGAGGAAATTCTGAGTGCAATCCGCAGGCAAGGTCCCGAGAGGGCCCTCGGCCAGCCCGGCCGCAGGCGCCCCTGCTGGGCCTTGGTGCGAACCGTGAGCCGGGCGTCCCGGCCGAAGGAGCTTCGGCTCGGCGCGCCTGGGGACTCCGCGCCGAGGTCAGGCCGAGAAACGCCGCCAGGCTCCCAAGGACTCCACCCTCCCCTCTCTTTCTCCCGCCCCTCGGCAGTCCCCTGAGGGAAACAGGCGGGGCGCGGCACGCTGACACAAAGGGGGGGTTGCGTCCTCAGCTAGAAAAGCTCCGCCGCCCTAGAGTGGCTGCCGCGGGTTATTAATAAACTCCGCTTCTGCCCAGGCGCCGCTACCGAGACGGCCGTAGGATCGGCAAGGCCTACGGCCGAGGTTGAGCAGTGGGAGCCAGAGCCCGGGCCCAAGCGGGCCCGCGCCGCCGCGCTGAGGGCGGCGGCCGGGCGGAGAATAATGCACACTGGGTAAAAACACATTTATATACGAACCTCCGAGAAAATTTTCCAACAATTCCTTCGTCCGACCACCATGCACCAGGACAGGAAACAGCCGCCCGGCCCCCAGGCCCCGCAACCCGCATAGCGTGTCTGAGGCCCGCCCCCAGCCTCCATTGGGCAGGTATTACGTCACTCACTGGCCGTTCCCTGCTTGTAATTGGACCAAATTTAGCCTACCAGAAGGGAATCGCCCCCTAGACACGCCCCAATCCGTGACGTCATCCGAGGTTGGTCTTCCAGCCAGCGCCTGAGTGGCTCGCGCAAAGTGCGGAATCAAAGTTCCTGTGTCTGACTGGTTGGCAGAACCGCTTATCCCAGACCAACACCACTTCGCTGACAAGTTAATTATGCCGATTCCGGGGTCCAGCGGGAGACGCCATTTTGTAGCAAGGGAGGGAGGTTGGTCCTTGTGATTAGCTGGGAGGGAGAAAGGGTGACGGGCGCCATTTTCCCCACAGGGTCGAGGAAGCAGCTTGGGATCTCCCGATGGGCTTGCTGGAGCGAATTCTGGAGACCGGATGAGCTTTGCGTAGCACTTGCCGAATGCTGTACCATTGGGAGGGAAGAGGAGGGGCAGCATAGGACAGGAGGGGAGACCTGCCCGCTCCCCGGGGGCTCTCATTGCTGACTGAGGGCCTAGGTCTTGGGCAAAGGCTGTTCACCCGAGGCTGATGTGTGCTGGTGACTGTTTTCCAGGCCTGCCTGCGCTTCTCCAGTCGCTGGGGGCATCACCATGCGGTGGGAGGGTGAGCCTTATGCGCCGGAAACTCCTGCGGAGTTTGGCAACCGAACGGTGGTAGTCTGAGACTCCTCCGGGAGACTGGACGCATTTGTCCATTCGTGTACTTTTGGCTCAAAGTTCAAAGTCAGCTGAATCGGTGTCGCTGCGTTCTTTTGAATCTTATTTCCCTTTTGTGTGTCGCTAACTGAAAAAAAAAAAAGATTGGGGGAAGCATTCAATCGGGTGCCCTAAACCTGTTAATAGATACTAGTTAGTCGTTGCATGCATAGTACCTCTCATCCAACCCTTTTCTAAGTTATTAGAAATACTAGTCATTTCAAGAAGTATTCAGTAAATATTTATTTGCTTTGGAAACCACGCCGAGTAAAAATGAAATAAAGTATATAGACTCAATATTTGTTAAATCGGGTGTGCCAGATGTAAAATTGATTATGAGGATGCTGGCTTGCTTGAACAGATTTGGGTCCTTAAACGAGACAATAGGATGATGTTTGTTTCTTGCATTTCAGGTGATTATGGAATAGAACGGGGAGATAAGTCAAAAAGATGTTAAAAATAGTCGGCCCTTAGGATAGTTTAATTGTTTTGGTGCACATTTTGAAGTCTGAGGATTCAGCGTTCCCCTTTTCCTAGTTAGGCTTACCTTAACCGAGGCAGACATTTGCACCCAAGCACTGTTAGAAGGAAAATAGGATTTGATTTAAGCTTTAACACTTTGATTACTTTTTAGGTTCTTGTAAGAAAAATGTGAGGTAACATTGAATTAGGTTATTAAAAAGTAGAGGATTTTTCTCATTTAAAAGTCAGTGGATCTGCGCACAGTAGCCCACACCTGTAATCCTAGCAACTGGATAGGCTGAGGCAGGGTGATTGCAAGTTCCACGCCAGCCTAAGCAACTTGGTGAGACCCTGTCTCAAAAAGAAAGGGCTGGGATTATAGCTCAGTGGTAGAGCGCTTGCCCAGTGTGTGTGAGGCACTGGGTTCGATCCTCATCACCACATAAAAATAAAGGTTTGTGTCCATCTACAACTAAAAATTTAAAAAATGGAAAGGAGCTGGGCCGCCTGTAATCCCAGCACTTTGGGAAGCTGAGACGGGAGAATCGCGAGTTCAAAGCCAGCCTCTGCAACAGCGAGGCAACAAGACAGTGAGACCCTGTCTCTACATAAAGCACAAAATAGGGCTGGGGATGTGGCTCAGTGGTCAAGTACCCCTGATTTCAATCCCTGGTACCAAAAAAAAAAATGCTGAGATGCTAAGGATATGAACCCCTGGGTTCAATTCCCAGTACCAAAAATAGTAAATGGATAAATTCCCTTTTAACCAGAGCTCAGCTGAAGGATAAGAGGCTTGTGGGGATAGTGGCACACAACTGTAATCCCAGCTACACAAGAGGCTGAAGCAGCAGGATTTCAAGTTCAAGACCAGACTGAAAAATTTTCTGAGACCTTAAGCAATTTAGGGAAAACTCAAAACCAAAAGGGCTGGGAACGTAGATCAGTGGTGAAGTGCCCCTGCATTCAGTTCCCAGTACGAAAAAGTAAAGGACTGAGGATGTAGCTCAGTGGTAAAGCACCACTGAGTTCAATCCACAGTATCCATCTCAAAACAACAGTCTCACTAAATTGCTGAGGCTGCCCTCAAACTTGTGATCCTCCTTCCTCAGCCTCCCAAATCTCTGGGATTACAGGAGAGCACCACCACACCCCAGCAACTGATTTTTGAAGACCAAACCAGTGGTTTGTCTCCATTAGGAACTGTAGCAATAGATGTGTCACTTGCCACCCATTTAACAATGTTACTGGGAGGATTTGTGGTAATGTAGATACTGTACACAGATAGCACAGTGCCTCTCGTGTTTTTTAGTGCTCAATAAATGTTAGTCTTTTTCCACTTTATTGTTGACAGCAGTGGTACTTAAGTACTTTGACAGCTCCTTTGAGATTCTAATGAAACAACTGAAAAAACATACTAAAACATTGTACTTTTCATAGGGCTCATGGATACAGGGTTGAGTCGGGTTTGTGCCAGGCATGGTGGCACACACCTGTAATCTCAGTGGATTGGGAGAGTGAAGTAGAAGAATCTCAAGTTTGAGGCCAGCCTGAATAACACAATGAGTCCCTTGTCTCTCAAAAAAGAGAAAATCCTGGGTTTGTAGACTAAGACAATTTTCTGTCTAAGCTTTCACACGGTGAAATTATTATTTACATTCCATTTGTCAGGGTTTAATTAGAACATACTTTGAAGAAGCAGGGTCCCCTTAAGTTGCCAATGCCAACCTCAAATTTGTGATACTTTGCCATATCCAGCTCTTTGAGACATGGTCTCACTAAATTTCCAAGGCTGGTCTCAAACTTGCAATCTCCCAAACAGCTGGGATAACAGGCAAGCACCACCATACTCTGTGGAATAATATCTTAATTTACATCATGTTCTAAAACTTCAAAGCCCCTGAAGATCCCAAATGTGTGCCTCTTATCAAACTAGGACCTGATATGTGCTGGGCAAGTGCTCTGCCACTGATAATCTATACCCACACCCCATTATAGGTCTTGGTTTTGTATTGGGGATTTAACCCATGGATTTAACCAGTGAGCTGCATCCCTAATCCTTTTGAGACAAGGTCAGTAAATTGTCCAGGCTGGCATTAAATTTGGGATCCTCCTGCCTCAGCATTCCAGATTGCTGGGATTACAGATGTCTTGCACTGCTACCTTCTTCATTTCTTTTCTTTTCTTTTTTTGGTACCGGGGATTGAACTCAGGGGCACTCGACCACTGAGCCACATCCCCAGCCCTATTTTGTGTTTTATGTAGAGACAGGGTCTCACTGAGTTGCTTAGCGCCTCGCCGTTGCTGAGGCTGGCTTTGAACTCGCGATTCTCCTGTCTCAGCCTCCCAAAGGGCTGGGATTACAGGCGTGCACCACCATGCCCAGCCTTCATTCCTTTTTATTGCTAAATAGTTGTATGAATCTTTTATCAATTGATGGATATTTGATTGTTTCTACCTTTTTGGCTCTTAGGAATACTATTACTGTGAACATTTCTTTTTTTTTGGTGGGGAGGTGGTACCGGGGATTGAACTCATGGGTGTTTAACCACTGAAGCACATCCCCAACAGTCTCCCCCTCCTTTTTGGAAACATAGTATTGTGCTAAATTGCTGAGGCTTCAACTCCTTGAACTTTTACTCAGCCTCCTGTCACTGGGATCATAGGCATTGGCCACTGCACACAGCTGCTTTGGACATTCTGTGCAAGTTTTGTGGACATATTTCATTTCTCTTGGTATGTGTACCTAGGAGTACAATTGCACAGTCATATGGTAACACTGTTTTCAACCTTTTGAGGGAACTGATAAACTTTTAACAACAGATGAGCATTTTACATATAAAGATTGCAATTTCTCCACATCTTTGCCAATACTTGTAATTGTCCATGTTTATTTTTTTCCCTTTTTTTGACAGTGTTGCAGTGTTGGCTATGTTGCAAACCAGGGCCCTCTGCAAAAGCTTTTACACATTGTGGCTGGTGCGGTGGCACATACTTGCAATCCCAGTGGCTTCGGAGGCTGAGGTAGTTCACAAGTTCAAAGCCAGTCTCAGCAACGGCAAGGCACTAAGCAACTCAGTGAGACCTTGTCTCTAAATAAAATACAAAATAGGGCTGGGGATGTGGCTCAGTGGTTGAGTGAGTTCAATACCCTGTACCAAAAAAAAGTTTTTACACATTGTGGAGACTAACCACTTGTGAGATACAACTTGCTAGTATTTTCATTCTGTTATCTTTTCACTTTCTTAAAAGTGTCTTTTGAGCCTTTTTCAGTGGCACACACCTGTTATCCCTGCTGCTCAGGAGGCGGAGGCAGGAGTGGTGTATGTTTGAGGCCATCTGTGGCAATTAATTTCGAAAGAACTTATCTCAAAATAAAACAGGACTGGCGACATTGCTCAGTGGTAGAATGCTTGCTAGTATGTGCAAGGCCCTCAGTTCAATTGTAAGTAACATGTAAAACAAAAAATATGACTGGAACCACAATATTGAAGCCCAATTAATTTTTTTCTTAAGTATGTGCTTTGAATGTAAGGTTTTTTTTTAGTTGTAGACAGACACAGTATCTCTATTTATTTTTATGTGGTGCTGAGGATTGAACCCAGTGCTTTATGCATGCGAGGCAAGCACTTCTACCACTGAGCCACACTCCAGCCCCTAGGTGTAAGTTTAAGAAACCACTGCTTAATACAAAAATCATTAAGATTTATATGTATGGTTTTTCCCACAAATTTTGTAGTTGGAAGCCTTCATTTAGATCTTTAATACATTTTAGTTAATACTTGGGTATGATGTGAGTGATGTGAGCCAAGACTTCTGTTTCATGCTTTTGCTTGTAGATAACGTCTCAAAGCCCTCTATCAAAGATTAGCCTTTCTGGTACTGAATGATCTTGGCACCCTTACTGGAAACCAATTAACCATAAATGAAAGGGTTTATTTCTTGACTCACAAATTCACTCTCTTGAACCATCCTTACACCACTTGCACACTATTGTGATCACTAAATCTACCTTTACAAGACTGTTTTGTCTATTCTGGATCCATTGTATTCTCATACACATTTCAGGATAAGCTAGTTAGTTCCCGCACAGCGGGTAAAAAGGTAGCTGAGATTTTATATGGACAAAACTGAATATGTAGGGGCTGGGGTTATGGCTCAGCGGTTGAGCGCTTGCCTCGCATACGTGAGGCACTGGGTTCAATCCTCCCAGCACCACATAAAAATTAATAAAGATATAAAAAAATAATAGCACATTATTTAAAAAAAACTGCATATGTAGATCAACTTGGACTATGTTGCAGTTTTCATACTATCATCCATTTATGTAGTTATTTCAAGTTTTTTCTAGTTTTCAGTGTTTAAGTTTTACCCTGTTTTGTTGCACTTACTCTTAAGTACTTTCCTTGCTGCTGTAAGTGGAAATTTAGTTTTAGCATAGTGCTATTTAGAAAAATAACTAATTTTTTGTATATTAACCTTGTATCTTGCAACCTTGAAATCACTTTGTGTATGTTATTGCTTAGGATTTTGTACATCACATCATCTGTGAATATAGTTGTACTTTCTTTTCAACCTGGATTCCCTTTACCTCCTCTTGTTTAATTGCCTTGCCTAGAACTTGATTTGTAATGTTGAGTACTAGTGGTACAAGTGAGCATCCTTGTCTTGTTCTTAAACCAGGGAAAATTATTAGTTTATTACCATTAAGCACATTAACATGGGGTTTTTGGTTCATGTCTTTATCAAGTTGAGGAAATTCCTTTTTGTTTGGCCAGGTTTTTTTTGCGGGGGGGGGGGGACATTATACATAATAGTGGAGTCTCTTGTTACATGTTTGTACATGCACACAATATAATAATATAATTTGGCTAATCTGGCCAGTCTTTTAAAAGAAACTTTAAAGGGTTTTGATAGGAAGCATTTAAATGTAAACTCAAATAATATTGAATATAGCTGAAAAACATCAGTATACGCATGGAAACAGAATCTGTAACTATATGAAGGTGAATTATAACTTGTACTTTAAAAACCTGTTAGGAGGTGATGATAACCCCAGACAAAAATTACTGTAAAGCCAGGCATGGGGGCACAAGCCTGTAATCCCAGCACTAAAGGAGGCTGAGACAGGAGAATCGCGAGTTCAAAGCCAGCCTCAGCAACAGCAAGGCGCTAAGCAACTCAGAGAGACCCTGTCTCTACATAAAACACAAAATAGGGCTGGGGATGTGGCTCAGTGGTCGAGTACCCCTGACTTCAATCCCCAGTACCAAATAAATAAATTACTGTAAGATATTAATTCCTCCCATGGTGCTAAAATGAAGGATTTCTGTTAATTTAGGTTCAATCCCTAGTACCATGTACAAAAAAGAACTTCTGTTCTTAGGAAGAGCATTTTCTAGCTTCAGAATCTTATTTATTTAGATAACAATTTGTTCTCTGAAAGAGATTCAAGTATTCCAAGAGTTCTTGACATGTGAGTGAACATACAACCTTTTTTTTTTTAAAGTATTGACACCCAAGTATTATATGGTATTGCAAGGGAGTCCAATCTCACTAAAGGTATAAACTGAAATTCAGTAGGAACACTGATGAGGAAAAGGTAACCTCAGATTACCTTTGCCAAAATTTAAATTGTGTAGACCAGAACTGACAAATTTTATAGCAGATGTTTTTTCATGTACTAGGTGATTCATTTTATAAGTACGGAATGCCTGTTATGCTCAAGTTATTACGTCTTCTTACTGAAGACACACTTTAGTCAAATTCATGTGATACTTCCTCCATTCCCACCTGGTGGTACCAAGGGAGCTTTACCATGGAGCTACAACACCTGCTTTTATTTTTTTGGTACTGGGGATTGAACCCAGGGGTGCTTTACCACTGAGCTATATATCCCCAGCTCTATTTTTTGAGACATGGCCTCTCTGAAGTTGCTGAGACTGGCCTTGAATTTGAGATCAAATTCAAGATCTCAAGGTCCAGACCTTGCTGGGATTACCAGAATGCCACCATGCCCATCACTCTATATTTTCAGATAGGATCTTGCTAAGTTGCTGAGGTTGGTCTCAAACTTGTGATCCTATTGCCAAAGTCTCCCAAGTATCTGCTATTACACTATACTATGGTAATTCTTAATGCCTTTTTCTTCAGGAAGAGGGTATATTTGGGCTGAATAGTAGCATATAGCCATGGGGCTCTGGTTTGGTCACCCTTAATATATACCCTGGTCTCTTCTAGAGCGAAGTATAGCAGTCACTATCTTAATATGTCAAAAACAAATTTACAGCTGGGCATGGTGGAGCATGGCTATAATCCCAGGGAGGTAGAAAGCTAAGGAAGAAGGATTGTAAGTTTGAGGCCAGCCTCAGCAATTTAGCAAGACCTCTCAAAAAGGGGCTGGGGGGGCTGGGACTGTAGCTCAGCGGTAAAGCGCTTGCCTCGCATGCATGAAGCCCTGGGTTCGATCCTCAGCACCACATACAAAGCAATAAAATAAAGACATTGTGTCCATCTACAACTAAAAAAATATATATATTTAAAAAGGGGGGGGGGGGGCTGGGAATGTAGTTCCGTGGCAACTGCACCTCTGAATTCAATACCCAGTACAGGGCAGGCAGGGAGGAGGGGTGTCTATGTATAACTACTTACAAGAGTTGCATCCTCATGTACAAACTCAAACATATTGACCCATGATCTATAAGAAACTAATTTCATGTTAGTTTAAGGAATTTAAGGAAATCATGAAAATTGAGGTATATTTTTGATTCATTAAAAGTTACTGTTTGAACATTAAGTAGTTTAATTATAAGGTATGATGTGCAGTTAAAATGTATAAATGGGGGGCTGGGATTGTAGCTCAGCGGTAGAGCGCTTGCCTCGCGTGCGTGAGGCCCTGGGTTCGATCCTCAGCACCACATACAAAGCAATAAAATAAAGACATTGTGTCCATCCACAACTAAAAAAATATTTAAAAAAAAAAAAAAAAAAAGTATAAATGGAAATTAGTGTGGAACCAATTAACAGGAGACAATAAAACTTGTCTCAAAGACATGACAATACATTCTCTTGAAACAAAACCCCAAATGAGAATTTTCATTCTGTACGTGGGAGTAACTAAAGCCTTTATTAGATATGGTTTTCCAACAACAATGTGAAAACTGAATTATCAATTAAAAGAGCAGTGAAATCTGAAATTTTAAAAAGTAGGCTAGGTATTAGGGGACCAAAAAAAAAGAAAGACAAATACTATTTAATAGCTCCCCTCTGTACACAATGTTGCATATTTACAACTACTCCATTTTTTATATAATATGAAATCCCTTTAAGCAATTTAGGGTATACAGTTGGTGTCCAACTTGGGGGTGGGACAATAGAAACATACCTGATTAACAGTTTTCACTCACAGACTTTAGACTTTTTTTTCTATTTTTTTGCCAAGATTTTAGTAGTAAATCATAAATACATGAAATACTTCACTCCTGTGTTAAAACAGAAAACCAAACAGTGCCAGCAGCAGTGGATTAATATTGGTATATAAGAAAAGCACACCACCAATGGGTTTCCTTAATTATGCATTTTAAATATCTATGTGTATTTCATTCTTACACTTACAAATTTTCAATGTTTTAGACAACAGCATGTAAGTTTGAATCCACTGAGGTGTTGCTTTCAATTTGAAATATTGTGTATACATGTGTATATTAAAAAAACAAAACAAAACAATGTATGGCTTATCTGACAGATGTTTAAGATCAATAAAGGCTTTTTTCATCATGCAATTAGAAGAGAGGGGAGTAAGCCAACCTCTTGACACTATCTTGTTGCTGGCTTGTTTTTTCCAGTGGTTATCAATAGTGGTTTTTGGAGTGAACCATGTGCCTTCAGCTGTTAAGATCAGATACTGCAATCATCAAGAGGGGCAGAGGAGCTGTGCAAAGGGGAGTGGGCAGATGATGTCAAATGATAAAGATGCACTTTGCATCCTTTCTTGGTACTGGATAAAAACAGGCCAATGAAGGGAAGAAATTATAAATGGGAACAAAACTGCAATCAAATCAAGACATAATAGCCGAATTAAGTTCTTTTAATATTGCATATATAGATGTTTAGCCATACTCTAAGATCAACTCTTTAAGAGCAGAACTTTATATCCAATTTACATGCTTCAGATATCATCTTTCTTGTTTGTTACAGTAAGGTCTTGTATCCAAATATCCACTTGTACACTGAGAGCTTTAAGAAAAAACAGAACACAGAGGGAGTTGCCATTTTTTAGCAGCAATGAAATATCACTAACCCCTTTTTACATACCGAATTCAAGTCACTATCAGAGGTGAGTGCACCACAAAGTCACCAGTTACAAAATTGCTAGTTCATTTTTAAATTAATAACTTGAAATTACCCCTGCCCCCCACCCTATTACATCCCTTTTTATAAACAGCAAACATTTTTGCTTTTATACATAGGCTAGCAGGCTTGTTTCAATATGAAAGTGCTAATTCATTTACAGATTTTTAAATCAGTTATGTAGTGCTACAATAAATGTCCAATAATCTACATAGGAACAATATTTGATGAATGAAAATGAAGACTGAATAAGGCTATCAAGATTACCTTATCTTATTTACATATAAAGGATACCCAATGGTGAGGAAAAGACAGAAATCGGACAAATACTCATAGGTGTAAAAATTACATCTACCTTTGAGCTTTATACTGTAAATGAGACATTTTAAATAGTCCTGTAGCCCATGCCTATTTTTTTCCTCAGAAAAAGAAAAGCTGCCTTCATGACATCCCCTCTTGTTTCAGATTTCCACAGTGTCACTTGAAGCTCCAGAGTCAGGATCTTACTTTCTTCAAAAAATAAAGAAAATACCCCCCATGTTAACCCCCCTCCCCACAAAAATCCCTCTGGTTTCACTTCCAGTGCCAGGTTGCATGATCAGGTCCCACCTCCTGGGGTTTTTTGTCCATCTATTGATCGATTAGTTTAGAGTAGGTAACATGAACCAGTTCTGGAACCACTACTAGGAGGAACACAAGCTCTTCACTACAATCACACAGCAGGAAAGAAAGTGAGAACTCAATTCATCCCTGGTGCCGGGCCTCCAAAATTGAAAGAACTTGGCACAACTGGAGCACTGAATTTGTATCCTCCATGCTTCTCAATCATTTTGGATTCTAGAAAACCAATAAGTGAAATATTAGTAGGGCATTCAGTTATCTCACTACTTTGTGGGGAAAAAGGAACTAACGATTAACAAGATAGTAGTTTGCCATTAGTAACCAGGATGTTCCAAAGTTGATAGCTCTATTCTCCCTACAAAGGTATAAGGGGGGAAAAGGCATGTACTATGTAGAAAAGATAATCTGTCCTGTTTTATGCTATAGACTCTTTTATTTTTTTTATTTTATTTTTTTAAATATTTTTTTAGTTGTAGACACAATGTCTTTTATTTATTTATTTTTTTATGTGGTGCTGAGGATCGAACCCAGTGACTAATGCATGCGAGGCAAGCACTCTACCACTGAGCTACAGCCCCAACCTATGCTATAGACTCTTTTAGTGAATTTTAATTTCCCATGGTTAAGGAAATACAAATTTTAAGGTACTGAATCCAGGGGTGCTTATGACAGAGATATAGCCACAGCACTTATATTTTGAGACAGGCACTCACTAAACTGCTGAGGCTGGCCTCGAATTTCAAATTCTGCCTCAATCTCCCAAATTGCTGCAATTATAGGTACATGCTACCATGCTTGGCCTCAAGAAATCTTTAAACACTCCATTGTGAGTCACATGTATAAGAAAGGAACCGTGTTGAAAAGGAGGGAAAAAACTACCAAATGCACACAATTCCAAAATGTAAGATACTTAAAAGCCTGGTGTAGTGGTGTATGCAACACATTAAGACACTGTCTCAAAATAAAAAGTTGGGAATGTAGCCCAGTATAAAGCACCTCTGGGTTCAATCCCTAGTATCTGAAAAACAAAATAAATCAAAATTTATACCTTATCTATTAGAGATCCCATCTTTGACTACAAATATAAAAGTGTCTGGGATTAAAACTGTGGGAGAGCTAGCTCTGTGCTACGCCCTAATGACTAGCCATTATGTAAATAGGAAAGGCACAAAGGAAGGAGGAAATATGTGATTGGTTTACAATTACTGTTGGTTCTGTGAACCTGCAGCTCAGGAGGCTTACGTGCCTTGCCACATGGACAGTTATTGCCTACCTGCATTGTCTGATTGGCCGAACGGCCCTATAAGTTGAATGCTTGTTCTGCAAATACACGAGTACTTGCTTTGACTGGACTCGCGTGTCTGATAGTCTTGCGACAGTGGAAGGCAAGGCTGGGAACGGGCAGCCAGCCAACTCCAACTCTTCCCAACTTCCACTGCTAGGTGAATGTGGGGGTTCCCCTTCAACCCACTGGCTCGGGATGGACTGCGACCCCCGCAAAAACCAAAGAAGCTGGGCATAGTGGCACACGTCTTTTAGTTCCAGCACTTTGGGAGGGTGAGACAGGAGAATCGCAAGTTCAAACCCAGCCTCAGCAATGGTGAGGTGCTAAGCAACTCAATGAGACCCTGTCTCTACATAAAACACAAAATCGGGCTGGGGATGTGGCTCAGTGGTTGAGTACCCCTGAGTTCAATCGCCAGTATCCAAACAAAAAAACCTAGAGAAAACAGTTCCAGTATATCTAATTAAAATATACATTTGCTGGGTGTGGTGGTGCATGCTTGTAATCCTAAGAATTTGGGAATCTGAGGCAGGAAGATCACAAGTTCAAGGCCAGCCTCAGCTACTAAGTGGGGCCCTAAGCAACTGAGGGAGATACTATCTCAAAATAAAAAGGAGCCGGGCGTGGTGGCTCAAGCCTGTAATCCCAGCACTTAGGGAAGATGAGACAGGAGAATCGAGAGTTCAAAGCCAGCCTCGGCAATGGCGAGGCGCTAAGCAACTCAGTGAGACCCTGAGACCCTAAACACAAAATAGGGCTGGGGGTGTGGCTCAGTGGTCGAGTGCCCCTGAGTTCAATCCCTGGTACCAAAAAAAATAAAATAAAAAGGGCTAGGGATGGGGCTGGGATTGTAGCTCAGCGGTAGAGCGCTTGCCTCGCATGCGTGAGGCCCTGGGTTCGATCCTCAGCACCACATACAAAGCAATAAAATAAAGACCTTGTGTCCATCTACAACTAAAAAATATTTAAAAAAAAAAAAAAAAAAAAAAAAAAAAGGGCTAGGGATGTGTTTCAGTGGTTAAGTTCCTCTGCATTTAATCCCTGGCACCAAAAAATAGTAAATCTTGAAATACATTCCAAGTATATATATAGCTAGAAGTATATATATAGCTTTGTGGCAAAGTGCTTACCTACCATGCATGAGGCCCTGGGTTTGGCCACTAATGTGGTGCATGAGGATGAAGCAGGATAAGGGAGTATATTAAAATGCTGGGATTGTGGCTCAGTGGTACAGCGTTTGCCTCACATGCATGAGGTACTGGGTTTGATCCTCAGCATCACATAAAAATAAAAATAAAGATATCGTGTCCATCTACAACTAAAAAAAAGGTTTAAAAATGAAAATGTGTGGAGTTTTCTTTAATACATTTCAGAAAAATTTTTAGTTCACTACCATTTTTGTTTTTAGTACAGGGATTGAACCCAGGGGTGCTTAAC
Source organism: Xerus rutilus (assembly GCA_028644305.1). NCBI lineage: Eukaryota > Metazoa > Chordata > Mammalia > Rodentia > Sciuridae > Xerus > Xerus rutilus. The sequence goes on from CM053399.1 coordinate 47,564,427, forward strand.
AACTGACCCACATCCCAGCCCTTTTTATTGAGACAAGGTCTTACTAAAATTGCTGAGGCTGGTCTTGAAAAATGGCAATTGACCTGCCTTGACCTCCCAAACCGCTGGGATTACAGGAATGTGCCCACATGCCCAGCTAACAGAGTACTGTAAAAAATGTTATTACACTTTTGGGCTGGGATTGTAGCTCAGCGGTAGAGCGCTTGCCTCGCATGGGTGAGGCCCTGGGTTCGATCCTCAGTACCACATACAAAGAAATAAAATAAAGACATTGTGTCCATCTACAACTAAAAAAAATTTAAAAAAAAAAAGTTACACTTTTAAGAGAATGTTCTATTTTCAATCCATCAGCAAGAACTTAAGCAATTTTATTAAAGCTACTACTGAAGAGTAGTCTTCAGTTACACTTAAAAATTAGTAAAATGTAGCTAAAACCAAATTTTCTCCTGCATCAAATCCCTAAAGACTAAATTTATCACTCACAATAGGATGAAAAATAGATTTTTTTTTGATTGACTGACTGATTAACTGTGCTGGGATAAATCCAGGACCCTGTTTATACTAGGCAAATGCTCTACCACTGAGCTATATACACAGCCTGTGTACCATTATATAATATACCTTTTATGTCATGTAAAATTCCTTCATAAAACTTTAAAGCTATATGAAGTCATTAATTATATCAAAAGAGGGATTATGGTTGACTAACATACCATGGGCTGCTCTTCTTTGATCGGCCAGAGTTGCTATGTCTTGTAACTGTTTTCTTTGTTCTTCATTAAGACCATGAGTCAGAGCTTGATACCACACCGGATTCCGATTCTGAATAGCTATCAGAACAAAAACAAGTTGAAAAAAACATTAATAAGAGGGACTGATAGCTTCTTTCTATTCTGTTCTGTCTGCCCCCCAACCCAATACTGAAATTCTCCCCAATAATTTTAAAAGTCATCTTAAGTTACTTATGAAACAAAAGATACAGAGCAAAAGGTTAATACCAGTTCATCTTTTTTTTTAATGTGGTGCTGGGGATTGAACACAGAGACTTATGCGTGCAAGGCAAGCACTCTGAACTGAGCTACACTCTCAGCCCACCAGTTCATCTTTGTGTTTCAAAAATATCTTAATTGTTCTTACGATAATAAATCAAGATGATTCATATACATATATATAGATATAGATATATATTTAGTTGTAGATGGACATAATGTCTTTATTTTTTTATTGCTTTGTATGTGGTGCTGAGGATCGAACCCAGGGCCCCATGCATGCGAGGCAAGCGCTCTACTGCTGAGCTACAATTCCAGCCCTCTCAAGATGATTTTAATAATAAAATTAAGTCACTAAAATATTCACAGTTAAATAACTTGAAAATGTAGATGCAGGAAAAAGGGTGAGCAATACAAAATAAATGCTTTATTTTTCTTCCTCTGTCTATTTAAAAACTTCTCCTCAGTATAACTTGGTTTGGGGTTTATGTCACTGGTAGAGAGTACTTTGCTGGAATATGTGAGACTCCAGATTTGACAAGCAGTAAAAAGAAAGAAAAAGGAAAAGCAAATATACATAGTCTTTCCACAGAAAGGTAACTTTAAAATTCTCAAGTAAAATGACAGTCACACGTTTTTATATCGTACCCTAAAAATGGTTAGTCTGACAAACAGAACAAATTTTTTCCAAATGTCACAAAACCAAATGTTAAAATTTCACAATAGTCAACAACAAAATAAGCACAACATAAATTGATATATAATGGTGGTAAGTCTGAATAAGTATTTCTCTATTTCACACACAAATCTGCAAAGCAAGAGAATGTTTAATAGGTTTTACCCCCCAAAAAATTTCCCTGTAGTGCAATGTGAAGAATGTAAAGCAATATCCACATGTATTAGGTATAAGTATTTGGGAGGCAAAAATCTAATGCTAAATCACATGATTTTCTGTTTCTCCTTTACTTCTATTGCGCAGAGGCCCTGTATTAGAAACTACATTTCAGGGACTGGCCTGTAGATATCTAGAAAAAAAAAAACAAGCCAGAAGTCTCTGGCACCTCACCTCAATCAATTCTTGTTATGTAAGTCAGAAAACTATTTCTGACCTTGCATCAAAAATACTTTGTCTCTCAGCTGGGCATGGTGGTGCATGCCTGCAATTCCAGCACTTTGGGAGGCTAAGACAGGAGAATTGCGAGTTCAAAGCTGGCCTCAGCAATGGCAAGGTGCTAAGCAACTCAGTGAGACCCTGTCACTAAATAAAACACAAAATAGGGCTGGGGATGTGGCTCAGTGGTTGAGTGCCCCTGAGTTCAACCCCCAGTACCAAGAAAAAGTCTTTGTTTCTCTGTGTACAATGAATCAAAATGCATTCTGCTGTCATGTATACCTAAGTAGAATTTAAAAAAAAGTTTGTTATGGGCTTGGAAGAGTAAAACCTTGGTTAGCAGAGAATTTATTCCATATCAAAGTTCCTATGTAGGAATGTTAAATAACACCAGATAGCCCAGAGAGCAAAGGGGTTTCAAATATAGTGGCAATTTATCCCCACTGCCACCCCTGCAGCCACCCCACTATTGGGCATTGAATCTAGGGTTGCTCTACTACTAAGCAATATCCCCAGCATTTCTTATTTTTTATTCTGAAGCAAGGTGTTCTTAAGTTGCTCAGGCTACCCTCAAATTTTGATCCTCCTGGGCTGGGATTGTAGCTCAGCGGTAGAGCGCTTGCCTCGCATGCGTGAGGCCCTGGGTTCGATCCTCAGCACCACATACAAACCAATAAAATAAAGACATTGTGTCCATCAACAACTAAAAAAATATTTTTAAAAAATAAAAATAAAAAAAAAATTTTGATCCTCCTGCTTCAGCCTCTCAAACAGCTAAGACAACAGAACTATGCCATCAACAATTTAGTTTCATAAAATGGGTGATGGACTATTGGTTTTATACCTTGAAATTCAAGGAAAAGATATTAACCAAAAATAGCACCTGGTATTATAGCCGCATATAACTGTGATATATCTAGACCTCCAGGAGAAATCTACCACTACATTCAAATTTGGTAGGTTAAGTTAGCTGTTTGAAGCTTAAACCTTATTACTTAAAATTACAAATTCAGTAGTAGTAGAATGAATTGATTAACAGATGCAAAAATACATAAATACTGAATAAACATGGAAAAACAACTGAGGAAAATTGAAAGACTGGGAATCAGAAGAAAGAGGAATTGTCACTGTATTTAACTTTTATGAACTACACTATTTCCTAAAATGTATATATTTCAAAATTATAAACTAAATGTAAAAACAAGAGCATAAGGAAAGAATACCCAGCAGCTTCATGTCAACATCATAAATAATCTTGGTTACTTTATTTAATCTCTTCTTTAATGGACAGACCATTTAATGAAATGGTTCTATTAGTGATAAGCTGACTTACTTTGAAATATAGCTTTAAATATTTGATACTCATCAACAGGGTTGTCTTCATCATCAATGATTGTGGAATAGCCTTCCAGGGCAGTCTCCTCTGCATCATCTTCTTCCCAATCTTCATCATCTCCATCTTCACCTGCTTGCTTAGCCAGAATTTCCAAATATTCTTGCCCATCTTCATCAATATCATCTTCATCACTCCCTAGTTCCTCTGCCAAGTCATAAATATAACACTGAAACAGTTTGTTGCACAAAGTGACAATACCTTCCCATTCTCAGCAAATTATAATTTATTAATAAACTCAAGGAAAAGTTCCAGGAATTGGTGTTTAAACACACATTTCACAATAGATAAAATGAAAACTTCTCATGGATGTCCAAGAAACCCAACCATGACTTATTATTCTAAACACCAGAGTTGATTTTTATGAGGGGAGTGGGTGGTACCAGGGGTTGAATCCAGGGACACTTTACCATTCAGCCACATTTCCAGCATTTTTTTTTTTTTTTTGAAAGGGTCTTGCTAAGTTGTTGAGGCTGGCTTTAAACTTGCAATTCTTCTGCCTCAGCCTTTGAGAGGCTGGGATTATAGGTGTGAGGCACCACGCCCTAGGTTTGATGGAAGATTGCATGTTATAAGATTTAGCCCCTGGTATGCTCTTGGCCTTGTAGTATGTAAATTCAAACTAAATACCAATAATAACATTATATAGTTTGAGTTATACCCATAGACTCTTGGGGTGGGGGGCAGTGCTGGAGATTAAACCAAGGAGCTCAGCGAGGTGCTGTACAACTGAGCCACATCTCCAGCCCCACCCATTGAAACTTTTCTGAGATTTAAAAAAAAAAAAAAGGCCGGTCTCATTACCAGGCAATGTGGCACAGGTCTGTAATGCCAGCAACTCGAGAGGCTGAGGCAGGAGGATCACAAGTTTCAGGCTGGCTTTAGTAACTTATGGAAACCTTGTCTCAAATAAAAAGGGCTAAGAATGTAGCTAAGTGGTGGAGTACCCCTGGGTTCTGTTCCTGGTGCTGACAAGGTATTAAAAAAAAAAGACTGGCTAAGTTAGTAAATGCCACAAAAAGAAAAAAGAAAAGAAACTGCAATACTGTTCTTACCTGGAATCAATTGCAGTTATTTCTATTAATCATCATTTGATCACTTATGCATTCTTTTATTCCAAAATGTGTTACATGTGAAATGTTTAGACAACAATTAATTTCATATTGCAAACACACTTAGGCTTAGTACTGACAGATGATAATGGGATGGTTATTTGCAATAAATTCAAACATTAAAAATCTTTTAATACTTACTTTAACAATACGTGTATGTAACTTCAAAAATATCATTAAATGTTTCTATTGTGTTTTGTTTTGGAGATTGCATCTTCTTATGTTTCCCAGGCTGCTTTTGAATTTGTGGACTTAAGTGATCCTCCTGCCTCAGCCTTCTGAGTGGCTGAGACTATCAAGAGGGGCTACTAAACCAACCTTAATCCTATTAAATATTACTAAATGCCAAGTGCCAAGAACTATTTTATGTCTTGAATTCTCTCATGTAAGCTTCACAACTTATTATTAATACAATTATGATTGTAAGATAAAGTTAATGGTAGAACCATTTTATTATCTTACAACACCTCCTCAACTCTTAAGGGAGTTCTCTCCCACATGAACTCAGCACATTGATTCAACTTTATATAGTACTGTTTGCTTTTTAAGTCTTAGGATATAAAACTTTTGAAGAAAAGCATAACATTCATCTTTTCATCTGTTGTGCCAAACACAGAGTAAACAGATCTTTTATTGATTGTATACTATAATCCCTGGAACTGTGTAGGAAACATAGATGATAATTCTGCCTTTATAGCCTTTGCTACTCTCCTGAGGAGATAAGAAGTCTTTCTATGAATGAATGAACATAAGAGCACCTGGCTATCATCCTATATTTCTTTGTGAGAACAACTAGAAAAAAGTTAAGTCCAGGAATTTTTTAATTAGACGCGTTGGCCTGAAATTCACCACAAATCCCTTACCGGTTTCATCATCATCTTCAGCTTCATCATCATCATCACTGTCGTTTTCATGTTCTGCATGGCAGGCGTATGCTCTTTTTAATCCATTAAACAAAAGGATAAAAGCTGGCAGAATCTGTCCAGAAACCTGATTTAAAACTTGTGGTATCTGTTCCATATCAATAAGGGCACAGAGGCCAAGAACACACATCTTTCTGTCATGAAGCCTAAAAAATAACATAAAATAATTTCCCTCTATTTTCTTAAATAAACAGAGTTCTTCATAAAGGTCCAATTCATGTTACTTACCCCAAGAAACAGTCAACATCATTAAGCCACTGTGTAATAAAATGATTTGTAACTGGTTCAACATTATTAGGGAAGCGAAGGTTTTCTAACGTATTGAGTAGTAGGTGTGGATTATAATACAAAGCTGCAATTGCAACTTGTAGGCACATTGTTCGAAGTTCACTTGTCTTAACCTCTCTTGTCAGTCTCTCTAAAGCTGCCTCCACGAATAAGGGAATGCACTGTAAAGAAAGATTACAAGATAGTCCAAGACTGAAATTAATAGCATCCTAACTATTCTATCCATATTGACTGAATTGTTGCCTCAACTAAAGGCAACAATTTAGCCCCATCAGATGACTAACATTTATTGTTGAGGCATTTTGCTGGAAATATAATTTTGAAGAATGGCAAGTGTTCCCTATGCTATCAAAACCTCACCACAGTATCAATCACAAATTCACAATGTTCCTGTATTTAAACTGACCACAGAAATTTTATTATTAAAGCTGTCAGAAATCTTAAGCCAAAGCTTACCTGGAATAACAAAGTACACAGGAAACCTCAATACTCATATTTCCAACATATTAAATATAAGATAATGTAGTATATGTGGATTAAATTTTACACCAACAGTGTAAATACATGCTGTGTATTAAAATATACAGTAAATGCCCAAAGGAGGAGGGAAAAAAATCTAAAAGAATTATTCCCTCTCTGAAGTTCCAAATAGAAGCATTAAAAGTTAGCCTTGCGCTAGGGATGAAATGAAGTTCAGAGGTAGACTGCCTAGCATACATGAGGCTCTGGGTGAAATCTCAGCAATCCACACACAACTTCACTGACCTGGTCGATGCCACGTCCTTTGCATTGTAGAATGATGACCTCTAACAATTTTGCTGCATGACATTCTGCATCTTCTCCTGCAACTCCTGTAAGAACCTGATCAACAAAGAATATAAATTCCATGAAGGTTTGATAAAAATGTTCCAATCAGAAATAATTCCCTATACTTCCCTTTGTATAAGCTCAGAGTAGTGCTTAATATATTCTAATATGAATGACTGCAATGTTCACTGTACAGACTAAACTAAAGAATCTGTGAGGACTTAGAATTGTGTGTCAGGCAGTCTAGCCTTCTGGTATCCTGGTCTTAGTGATCAAAGCAACTATCCTGAAATGCCATTCTGGATTAAAGCAGGCTGCCAACCATATTAACTTCTCACACAAAGGTAGAAGCTAAAACACGCTGACATTTGTAGTCAAAACGATTATCTAATAAAATAAAAAAGGATGATTTGAGGTGCTGTGGAATGGAGAGAGGAAGAAACATCCTACTTATGGCAATCATTAGATCTATGAACCCTAGACAAGAAATAAAGATGTGGACATGACATGCTACTTAACATTAGAAAACTGTAAACGTTAAGGATAAGTGTTCTGGAATAACAAAGTAGATGGTAGGGATATATCTCTGTTCCCATAGTACTAATATATATTAAACAACATAATTGGCAAAAAATGAATAACATAACTAAAGAATTACTTTATGGGGCTGAAGTTGTGGCTCAGCGGTAGAGTGCTCACCTAGCGCAGGTAAGGCACTGGGTTCAATCCTCAGCACCGCATAAAAATAAATAAATAAATAAATAAATAAAAATAAAGATATTGGGCTGGGGTGAGGCTCAGTGGTAGAGTGCTTGCCTAGCATGCGTGAGGCACTGGGTTTGATTCTCAGCACCACATATAAATAAAATAAAGGTCCATTGACAACTTAAAAAAAAAAAAAAAGATACTGTGCCTGCCTACAACTAAAAAAATATTTTAAAAAGACTATTATTGGGGGCTGGGATTGTGGCGCAGTGGTAGCGTGCTCGCCTAGCATGCATGAGGCACTGGGTTCGATCCTCAGCACCACATAAAAATAAAATAAAGATATTCTGTACACCTACAACTAAAAAAGTAAATAAATATTTTTAAAAAAAAAAAAAAAAAGACTATTATTGTATAAACAAGAGGTCAAAAGGGAAAGGTATTAGTAAAGACAGCATATCTAAAACCTCCTGGGACAAAACTTTTCCCCTTTACTAAACGACATTATCACTATGTTGTTGCCCAAGCTCGCCTGGAATTCACAGACTCAAGCAATCCTCCTGCCTCAATTTTCTCAGAAACTTGAATTACATCCATACGTGGCAGCAAAACCATTTTGTACTGCACTGCTACTTCTCAACAAAAACTGCTAAAAATTCAAATAGTATGAATTATGTCATTAGACCCCCATTCAAACACCTATCTCCCCAAACTGTAAGAAAAATGTATTCCCCAACCCCTTATTAAAACATTAGTTTTTTTTTTGGTACCAAAGACTGAACTCAGGGGCACTCCACCACTGAGCCACATTCCCAGCCGTATTTTGTGTTTTATTTAGAGACAGAGTCTCACTGAGTTGTTTAGCACCTCACTATCGCTGAAGCTGGCTTTAAACTCACAATTCTCCTGTCTCAGCCTCCAAAAGTGCTGGGATTATAGGCCTATGCCACCACGCCCAGGTAGATTAGTATTTTTTTTTTTTTAAATAGTAGCATTCAGTAGGATAAGGTGGCATGCCCCTGTAATCCCAGCACTTTGGGAGGCTGAGACAGGAGAATCACGAGTTCAAAACCAACCTCAGCAATGGTGAGGTGCTAAGCAACTTGGTGAGACCCTATGTCTACATAAAACACAAAACAGGGCTGGGGATGTGGCTCAGTGGTCGAGTACCCCTGAGTTCAATCCTTGGTGCCAAAAAAAAAAAAAAAAAAAGCCAGCCTCAGCAAAAGCGAGGCACTAAGCAACTCAGTGAGACCCTATCTCTAAATAAAACACAAAATAGGGCTGGAGATGTGGCTTAGTTGTGGAGTGCCCCTGAGTTCAGTCCCTGGTAGCCCCCACACACACAAAAAAAAGTAGCATTCAGCATGTTTGTTCTTTCATTTCTCAAGAAAAGCCAAAATACATTTGACTTTAAAAAACAAAAACTCAGATTTTACAATCTTGCAATTTCCTAAATACTTTCTACCCTCCAGAAACCCGCAATTTCCAAGTATTTCTTTCCTTTATAACATCTCTCTCCAACTCGAAAATATCTATGTCTATTCTTGATCCTTTCAAAATATCTTAAGCTATTGATTCTTTCCTTCTTTAGTTTCCACAGAGCTAGGTAAACTTTAGACACTCTAAAAATCAAAACATTGGTAACTCCAAACAAATGTCAGAGGCCAGACGGAAGACATGTGCATGCTAAATAAGATTACTGGGCAATGTAGGAACCAAAACTTTTTAAAGCTTTTTTCAGGGAGTAGAGGTGTGCTGAGGATTTAACCAAGGAATGATTTGCCAGTAAGCTACACACCCCCAGCCCTTATTTTTTATTTCATTAATTTGTTTAGGGCCTTACTAAGTTGCTGAGGCTAGCCTTAAACTTATGATCCTCTGGTTTCTGCCTCCCAAGCTGCTGTGATTATAGATGTACACCAACATGCATGAGTATTCATGACTTTTAAAGCCCTTCATTTTGTCAGGCACGCATGTTCTCCATATATATCACAATGTGATACCACATGTATCCTCATAATTATATGGGAGCAAACTAGTAAGATCTACTATTATCTTAAAATGACCTACCTTTTTGCACATACTGTATATCATCTCAAGATACTTCGTATCAGACAGAAGTGTGTCTGTATCAACTGTTACATAATTATGCAGAAGAGGCATCATGTCTGTATTAATAAAAAGTATCAGTTATACATGTTTGCTAATACAAATGCTGTACCTTTGCTTCTGAAACTTTTTTCCATAGAAAAGTTTGTTGGATCAGTTCATCTCTATAATTCAGTATTTTTTTTTTAAACTTCCAGTACTGGGGATTTAACTAAAAGGCATTCTAAGCTAAGTCCATTACATCCACTAAGCTACATCCCAAGCCCTCTTTGAGTCAAGGTGTCCTAAATTGGTCCAGGGTAACCTAAAATTTGTCACAACTGGCCTCAAACTTGCTATCTTCCTGAGTCAACTATCTGAGTCACTGGGAATACAAGTAAACATGATGATACACATTTTCTTTCTTTCTTTTTTTGGTACTAGAGATTGAACTCAGGGGCACTCGACCACTGAGCCACATCCCCAGCCCTATTTTGAGTTTTATGTACAGACAGGGTCTCACTGAGTTGCTTAGCGCCTTGCCATTGCTGAGGCTGGCTTTGAACTCGTGATTCTCCTGTCTCAGCCTCCCGAAGTGCTGGGATTACATACAGGATTATGCCACCGCACCCAGCTCATGGTACACATTTTCTATCATTCACTTTTAATTAAGATGTATTCAGTGTTAACACAGAAAATAACCTATTTTCAAATTCAATCACTTCATATTTAGTAGTAAAACATAAAGATCACACACGTAAAATTATACATAAAATAGTTACGGAGGCATTAAAAAAGCAGACCTAAAGTCAAAATACAAAACAGAAACCAATACTATGTATTGTCCTTGAGCATTAAGTACTAATGATAGGGCTGGGATTGTAGCGCAGTGGCAAAGCGCTTGCCTCGCATGCGTGAGGCACTGGGTTCGATCCTCAGCACCACATAAAAATAAATAAAATGAAGATATTGTGTCCATCTACAACTAAAAAAGTATTTAAAACAAAACAAAAAAAAAGTACTAATGATAACTTACCCAAACAATGAAGAAGTTGGAGCATTTGGAAGTATATAACCAAATGATAAGCTATAAATGAATCAAAACAGGAGGAAGAGGTAAAACCTTCAGTATTTTCATGCTATTTTGACTTACCTGTAAAGTAATCAAAGCCATCTTGCTGAAAGACCTCAAATACAAGGGGCAGCAGCTGCCACATCTGTGGAGACACTTGTTGACATGTCAAACTATGTGCCAAAGAGAAGATCTCTTCATAGAATTCTAAAAGAGAATACTGAGTCATTAGGAAAATGTTTACCAATGTGAATGGCACTAAATTCTTAGCACAATATGAGGAATGATACCTAAGACATGCTGTTGTAAAACAGTACCAATGACCTGTAAGCAGATCCCCTCAAGCTGCTGGGTTATCTAAAAAAGAAGGGGGAAAAAAATCATATGGAATTGCAGCACACTGAATAAATCATTAAACTAATATACTGTAACCCACTACATTTCTATATGAAACACACTGTTAAATCATTTTTTCTGTTATGAAATAATATCCATATTGTGAAATTATAAGCCAATCTGAGATTGAATTTAATGAAATATGAAAAAAAATAGCTTGATTAGTTTACCAAAAAATGAGAGGCAAAATTTACATACCGGGGAACCGCAATATGACTACTGTGAAGACAACATATAGTTTTTGATTTTTTTATTCCTGGGGATTGAACTCAGTTGTGTTTAACCACTGAGCCACACCACCAGCCCTTTTTATATTGAAGATAGGGTGTCTCACTAAGGTGCTTAGGTTCTCACTAATTACTGAAGCTGACTTTGAACTTGCAACCCTCCTACCTCAGACCCACCTTCTTGAGTTGCTGAGATTATAGGCATATGCACCGCACCTGGCACCTGCAGGTTTTCTGTGTGCATTAAGCACGGACTTCTTCAGTCCAGAGGTAACTGAAAAGTCACTGGCAGTCACTTATAGAGAAATAATCTGATGGAAGGCATTGTTCCTACCAATCCCAATCAATTATTTTGAAGTCACTGCTGTTTTTCAAATTATATTAGTGAGTCATGGAAATGAACTCAGGCCCTAAGAATAGAAAATTACCAATTCCTTATTAAACTTCAGTATGGTCTTCAATGGGACGACAAATCTATGACAGCCACCAGAATATTAAAAGAACATTCTGAAGATTAAGATATTTTCCCACTAATTGAATGTAGGTGATAAGCTGAGCATAGTGGTGCACACCTGTATTCACTGAACTCAAAGAGTTAAGGGAGAAAGATCCCAAGTTCTAGGCCACCCTCAGCAACTTAGCAAGACCATGTCTCAAAATTTTTAAAAAAGCCTGGTACGGTTGCACATGCCTATAATCCCAGCGGCTCTGTAGGATGAGACAGGAGGATCACAAGTTCAAAGCCACCCTCAGCAAAAAGCGAGGTGCAAAACAACTCAGGGAGACCCTGTCTCTAAATAAAATACAAAACAGTGCTGGAGATGTGGCTCAGTGGTCAAGTGCCCCTGAGTTCAATCCCCGGTACCTCCCCCAAAGCCCCCCACAAAAAAAGTTTTAAAAAAAGAACTGGGCACATAGCTCAGTATAGAGACCTTGGGTTCATTCCTAGTGCTCATCCTTCTCAAAAAAAAAAATAAACCAAAGGAAAAAAAAAAAGCAACAGCAGCAGAATATCCATTTTAAATACATCTTCAATTCCTCAAAATAATCTACTTGTTAAAGCAGTTATAGGATTTCTGATGTCTTCTATGTTCCATTATAATAGGGAATAGAAAAATAGTTTATTGAAAATCTCAAGCTGCAAAAGGCAATGTATAGAGATCTGAAAACACAGCTATGAATGAATAAGATGACCTATATAAACATCTACACTAAAATTTATTCCTCCAAATACATGACAGTGATTAATTCTAGTGGACAGATAGAAGGAGGCAAAGGAGATTAGGAAGCAGTCCTCTGAGGGTTTCAACTACATCTAACTGAAATTGTTGGGTCTGTAGGTAAGCTAACTGACAGATAACATGCCTTGCGTACACAAGGTCCTGCATGCAACTGTATTTACCACACACACAAAAAAATGATTAAATGCAATAAAATTTTGTAGTGATTAGGTAGTATCAGCTATAGTATTCTCTATGTTTATATTTTTCTGTATGTTTGAAATAATTCAATTTTTAAAAATCCATGATTATAGTTCCCTTACTTTTCTAAAAGACAACAGGGGAAAAAAACATAAGTAGGAAGATCATGGTGATGCTTGCAAAACAATGTGAATGCATTTGATACCAGTAAACTATACACTTAGTACTGGCTAAGATGGCAAATTTTATGTTGTATGTATTTTACCAAAACTTTTTTTCTTTTTGATTCTGAAGATTATTTATAAGAAACAAAAGAAAGCTAAAAATATAAAGTCAAAGTAGATGAGATGATTAGAGACGTGTCAGGTCACAGTCCTCCAAAAATCATAGCACACTCAGTATAAAATGACAGTGCATAAAACCTGTGCCACAATAAATCATTTTCTTACCTCTTTATGATCTTCAACTACACTAAGAAGTGTATCGATCGTATTGAGAATCCCCATAGCAGTAACTGCCTTGTCATCACTTCCTTCTTCATCTGGACCAGTCTGGATTACTTGGTTAAACGTCATTGCCTAGAGCCAAAAGAATGCAACTTAGGTTTGTCAATTAAACACCATAAACATGTTTTGGTCTAACACTATTTTACTTTTAGAGTTTTTTTCCCCCTCCCATCCCACCTTGCCCTGCCCCCAACACTTTTATTTTTAAAATGTGCTCATTGGGAAAGCAGAAGAAATCAATGCCTCCAAATTAATGAATAATTAAGACTGTGGGCTTTGTACTCAAAAGGTTCTGCTCATGGAGTGAGCTGAAACAAGCTTACTTAAACTCTTTCTAGACTTTGCCTGATGTATCAATTAGGAGAGTTCATAGAAATACTGTGACGATTAAAAGGGACAAGTGGCCAGGTGTAGTGATACACGCTTGTAATTCAAATGACTGAGGAGGTTGAGGTACAAGGACTGCAAATTTGAAGGACAGCCTAGCCAACTTAACAGGCCCCCATCTCAAAAATGAAATAAAAGCTGGGCACAGGAGCGCATGCTTATAATCCCAGTGACTTAAACTAATGCAGGGCCAGGCACGATGGCGCACACCTATAATCCCAGCACTTCGGGAGGCTGAGGCAAGAGAATTGTGAGTTCAAAGCCAGTCTCAGCAATGGCAAGGCACTAAGCAACTCAATGAGACCCTGTCTCTAAATAATGTACAAAATGGGGCTGGGATGTGGCCCAGTGGTTGGGTGCCCCTGAGTTCAATCCCAGGTACCAAAAAGAGAGAGACAGAGAAAGAGAGAGAGAGAGAGATAAGTTATAGAATGTACTCAATATTATGAACATTTGCATTAATATTATTGGCTAAATCTGTGCTCAAAGGTAAAAGCCTGGTAGCCCTAGCTACTCAGAAGGCTGAGGTAGGAGGATCACAAGTTCAAGGTCAGTCTGGTCAACTTAGCAAGGCTCTGCCTCAGAATTAAAAATTAGAAATAAACAAATTAATGAATCAATTAAAAATGACTGGATATTCAGTGGTTAAGTATTCTGAGTTCAATCCCCAGTAACATTAAGAGAGAGAGAGAGTGCGCGCGCGCGCGCGCAAGCGAGCACACTACAGAGGCCTAAGTATGAATCCAAGCCCTACCATGTCCAGAGTGGGCAAGTTATTCAAACTTTTACATGTTATATTTTGTATATTGTAAAACAGTATATACCTTACACAGGTCTGTGTGAGTAAATTAAATGAGTAAAATATCTGTCCAGGGGCTTAAAACCCTACATCCTACCTAGTAAGCTCCATGAAATATTTGTTCCAATCCTAAGTCAAGACACTTGTGACACACTAACTGGAACCTACTGTGAGCTAAATTAAAATGCTTGCAAAAAACGGTAATTCAAACAACATACCAAATGTTGTGTCATTTCTACTGCAATAGGAGTAACTTCTTCACTATATTCACAGATCATTTTCTGAATTACATTGGTAAGATCATCATTTTCTGTTTCTCTTATAATATGAAGAAGGGCCTGCATTACAGGTCTGATAAATGGTGTGATGTATTCTTTAGCTGTAAGAGAAAAAAAAAAAACCCTTCTTTTGTAAAACAATTAAATCTTTTAGAAACCTGACACAACATATATCAAAGAACATTTTTTTTAAAAAGTCCTTTCACATAAAAAAAAAGTATGACATGACTGGGGATATAACTCAGTAGTTGAGCACTTGCCCAGCAGGGTGCAGGGTTCAATCCTGAGCACCACAAAAGAAGAAAAAGGAACAGGAAAAAAGGGATATCAACTCCCTAAGAATATGTATTGTACAATTAGGTGCAAAGACATTCGGTATTTTTGGCTTGAGAATTCTTTACCTTTTTCTTGATTGCTGATCAACACTTGAAGTGCAATGGCAGCTTCCACCTTCACAGGCATTTCCCTATCATCAATCAGACATCTTCTTGTCAACTCTAAGGCTGTTTGGAGATTCTGATCACTTTTGAACTTCACCTCACAAAAATAGTGAAGTACCCAGCAAGCCTTTTTAAAAAAACACAATGACTATCAATATCTTACATTAAATTCCCCCAAGTTAATCTCTTTCTACAGTTCAATGTGCGGGAATTTGGAGGCTGGCCAGTGGTAGATGTGTCCAAAGAGACAACACCAGACCAGTACTATGATCCCAAGTTACTCTTTGGCTGCAAGACATTTGTGTGGATAGCAAGATCTGAATGCAAAACACAGACAGACACTGCTACCAGACACAGATGAAAACCATGCACACATTACAGCAGCCATTTAAAGATTTACATTAAACAGATATCTCACATGAAACATGGCTTTTGAAGTGAACATTAAAAACTTTAAATATAAAAAGCCAGTCATCATTACAGGATATACATATATAAAATATTATAGTTTTGAAACATACCCTTGCTCTCATGTAGCCTAGGTCACTGCTGAAGAGAGGGAATACGTGATTCTGCAACATGTATTCCATCTGGTCCTTATAAATCTTTTTCTGTAAATATAAATAATTATTTGGATATAGTTCCAAATACCATAATTTCAATTTCCAAGTGGATAGACCAATATTTAAAATGACTATTAATATCACAACACACATTTACTTTAATCCTTGGACCCTCTAGAATCCAAAGCCCCAATACATTTTTATATTTTTAAAATCACCTCATTAGAAAGTAATTAGAGTGGTTAGAGTAGTTTCCTAGCATGTGTTATGCTGGGTCCTGGATTCAATTCCCAGCACCACAAAAAATAAACTGCAATGTGGTTACAAAGGCCTACCTTGCCAAGGTTTGAAAACAAAATGGCAAACAAGCTATTAGACTAAATTTTAATTAAAATGGTATTTAATGACAGCATGGTTAACTTTACTTCTTCCTTTTTTCTCATGAAACTTTTCTAATAAAAAAGCCTCTTCGTAAACTATTTAACTAAACATATATAGCTTGAGCCAGGCACAGTGACGCAAGCCTGTAATCCTGGCACTTAGGGAGGTTGAGACAGGAGAATCGCGAGTTCAAAGCCAGCCTCAGCAATGGTAAGGTGCTCAGCAACTCAGTGAGACCCTGTCTCTACATAAAACACAAAATAGGTCTGGGGATGTGGCTCAGTGATCGAGTGCCCCTGAGTTCAATCTCCAGTACCAAAAAAAAAAAAAAAATTAAAAAAAAAATATATATATAGCTTGAGGAATATCTTGCTCTCAAACTAATAAACTAGGTATCTAAAGAGAGAGTTTTCTGATCCCACTATGGTGGTGGTGCATGCCTATAATCTCAGCAATTTAAGAAGCTGAGGCAGGGGGGATCACAAATTCAAGGCTAGTCTCAGCAATTTAGCCAAGCCTAAGCAACTTAGCAAGACCCTGTCTAAAATATTAAAAGGGCTGGAGATGTAGCTCAATCCTCAGGAGCTGCACCACCACCCCAAAAAAAGAGATAGACTTTCATAAATTCACTATTTCCTAAATGGTTAACAATGGTTTTATAAGAGTTCCTTGAATTGCACATCAAATGAACGTTAAAGAATACCAGTGGGAAAGCTTATAAAATCTGAAAAATATCCGTGGATTATGATGTATCAATATTAATTTCCTGGATTTGTTAATTTTGCCATGCCTACATAAGATTCCATTAAGGCAAGGTATATAGAGAGTAGATAAACCAAAAATGTGGTGAGTTCAGTGGAGCAAGATTTCTGGTATTTACTTCCATCGAGTAGGTACCATTTATTAACTTCAAAGTAAAAACAAATTGGGCCGGGATTGTGGCTCAGCGGTAGAGCGCTTGCCTCGCATGCGTGAGGCCCTGGGTTCGATCCTCAGCACCACATACAAAGCAATAAAATAAAGACATTGTGTCCATCTACAACTAAAAAAAATATTTAAAAAAAAAAAAAAAAAAAAAACAAAGTAAAAACAAATTGTATATCTTATTTATGAAGTCAAAAACAATGTATATAATTGAGTTCAGATTTCTAAACACAAACTAACCCAGTTCGTTATTCTTTACAGTGTTTGTGCCAAAATCATGAGGTGCCTAGCCTCATGAGGTGCCTGCAAATGGATACATTCTTGTTTGCAAATTGCCCTAAAGATCTATAAATTTTAGAAGAAAAACACTCTAACAATTATCCCGCAATATGTACAGAAAAAACTCAGCCCGATCTGGTTGCCTCACCAGTAATCCCAGCAACTCAGGAGGGTGAGGCAAGAAGACTCCAAGTTCTAACCTGGGCAACTGGGTAAGACACAGTCTCAAAAAAAATAAAAAGGCTGGGGTTAGAGCCACTGGTAAAGCATTCCTGGGTTCAAACCCCAGTATGCCAGTAGCTAGTGGGTAGGGAGGCACAAAACCTCATATGAAAACAAATACTTTCAACACAAGCAAGGAGAGAAAACGTAAATAAATTGGATATCATAGCAAAGTCCTATCAAAACATTAAAGGACACAATGTAAGGAGGTAGGTGTTGTGGCCCACACCTGTAAATCCAGCTGCTCAGGAAGTGGATAGAGGAGGACCCCAAGTTCCAGGCCAGCCTAGCAACTGAGCAAGACTGTCTCAAATTAAAAAGAAAAATAGATGAGGATGTAAGATAAGTAGCAGAGTGTCCATGGGTTCAATTCCCCATACCACAAGGATGGTGAGAAAAAAAGACACCATCCAAGAAGTGAAAAGATAAGCTAAGAAATGGGAGAAAATATTTGCAAATCTTATTTATAAAATGTTTTATTTTATTTTATTTTTTTTAGTTGTAGATTGACACAATATCTTTATTTTATTTAATTATTTATTTTTATGTGGTGCTGAGGATCGAACCCAGTGAACTCACGCATGTGAGGCATGCGCTCTACCACTGAGCTACCGACCAAGCCTCTACAACAGTATGTTTTAAGCCCAGCATGGTGGCACACACCTGTAATCCCAGCACTTTGGGAGGCTGAGACAGGAGAATTATGAGTTCAAAGCCAGCCTCAGCAATGGCGAGGCACTAAGCAACTCAGTGAGACCCTGTCTCTAAATAAATCACAAAAATAGGGCTGGGGATATGGCTCAGTGAGCAAGTACCCCTTAGTTCAATCCCTGGTATCAAAAAAAGAAGAAGAAGAAGAAGAAGAGGAAGAGGAGTATGTTTTTATATTATCCAGACTGATAAAATCTATACTCTAGGCTATAAACCAATATCTACACTCTGGCCTATACACCAAAATTTTGTTTTTGTGTCTCAACTGATCATAAAAGCTAATAGAACATTTACTAATTATTATTTATTTACTAATTATTAGTAAGCTAATAGAACAAAAAAATTTCATACGAAAAATAATAAAAAAGTATAGTATATAAAGATCTCTAGCCAATCAATGATAAAAACAAATGACCCAATTAAAAGAGGGAGAGGGAAATATAATTCAAATAGACATTTCTCCAAACTAGATAGATATACAAATGTCCAATAAAGATTCTCAATACTATTAGCAATCAGGGACATGGAAATCAAATTCACAATGAGATGCCATTTCCCATTAACTAAAATGGCATAATGAAAAAGAAAATGAGTACTGGTAAGAATTTGGAGAAATTAAAATCTTTATACAGTGCCAGTAGAAACATAAAATGGTACACTCACTTTTGAAGAGTCCTGTGGTTTCTCAACTATGATCACCAATTTAAATTCCTAGTTACATACCCCAAAGAAATGAAAACTTGTGTCCCCATAGAAAATTGTGCACAAATATTCATAACACTTTTTTTTAGTTGTAGATGGACACAATATCTTTATTTTTATGTGGTGCTGAGGATCGAGCCCCAGTGCCTCACGCATGAAAGGCAAGCGCTCTACCACTGAGCTACAATCCCAGCCCTCATAGCACTTTTCAAAATATCCAAAAGTGGAAACAAAGCAAATGTTCACCAACGGATGAATGAATAAATGAAATGCAAAATGTCAACAAATGTACCAACAAAAATAAGTACTGACAAATGCTATGTGATGAACCTTGCATATATACGAAGTGAAAGAAGCCACTCCAAAGGGCCATATGTTACATGTCCATTTATATGAACATCCAGAACAAATCCAGAGGCAAATGTATATAAGGAACAGCACAGGGCTGGCAGGTTTGGGATGATAGAGGGAGAGACTGCTAATGTCTACAGGGTTTCTTCCGGGATTGATGAAAATGTTTGGCATTGTCCAGGGGTAATGATGGTATGATTCTCTGAATATAACTAAAAATTATTGAGCTGTATACTTGAAATCGGCAAATTGCATGATATGTGAACTGTACCCTCAATAAACCTGTTATTTAAATAAACTACTTAGGGCTGGGATTGTAGCTCAGCGGTAGAGCGCTTGCCTCGCATGCGTGAGGCCCTGGGTTCGATCCTCAGCACCACATACAAAGCAATAAAATAAAGACATTGTGTCCATCTATAACTAAAAAATATTTAAAAAAATAAAATAAAATAAATAAATAAATAAATTTCTTACATAAGATACACATAAAAAAAGAAAAGAAAAAAAAATACCTTCAGAAGTATTTCAGCTAAAGAGCCAATCATATGCAAGGCTCCATCTTTTTTTCGAGGATCAGCATTTGGTTCTGTAAGAATTTGGTAACAAAATCCCATAGTCTTCTGTAGTACCTAAATTGAGAGATAAATATTATTTTATCCCAACACTCCTTAAAAATACACTAACAAATGACCCACACGACTAGCATTTACAACTGAGTATATTTAAACAAATTTTAAGTAATGTAGCAAAAGTTATCTGCAAATTAAATAACTTACCTCTTTCCTCTTACTACAGGCTGTAAACAAAAGTGTCTGGGCAGCAGTGGTAGGAGAAATGAAATCTTCAAATACATCTGCAGAACAAATTTAAAATTATGACAGAAAATGATAATTTTAATTTCCTCAAAAAACTTTTCATAATAAATAATTTATCGATTCTGCTGTGTTAAAAAGGCATTTAAAATTTGCTATATCTAACAAAATAAGAAAATGAATCTTAATCTTCATATAACTTTGCAAAAGCCTAAATTCATGTCCTTTTTATACAAATTAAATAGTAACACATCAAATTCTCCTAATAAAATTCTTTCATACAGGGGCTGGGGTTATGGCGCAGTGGTAGTGTGCTCGCCTAGCATGCAGGAGGCACTGAGTTCGATCCTCAGCACCACATAAAAATAAAATAAAGATATTGTGTCCACCTACAACTAAAAAATATTTTTTTTAAAAAAATTCTTTCACACAAAACACTGCAGGAATTTTCAAAACAGGGTTGGCCCAAGTACAAACGAAAAAAAGTACAAGAGATTCTGGTAGAAAAATGGACAAATATTTAACATTAGGCAAATAACAATTCGTTAGTTCCATGCAAAAACTACATGTTATTCCAGGTTTCAGTATCCATCTTTTTAATTCTCCAACAAAGGATGACTGATATTAGATCCAAAAGCACAGGTTAGACATTTAGTGTTAAGGAGTAATCTTCACTAACTAACAGTTTTGGCGTATGTCAGAAGCACATGCAATCATCATAACTTAAAAATTTAACACTTCTGCAATTTATGCCTGCAAAATATAAAAATTATCACAATAAAATGTCATAACTGATGAATAACCTAAGAACAAAGGTTTTTCAGTACCAAAGATGAGTCTATAACATCACTTAGGTTAGCTACACATAACCACTTTAACCTTTACTACTACTGACATATTGTTTCTAAAAATTAAAATTCCTCACCAAATTTCATGCGTATATATTCATAAGGGTCTTCTTGCCAAAGTTCCTCATCAGCATCTGTATAGCACATCAATGGAAAAATAACATCTTGGATAATGCCCTGCAATTTAAAAATTAAGAAAGTAATAGGCTTCAACTTCCAAATTTAAACTGATAAATCTCTAAGTACTAAAACAAAAATAAATCTGTTTCTTGCGTGTATTTTGTTTTGGTACCAGGGATTGAACCCAGGGGCATTTAACCACTGAGTCACATCCCCAACCCTTTTTTATTTTTTATTTTGGTCTTGCTAAGTTGCTTAGGGCCTCACTTAGTTGCTAAGGCTAGCCTCAAACCTTCAATCCTCCTGTCTCAACCTCCAGAATTGCTGGGATTATGAGTGTGTGCCACTATGCCCATCTATAATAGATATTTTATTTTCTTATACTGGGGATTTAAACCCAGGGGTGCTTTACCACTGAGGCACATCCCCAGTCCTTGTTTTATTTTATTCTATTTTATTTATTTATTTTGGTACCAGGGATTGAATTCAGGTACTCAAACAATGAGCCATGTCTGCAGCCCTATTTTTGTGTTTTATTTAGAGACAGGGTCTCACTGCGCTGCTTAGCGCCTCGCCATTGCTGAGCTAGCTTTGAACTTGCGATTCTCCTATCTCAGCCTCCCAAAGTGCTAGGATTATAGGTGTGCGCCACCGTGCCTGGCACTTTTTTTTATTTTGAGACAGGATCTCACTAATTGCTGAGACTGCCCTTGAACTTAGGATCCTTCTGCCTCTACCTTCCCGAGATTACAGGCATGCACCACAACACACGGTGTGTTTTAAAGCTTAATCCAAACTTTACTGATGTACTCCCAGATCAACTACAAGTGTTTACCTTCTCTGTAAGAAGTGATTATAAAATAAGACATGCAGACGTAGGTACACATTAAGTATTCTGAAGGAATTCAATTTAAAATTTTAGTCTCTAAACTCCTACAGCTGTAAAAACAAATAAATTACTTATAGTAGGAAAGCCAATTATGCTGGAAAACAATCTGAAGTGTCATATCTCCTTTTACTAATGTACTATCAAAATAATCAACAGAACTAGACTTGGAAACAAAATTCAAAAAACACAACTTTTCAAACTATATGGCAATTAATGTTATTTCTATTATATTTGCTAAAAGCATTGCAGGTATAAAAGTATTACTTGTATATGAGGCTTCAGGTTCTTCCAGGTAAGGGCATGGGAAACTCCTTGGTTTATATAATTTAATGTCTGTTGTAAAACTCGAGGAGCCATGTATTGCTTCTCCTTGTACTGATATAACACCTTCAATAAAACCTTTGGGGGGAAAAAGTTACATTAAAAACCAAAGTTCAAATAAAAATTTTACCCATTTATAAGCCAATAAAATCATCTGACACTATTTCTTTTTCTTTGCAGTTCTGGGGATTGAACTGAGTGCCTCACACATACTAGACAAGTGTTCTGCACTAAGCAACATCCCCAGCCAAATATGACATTTATCTTAATGCCTAGATCATCATTACAAAATAACAACCCCATTCATTTAATAAGTACTAATTTATGAAACCATGTGAAGAAAACATATTTACTCTCAAGGCATTATTTAATAAAAAATAAAAAAACAAAAAAAGTAAGACTATGTCAAAGACCTAGTTTCTGGCTAAGTATAAAATGAAAAACATGCTGCCTATGGAACGATTACAATATTCTGAGATAGTCCTGTCTTACTAAGCACCTTCTAGGGAATCCTACCCACACTACTAACCTACCTATTTAACTATGGTCAAGAGTTCTAACTCTACTTGATATTTCACAACATCAGTTTTCATTGTGATTCACGGACCTCTTTTGATCCCTAAGAACCCGATCAGAGGACCTAGTAGATTAAAGCTATTTCATAATAATGCCAAAATGTTATATGCCTTTCTATTTAAATTGAGTTGACATCGCATCAATCAATTAAAGTTCCTTTATACCTAAAAGAATCAAGGAAATAACAATAAACCACACACCTACAGAACAAGTTTTCCTTAAGAATGCCTTTGATGAACCAGAAAAATTATAACTACTAAATTATTAAATGAGAAAGTATACATAGAGGCCATCTGCCACATTACAAAGTACAATGAATGGTGGGAAGAAAAGCACTTTCACACTGAAAGGCAAACTAAAATAATTACTTATTCCATGAAACACTATTTAATGATTGAAAGAAATGATGAACAAATTCTGGTTATTCAGATTTGTGCATGTAAAATTTTCTCAAAAATACCAAAATGATTTTGTCACTTGAAAGAAAGTGACAACACATTATTGTTTAAATTTTAGTTTTTGAGCAAATATTAGAATTCTAGATATCTTGGATTTACTACCATTAGCTTGATATTTAAAGAATACATCTACTAAGATTGGTAGTGATATCAACAAGCATGGTTTCTTTTTAAATTGTACAGTGAGGTGTTGACATTTGCAAAGCCTGTGCATTAACTCAATGAATAAACACTTTTGAAATGCCAAGTCCAAGATGTTAAAAATCATGTGTAAATAAGAGACTCTGACTGCAATATACACCAAAATGTTTCAATGCAATATGTTTACTGGTACAGATTTTGTTGTTGATTTGGGTCCTGAGGATTGAACTCAGGGGTGCTATACCACTGAGCTATGTTCCCAGACCTCTCTAAAAATGGAGACAGGGTCTCACTAAATTGCCTTACTAAACTGCTGAGATTGACCCTAATCTTGTGATCTTTCTGCATCAGCCTCCCCAGTCTCTGAGATTATAGAAGTGGACCGTGACATCTAGGCACTTTTACAAACTCCACATTGCAATGAACTTTGAAGAAACTATCATAGTCAAATTTTGGTGAGATTTGAAAGAATTTCCGTAATTATCTTAAGTCTGTTGAATACACTTCCCTTTATCAACTTCATACATGTGAGGCCAATATTTGGTTTTTAATGTCAACCATAATGAATTAAAAACAGACTGAATACAGAAGCAGGCAAGTATCTAGGTCCTTTTTATTAAACCAGACATTAAAGATATTATGAAAAAAATGGGTAAGAAATCATAGGTCCTCTTCCCAAAACATTTATTTTGGAAAACAGCTATTTTTCACTAAAGAAAAAAATACTTTTTATATTAAAGTGTAATAATGGATGTTGTTGGATCTTGCCCAGGCTGGTCTTGAATTTCTGGGCTCAAGTGATCTTTTTGCCTTTGCTTCCCAAGTAGCAGGAACTATAGGTGTATGCCATCAAGTTCCAATTAACTATTCAATTATAATATGATAGATATCAGTAAGTACAACCCTGTAAATGAATGTTCCTGAGTAATTTTTAAAGATCATAAAGAAGTCCTGAGACCAAAAATGTTCAAAAACTGTTATAGGATTCAAACATGCAACCTTTAGATGAAAAAGAAACTAGAAATAAGCAGGGCAGAAATTAACTTTAAAATCATATATTTCTACTTAGAAGAACTTATCTGAGACTTACTTGCTGAACACCAACAGCAAATGCCTTCAAAAATACTTCAGCAAATTCGTTATATTCCTTGGAAACATTGCCAGGGCTTCCATATCTAACAGAACATTAATATGTCCATTATTTCTTTTTAATCCTTTATAGCTGCACTTATAAATACAGAAGCTTTTTTAAAAAAAAATTAATTGATATCACCAAATACACAGAAAAGCTTACCTTTCAAAAAGTCTTGCTAAAATATGTAAAGCCCACTTCTTACATTTCCACCATGGTAACTCAGGTCTATCATCTTCTTCAACTTGAAGGGTCTCCTTTAAAAAGAGACATTTATTTAATGACAGAAAAAGATGATACTATCTACAAGAACAATCTGGAGGTAAAACAGACTCAAAATGTGTATGTGCCTCTAATTTGGGCCTTTTATAATAAATTAGATGTGTGAAAGTATTCACTCTTATTTAAATCTAAAGACATCCTTCATGCTTAACTACTTTGTTATAAGCCGGGCGCGGTGGCGCAAGCCTGTAATCCCAGCACTTAGGGAGGCTGAGATAGGAGAATCGCGAGTTCAAAGCCACCCTCAGCAAGGGCAAGGTGCTAAGCAACTCAGTGAGACCCTGTCTCTACATAAAACACAAAATAGGGCTGGGGATTTGTCTCAGTGGTTGAGTGCCCCTGAGTTCAATCTCCAGTACCAAAACAAAAAACAAAACAAAAAAAAACAATGTTGTTATACAAGATATGCTTTTAAAAACTCTTATAAACAATTAAAATAAAAGATTTTAGTCATGATCTGAATAACATAAAGCCAGACGAGGTGGTGCACGCCTGTAATCCTAGCATTTTGGGAGGCTGATACAGGAGAATAGTGAGTTCAAAGCCAGTCTCAGCAACAGCAAGGAGCTAAGCAACTCAGTGAGACCCTATCTCTACATAAAACACAAAATAGGGATGGGATGTGACTCAGTGGTCTAGTATCCCTGAGTTCAATCCCCAGTACCATAAATAAATAAATAACATTAGCCAAAGCAATGACGATAGTATCTTCTTTTTTAAATTTTTTTAGTTGTCAATGGACCTTTATTTTATTTACTTATATGTGGTGCTGAGAATAGAACCTAGTGACTCACACATGCTAGGCAAGCACTCAACCACTGAGCTGCAACCCCAGCACTGACAAGAGTATCCTAATCAAAAGCAGAACAGCTGGGTGTGGTGGCGCACACCTATAATCCCAGCTGCTTGGGAGGATGAGGCAGGAGGATCGCGAGTTCAAAGCCCACCTCAGTAAAAAGGTGCTAAGCAACTCATTAAGACCCTGTCTCTAAATAAAATACAAAATGGGGCTGGGATGTGGCTCAGTGGTCAAGTGACTCTGAGTTCAATCTCCAGTACCCGCTCCCACCAAAATCACAATAGTTCATAATGGGAAAGACATGAGAGACTCCATTTACAAAATCTAGTTTCTTTTTTTTTTTTTTTTAATATTTTTTAGTTGTAGATGGACACAATATCTTTATTTTATTTTTATGTGGTGCTGAGAATCGAACCCAGTGCCTCACGCATGCAAGGCAAGCGCTCTACCACTGAGCCACAATCCCAGCCCCTCTAGTTTCTGATATACCAGTATAGATAAACAATGCTTTACATATGAGAATATTCACAATACTATTCATAATAGCATAAAAGTGTCAAGAATCTAAATATTTATTATTAAGGTAGTGTTTACATCACTTTTCAACCCCTCAAAGAATGAGCCGATATACTCATCTAATAGGGAAGAAAACAAAACCTCTCATATACTGCCAGTGAGCACAATGCTACATCCTCTTTGAAAGTCACTTTGGAAATTACTAATAAAGTTAAACCTACACCTACCCCAATACCCATGAAATGTCTTAAACATGTTCATTGTGATTCTATCTAAAATACATATGAAACTCATCCTGATTATCTATCAACATGAGACCATATCGTAAGTTGAGGTATATTCACAGAAAGGAATACTATTTCTCAATAAGTAAACAATCTACTATACAATGAATGAATCTCATCAACATATTAAGCAAAAGAAACATAAGATTACTTGTATATTAAGAAATACACAATATACTTATATTAAATAATAAACAAGGAAGAATCCATTGTATAATAAATGAGAATGATCAGACACCTAGAACCAGCCATGAACAAATATTCTGATGTGACTATTACATAGATCATACAATTGAAATAACCCACTAAAGTATTTATTTATAATCAGGTGAATGTTCCTGAATATAAATTATACCACAAAAAAGTGCAAAATAACGCCTGTAATCCCAGCAGCTTGAGAGGCTGAGACAGGAGGATCATGACTTCAAAGCCAGCCACACCAATGGCAAGACACTGGACAGCTCAGTGAGACCGTGTCTCTAAATAAAATATAAAATAGGGCTGGCGATGTGGCTCAGTGGTCGCGTGCCCCTGAGTTCAATCCCCAGTACCTCCCAAAAAAAGAAAAGTGCGAAATTTGTAGAAGACATTTTAGTTATATTTTGCACCAATCAAAAATACATACCCACCTAATTTCCTATGGAAAGGGAGATATATTCTGTCTTCTGCACTGATTTACATTTTTAAACAAGAAATCTAGCTGAGTATAATGGTATAAGCTTACAGTTCCAGCAACAGGGAAGGCTGATGCAGGAGAATTGTAAGTTCAAGGTTAGCATCCGCAACTTACTGAGGCCCTAAGAGCTCAGTGAGGCCTGTCTCAAAATGAAAAAAATGTATATAGCTCAGTAGTGAAGCGCCCCTGGGTTCAATTCCCAGTACTGAAAAAAGAACCCACCACACACACGTGTAAAAATTTAAGCAAGGACTAGAAATATAGCTCAGTGCCATACGGCATGCTTGTGTTTAGCACAACTGAGACCCTGGTTCAATCCCAATAATGGGGAAAAGGTAATTAAGTAAACTGCAAAATAAGAACTTCATCTTACCTAGTCAATTAATAAACATTCCACGAGCTAAAAGTTACATGATCGTCCCATATCAAACTTTAATATAAAAGCCAGAAGGATTATTTTGAGGACTAAATAAGCAAATTATGTAATAGAACCTAAAACATACTAATTATTCAGGAGGAACCGTAAATTCTCTTTCTATAAAACTAGATTTTATGGTGAGTGATACTGAAAAAATTTTATTGTTATATTGTATGCATGAATGAATATGCAACAGCAAATCCCACCATTATGTACAATTATAATGCACTAATAAAAAATGTGGAAAATTAAAACTACATTATATAGAAACATTATGGTAATTTTAAAACTTGTGATAAAAATGTAAAGTATAACAACTCTGTACCAAAACCCATGGCATTATCAGGTGTACTTTATGGCATAAAGCTTTTTGTTTTTGTTTTTTTTCTTTGTTTGTTTGAAATAATGTAAGTACAATGCTTTGACAACTTGTGGGTCAAGTTTTTCCTCTGTCCAGTTTTTTTTTTTTTTTTTTTTTAATTTTTTTGTAGTTGTAGGTGGACAGAATGCCTTTATTTTATTTATTTTTATGTGGTGCTGAGGATCGAACCCAGTGCCTCACACATGCTAGGCAAGCGCTCTGCCACTGAGCTACAACCTCAGCCCTCTGTCCATAGATGTTTAACAAATTACTGGGCTAAAATCCAGCCATAAGGATGAGGGGGACAGGGTGCAGCGGGGTACTATGGATTGAACTCAGGGATACACTACCACTGAGCCACATCTCTATCCCTTTTAAAAATTCTTTATCTTGAAATAGGGTGTCAACTAAATTGCAAAGGCTGCCCTCAAAATTGCCACACTACTGCCTCAGCCTCCCAAGTCACTGTGATTATAGGCTTGCATCACCAAAGACCCAGCTAAACCCTAAATTCTTCATTTAGTTAAGAAGTGAGAAGATGGGCTGGGATGTAGCTCAATGGTAAACTGTGTGCCAAGCATGTACAGGGCCCTCAGTTTAATCCCCAGCACCATAAAACAGAGCAATCAAGAAACAAAAGAATTAGGATGAAATAAACAAATACACACAAGCACTTAACCAATAATATATGAAATAACCTTTCACAATTTACTTAGTATACATATAAAGAAATGAAATCTACATATCTAGAAAAAAATGCATCATGAATTATAGAAGTTCACAAAGAATGCTATAGGAACTATCAGTGAAAATCCCGAAGAGATTATTAAATATTTATATTTTGTAATATAAAAACACAGAAACTTACATTAGGTACGTCCCTGTTCACAACGGTCTTCAAAATTTCTATCCATTCTGTCAGGTTCTGCTGGTTTATCAGTTCAAGTGGCAGAGTATACTAAATAAAAATCAGGAATTGATATTTTAAATCTTACTAAAGAAAATCTCACTTCCATTTACTCTTAACACAATACCTATATAAGCGTATTTCATTCAATATACATATTCACATTAGTACATAAGTAAATTTCTTTGATTATTTATCTATAATGGAAAACACTGGCAGTGACCATGGGCATCCTTGTCTTGTTCCCAACTTACTGGGATTAAATTTTATTTTCATATATATGATATTTATTGTAAATTTTTAGTAAGCACCTTTTGATCTAGTTAAGGAAATTTCTACAAGTCTAACAGGTTTTCTTGTTTTGTTTTGTTAAAGCAGGAAAGGTTATTTAATTTTATCAAATGCTTTCCCCTGGCATCCCCCAAAATAACTACAGGTCTCTCTCTAAATATAAGAGTTCATTGCAAAATTAATTTCTTATTGCTGATTCATTCTTCGTCACTGGGATAAATCCTTTCAATAGGCTGATAAAATAAATATCCTATCTAGGAGCCTGGCGCGGTGGCGCAAGCCTGTACTCTCAGCACTTAGGGAGGCTGAGACAGGAGAATCGTGAGTTCAAAGCCAGCCTCAGCAAAAGCAAGGCACTAAGCAACTCAGTGAGACCCTGTCTCTATATAAAACACAAAATAGGGCTGGAGATGTGGCTCAGTGGTTGAGTACCCCCAGAGTTCAATCTCCAGTACCAAAAAAAAAAAAATCCTATCTAGGATTTTAAGGCATGTATTTTCACAAGTGAGACATTTTGATATAAGGATGTGCTAGTCTAAGAGAATGAGTTGGGAAAATAACATATTTTATCCTATACCCTGACAATTTTCAAAGATTATTTTAATCTAAACTTGTGGTCCTACCAGCTAGGAAAATATGAAAAGTGTACAGATATTGTCCACTCTAATCACTTAACGGGAGAATTATGTAAGGAAGATACAGACTGAGAGATGATTAGAATACCTTTAAAGACCTAGCAAGCAGGTGTGGTGGTGTGCACCCATTATCCCAGCTACTCAGGAAGCTGAAACAGGGGGATCACAAGTTTGAGGCCAGCCCCTGTGACATTGCAAGACCCTATCTCAAAAATAAAAAATAAAGCCTGGCCTGTAGCTCAGTGGCAGAGCGCTTGCCTACCACGCATGAGGTACTGGGTTCGATCCTCAGCACCACATATAAATAATAAATGAATAAAATAAAGATCCAGCAGCAACTAAAAAATATTTAAAAAAATAAAAAGAACTGGGATGTAGTTCAATCCTGTAGTATCACCAAAAACAAAACAAAAACCAACTACATCTTAGAGGAGGTGTGATCACAAGTCTTAAGATTTTTAATAATGGTATGACTTGAACCAAAAGATCCTGATAAGATGATGTCTATAGCAATAAGACATAAAAAGCAGAACCTGAGTTTTAAAAATCTGTTTTATAAGTAATTGCATTCCACTGGCAATACAGATTCAACCAATACCATAGTGGGTTATTTCATATTCCAGGAAGATTTAGAACAACATGTAGAAAAGATCATTTTTAATTATAATCCAGTCATATGTTTGTAGACTCATAAGTAGTTCTTTTTTCTTTTCTTTTGGGTACTGGCAATTGAATTCAGGGGTACTCGACCACTGAGCCACATCCCCAGCCCTATTTTGTGTTTTATATAGAGACAGGGTCTCACTGAGTTGCTTAGCACCTCGCCGTTGCTGAGGCTGGCTCTGAACTCACGATTCTCCTGTCTCAGCCTCCCAAAGTGCTGGGATTATAGGTGTGTGCCACAGCGCCCAGCTATGAGTTCTTTGTTGTTGTTTTTGAGATGGAGTGTTGCTGTGTTCCCCAGGGTGGTCTCAAACTCCTAGGCTTGAAGATCTTCCCACTTCAGCCTCCAGAGTGCTGGGACTACAGGCATGCACCCACACCAAGTTGGATTCAAATTCTTAAGGTAAAAGATGTTTAAAAATAAATAAATAGCCAGGTGCGGTGGCTCACACCTGTAATCCCAACACTTTAGGAGGTTGAGACAGGAGAATCGTGAGTTCAAAGCCAGCCTCAGCAACAGCGAGGCGCTTTGCAACTCAGTGAGACCCTGTCTCTACATTAAAAAAAACACAAAATAGGGCTGGGGATGTGGCTCAGTGGTCGAGTGCCCCTGAGGTCAATCCCTAGTACCCAAACAAATAAATAAATAAATAAAACTTTTACTGATTTTAAGTGGGAATGGTGGTGCCCCCTCTGGTCCCAGCTATTTAGAAAGGCTGAGGCAAAGTGATCACTTTAGCCCATGAGTTCAAGATCAATGTGGATAACAAACAAGACCTTAAGCCCCTGCTTAAAATAAATAAATAAATAAATAAATAAATAAATAAATAAATAAATAAATAAATAAAAGACTGATTTTGTAGTGCTGAACACTTGTAAAAGAACTTGAGATTGCCTATTTACCATTAAGAATTATTAGGATTATTTATGTAGGCTAAATAAATTAATTCTGGGAATGTATTATTTTGCTAGCATATCATCCACTGAATCTATTTTTTCAAATGGAATCATTATTCAGATGCTCAAATTCTTTAATATTTTTGAATTTTTTTTTATTTTACTTATTCTTATGTGGTGCTAAGGATTGAACCCAGGGCCTCACACGATGCTAGGCAGTACTCTGTGACTGAGCTACAGGCTCAGTCCAAAATTCTTTAATTTTTAATGTGGTAAGTATAGAATGACTTTATATATAAAAACTGCTTTATATAAATTACCTGAACAAGAGCATAGAAGATCTTGAATATTTGTTTCTGGATGAGGACAGATTGATCAGACTGATCAGAAAGAAGCTGGATAAAACGATCCTTTAGAACTGGCAGGAAATGCTGCATTGCTGCTACCAATGGACTCCGCTCTTCTGGTTTCTTGTACCTATAGGTAGGAATACAAACTAATTCTGTAAGAATTTATTTCCACAATTTATATATACATTAAAAACTACCTGTTTTTCTACACAAATACAAGTAAATGCTTTCTAATCCATTTAGAAAAAGAAAAACCTATTCTGGAACAAAACCACAAACAAAAGCAACTTGAGTAATACCTTGAATAGTAGATTATCTAATATAGACTGAATATTCATGAAGTCAATAATATTCAAGATCCCCATTAGTATTCTCCCTTTTAGAATTGAGAGAAGTGAGTCCAGGAAGTTAAATATCTTTCCCAGTACTGCACATAGAGGTATAAACCTAAGCAGATGAGATCCAAATCACTATGTAGTCTCTAAGTGTGAATACTGGTACGTAGAAGGAGCTACTACGAACTAACCATTACTAACAGTAGTAGCTGATGAATAAATAACCAATTAAATGTTACCTCACTAAATTTTTCACATTACGAACACCAGCTAGGCAGAAATGGCATGTATAAAGCAGAAAATACTTTGTATCTAAAATCATTGTTAAACCAGTAGTTTCACCACCCATCTTGCAACAAAAAATATCTCAACAAATTATTTACAATCTTCATTTATCCCATTAGGGGACAACATTCACATATTTTTTCAGCAGATATATAACATGTTGGACTACTGGGTGCTACTGTGGAATTTGGTACCAATGTTATTTAACAAGTATAATGACTTTATTACCTTTCTAAAATCCAAAAAATTCTAAATTCCACTTTGTTTTAGGGATCATGGGTAAAGAATTGCTGACCTGAGACATTTCTACATATATATTTATCGTTATTACAAAATTTTTAAAAGGTATGCTGGTTTATTTTCTAAAAATCAAATCATCATTTTATAAGTTAAAATTGTAGAAATGAAATTCCAGTTTCCATTACTAAGGAGACATCAGACAAAATGGATTTGTAAAATATAGATTACTGGTTATAGAAATCATGATTATAATAGCCAAAGCTTGTCTTTTTGGAATAGATGATTATTTTAAATTGCTTTAAATTTGTTCTACTCAGTCCCAGTTTTGTTGGTACCCTTCTTCTCTCAGAGAAAATCTATTTACAAATTGAACATCTGAGCCAGGAACAGTGGCTCACACCTGTAATCCCACTGACTTGGGAAGCTGGGGCAGGAGTATCAAGTTCAAGGCCAGTCTCAGCAATTTGGCAAGACCTTGTCTCAATAAATGTCTGGAGCTATATAGTTCAGTGATAAATACCACTGGGTTCAAACCCCAGTACCAAAAAAAGAATTGAGTATCTCAGTACATTTTTAAAAAGCAAATGAAGATTCTCTTTATAAGCTATATTCTTTGTTTCTATTAGGTGACATGAGATAAATTTTCAGAGAAATGTTCAGTACTGGAGATATATGTAACTCAGTGGTATAGTGCTTACCTAGCATGTATGAGACCCTGGGTTTGGATCTCCAACAGAGACAGACAGACAGACAGACAGATAGATAGACACAAGAAAGAGGGGAAGGTAGAGAACAAAGGAGGGAAGGCAGGCAGAAAGCTAGCAAAGAAAGATCCAGGCTCAGGGTGCATGCCTGTAATCTCAGTGATCCCCACAACTAGGAGAGAGACAGAGGCAGGAAGATTACAAATTCAAGACCACACTTGGACTCATTCTGTCTCAAAGAGAAAAAAAAGGTCTGAGAATGTAGCTCCGTGCTGAGTTCAATTCCCAGTACCACCCCCACCCCTTCTCCCCAAAAAAAGGTTCGCACTAATGCCCGGTAAGTCTATTAACAAAATTGACAACTCGGCTGGGGCGCTTGGCTAGTACACCTGTGAAGCACTGGAGTCAATCCTCAGCATCACATAAAAATAAATAAAAGTATTGTGTCCCTCTACAACTTAAAAAACAAAAACAAAAACAAAACCGACAACTCATTTTAGACATTATTTAAACATATTTAAAAAAATTATCCAGCATACATTTAAAAGGATTGTCTACACCTTTGAGTCAATAAAACAGTAACATTTTATGAAAGAAAGTCATTAGCACTCTCTAGTCTGACTATACAAACTATAAATGATTGTAGACAAAATTTTCTTTCAACAAAAGAAAACTATGCTATGCAGCACTCTCCACTTATTCACCCCAGGTACACATCTATAAGAGAATGTGAATACTCATTCCATGTTAGACTTTCTTCTCTCCTACCTCCTTCACTGTGCTTAATAGTGGTCTAGGAATTGGGAGGTAGTAGAAAGTAAACTTTAATACTAAACATATCATTTCCCTCTAAGGCCTAAAAATTCCTGAAAGTGTGAAAATGTGACACTGATACAAGTCTACTACCCCAAGCCTACATACAATGTGTCAAACTGATGAACCATACCCATAGGAAATCCTTAAATACTAGTCTATCACTTTTTTGTTCATCAATTATCCAATGCTTCCTCAATATCTAAAAGATCACATCCATATTTTCTTGTGTCATATAAAACCTTATTTAATATGGTCCAAATTTACTAGTCCAAACTATTATTCCCAACCTTTCATCAGAAACTGTGCGTACCATTAAGTGATTTCCTTTCTATCCATTTAATACAGTGTCTCATTTACATCTTTGTGCCTTTGTTCATACTACTCACTTCAGTATAACATGCCTTCCTCTTCTAATGCTCTTTTGTGCTCCTTCAACAGACAAGCAACTTCTGAGAATCTATGCTCCTGAAGGCCACCAAAGTTAAATATCTCCATGAATTTTCTTAAAATTGCGTCAGTCCACACAGATCCCTTCTGAATACCTTGTGTTCCATAAACACTACCTGAAAAAAATCTAGACTTCCAGGATTGTAGCAGCCTCCTGTATCTCCCATTTAAAAATGCCTATCACATTCCCTCCTGCTAAGATTTTACGACAGGAGAGACTAGAGCCTCCTCAATGACACTGACAGCTTATCATTGTTATTCTCTCTGATTTTAGTCACTCACTTACCAGAACTACAACAACTGGCATTCTGACAGAGGTTGGAGCAACAGCTGGAACATTCCTTAGCAGGAAGATGGGTAGCTAGTGGGAACACAAGAAAACACCAGCACCAGTGCTGTAAATGGTATATTTCTCTACTGCTCAGAACAACAGCAGCAGTTTATCAGCTACTTTGAAATGGGAACCAAAAATCGTATTGGAGGCTAACTACAACTCTTAGATTTAGAGGGTTCACAAAGGCATCTGTGTAGCAGTTAGGACTGAAAATAAGGTCACCATCATACAATTAAAAAAAGCCTTCCTCATAATTTTTCCACATCAAGACTTTCAAGTGCCTACCAATTTTATTACTGTTACCATATACTTAAAGGAAAACCCCTTCAACATTTGGCTTACCACTATTAGTGCTATACCTTAACTTCCAAGGTTAGGGTTTTTTTTTCTGATTCCTAAAACCATATCTAAAATAATTCCTTAACCAGAAATCTTTCTTACTGATACTAATTACCTATATGATTTATAATATGCTTAAATATGCAAACAGTGAAATAGCTAAGTGTGCATCCCTTAATACACACTGATTTAAAAGGATCACAGGAGCCAGGTGTAGGAGGCAGAGACTGTCATCCCAGCTACTCAGAAGGTTGAGGCAGGAGGACTCCAAATTTGAGGCCAACCTGAGCAACTCAGCAAGACTCTGTCTTAAAGAAAAATAAAATAAAGCCGGGCACAGTGGCTCACGCTTGTAATCCCAGCACTTAGGGAGGCTGAGACAGGAGAATCGCGAATTCAAAGCCAGCCTCAGCAACGGCGAGGCGCTAAGCAACTCAGTGAGACTCTGTCTCTACATAAAACACAAAATAGGGCTGGGGATGTGGCTCAGTGGTCGAGTGTCCCTGAGTTCAGTCCCCAGTACCAAAAAAAAAAAAAAAAAAAAATAGAGCTAGGACATAACTCAGTGGTAGAGTGTTTGCCCAGCATTTGCAAGGCCCTAGGATCAATCCCTATTACCACAAAATTAAAAAAAAAAAAAAAAAAAAAAGACAATAGTAAATTAAAATTAGCATTCAGTTCACTAATTTCATGAGCTATGTCAAATGTAATCATACATGTTCGAACTAGCATGTAAATTTTAAAACTCTTCCTACTTCTTGAAACTCCATAGGAGTAGGGAAAGACACTTACTCATAATTTTTCACCAACTGATAAAGGCAAAGGAGAATTCCTAGCCAACAAGCACTGTTATCAGATTGAAGATAAAAGCCAATCTTGTCCACAATGGCAGTCCAGCGGCTTGGATAATCATGCTTGATGATGTGATGAATGCACGTAGTGAGCTGTACCCTGTAAGTCAAAAATATACAGTAAGGAAGAGATGCTACCAGACAACATTTTGCTAACTCATACAAGGGAAAACGGGCTATTCAGACAACACCTAATGTCAAATAATCTATGTGATGTTTGGATATACATGTAATACAATAATTCAAAATAAGTAAGTCACTCAGCAAGATCTATCTATCCCTACTAACTTAAAAGAAAGTGAACTGTTACAAATTCAGATTTTTTTAAATCCCTGAAACAAGATCATTTAAGAATACCAACAATACTTGTTAAAAATTTTGCAATATATAAATAAAAGAGCTTTCAGTGGGTGTAGCCCGGTGGTAAAGTGTTTGCCTAGCAAGTGGGAGGCCCTGGGTTCACTACAGAACCTCAATAAAATTATAGAAAAGAAACACTGAAAGACTACACAGTATAAAGTATATGAGCTGCATGTGGTGATGCACTCCTGTTAATCCCAAAATAAATAAATAAATATAGTACATAAGAGCATTTCATAGTTTCTGTTTGTTTTGGTATGGGGGGCTAAACCAGGGGCACTCAACCACTGAGACACATCCCTAGCTCTATTTTGTATTTTATTTAGAGACAAGGTCTCACTGAGTTGCTTAGCACCTCATCTGGCTTTGAACTCAGGATCCTCCTGCCCCAGCCTCCCAAGAAGCTGGGATTCAGGCGTGTGCCACGATACCCAGCCATTTCACAGTTTTTATTATTCCCTTTATCTGACAACATTGTTTTCCAAGTTTTATGAATGTAAAATTTAACTGTAGTAAGAAAATTAATCAAAAAAACTCCCCTAGAACAAAATGTGTTAGATAAGTTTTCTGCTATAAAAATGGCAGGTTTCATTCAGGCTGGAGTTGTGGCTCTGTGGTAGAACACTTGCCTAGCATGTGTGAGGCACTGTGTTTGATTCTCCGCACCGCATATAAGTAAATTAATAAAATAAAGGTCCACCAATATTTAAAAAAAAAAATGGTAGGTTTGCATATGCATATTTTGAATAGACATCCCTCAACCCCACCCCCCAAAAATCCCTGAGAATTACATACCTGATGAGCTCAGGAGAGTGAATGATGGCTTCTACAATATTTTCTCGAATGCAGTGTCGATCTTCTTCTGGAATAGTGTAAGGGGATATATCCCCTGGTGCTGTTTCCCGGTCAGGCCAATACTGTGTTATCATATTTTTCAAATAGATAACACCTAAAACATGGATCAGTTTGACACAAGAATGTTTACTAAGAAAGCAATGTTAATGTCCCTTATTAAATGTCCATTCCTCCATTATTTCTTTCAAATCATTTTTAGTTACAAACATTAAAAAAAATCATTTTGTGCTACAAGAAAATACTTTTTTTGGTGGTACTAGGGATTAAACTCAAGGGTACTTTACCAATGAGTTGTATCTCTAGTCCTTTATATTTTATTTGGAGACAGTGTCTCCCTTAAGTTGCCCAGACTGGTCTCAGCCTCTCCTAAACCTCCAAACCACTATATCTGGCTTTTTTCAATTATTTTAAAAGATAATAATCAAAAAACAAAATTAAGACTCAGTTACAGCAATCACCAACAAACACTCAATTCTAAGAACACTACAAATAAACATTCACAAGCAAAACTGTCATTTGGGGCAGGTGGGGGATACAGGTGATTGAACGCTGGGCATCACTGAGCAACATCCCCAGTCCTTTTTATATTTTATTTTGAGACAGGGTCTCATTAAGCTGCTTAGGATCCTGCTAAGTTGCTAAGGCTGGCCTCAATCTTGAGGTCCTCCTGCTTCTGCCTCCTGGGGCGCTAGATTACAAGCTTATGCCACCACGCCTGGCGATAATAAGTTTCCTATAGAATAGTTATACTAATTTTACCAGAACAGTTTTCTAAATACAAAAACCTGGAGACTAAACCATCTCATACTAAAACAATTTCTAAAACTAATCTCACAAAGGTGATAAAAAATAGAAAAATAGAAAAATCATAGTATATAAAGGTTCTTAAATCTACAAATCCAAGCATTTCAATCACACAGCACTTCAAATTCATTTTGGGGTAGAGGGGTACTGGAGATTGAACTCGGGAGCACTCGAAAACAGAGCCACATCCTCAGCCCTATTTTGTATTTTTATTTACACACAGAGTCTCACTGAGTTGCTAAGCACCTTGCCGTTGCTGAGGCTTTGAACTAGTGATCCTCCTGCCTCACTTTCCCAAGCTGCTAGGATTACAGGCATGCACCACCATGCCTGGATAAATTCATGTTATTTTATGGGAGTATTTGCTATGCTCAAAAATTATAGATTACAGATACAGTGGTGAACGCAACCCCAAGGACCTAGGAGCCTCCGGCAAGAGGATAACAAGTTTGAGGCCAGCCTGGACAACTTAAGAAGATCCTGTCTCAAAAAAAAAAAAAAAAAAAATTTTAAAAAAGGGGTGTGGATGTAGCACTTGCCTGGCATGCAGAAAGCCCTGGGTTCAATCCCTAGTACAGGAAAACACAAAAAAAGATTACTATTTCTTGTCAACTATCATATATTACTACCTTTGTACAATGCTATTAGATGAAGTCACTCAACTGATGTAGGAAAATTTAGGAGGCTAACAAGCTGGTGCTGTTTTTAACCCAGCCCGTGGGTCAGAGTGGTTAGTGGGGTATGGGTCACAAGAGTACAAGAGAGATAGCAAAGGAAAATTATTTAAAATTAATTCCTAAATTCTGTAAAACATTGGTTCTTCTGATTAGCAATTCTTATCCGAAGTTCTGCACCCATTTGAACAAGGGCAACTGA
Organism: Xerus rutilus; assembly: GCA_028644305.1. Classification (NCBI taxonomy): domain Eukaryota; kingdom Metazoa; phylum Chordata; class Mammalia; order Rodentia; family Sciuridae; genus Xerus; species Xerus rutilus. Next base: position 47,603,127 of record CM053399.1, read on the forward strand.
CATTCCTAGCTTTTTTTAAAAATATTTTTTAGTTGCAGAGGGACACAATACCTTTATTTTATTTATTTATATTTATGTGGTGCTGAGGATCGAACCCAGTGCCTCACATATGCCAGGCAAGCACTCTACCACTTGCAAGCCTGAAGCCCTGGCTTCAATCCCCAACACACTACTTCCCCCACCAAAACATCTTTAAACTCTGCCACCAAATATCAAGACACTTCCTGTTTGTTGTAAACACTAAGAACAAAATAGATCTCAGGAAAATCATGAAGGGCCATCCCAAGATATTTCTGCTATTCAATTTACAAACCTTTTAAACAATATCTTTACAATCAAGAAAATATTTCAGGAAACATACCTGCCTGTCTTACAGGTAAATCCAGTTGTTCTGACATAGTAATTTGGAGCAGTGTTGAAACAAAATTCAGAGACTTGTGTGCCTACAAACAAATGGGGGAAAAATATTTTTAAGTTTCTGTAAATAAATACAAATTAAAATAACAGATCCAAGGACTATAATACTCTTCCATTGCTTGGCTTATACAAAAGATTCTTTGTAACCTGCTCCCAGCCTTATTTCCCATCACTCTCCTATACTGAACTTGAACAAATAATGACAACAAATCCTAAAAATGTTTTCATGTTTGCATTTGTTTGCACTGCCCTTCCCGTTTCTCCCAACCAGCACTCTTAACATACATTGGTTGCAGCGGCTCAAAAAACAATATGCCCTGTGATATCTATTTCCACCTTTCAGTAATAATTTCCTTGTATACATGTTCTGTTAAGTAGCTAGATGCATACTATATCAATAAAAATGGAATACACTGGGATGATTCCAAGGTGCTACTCACATTTACTTCCTGATCTGGTTGCTGTTTCATGTAAGTGTGCTGTTTGTGAAAATGCTATCCTTATAAATGCTTTTTTATACATTTTATATTTCAATGGAAGGAGAAAAATCAACAGCTTTACCATAATAAAAAAATAAAAACTATATGATCATAGTTTAATTAATATATGAATATGCAGGGCTGGGATTGTAGCTCAGTGGTGGAGTTCTTGCCTCACATGTGTGAGGCACTGGGTTCGATCCTCAGCACCACATAAAAATAAATAAAATAAAGATATCAAATATATATATATATAATATGAATATGCAATGCAACATACACAGAAAAGACTGAAAATAAACATTAAAAATGCTAAAAGTAGTTATCACTGTGAGTGGTAAAAGCTACTCCTTATACATTTTCTATTTTCTAAATTTTATATTACAGTACTAAACATTCAAGTTAAATCACTTTTTGTATGTTTTTCTGTTTAATTTCCCTCGCCTTCCAACACAATCATCACCTATAAATGGCATCTCTTTTCAGCTTAAGTTTTAGTATATTTGTTCACATGTTCACATAAAAAATACTGCTTGTTTAAAAATTTTTCTCTTTGTAGACTTTTCCCCAAAACATTCTGCAAGCACATTCTCACAGACAATTCTTTTTGAATATAAAAAATTTGCTCCACATTAGCATCTAGGGTGATGCTTTATTCAGTCATTCTGAAAATTATATAGTTAGGTGTTCTTGGTAAAAGAAATTATGCAAGAACTGAGACTACAAGACCGAATATGGCAATCAAGCTCCATGACCTCATGGAAACATAATGTAGTGAAGGAATATAAAATAATGAAACAGTTAATGAAAGAAGTAGCAGGTAATATAGAACAATCAGAAGAAATCTCCTAATGTAGGGGAATAAGTAAGACCTGCAAAGAATTAAGTAGATGAAGGGGGCTACTAACCCTTTCCATTACTCCAACTAGATCTGAATAGAGTAAATAACTACCACTTTCTTTTTTTTTTTTTAATATTTTTTTTAGTTGTAGATGGACACAATGTCTTTATTTTATTGCTTTGTATGTGGTGCTGAGGATCGAACTCAGGGCCTCACGCATGCGAAGCAAGCGCTCTACTGCTGAGCTACAATCCCAGCCCAACTATCACTTTCTTTATACACCTTTCATCAATGCCATCCACCACTTCACTTTCATGGTCTCTCTCCTCAAACTCCTTTGCTGATTTCCCAATCTGTTTAATCAATAACTGCTAAAACTTACCTGGACTCAATCATATGCGATCTTTTCCAGTCTCCAGCTGATTTCATTCAATCCTTGTCTTTAAATACTACCTATATAACCAGGCATGGTGGAGAACACCTATTAATCCCAGCAGCTCAGGAGGCTAAGGCAGGAGGATCACAAGTTCAAAGCCTGCCTCAGCAACTCAGCAGGATCCTGTCTCTTAATAAAATATAAAAAGTGCTGGGGATCTTGCTCAGTGGTTAAGTACTATTGGGTTTAACAGTTTCCTACCAAAAGAAAATAACAAATAACGTATATATATGTATATATGTATGTGTATATGTGTTGTATGTATGAGTGTATAAATAATCCATATGTTAAATATATTATTTCCAATCTAGGTCACTATAAAAGACTTATCTATTAGACATCCCTATTTCATTATCTAAAGCATCTTTTCCCCTATAAACTTCTATGCTATTCTCTATACTACCTCTCCTAACTTCCTATATCACCATTCTCACAGCAATCCTCACACTTCCTTCTTCTTCATCCCAATTTAACACAGAGTCCTTCCTAACTGTAAAAATGTATGTATTTAAAATATATACACCTTCTCTATTCCCATCAATACCAACCTAGTCCGGGTGACTACTATCCTTTCTTTTTTCTGATGATGGCAATCAAACCTAGAACTGAAACCTTGCACAGGCTAGGCAAAAGCTCTACCACTCAAGCCCATATCCCTCTTAAATTAACTATTCTCACTCCCAACCATTCTCCATTTACCAGCCAACCAGATTTAAACATAATCCTAGACTCCGGAAGCTGAGGCATGAGGATTCCATGCTCAAAGTCAGCCGGGCAATTTAGCAACACCCTGTCTCAAAATAAAATAAAAAGGGCTGTGGATGTAGTTCAGTGGTAGAGCATCCCAGGGTTCAATTTGCAGTACAATTAAAAATAAAATTGAGGGCTGGGGTTGTAGCTCAGCGGTAGAGCGTTTGCCTCGCATGCGTGAGGCCCTGGGTTTGATCCTCAGCATCACATACAAAGCAATAAAATAAAGACATTGTGTCCATCTACAACTAAAAAAATTTTTTTAAAAATAAAATAAAATAAAATTGAAAATCAATTCCTTTTAAAAACTTTCTACTGCAACTTTCAATGCCCTTAAAGAAGGTATCTTGCCCCAGTCTATTTCTTCAGCGTCATTTAAAAAACTTTCTCTGGCTATTGTTTTTCCAAATGAATTTCATGATTGCTTTTTCTATTTCTATGAAGAATGACATCAGGGAGGCTGGGAATACAGCTCAGTTGGTAGAGTGCTCACAAGGCCCTGGGTTCAACCCCCAGCACCACCACCACCAAAAAAAAAAAAGACTTTGGGATTTTAATAGAAATCACATTAAATCTGTGTAACACTTTGGGTAGTATGGACATTTTGACAATATTAATTCTGCCTATCCAAGAACATGGGAGATCTTTCCATCTTCTAAGATCTTCAATTTCTTTAGTGTTCTGAAGATTTCATTGTAGAGTTCTTTCACCTCTTTTGTTAGATTTATTCCCCAAGTATTTTAAATTTTTTGAGGATTTCATTTTATTTTTTTTTAATATTTTATTTAGTTATAGATGAACACAATACCTTTATTTATTTTATGTGGTGCTGAGGATCAAACCTAGTGCCTCGCACATACAAGGCAAGCACTCTACCGCTGAGCCACAACCTCAGCCCTCATTTTATTTAAGAGACACAAAATAGCCAAAGCAATCCTTAGCAAGAAGAGTGAAGCAGGAGGCATCACAATACCAGGCCTTAACCTATACTACTGAGCTGTAGTAACAAAAACAGCATGGTATTGGCATCAAAATAGACATGTAGACCAATGGTACAGAATAGAAGAC
>CM053399.1:47607217-47632675 GCA_028644305.1 Xerus rutilus
ACGCTTGTAATCCCAGCACTTTGGGAGGCTGAGACAGGAGAATCGCGAGTTCAAAGCCAGCCTCAGCAAGGGCGAGGCGCTAAGCAACTCAGTGAGACCCTGTCTCTACATAAAACACAAAATAGGGCTGGGGATGTGGCTCAGTGGTCGAGTACCCCTGAGTTCAATCCCCAGTACCAAAAAAAAAAAAAAAAAGAATAGAAGACACAGAGATAAACCCACATAAATAACAGTTATCTAATACTAGACAAAAGTGCCAAAAATAAGAAAAAATAGCCTCTTCAACAAATGGTGCTAGGAAAACTGAATATGTAGCAAAATGAAATTAAATCCCTATCTCTCACCCTGCACAAAACCAACTCAAAGTGGATCAAGGACCTAGGAATTAGACTAGAGACCCTGCACCTAACAGAAGAAAAAGTAGGCCCAAATCCCATCATGTCAGCCTAGGACCTTACTTCCTTTACAAGATTCCTATAGCGCAAGAAATAAAATCAAGGATCAATAAGTGGGATGAATTCAAACTAAAAAGCCTCTTCTCAGCAATGGAAAGAATCAATAACATGAAGATAGAGCCTACAGAATGGGAGAAAACCTTTATCACATACACATCAGATAGAGCACTAATCTCCAGGATATATAATGAACTCAAAAAACCTAACACCAAAAAAACAAACAACCCAATCAATAAATGGGCTAAGGAACTGAACAGATACTTCACAGAAGAAGATATACAACTGACCAACAAATATTTAAAAAGTTCAACATCTCTAGCAATTACAGAAATTCAAATCAAAAATACTCTCGGATTTTATCTCACTCCAGTCAGAATGGCAATTATCAAGAATACAAGTAACAAGCCGGGCGCGGTGGCTCACGCTTGTAATCCCAGCACTTAGGGAGACTGAGACAGGAGAATCGCGAGTTCAAAGCCAGCCTCAGCAATGGCGAAGCACTAAGCAACTCAGTGAGACCCTGTCTCTACATAAAACACAAAATAGGGCTGGGGATGTGGCTCAGGGGTCGAGTGCCCCTGAGTTCAATCCCCGGTACCAAAAAAAAAAAAAAAGAATACAAGTAACAATAAATGTTGGCAAAGATGGGGGGGTGGGGAGGTACACTCATCCATTGCTGGTGGGACTAAAAATTGGTTCAATCACTCTGCAAAGTAGTATGGAGATTCCTTAGAAAACTACCATTTGACTCAGCTATCCCACTATTCAGCATATTCAATCACTCTGGAAAGCAGTATGAATATTCCTTAGAAAACTACCATTTGACTCAGCTATCCCACTATTCAGCATACACCCAAAAGACTTAAATACAGTGACAAAGCCACATCAAAGCAGCTCAATTCCCAATGGCTAAACTATAGAACCAACCTAGATGCCCTTCAATAGAGGAAGAGATAAAGAAAATGTGGTACATATACACAATGGAATATTACTCAGCCTTTAAGAAGAATGAAATCATGGCATTTGCAAGTAAAATGGATGGATCCAAAGAATATCATGCCAAGTGAAATACAGCAATCCCAAAGAATATCATGCCAAGTGAAATACAGCAATCCCAAAAAGCTAAAGGCCAAATGACATGCAGATGCTAATCTATAATGGGGGGTTGGGGGACAGTAGGGAAGATGGAGAACTCTGGATTGGGCAGAGGGGAGGGGTGGAGAGGAGGTGTGGGGATGGGAAGGATGATGGAATGAGACGGATATTATTACCCAATGTATGTGTATGATTGCACAGTGTGACTCTGCATTGTGTACAGCCAGAGAAATGAGAAGTTTTTGTACTCCATTTGTGTAAAATGAGTTGAAATACATCCTGCTGGCATATATAACTAATTAGAACAAACTTAAAATTTATAAAAAAAAACTTTCTCTGCGAATAAAAAAGACAATAGAATGAATCAGACATATCTTTCCTGTCCTTATATATGAATACACAACCAATGTAATTCCACATCACGTACAAACAAAATAATGGGGTCCGAACTGGAACGTTATACTTATTCTATGTATGTATAATATGTCAAAATACACTACTGTCAATGTGTATCTAGAAAGAATAAAATAAAATAATAAAAAGCTTTCCCCCTGCCCTCACCTTACCAGCATTCTTTGGGTTCTTTCAACAAGAAATATCACCCCATTTCAGTCTTTGTACAAGCTGTGAGTTTCTACTCACAACATTCTACTCTCCCCTTGCTTCACCAGAGTTAACTGCTTCCCAACTCCCCACTCTATGTCAGTTTAAACATTTATTTCCTTAAAGAAGCCTTTCCTACCTAATCACTCAAATTAAACTAAGGCTCCCTAGAATGCTCATAATTTTAACCATTTTTTCTTCAGGACACTTACTACATATTTGTAACTACTATATTTGTAAACCAGTTTTATCCCTTTTTCTACCATTAAGTAGACTTTAAGTTCCACCAAATAGGGACCATACTATTTGTATACCTAATCCTGCATGCATTTCAGACAAATTATTTACTAAATAAATTGAAAGAGCCAATAAATAAATGCTTTGGAAGTAGATATGATTGCCTAGGGGCAGAGACGAGTGAGAAAGGGTATTTTTACTTAAGGGGTAGACAGATAAGCCCACGAAGGACAACACTATCCATACAAGTACTAATGTAATTTTCAGGCCATTTATAACATATATATTCTCCTACATTAAATTGGGAGCTTCTAGAATGCACTGCTGCAATCAGATAGTCTTGGTTGTAATTCTAAGTGACAGCACTTTCTATATTGTTAAGCCTTAAGTAAGCTGATTCAGAAAATGTGTCTCAATTACAAAATGAGTACTAAAATCCACTACACAGGATGTTTCTAAGAAGTAAATAAAATGACACAGAAAATATTTTAGCAAATTATGAAGACATAACAGGCTGGGATTGCTCTTACTGGGTAGAGCACTTGTACATCACATGCAAGGCCCAAGGTTCAATCCCCAGCACCAACAAAAACAACAAACCAGCAAAATACTACGTAACAAAAGTTTTATGTTCCTTATATAACCACATTCAGTAGGAGTTCATCTTTCTTAAAAGAGTATGATCTAACACTAGAAAAGTGTAAACCAAATATAGCCAAGTTACTCATTAGTTCTATAAATTATCCATAAAACCAAACACATGCAGTTTTGTATATGTATACAATCTCTTTTGAGGTCCCAATGCTGAAGTTTGTCCTTCTGACTCAAAACAGATTGCTTTCTATGATCAGAAGTCCTGATGAAGGCCAGGCATGGTTATGCACGCCTATAATCCAGCGGCTTGGTAGGCCAAGGGAGAGGGAGAAGGATCATGAGTTCAAAGTCAGCCTCAGCAACTTAGCAAGTCCCTGAACAAGTTAACAAGACCCTGTCTCTAATAAAAAATAAAAAGGGCTGGGGATGTTCAGTGGTTAAGCACCCCTGGGATCAATCCCTGGTACCAAAAAAAGTCCTGATGAAGTTGTTGGCTTATGATTAGCAGTCATCTTAAAACAACATGATCCATCACAATCACCACTATTTTTGTTTGACCTACACATACAAAGGTATATTACTTGAGTTAAAAGTAGCATATGCTACTCACTGTATCTTCCTACAGCATAACTGGTACTCTGTATAAATGTTGTATGAACAAAGGACCTTTATCAACTTCTAGCTTCTTATGATTTTAATATTAAAAATAAGCTAGACACTGTGTCAAGCACCTTTTTATTTTCTTATGTTTTCACAATGGTTACAGTTTATGTGCCAAGCATCTTGGGGGTAAATAAAATAACAAGAGGGTTCCAGCTACTTGGGAGACTATGGCAGAAGACCACTTGAGCTGGGCAGTTAACTTGAGCACATCTTGCAGCCAGCCTGGGCATGAAATTAAAAAAAAAAAAAAAAATCACAAAGGTACTTCAAGGAAACCAAGGCAAACATTTTTATCATCTTGGCAAGGGAAAAAACCTAATAACAAAGGCAGAAAGACATAAAAAGTAGTTTAGGATTAGTAGAAATTTGGGGACTGGGCTATGTTAGAGCACTTGACCCTGGATTCAACCCCTAGTATCCCCCACCAAAAAAAAAAGAAGGAAGAACTTTTATAAACTCTCCTCATTGGTGCAAACAAAGCTAAAAAGGAAAAGAAAAATATCTGCAACATCTGAGGAAGAGAGTTCATTATTCCAAACAAAAAATAAGCAACAAATATGTGTAAATTTTAGCCAGGCCAGCCAGGCTCAGTGGTTAAGCAACCCTGGATTTAATCCAAGGTACTTCCCCACCAAAAAAAAAAAAAAAAAAATCAGCCAGTGGCCATGGTGGGCAACTGTAATCCCAGAGACTTAGGAGGCTGAGGTAAGAAGATGGGAAGTTCAAGGTGAGCCTCAAAAACTTAGCAAGACCCTTTCTCAAAATAAAATAAAAAGGGTTGGAGATGTATATCAGTGGTAAAATGCCAAGGTTCAATCCCCAAAGGGGAGGGAACAAAAGCAAACTTCACAACAATTAGTATAAGTAGACAATAGTTAATCGAATGCCAAACAAATATACAAAATATGACAAAGCACTGGTAAGGATATATAAAGATGGAATGTTCTTACAATGCTAATGGTGTAGAAAATGGTATAACCATTTTGGAAAATGGCAGTTTCTAACATGCACCCACCTAACAACCTAACAATTTCACCCTTATAACATGCATATAAGAGAAATGAGTCCTTATATCCACAAGACTTACCCATTCACAAGAAAAAGGATGAACCCAGGAACATTCATACAATAAAATACTACACAGTAATTTAAAAATACGTAAAACCAATCTACAGAATCAACCTGTAACACTCATCTTCAACCCATGTTGAGGGGGGCTGGTGCTGTGGCTCAGGGGCAGAGCACTTAGTGTCTAGCATGTGTGAGGCACTGGGTTCAATCCTTAGCACCACATAAAAATAAATAAATAAAATAAAGACATGCTGTCCACCAGCTATGAAAAAATTAAAAAAAAAAAAACATGTTGAGGGCTGGGGATGAAGATCAGAGACAGAGTACTTGCCTAAGTGTGGAGGCCTTGGACTCAATCCCTGGTGAGTGTATGTGTGCAATCTCTCTCTCTCTCTCTCTCTCTCTCTCTCTCTCACACACACACACACACACACACACACACACAGTTGAAAAAGAAGTCAAACTCCTTAAATACGTGCCATGTGATTTTATTTATATGAAATTCAAGGACAGGTAAATCTAACCCATAGTAACAGAAGTCAGAATAATAACCTAGAGAAGGAAAAGTACTAAATTAGAAGAGTAGGAATCTTCCTAGGCTAATGAAAATATTATATATATTGGTCTGGGTGATGACTATCCTGGTAATATACCTAGGCAAAAAGTGAATGAACTATACACTTATTTTAGCTTTGTACTATATGCAAATTAGTCTTTGACTTAAAAACAAAATCAAAATTATTCTTCCATGTACATTAACAGCATTAACAATAACCCAAAAGTAGAAACAACCTACATGTCCATCTGTTGAAATGATAAGTAAAATGTGGCAGGTCTGTATATACAAGAGAATATTAACCATCAGTAAAAGAAATACTTATCATGTTACCATGTGTATGGATCTTGAAATTTTACTCTATGTGAAAGAAGCCAGTTCCAAAAGATTACATATGATAAGATTTCAATTATCTGAAATGCCCAGAATAGGCAAATCTTTTTTTTTTTTTGGTACCAGGGATTGAACTCAGGGGTACTGAACCACTGAGCCACATCCCCAGCCCTATTTTGTGTTTTATGTAGAGACAGGGTCTCACTGAGTTGCTTAACGCCTCACTATTGCTGAGGCTGGCTTTGAACTCGCGATTCTCCTGTCTCAGCCTCCCAAAGTGCTGGGATTACAAGCATGAGCCGCCGGGCCCGGCTTAGAATAGGCAAATCTATATGGACAGAAAGCCTGGAGGTTGCCTAGGGCTGGAGTGTGTGTGGGGTGCTATGAGAAGTGACTGTTATAGGTACAGATTTTCTTTTGGGAGTGAGGAAAACTGTTCTAAAGAGTGGTGATATTTGCATAATTCTGTGAATATATTAAAAACCACTGAATTGCATACTTTAAATGGGTGAAGTCAATGGTCTTTAAAAATCAACAAAACTGAACAATAAAAATAAGCACTTATAGCCATGCCCGGTAGCACATGCCTGTAATCTCAGCACTTTGGGAGGCTGAGACAGGAGAATCGCAAGTTTAAAGCCAGCCTCAGCAATGGCAAGGCACTAAGCAACTCAGTGAGACCCTGACTCTAAATAAAACAAAATAGGGCTGGGGATGTGGCTCAGTGGTCGAGTGCCCCTGAGTTCAATCTCCAGTACCAAAAATAAAATAAAACACAAAATAGGGCTGGGGATGTGATTCAGTGCTTCAATGCCCCTGAGTTCAATCCCTGGTACCCCTGCCTCCAAAGAAAGCACTTATTATTTTATTAATGCTATACACTCACTGCCTTAAAAAAAACAGGTATAAATTCAAAAGTGTCATGATAAAAACTATGTCTTTCAAGCAACTCAGCTAGTCTAACAGTAAAAAAGTTTCTGTAAAAAGGGATAGCACAAATAAACTCAATTTGGGACATCCATCTACCTTTTCCATATAAATTTCCATTCTTTGAAATTCCTAAGGCAGAAGAAGCCTTGCATTCTCCCAAAGAAGTTAATAAACAGAAGAGTAATAAATATTGGATAATCAAAAATAAAATTGAGACAGGAAATAGATTAGTGATTGCCTGAGTTTGGGATAGGGAATAGCAAAATGGTATAAGGGATATTATTTAGGTTCTAAAACTCAATCTACTAACAATAACTAACTGTGGTAGGCATGATGTCCCACACCTGTGATCTCAGCAACTCAGGAGACTGTGGCAAAAGGATCATAAGCTCAAGGCCAACCTCAGCAATTTAGTGAGACCCTGTCTAAAACAAAAAATAAGAAGGGCTGGGAATGTAGCTCAGTGGTACAGTTGCCTAAAATGCCTAAGGCTCTAGGTTCAATTCCCAGGACTGGGGCAGCAGGATGCATGTAGGGTATGAATCACTGATTGTCACTTAATACAGGTGAACTTGCCAGGCGCGGTGGTGCAAGCCTGTAATCCCAGCACTTAGGGAGGCTGAGACAGGAGAATTGCAAGTTCAAAGCCACCCTCAGCAAGGGCAAGGTGCTAAGCAACTCAGTGAGACCCTGTCTCTACATAAAACACAAAATTGGGGTGAGGATGTGGCTCAGTGGTCGAGTGCCCCTGAGTTCAATCTCCAGTACCAAAACAAAAAAACAAAAAAAACAGGTGAACTTGGGGGCTGGGGCTGTAGCTCAGTAGTAGAGCACTTGCCTAGCATGCGTGAGGCACTGGGTTCAATCCTTAGCACCACATAAAAATAAATAAAATAAAGACATTCTGTCCATCTACAACTATAAAAAAATTTAAAAAAAAAAAACAAGGGCTAGAGCTGTAGCTCGGTGGTAGAGCGCTTGCCTCGCATGTGTGAGTTACTGGGTTCGATCCTCAGCACCACATAAAAATAAATAAATAAAATAAGGATACTGCGCCCATCTACAACTAAAAAATATTAAAAAAAAAAAAACAGGTGAACTTTATGGTACACAAACCACACAACAAAGCAGTCTTAAAATGGGGAAAAGGCCAAAGATCTGTATATAAAAGATATACACTAACTCTCCAAATTAGGAAAAACTGTTATTCTAAGCATTGATCTCTAACAATTTTCTTTTCTTTTTTTTATTCTTTTTTAGTTGTCAATGGTTCGTTTTTTATGTATATGTGGTGCTGAGAATCGAATCCAGTGCTTCACACATGATAGGCAAGCACTGTACCACAACCCCAGCTCAATCTCTAACAACTTTCTGACATTCCTGAGTAGAATACACTATCACATAGTAAAAAGAATTCTCTTCATATTTTTATGGCAATTAAAACTTAAGAAAAACTTAAACTTAAGTAAAAACACCACTAACATCAATCTTTACTACAAAACTATAAATTTTACAAAATTATGGTATTCTCAACAGTTTAGCAAACAGCAAATACTGACATGGGCCTCAAGATGCTACAATACATCTTTTATGTGAGTCAAAGTCTCAATGTAACTTCTGTATGCTGACACTAATTACAGACAGGACTGGTCCTCTCTTCAAGCTCTTGGATTCTAGCAGAGTACCAGAGAACTGAAGCAACAGACAAGTCATTATACACCATTATTAATTAGTGCATGCACACATAAAACTCCCAATATTCAAAAAATGGCAAAAAGATAAAATATGAATAAATTGTGACATAAAGATCTAATTAAGCTGGGCCAGTGGCACACCACCTATAATCCTAACAACTCAGGAGGCTGAGGCAGGAGGATTGAGAGTTCAAACCCAGCCTCAGCAACTTAGTGAGGCCCCGTCTCTAATAAAATATAAAAAGGGGCTGGGGAAGCCGGGCGCGGTGGCTCAAGCCTGTAATCCCAGCACTTAGGGAGGCTGAGACAGGAGAATCGCGAGTTCAAAGCCAGCCTCAGCAACGGCGAGGGGCTAAGCAACTCAGTGAGACCCTGTCTCTACATAAAACACAAAATAGGGCTGGGGATGTGGCTCAGTGGTCAAGTACCCCTGAGTTCAATCCCCAGTACCAAAAAAAAAAAAAGGGGGGGGGGGCTGGGGATACGGCTCAGTAGTTAGGCGCCCCTGGGTTCAATCCCTGGTGTAAAAAACAAACAAAAAAAAAAACTAATTAAATGTGAATTTTTAAAAAATATTTTTTAGTTATAGATAGACAAAATATCTTTATTTTGTTTGTTTATTTTTATGTGGTGCTGAGGATCGAACCCAGTGTCTCACATGTGCAAGGCAAGCTCTCTGCCACTGAGCCACAACCCCAGCCCTAAATGTGAATTTTTTAAAAAGAGTTTTTATATGACCAGATCTATGCTGTAGAAGAGGTCTTGAAACAGCATGAAGGATCTAATTCAAAGACTGATGACTATAAAACATGATGAATGGAAAAACCATTATTATAACAGGTAGTAGTAATAGGCCAGAAATACCTACCAGTCCCATTTCTACTCCACAGCCAGCTTCCCCATGGCTTATTCTGCCTCCACACCTCTCCCATAGGTCTAAGTTTACAGAAGGGGGAAAAAATGAAAACCACAAAACCCACAAAGCTCTCTGATCCTGCTACCTTTTTTTTTAAAATATATTTTTTAGTTGTAAATGGACATAATACCTTTTTTATTTATTTTTATGTGGTGCTGAGGATCAAATCCAGTGCCTCATGCATGCTAGGTAAGCACTCTACCACTGAGCCACAACCCCAGCCCTCCTATCTTTTTAATCTACCATCTATCCTACACCTTTACTAACTTTCTACTCACTAATCCTGTAATCAGAAATTGTTCACCACTCCCCTACCTCTGAAAAGTCTTCAGTTTATTTTAATTTCTCAGAAATACCAATACTCTAGGCCACAAGGAATGAAGCTCAGTAGAGTGCTTGCTTAGCATGCACAAGGTCCTGGGACTGGATGTCCATCACCAGAAAAACAAACAAATATCCCAGAAATGCCAACACCCCTTTCTTCTAATAGTTTTTTAAATACTGAGAAAATAATTCATGCTCATTAGTAGAAAAATTAAGAAAATCATGTAAGAAAAATGAAATTAAATTAACCCCAACCATAGGAAAAATAGAATGAATTGGACATAACTTTCCTATGTTCATATATGCATACACAACCATACACTCCACATCATGTACAACCACAAGAATAAGTTATACTCCATGTATATATAATGTCAAAATACATTCTAGTTTCATGTATAACTAAAAAGGACAAATGAAAAACTAGAAAAATAAATGAATTAACCATGACCATCCTTCTCACTTGAAATTTTATTCTTTATATCTCTCCAACTTTTACGCACAATTCCCCAATCTCCTTTTTTCCTGTTTCTCAAAGTCCCCAAAATGGACATAACCAAAACTTTGGTCCTCCAGTCCACCCCACAACTCTGGTTCATACTTTCCTCCTCTCTACACTAACCCGCAAGAAAATGACTTTTCATTGTGGTTTTCTCTTCTACATTCCAATTGCCTGCTAGACTGTTTCTTTTTTTTTTTTTTAAATATTTTTTTAGTTGTTGATGGACACAATGTCTTTATTTTATTGCTTTGTATGTGGTGCCGAGGATCGAACCCAGGGCCTCACGCATGCCAGGCAAGCGCTCTACCGCTGAGCTACAATCCCAGCCCTAGACTGTTTCTTGATGATGTTTATCAGCTCCTCAAATCAGACATAAATTTTACTTTTTTAAATATTTTTTTAGTTGTAGATGGACACAATATTTTTATTTATTTTTTTATGTGGTGCTGAGGATCAAACCCAGTGCCTCATGCATGCAAGGCAAGCGCTCTACCACTGAGCCACAACCCCAGCCCCAGATGTAAATTTTAACTCAAGAAGAGAAATCTTTCTCCCAAAGACAGTTTTCCTTCTGGACCCACATTTTCCAATGGAATCACCTAATTTCAATATCTTGAATGCTTATTCTTTAAGACTGTAACTTTTTATACTTTGTATTCACTGAAATACAAGCAAAGAGATTTCAATTAGCTACTCTAAGACCATTTATAAGGAAGAGGAGGAAGACTTAAGGATACTGACAATAAATTTTACATAAAATGAATACAAGATAATTTGAAAACCTACGGAATTTCTGACTTTTCCTTTTACTAAATAATTTGACAAAAGCAAACAGTATATCTCTTTTACATGAAATATGAAGCATGATGAAGTTAAGTTATCATGGGGGGAAAAGTAGGACCAGGCTGAGGCTCTCACTATATTCTCCTGCCTTCATCAAACAAAAACTTCATTATAAATTTTTTAGAGATCAAAAGAAAAAAATAGCACTTTCATCAGACTCATCATGAATATGTCACTGACAGAAACAATACATAAAATTATATATCCATCTACTACATCTGAAAATGACTGTTTTATCACAAATACTAATAATACAGAACCAAATGTGGTGGGGCATGCCTATAATCCCAGTGACTTGGGAGGATGAGGCAGGAAGATCAAAAGTTCGAGGCCAACCTGGGCAACTTAGCCAAGACCTTGTCTCAAAATTTAAAAAGTTTTAGCCAGGTACAGTGCCACACGCCTGTAATCCCAGTGGCTCAGGAGCCTGAGGGAGGAGGATCACCAAAGTTTAAAGCCAGCCTCAGCAAAAGCGAGGCGCTAAGTAACTCAGTGAGTCCCTGTCTCTAAATAAAAAACAACATAGGGCTGGGGATGTGGCTCGGTGGTCGAATGTCCCTGAGTTCAATCCCCAGTACCCTCCCACAAAAAAAATCTGAAAAGTTTTAAAAAGGGAGTAGAGATGTAACTTGGTGGTAAAACACCCTTGGGTTCAATCCTCAGTAAAAAATACATACATACATATATATAATCTTTCATATTTATCTTTCACATCTTCAACATGCTGTCAGCAAGTAATGTCCTAAAAGCCAAAGTATCCAGAGATTTTTCCTCTCCCAGGGAAACTTCTCAATATTCCTGATTAAGGAATGTTAGCTACTCAACCTACAGACAACGCTGGTCTTTCAAAAATGTGCACTATTAGAAAGGTGCAATGGCACACAACTGTAATCCCAGCAGCTTGAGAGACTGAGGCAAGAGGATTCTAAGTTCAAAGCAAACCTCAGCAACTTAGCGAGGCCCTAAGCAACTTGGCCAGACTGTCTCAAAATAAGATTTTTTTAAAAAGGGCTGAGGGGGCTAGAGTTGTGGCTCAGTGGTACAGCGCTTGCCTAGCATGTGTAAGGCACTGGGTTCAATTCTCAGCACCACATATAAATACATAAAATAAAAGTCCAAGCCAGGCGTGGTGGCTCACGCTTGTAATCCCAGCACTCAGGGAGGCTGAGACAGGAGAATCGCGAGTTCAAAGCCAGCCTCAGCAAGGGTGAGGCGCTAAGCAACTCATTGAGACCCTGTCCCTACATAAAACACAAAATAGGGCTGAGGATGTGGCTCAGTGGTTGAGTGCCCCTGAGTTCAATCTCCAGTACCAAAAAAAAAATCTAGGGACTGGGGTTGTGGCTCAGTGATAGAGAGTGCACCTCGGATGTGTGAGGCACTGGGTTCAAACCTCAGCACCACATAAAAATAAATAAAGGCACTGTGTCCATCTATAACTAAAAAAATATTAAAAAAAAAAGTCTATTTACAACTAATGAAACATTAAAAGTGGGGGGCGCTGGGGATGTGGCTCAGTGGTTAAGTGCCCCTAGATTCAATCCCTGGCACACACACACTCCCGCAAAAAAAAGCATGTGTGTATATATATACACACACACACACACACACACACACACACACATATACACACTATATTCAAATATTTTGTTTAATATGTGCCAAACTGTCCTACAAATATGCCATTATTTTACACTTGATTTTGTCTTTTAATAAAACAAAAATCAAATTAGCATGTATAAATAAGGTCCATCATAGCACTAATAGTCACCATTTGTAAACACAAAATAAAGAAATGTATCATAACCAAGTTCACTTGCTTTTTCACAAAAAGTATGTAAGGAAGCACCATTTTTGCCTATATAACCATTTCATGGCACATTAGGCTTAGGAACTAAAGCTTTAAATGGCATCTATAGGTAAGCCTTCAAATTTCACTTAAGGCGTTTTTCTTGGCTACAAGTGTGACAGAGAGGACTATTAATGCTGATATCATATCTGCCTTTACCAAAGTCAGAATTTAATAGTTTTAGCACTTAAAACATACATATAGCTCCATTATAGTCCTGACTACAGGTAAGTAGTCAATTTCTAACTACTTTGCTCACTACCTAGCATACAGATAGTTGGTGTTAAATGAACCAGACTAGGAGCTATCACTCAGAATATATATTTCAAAAGATTTTTTCCTGGCATTACATATAAAAAACTTCAGTTTATGGCTTTGCATGGTGGCTGGTGCACACCTTAACTCTAGTGACTTGGAAGGTTGAGCAGGAGGATTAAGTTCAAAGCCAGGCTGGGCCAACTTAGCAGGACCCTGTCCCAAAGTAAAAGATAAGGGGTGGGGATATAGCTCAGTGGCAGACTGCTCTGGATTCAAAATCTCAGTACTGCAACAGAGAGGAGGAAGAGGAGGAGAAGGAAAGAAAGTAGAGAGAGAATATTCACAGGTTATGTGCAAATTCTACCTTTTATGAGGGACTTGAGCATCCTTGGTATTCTGGTACCAATGGGGTACTGGAACCAATCATTCAGGAATACCTAGGGAGAACTGTTCAGAACTTTTCAGTACTTAAAACATCTAAAGAAGCTGGGCGCGGTGGCTCACGCTTGTAATCCCAGCACTTAGGGAGGCTGAGACAGGAGAATCGCGAGTTCAAAGCCAGCCTCAGCAGCAGCGAGGCACTAAGCAACTCAGTGAGACCCTGCCTCTAAATAAAACACAAAATAGATCTGGGGATGTGGCTCAGTGGTCGAGTAGCCCTGAGTTCAATCTCTGGTACCAAAAAAAAAAAAATCTAAAGGGCTTTCAATGGAATTTCCAACTTGCACCTTTCAATTGTTTTCTCCAATAAGAAAGGGAAAGCTTGCCACATTAAGATATTTAGAACTGGGATATGACAATGAGTTCCAAAACTGTAACAGTGGTCCAAAAAGGAAAAATAGCCATCAAAACATAAAACATACTACAGATTAAGTCATACTAAACAGATGTAGCTTGATAATATGTGCTAAAAATGGAGACAGTTTCTAACAATCTATGTACTATAAACAACCCAACATCCTTGAGTTGAAAGGGGTATAACAAGAGCTAAACCCTATACTATTATCTATTGTAATATTAACTCAGTAAATAAATTCTAACACTGGCAAATCAAATAATAATAGTAACAAAAGATAACTCCAGTCCTCATGAAACTTAAAAATTATAGTGGGAAAAAAAGAAATAAAATATATGATAAATCAGTGCTATAGAGAAAAACAAATGCAGAGAAACAGGGAGTGTGGTAGCCAGGGAACTCCTTTGTGATAAGGAAAGGTAAGGAAGTAAGAGAACAAGTCCGGGAGATAACTGAATGAAAGGAGTTCCAAGCAAATGTAACAGCTAAGTGCAAAGGCTCTATGGCCAGAGCAGTTTTGTTTTCATACTATCTCCATTATAAATAATTTGAAAACATCTGCAATTTTTACAAGTCAGTGATTACTTCACTTAGTGAAGAAAAGATCCATTCACATGTCAAAGATCTTTTTCTTTTAACTAAATGAGCCAAAATACAGCTTCAGTGAATGATAAGACTCCTAGAGTGATCAGTAGTCTCCAAAGCCAAAGTCTCTCAAGAATAAAATGTTACTTCCTCATTCTCACTATATTCAAGCTTCAAGACTTAACTGGAATCTTTTCCCTAAATCAAGTTTCAGTCTCAAAAAAGTCAAAGCAAAAAGTATTCAAATATAATGGAGGAAGTAGCACATTAAAATGGAATAAAGATCAGAAATGAATAAATATTCTAGAAGTAATCTCAGCAAGTCAGGAGGCTGAGGCAAGATGATTATAAATTTGAGGCCAGTCTCAGCAACTTAGCAAGACCTTGTCTCAAAATAAAATAATAATAATTAAAAAATGAAATAAAAAGGTCTGAGGATGTAGCTCTGTGGTAGAATGCTTCAGGTTCAATCCCCAGTACCACAAAATACATAAGGTCATAAGTAAATAAATAAACATGTAAATAAATTAATGTTTTTAAGAAAGGTCTCTTAAGAAAATTACTATAAAATTTTTTTGTAATAATTGAAAGATATATGAAATGTAAATAGCTAACAATCACAGAAATGGAAGCTACAAAACACATTTTCTGACAGAAAAGATCAAGTGTCAACTGTTCCACAGTATTACAAAATAGCAACTCAATGGTTAAGTAAAAAAAGACTGAATACTACTGATCATATTCCAAAAACTAGCTTGCAAAATACTTACCCCAGGTCTTTTATGTTAGTGCATATAACTAGACATGAAATACCTGCCTGAAAAATAATTCTTATGTGTACATACAAATATGGCATAATGAATCCTATTATGTATAATTATAATGTGCCAATAAAAATTTTAATTTAATTTAAAAAATAATAAATGATTTTCAAATTTGTAGAAAGTATTATTTATTCAGTTTTTATGCAAGGGAATCAACTCTTTCAAGTAACAGTTTTTTAAATTAATAATTACATGCAAGTATATTTAGTTAAAGTAATGGGCTATTAGAGCAAAGTTACAGTAGAAATTACTTTTTGCTTTTCTATGCTCATACCTGCATACATGCTTCATAAGTAAAATAATGTTCATCAAAATGCATGGCTATCATAACACAAGTCAAAATAAAAAATGATCCATAACTGCCTCCATAGTTTAGTAATGGTTCAAAGTGGGAATTTGTTTCAACTTCCTCTTTTATACCAAAAGAAATCCAAGCTCCTTCCAAGGTGACTTTGAGCATGCAATTGTTAAGCATAGTATGATGATCTTAACATATAAAAGATTTAACTTTTTACTTTGAAATTTTACACTTAATTCGTCTGAACTGAGTAATCTTCTTGTACTGTTTCTTCATAGCAGAGATCTCTAGTACAGCACTGTATAAGAAGTTGTTCAATTGGTAGTATTCCTGCTGCTTCTGATAAATCAAAAAAGTAATGTTTTAAACGTCAGCTAAGAGGAGCATATAATAATTGAATTTCTTTAAAGTGGGGCTTCTGAAATTAAAAAAATGTATGCTAAATCACTAAAACTGACAGATTCAACAATATATCAAAATACATTAACTGGCACAGTAGTTACAATGGTCCTTTGAGGAAGCCTTTAAAATACGACTCATTAACCCGTAAAACTGTGCCAGTTAAGAAACGAGGAATGGTGATAAACACAGTACAATAAGATAGCCATGTGGTAATGCTTTCCAAGGGGTACTCTCCAAAAAATACAGGGATAAAAGAAACTAACCCTCAGCAAATGCAGCATCTGAAATGATCTGGAGGTTCTGCACGTTTCAAGGCACTCAGATTTACATTATCTCACTTGACCATCACAGCAACCCTGTGTCCTAATTTTATGAATGGAAAAAACTCAGAATCAAAAGGTTAAGCAACTTGCCCAAGGTCACTCAAGAAATCGGCGGTGCAGCTATACCTAGAAGGGTGCACTTCACCCGACACTTTCCACTACATCACCCCGCCTCTCGACTGTGGCATTATGACAGGAGAACAGCCAAGGATCAGACTCACGTATGTAAACCCGCACTACTCCTGCCCTACCAATGAGGCGCAGGCTTCCCTCTTTTCCTAGCAGCTCGACAGAAAGAAGTTGTGTCCAAGAGGCAGGCCACTGATCAGCCAGCCCAGCGAAGTGACAAGGCTGACACGCACAGCCCCTCACGAACCAGTCTGCATTCCCAGGAGCCCCTCCAGACTGGGCGCCGACGGGACTGCTCTCGAAAACGTCTGAAAACCTTCCAGTGAGTTTCGCCCCCTCCTGGACGCAAGGAAAGAGCTGGATGTGAGCCAGAGGGCGGCCAGCCACCGGAGCCAGCCATGTGTCCAGCCCGTCACGCCCGCCTCGCCCCGGCCGGCTCCTCACGCCTAGACCGTAGCCAGAGGCCCAGCTCGGGATCCGACGCAAAGGCAGCCTTGGCGGCAGCCACCTCCAACACATCAGCAAGAGGCGTACCGGCATGGCACTGCCGTCAGGTCTCCACCCTACCCCTCCAGATGGGCCCTTTGGCGACACCGTCCGCGCTTCTGGCTAGGCCGGAGGGCTTATCCTGCCAGAGTCAGTCAGCCCACCCGCGGCCACCACCGCCGCCGCCACCGCTAGCCGGGCGTCCTTACTTCATTGAGCTGGCGCTCCGCGGCCTCGCGCAGGGCTGGGTCCATGGTGCCCCGCAGGGCCTCGATAATGGTGTTGGGGTCCATCGCAGCGCGGACTCGGTCAAACCCGAAGCACGAGTGCTACTGGGCCAAGAATAGCGCCACTCACTGCGCACATGGACCCGCCGCGCTCCGCAGCGGCAACCGGCGCGAAAGGAAAGAGAAGCGCCAAGGCCCCGGATAGAACCTCTTCGCCTCGGCGTGGAGGCGGGAGATGCTCCGGCCACTTCCTGTCGGCGCGCCCGCGGAGAACTTTGGGAAATGTAGTCCTCACGCAGCCCACGTGGCTGACTCCCACGTCTGTGTCCTGCTATTCAAGGAGGAAAAACGTGTAAGCCACAGAAATAAAATTAAGACAATGTGTTACAAAGATTTCATATAATATACCTAGGGAATCTGATACAATGTATTATGCACTCCTTGATAGTAGCTGTGTAATCAAAGGAATTTTTTTTGGTGCGAGGGGCGCGGAAATTAGGGATTGAATTCCACTGAGGCGCTTTACCACTGAGCTTTGTTCCCATTTCTATTTATTTAGTTATTTAATTTTAAGACAGGGACTCGCTAAATGGCTGAGGTTAGCCGTCAACTTGCGGTCCTGCTGCCTCAGCCTCCTTAGTCGTTGATGTTACAGGTTGTGTGCTAGCATGCTTGTCTGAATGAACTTGTGTAAAAAGCAGAGGAGATGTATTTCTAAATGCCAACAAAATGTTTATACTTTGTGTCCTGGTAATCCCATCTATGAGACTTTTTATCCTAAGGAAATACTACGATGCAAAATGTAAAGTAAACTTTACGTGTGAACGGTATTTTTCACATTATATATTTCTAATTACAAAATACTGAAATAAAGGCTTCTATTAAGTATCCATATGTTTGCTAGGAGTTTTTATAAATCACCTCTAAACGCAGAGTAAAAGCGTGGGGCCCTGTTAAAATTCACCTTTCATCAAAGAAGCATTTTCAGAAAGGTTAAATAACTTCTTCAGGATCACTTAACCAGAGATTCAACTAGGCTTTCTAACTAAGATCTGCTTTCAAAGCTTTTGTTCTCTCCACTGAATAACTACCTCTCAAGAGAAATGTCCAATAATATGAAAATGGTTGAGCAAAGTACAAGAATCCAGTTAATTAAATATGTCACAGTCATTAAAAATTGCAAATATTGCTGGATGCAGTGGCTCACACTTGCAGCGTCAGTTACTTAAGAGATTGAGGCAGGATTGCTTCAGCACAGAAGATGAAGTTCAGTAGCCTCCAAGGCTGGAGGAGACCCTGCTCTTTCCCAGATTACAAATATATACTTTGTAGCACCATGAAACCATTTAGTTTTGTAACATGAACAAAGACTGGGAAGCAAGGTTGGCAAATGAAAAAAATTGGTTTTTTAAGAGATTTAGGGTAATTTCCTTTCACATTATATTATTTTACTATATTATTATGGTAAAATTGTGTAAATAGCTTCAAGTACAATTTGTTGTGATCACTATTTGTTTTTGTTTTTTGTTTTTGTTTTTGTTTTTGGTAATGGAGATTGAACTCAGGGGCACTCGACCACTGAGCCACATCCCCAGCCCTATTTTGAGTTTTATGTAGAGACAGGGTCTCACTGAGCTGCGCCTGGCCCTTGCTGAGGCTGGCTTTGAACTTGCAATTCTCCTGTCTCAGCCTCCCTAAATGCTGGGATTACAGGCTTGCGCCACCCTGCTGGGCTCAATTTAGTTTACAAAAAGGAGGAGCAGCCCGAGGTGGTGGCGCAAACCTGTAATCCCAGCATTTAGGGAGGCTGAGACAGGAGAATCGGGGAGTTCAAAGCTAGCCTCAGCAAGGGCCAGGCGCTAAGCAACTCAGTGAGACCCTGTCTCTACATAAAACACAAAATAGGGCTGGGGATGTGGCTCAGTGGTCGAGTGCCCCTGAGTTCAATCTCCAGTACCAAAAAAACAAACAAAACAAAACAAAACCAAAAAAAAAAAAGGAGTGCACACAAAAACCTTTCCCAGGAACCTGAGGGTATAGCTCAGTATTAGAGTGGGTGCTTAGCATGTGTGAGGCACGTGGTTCAATCTCCTCCAGTACCACACACAAACACAAAAAAGTAAAAGCCACCAGGTGAAGAGGCACACACCTATAATCCCGGATACTTGGGAAGCTGAGGCAGGAGAATGGCAGGTTCAAGGACACCCTGGGCAATTTAGTGAGAACACATCTCAAAATCAAAATAAATAAAAAGGACTGGGGATGTAGCTCAATAGTAAAGTGTCCCTGGGTTCAATCCCAGATTTAAAAAAAAAAAAAAAAAAAAGCAAAAGCCTTTCCCTGGAATAGTGGACTTTGTAATATTACTTCCTGTTATGGGGCTAGCCACTGTACCTGAAGTATAGTTATTCCTCATTTACAAATCAAGAACTCAAGGGCTGGGATTGTAGCTCAGCGGTAGAGCGCTTGCCTCGCATGCATGAGGCCCTGGGTTCGATCCTCAGCACCACGTACAAAGCAATAAAATAAAGACATTGTGTCCATCTCCAACTAAAAAAATATTTAAAAAAAAAAAAGAACTCAAGTCTCAGGTAGGCTACTTAGATTGTGAAAGGTCAGGAAATCTTCATAATAATGACCTGTAGAATTCTCTAGCATTATACTGATATAATCTGTTTAAGAATTTTCCTTTCAGAGCCAGGCGCAGTGGCACATGCCTGTCATCCTAGCACTTTGGGAGGCTGAGATAGGAAAATTCTGAATTCAAAGCCAGTCTCAGCAATGGCGAGGCTTGCTAAGCAACTCAGTGAGACCCTGTCTCTACATAAAACACAAAACAGGGGGACTGGGATTGTAGTTCAGCTGTAGAGCGCTTGCCTTGCATGCGTGAGGCCCTGGGTTCGATCCTCAGCACCACGTACAAAGCAATAAAATAAAGACATTGTGTCCATCTACAACTAAAAAAAATATTAAAAAAAAAAACACAGGGCTGGGGTTATGGCTCAGTGGTAGCATGCTCGCCTAGCACGCGGGAGACACTGGGTTCGATCCTCAGCACCACATAAAAATAAAATAAACCTATAAAAAAAAACACACACACACACAAAAAAAAATAGGGCTGGGGATGTGGCTCAGTGGTGGAGTACCCCTGAGTTCAATCCCTGGTAACGAAAAAAAATTTTTTCCTCTCAGTCTAATGTTGTAGCTCAGCGGTAGAGCGCTTGCCTGTCATGCGTGAGGCCCTGGGTTCAGTCCTCAGCACCACATACAAAGCAATAAACTAAAGACATTGTGTCCATCCACAAAAAAAAAAAAAAAAAAAAAAAAAAAAAATTAAAAAAAAAATCACTAATCCTACCTACTCAGCACCTGGTTAAAATTCAATTTTGAATGAGAACAAGAACAAGAGAGGTAATCAGGTGATTTAGCACATGCCTATAATCCCAGAGGTTGGGGAGGATGAGATAGGAGGATCGTAGGTTCAAAGCCACCCTCAGCAACTTAGTGAGGCCCTAAGTAACTTAGGGAGACTCTGTCTCAAAATAAAAAATAAAAAAAGGGCTGGGGAGCTGGAGTTGAGGCTCGGTGATAAAGAGTTTGCCCAGCATATGTGAGGTACTGGGTTTGATCCTTAGCACCACATAAAGAATAAAAAATAGGGCTGGGGTTGTAGCTCAGTGGTAGAGCACTTGCCTCACATGTGTGAGGCACAGAGTTCAATCCTCAGCATCACATAAAAATAAATAAATAAAATAAAGTTATTGTGCCCATCTACAACTAAAAATATTTTTTTAAAAAGAATAAAAAACAGGACTTGGGCTGTGGCTTAGTGGTAGAACGCTTGCCTAGCATGTATGAGGCACCAGGTTCGTTTCTCAGTACCGCATATAAATAAAAATAAAGGTCCATTGACAACTAAAAAATACTTTAAAACAAATTTTTAAAAATACAATAAGTTATAAAAAACAAAACAATTAAAAAGGGAGGCTGAGCTGGGCGCGGTGGCGTATGCCTGTAATCCTAGCACTTTGGGAGGTTGAAACAAGAGAATCGCAAGTTCAAAGCCAGCCTCAGCAACAGTAAGGCGCTAAGCAACTCAGTGAGACCCTGTCTCTACATAAAACACAAAATAGGGCTGAGGGTGTGGCTTAGTGGTCCAGCACCTCTGAGTTATATCCTGGTACAAAAAAGGGGAGGGGGGAGTGCTGGCATGTGGCTCAGTGGTTAAATACCCTGGGTTCAATCCCCAGTCCCTCCTCCTTCTCCCCTAAAAAATGAAAGGTACTTGGTTCAGAGTAGGTCCAAGTAAGAGAAGCTGTCTTTCTAATTGAGTCATAAGACTCAGTAGTTGTTATACTGACAGAGGTACCAATGGAAGGTTAAACTGCTATATGGTGTTTCTTGGTAGGTCCAAAAAAAGAAGTACAGCCAGCCACAGCAGTGCTTCCTTTAATCCCGAAAACTTGAGAGGCTGAGACAGAAGGAACACAAGTTCGAGGACAACCTTGTCAATTTAAAGAGTCCTTCAGCAACTTAGCAAGACCCAAAAATAAAACAATAGCCAGGCGCGGTGGCTCAAGCCTGTAATCCCAGCACTCAGGGAGGCTGAGACAGGAGAATTGCGAGTTCAAAGCCAACCTCAGCAACTGTGAGGTGCTAAGCAACTCAGTGAGACCTTGTCTCTATATAAAACACAAAATAGGGCTGGGGATGTGGCTCAGTGGTTGAGTGCCCCTGAGTTCAATCCCCAGTACCAAAAAAATAAAAAAATAGAAATTTAAAAAATTAAAAAAATAAAAGGGCTGAGGATGTAACTCAATGGCAGAGGTCTCTTGTGTTCAATCCCCAGTACTTAGAAACAAAAATAAAAAATAAAAAACTGCAGCATATTTCTAGGGTTCTAGACCAGAAGCTGGCAAACTATGGTCAAATTCAGCTTGGGTTTCTGTTGTTTGGTTTTGGTTTTTGGTTTTTGGTTTTTTGGGGGTTTTTTGGTACCAGGGATTAAACCAAGGGGCACTTAACCACTGAGCCACATCTCCACCCCTTTTTTATATTTTATTTAGAGACAAGGTCTCACTGAGTTGCTTAGGGCCTTACTGAGTTGCTGAGGCTGGCTTTGAACTTGTGATCCTCTGCCTCAGTCTCCCAAGCTGCAGGGATTACAGGCATGCACCACCATGCCCAGTGATTTTTCATGTTTTTGTTTCTTACAGCCCACAAGCTAAGAATGATTTTTTTTTTTTTGGAACCGGGGATTGAACTCAGGGGCACTCGACCACTGAGCCACATCCCCAGCCCTATTTTGTGTTATATGTAGAGACAGGGTCTCACTGAGTTGCTTAGCGCCTTGCCCTTGCTGAGGCTGGCTTTGAACTCGCGATTCTCCTGTCTCAGCCTCCCTAAGTGCTGGGATTACAGGCTTGAGCCACCGCGCCCAGCTTAAGAATGATTTTTACTTTTTTGGGGGGGGGTTTTTTTTTTTTTGGAGGGGGACAGGTACTGGGGATTGAACTCAGGGGTACTCAACCACTACGCCACATCCACAGCCCTATTTTGTGTTTCATTTAGAGACAGGGTCTCACTGAGTTGCTTAGCACCTCACCGTTGCTGAGGCTGGCTTTGAGCTTGCAATTCTCCTGTCTCAGCCTCCCTAAATGTTGGGATTACAGCTACTTTGTGTTTTATGTAGAAACAGGGTCTCACTGAGTTGCTTAGTGCCTCACCGTTGCTGAGGCTGGCTTTGAACTCATGTTTCTCCTGTCTCAGCCTCCAAAAGTGCAGGGATTACAGGTGTACGCTACCACACCTGGCTAGTTTTTACATTTTTAAGAAATGCAAAAAATATGCAACAGAAACTGGATATGTTCTACAAATATAAAATATTTATTATCTGGCCCTTTACATAACTGTTCAAGAAACAGCATCTAGCAGGTAACTAGGACTCAGTGAAGCCTGCATACTTTACTATAGTACACCAGGGACAATGCAATCAAAGCTCCCAATCATGCACCTCAGCCTGGGGAGTCAGTCAACCATGGACTAAGTCTCTGAAACCATAAGCCAAAATAAACTTTTCCTCTGCTAAGTTGTTCTGGTCAGGTACTGGTCACAGCAATGAAAACAAGACTAACATAGTCTATTATGCCATATGGTCAAGAATTTCCTTTTACAATGGAAATGCTACATTTGGGATCGGGTCCAAGGAAGACCAGAAGACATGAGTAAATTTCAAATGACCCAGACTCCTTCCTATGTTGCTAATGTTAATTGCACCCCAATTCCTTCACTTCACTCCAATGTTGGGGCCAGGAAACAGGCCTGATACACAGAAGGGTCAGATATTATGTTGGCATTAATAAAGAATGGATTAAAGCCTGGCGCGGTGGCACACAACTGTAATCCCAGTACTTTGGAGGGCTGAGACAGGAGAATCCCAAGCTCAAAGCCAGCCTCAGCAATGGCGAGGTGCTAAGCAACTCAGTGAGACCCTGTCTCTACATAAAACACAAAATAGGGCTGGAGAAGTGGCTCAGTGGTCAAGTATCCCTGAGTTTAATCCTCAGTACAAAAAAAAGAATGGGGGGGCTGGGTTTGTGGCTCAGTGGTAGAGCGCTTGCCTCACACGTGTGAGGTACTGGGTTCAATCCTCAGCACCACATACAAAATACATACATAAATAAATAAAATAAAGGTTGTTTAAAAAAAAAAGAATGGATTAAATGCTGGCCACGGTGGTGCACGCCCATAATCCCAGGGGCTCAGGAGGCTGAGGCAGGAAGATCAAAGTTCAAAGCCAGCCTCAGCAAAAGTGAGGTGCTAAGCAATACAGTGAGACCCTTTCTCTAAATAAAATACAAAAAATAGGGCTGGGGATGTGGCTGAGTGTTTGAGTGCCCCTGAGTTCAATCCCCTCAACAAAAAAAAAAAAAAAAGAATGTATTAAGCCAAGGGCAATAGTGCACACCTGTAATCACAGCAGCTCAGGAGCTGAAACAGGAGGATCATTAGTTCAAAGCCAACTTTAGCAACTTAGTGAGGTCCTAAGTAACTCAGCGAGACCCTGTCTCTAAATAAAATATTTTAAAAAGGGCTTTTGATGTGACTCAGTGGATGTTGTACTGGGATCGATTCCCAGTACAACATCACCAAAAAGAATGGATCATACCATATTACTGCTTCTACTTGAGGGTGGCCATAAAGGACAATGATCAAGAAATATTCTCGCAGAGGGTAGAATTGAGAATAGTACATTTGGTCATTCAATTTGTTTGTTTTTGTTTTTGTTTCTTACACTGAGGATCGAACCCATGGACATCCCAAATCAGGGATGTAGCACTCTACCACTGACCTATATCCCCAGCCTTCTTCATTTCTTATTTTGACACATGGTCTCAATAAGTTGTCAAGGCTGGCCTCAAACTTGTGACCCTCCTTCCTCAGCCTCCCGAGTAGCTGGGATTACAGGTATGCACCACTCTCCTGGGCTATTGTTCATCTGGTTTGTATGCAGGGATAAGTGGCCTGAGATAGAGATATAATATGGACTCCAGTGATGTATGTATTATCTGGTTAATCAGGATCCTGGAAGAAGTTCCAAAGATGGGACAAAAAGGGCCTGGGGAAGAGGTAAATCGATAAATTTCAAGAAACAAACACAAAGTGTGTAGAATTCTGTATCTCACAATCATGTCTATTACAGAACAAACATCACAAAGAATACACTGAGTCCAGGAAGACAGGATGACTTGCTCTGTGAATGTCAGTCAGACGCTCTTCTTGGCCATCCCAGGGCTCACTGAGTCTATTAATGCAGTGGTCATGATAGTAGGAGTGGTGGAGTGCTTGCCTAGCATGCGCAAGGCATGGGGTTCCTTCCCCAGCACTGCAGAAAAGAGAGAGGAATTTATAACAAAGAAAGTACAACAGTAAGAGGATGGCCACCAACTCCATTGATCTTTCCATATTTTCCACTGTCCCAAAGCTGTTACTGAGAGATCATTGTAGTGGCCTGTTAACGTCTCACTCTGTGCATCAACTTGGACATATCATCCTGTGTTTGGGACACTATACTCTAGGATGTATTTATGTGCTGTAATGCTGATATGGAGTCTACATCTGGGAATAAATGGTGAAAGAATATTTTCCATTTACTTGAGATATAGTGAGCTCAAATTCAAAGCTATAATTTTCACCTTAGTCATTTTGCACTTATACCAATGAACCAGCAGGCAAAAGAAAAGTTGCTGTAAGAGTCAATATAATCAGCCGGGCGCGGTGGCTCAAGCCTGTAATCCCAGCACTTAGGGAGGCTGAGACAGGAGAATCGCGAGTTCAAAGCCAGCCTCAGCAACGGCGAGGCGCTAAGCAACTCAGTGAGACCCTGTCTCTACATAAAACACAAAATAGGGCTGGGGATGTGGCTCAGTGGTCGAGTGCCCCTGAGTTCAATCCCCAGTACCAAA
>CM053399.1:47633175-47650688 GCA_028644305.1 Xerus rutilus
CTGTAATCCCAGCACTTAGGGAGGCTGAGACAGGAGAATCGCGAGTTCAAAGCCAGCCTCAGCAATGGCGAGGCGCTAAGCAACTCAGTGAGACCCTGTCTCTACATAAAACACAAAATAGGGCTGGGGATGTGGCTCAGTGGTCAAGTGCCCTGAGTTCAATCCCCAGTACCAAAAAAAAAAAAAAAAAAAAAAAAAAGAAAATGATAGTTTCAACACAGCTATGCAACAACCTCTTCAGGTGAACAATAAATGTAGAGACAGAAATAAAAGTAATTGTGGGGGCTGGGATTGTAGCTCAGCGGTACAGTGCTTGCCTCGCATGCGTGAGGCCCTGGGTTCTATCCTCAGCACCACATACAAAGCAATAAAATAAAGACATTGTGTTCATCAACAACTAAAAAAAAATTAAAAAAAAAAAAAAGTAAGTGTGGTTTCTGGTGTAGGGCCTATAATTAGGTATGTGGTTCCCCTCACCCTCAGAAAACTGTATAGCATGCTGAGGTTTGTCTAAAACAGAAACTTGAATAGAAATAATAAAGGAGGGGCTGGGGTTGTGGCTCAGTGGTAGAGCGCTTGCCTCGCATGCGTGAGGCACTGGGTTCGACCCTCAGCACCACATAAAAATAAATAAAGATATTGTGTCCATCTACAACTAAAAAATAATATTTAAAAAAAAAGAAATAATAAAGGATTATTATAAGACAATGAGAGAGTCTTCAGTAGTGTAGGAGTGGGGAAATCTTCAGAAACTACTGGGTACCTGGTCCTTTCCTAACAATTTGTTCAGGGACCTATGGAACGTCTTCCTCCGCAAAACTCTCATCCTGTCAGAACTTCAGCTTGGAAGCCATGCTTTATAGTCTCTTGGAATTCTGGAAGTTTTGCTATTGCATTAAAAATAATAATGATAATCATGTTTGTGTGTGTTTTAATTATTGTTTACCATATTTTGGCACTGATTCAGGAAAATTCTTTTTGATCCTGGGCTCGTGCCTTTGATCTTCAACATCTATCGAGTGTTTGAGGTATTGTGAGTTTTCTATCACAAAGTCGGTAACTTCCACTGAAACTTGCATATAGTATTTGTTTAGTTAATAATCAGTACCTATGAAAGCTTGCAGTAAGATAAGGACTGAAAAAATGTGATAAGGAAGGAAACGAAGAAGAGACACTGGCTATTCCCTTCAATCTTTTTAGGTGAAGATCAAACCAGTGACCTTGGTTGCAAAGTAAAGGAATGTACTCATAAACAGCAGACGAAATCCATCTGTGCTGTGGGCAAGCAACCTGTCCTATGTATATGCCCTTTGCCTGTATGTGCGGTGAAGCCCTCCATTTCATTCAAAACCTCTCCGTTCTTTCTTTCGGATAAGTAAATAGTATGGTTGAGACATACTGTTTGCAGACCTGGGGCCGAATAGTAGTTGTTCCTTGGGGTCACTTCAGAATTTAAAATTTCAATCTCGGATTCCAGTCCCGGGTGGGATATCGGAAATCTCACGACTAGTCTGACTTTGGCTGGGCGTTCAGGAGGCTGACTGCCGGGGACCGCGGTGGCGCGTAGCCTTGGGCGCAGGCCCAGGAGCAGGGGCGTGTTCTCGCCCCTCCCCGCTGGCGTCCGTCGCTCGCGAAGCCTGCTCTGACTCAGCTCTTCCGGTCACCGTCATCACTAGTAGTTTCCCACCACCCTGAAGGTGCCGACGCGGCTCGGCAACGCAGGAGAGTGTAGCTGCCGGGGGCCGCCTCCAAATGGGCTGCGTTACAGCCTCCGGCGTGACTCAGCCGCTTCCGCTCCAGGGTCCGCGGAGCTTGGGCCCCGCCCGATTTCTCGTTGGCCCCGGCGGCCGCCAAGCTCTTGCCTCCACCCCTAGGTGCACTTTTCTAAGGCCGGGAAAGGGAATGGCAGCTTGATAGATCTGAGCTCCAGTGCTTAGGCCCTGCAAAGCTCTTTTTTTGAGGAACTGAATTCTCAACATTGGAAAACATTAGTCAGTCCTCTTTGCAGAGAGGGATCTGGTTAGTTTCAGACCCAGGAAAGACCCACCTTGGAAGCTCAGCTCTGCCACTTGCTGCTGTTCTTCCCAGGGAGTTATTTAATCAGGCCAAATCTCCTTTGCACATAGGAGGAAAAATCGATGTTTTCTGTGTCCATCTTAGTGAGACTAAGATGTATAGTCTACACAGCGAGAACTCAACGAACCTCAGCTTTTGTATTATACCCTTTGAAAAGCCTTTCAGATGTATTTTCTTTCTCTCCATGGCCCTTGTGATCATTTTGGACTCAGTTCTGAATATCTCACTGCAGGGTCACTTCCGCAGGCAGCTTCCTAATTGATTTTGCAACATTCCCATCCAACACTCTTCACAGTGACCAGGTACATTTTTATGGCACAGTTGTAACTGAAAGCTTGGTCCTCTTCCTGAACGCCAATCCAATAACGAAGAGAAGGGCTTGAGAAAAAGAAAAAAGGAGGTTTACTGCTTTGCTAGCAAAGGAGAAACACAGGGGACTCCTGTCCAAAAGGCTGTGATTCTGCCCATTCGCAGGAACAGAGGTGATTCAGAGAAAATGAGATTAGGGAGGAGAGATCAGGAAAGAGAAGATCAGGGAGGAGAAGTTTAGGGAAAAGAAGATGGAGCCGGGCGCGGTGGCTCAAGCCTGTAATCCCAGCACTTAGGGAGGCTGAGACAGGAGAATCGCGAGTTCAAAGCCAGCCTCAGCAATGGCGAGGTGGTAAGCAACTCAGTGAGACCCTGTCTCTACATAAAACACAAAATAGGGCTGGGGGTGTGGCTCAGTGGTCGAGTGCCCCTGAGTTCAATCCCCAGTACAAAAAAAAAAAAGAAGATGGAGAAAAAGGAAAAAATATGTAAGTTTCAAAGCCACAAAGAGATAGTCAAAACATCAAGTGAGGGGCTGGGATTGTGGCTCAGTGGTAAAGCGCTTGCCTTGCATGCGTGAGGCACTGGGTTCCATCCTCAGCACCACATAAAAATAAATAAATATATTGTGTCCATCTACAACTAAAAAAAATTTTAAAAAAAATCAAGTGAACCCCTGTTACACAGTAAGTCCTTCAAGTCACCTTTATAAAACAAATAAACAATTATAGATGTTTTAAAAAACAAATAGTGTGTGCATGAATAAAGGTACAGGAAAATTTTTTTTTTTTTGGTACTGAGTGAGGATTGAACTCAGGGGTACTCAACCACTGAGCCATATCCCCAGCCCTCTTTTTTTTGTGGTTTTTGTTTGTTTGTTTTTAGAAACAGGGTCTCACTGAGTTGCTTAGTGCTTCACCATTGCTTGAGGCTGGCTTTGAACTCACAATTCTCCTGTCTCAGCCTCCCAAAGTGCTGAAATTACAGGTGTGTGCCACCGTGCCTGGCCCAGGTAGAGCTTTTTTTTTGTTTTTTTAATATTTTTTTAGTTGTAGATGGACACAGTGTCTTTATTTTATTGCTTTGTATGTGGTGCTGAGGATCGAACCCAGGGCCTCACGCATGCGAGGCAAGCGCTCTACTGCTGAGCTACAATCCCAGCCCCCCAGGTAGAGTTTTGTTTTTTTTTTTTAATATTTTTTTAGTTGTAGATGGACACAGTGTCTTTATTTTATTGCTCTGTATGTGGTGCTGAGGATCGAACCCAGGGCCTCACGCATGCAAGGCAAGCGCTCTACCGCTGAGCTACAATCCTAGCCCCCAGGTAGAGTTTTATTGGCATTCAAAATGGGGAAGTTATCAAAGGCAAGATGGGAGAGGGAGATGAGAAAGATATCTTCACAGCACAAGGCCCTGGGTTCAATCCCAAGCAACAAAAAAATAAAAAATAAGAAAGATATCTGAACTGACCTTTCAAGGACCCAGGAGATTAAGACAGCTCAGAAAGAGACTGTGGAGTGGTATTCCAGGCAGAATGAGCAGCATGAAAGATTCATGAAATCAGGAAAGCAAGGGACTCTTGAGTAGTTCTTGGCTTGACCAGAAGACACTTGATGATGAATAGCAGGAAGCAAGTCTAAAAGGTGGTTGTCATCTCATCCAAAAGGTATCTTCTCCAATGGCCAAGTATTTTACCAATCATGCCTATCTAATGAAGCTTCCACAAAAACTCCAAAAGCCTAGGTTCAGGAGTCTTCTGGATAACTGAACACACAGAGATTCCTGGAGGCACCTCACCCAGAGCAGTGTGGGGATGGAACCTGAGATTTCATGAATGGTAGGAAAACGTCATACCACTCAACTATATCCCTGGCACCACCACCACCACCACCACCCCTCTCCCCCCAAAAAATAAATGCAAAATCTCAACTATATGCCAGAACTGCAGAATCAGAAACTTGATGTTGAGACCGATATTGGTGTTTCCTAAAAGAAAGCCCTAGGCACATTTGGGAAGGACATCCTCACCACTTTGTTTCACTCTAAGGTGCACTTTTCTTCTTTTTTTTTTTTTTTTGGTACTGGGGATTGAACTCAGGGGCACTCAACCACTGAGCCACATCCCCAGCCCTATTTTGTGTTTTATGTAGAGACAGGGTCTCACTGAGTTGCTTAGCGCCTCGCCGTTGCTGAGGCTGGCTTTGAACTCGCGATTCTCCTGTCTCAGCCTCCCTAAGTGCTGAGATTACAGGCTTGAGCCACCGCGCCCGGCTACTTTTCTTCTTTTCTGCAGATAACCTCTAGGTTTCAACTAGGTGTCCACAGAGATCCCTTGATCTCAAAGTGGGGAGGGCAGGTCCTGGGGGAAGTGAGGCTGGGCTTGTGAGGCAAGTGTGTCCTGCTGGGTGCTTCTGGGAAAGTTGAGAACAGCTGGAGAAACCACCTCCCTCTGCCCTCTGTGGCCATCCGCTGCACTCATTGCCTTGTACAAGGAAGTGACAAGCCTAAGGATAACAACAACAACCCAACAAGCTCAGCAGAGCAAAAAGAAGAATACAGACATTTTATATGATGTTAAAGCAAAATGATGGTGAATCTCTCCTCAATCTAAGAATCAGAAGATGGAGACTGTGCAAGACTGAGTTAACTGGGTGGTATTGGGGTGAAACCCTGCATACTCCAAAAAAAGGACTGGTCCTTGACTGGCTCCTGGAAGATGACCTCCTCTGCTCCCTTGGAATATCCTGCCTGATCTGAGCTGGTTCAGAGATCCAGAGTCCTTCAAATGATGGGAAAGCCAGGTTCTTCAGGAAAACTCCCATGATACTGCCACAGGAGATCATATGCTATTAAAAAATGGTCTCTGGGCTGGGATTGTGGCTCAGCGGTAGAGCGCTTGCCTCGCATGCGTGAGGCCCTGGGTTCGATCCTCAGCACCACCTACAAAGCAATAAAATAAAGACATTGTGTCCATCTACAACTAAAAAAATATTTAAAAAAAAAAAAGGTCTCTGTCTTCTGCTGCCCCAGAAGGCTTTGAATTTCACTCTAAAGAACTTATATGAAATTGGAACAATTATATTCTTTTCTTAGAGGAGACAGGAAATCCAACTGAAATCAAAATGCACCTTAGTGAACACATGGAATCAAGTTGTTTGTCTTTCTCTCTCTCTCTTTTTTTTTTGGTACAAGGGATTGAACTCAGAGGTTCTTCACTACTGAGCCACATCCCCAGCCCTATTTTATGTTTATTTAGAGACAGGGTCTCACTAGGTTGTTTACCTCCTCGCTCTTGCTGAGGCTGGCTTTGAACTCTTGATTCTCCTGTCTCAACCTCCAAAAGTGCTGGGATTAGAGGCATGTGCCATCGTGCCAAACTAAGCTGATTCTCTTGATGACCATACTCTCCACTGCAAAAGCATATCTGTCAAGTGAACTAACTGCATGTTTGGTTTGGCCAGGTAGGAAGCAGCACAAGATTGATGCCTCTTCACTTTGCAACTTGGGAAATAAAGAATGGTATGCCTTAAAACAAAACAAAACAAAACAAAAGGTATCTTCTATGGGAAACCAAAGAATTTCAGTCTATTCTATAGATAGTGCATTGTCATGAAGGGGTTTGGAACTGAGATGACAGAATCAAAACAAGATTAATCTGCACAGGAAATATGAGTCTTTAAAAAATATTTTTAGTTTAGATGGATACAGTAACTTTAATTAATTAATTGATTGATTAATGTATTTATTGATATGGTGATGAGGATCAAATCCAGTGCCTCACACGTACTAGGTAAGCCCTTTACCACTGAGCCACAAACCCAGCCCAAAATATTAGAGTTTCAAATGGAAATCTGGAGGCAACAAAAGCAGCTAGGAAGAAATGAAGTATAGAAATCCAAGAGAAGAACGAATGTAAGTACCCTAGCCCCCTCCCCCTGCAGACTTTCTTTTGTTTTTGTTTTTGGCCCTGCTGGGGATTGAAGAATAGAAGCCAAAGTACTGGGTTATGAGGTTATGGTACTGGCTTTGCTCCCTCTGCCTTCCTGTGTGGATTCCACACTCTAGTCATGCTGAGAACTTTTGCAATGCCTAAAGACAGCAGTGTATGTTCTCCCTTAACTTTCTTTCTTTCTTTTTTTCTGGGATGTTCTTTCTCCCAATCTCTGCTTATCAAAACTTCTGTTAACCTGTAATCCCAGCACTTTGGGAGGCTGAGACAGGAGAATCACAAGTTCAAAGCCAGCCTCAGCAACCGCGAGGCACTAAGCAACTCAGTGAGACCCTGTCTCTACATAAAACACAAAATAGGGCTGGGGATGTGGCTCAGTGGTGGAGTGCCCCTGAGTTCAATCCTCAGTACCAAAAAAAAAAAATCTGTTAATATTTTGGGACCCAAATCCTACTTCTTATATGATCAGCTCAAAGGAACAAAGTTTGGGCCTGTCACATGACAATTTATACCCCGTTTCTCTTTTTAACACCTTTTTGTCCTCTTCTAATCTAGATTTTGAATGACTAGAGGTAGAAACCAAGTTTTGGGTTTTTTGGGGGTTTTTTTTGGTACCAGGGATTGAACTCAGGAGCACTCAAGCCACTGAGCCACATCCCCAGCCCTATTTTGTGTTTTATGTAGAGACTGGATCTCACTGAGTTGCTTAGCACCTCGCAGTTGCTGAGGCTGGCTTTGAACTTGCAATTCTCCTGTCTCAGCCTCCCAAAGTGCGGGGATTACAGGCATGTGCCACTGCACTTGGCTCCTTTTTATTTTTTATTTTGAGACAGTGTCTCACCAATTTCCTTAGGACCTCATTAAATTGCTGAGGCTGATCTCAAACTTGCGATTCTGCTTCAGCATTCCAAATCACTGGGATTTGGAGGCATGTACTACTGTATCTCCAATATGAGACCAATCAGATCAAAGAACAGGACAGAGCTCCTATGATGTGGTACTGAACCACTTGATGAATAATCAGTAATGTCCTCAGAGGAAATCATTCAGAAATGGGGCTAGGGTTGGGGATTGTATAAAGTCACTTATAAAACCAAACCAAAACTGAACTGGGCTTCGAGGTTATATATAGAGTTCTTATGCATGATAATTACATAACACTATTAAATACTTAAACTTTGACCCTTAATTTGTAATGGTACAAGCAAGAGAAACAAGTTCTCAGCAGGATCTATACAGACCCATCAATAAAAGGCCAGCCACATGGCATGGCACTCAAATAAGACAAGGGAGGATTGTAACAGAGCTCCTTTAATATGAAAGCTCCCAATCTCCCCTGTTTTCTTTTTTTTTTTTTTTTTTGGCACCAGGGACTGAACTCAGGGGCACTCGACCACTGAGCCACATCCCCAGCCCTATTTTGTGTTTTTTTTATGTAGAGACAGGGTCTCACTGAGTCACTTAGCACCTCACTGTTGCTGAGGCTGGCTTTGAACTCGCGATCCTCCTGTCTCAGCCTCCCTAAGTGCTGGGATTACAGGCGTGAGCCACCGCGCCCGGCTTTCCCCTGTTTTCTGATAAATAGTTTTTCTACAACTGAATATCCTCATGCTGAGAATGGAATCTGAAGGACCATACCCTGGGCAGACAATCAGCAAGTGTTGAAACTCTGCAGTTGTAACATATTCTCTGACTAGCACTGCCTAACTAAATCTGTGTATGTATATTTCTTGCCTTTTGTCCCACTGTACCCTCTTTTCTCTTATAAAGCCTTTTCATGCTTCTGAGTCCTCTGAAGATGGGCATTTGAGACAGAAAAGATCTTCTTTTCCCTCTGCTAACCTCTGTTTCTTGAATTTTATGGTTGAGTGGCAAGCAGCTGAATCTGAGATTCCAGTAACATTCTTTTTTGGGGGGGGTACATTAACATTCTTATAGAATATTTAGTGAAATCAACTATGTATAACAAAGAAGAGTGAAATTTTGGGGCATTTCCAATAATTGTAAAATAAAAACAGGCAAGGATCATGCTGACTTTGATAGAACACTTTTGGCAGTATAGAACTCTGGTGCAGATGTCCTTCTTCCCTAGTCCCCTTCCCTGCCCCCTCACTTCCTGATCCCTTCAACAACAGAAAATCAAGAGTCCCAATAAAGTGAAGCCATAGAAGTCTCTGCCCTTGAGCTGGCACCATGGCACAAGCCTGTAATCCCAGCATTTAGGGAGGCTGAGACAGGAGAATCGCGGAGTTCAAAGCCAGCCTCAGCAAGGGCCAGGCACTAAGCAACTCAGTGAGACCCTGTCTCTACATAAAACACAAAATAGGGCTGAGGATGTGGCTCAGTGGCTCTAGTGCTCCTGAGTTCAATCTCTGGTACCACAAAAAAAAAAAAAAAAAAGTCTCTGCCTTGTATCACACTCATCTGAAGCTACTGTGAAATTAGAAATACCACGTGATCTATTTAACCATTTACAGCACACACAGACCAATGTCAAAGGCAGGTGATACACTGCTGATGTGCAGTTAAGACAGGAATGAGGACATGTTGACAGAATCAGCAGGATGATGACACTCCACTCACCTTAGTACTAGTTCGTGTGTCTCAATTCCTGAGATCTCAGTCCTATTAACAGGAATACACTACACCCGAGTCCCTCCCCAGCAAAAGCAAGTTGTTTGGAGAAGTTTTTTTACATCATCATCTAGGTGTAGATGGAGATGGTTTACACTGGGCCTTGAAAATCTATCCATTTAAACTTAGTCTAAAATTGTGGAAAGTTAAGAGAAAGGTGCAAAGTAGATGGTAATGGGGCTAGAGAAGCAGGTAGGGAGAGATTCTTCAAGGAGTCCTTGGAGTGTGCAGGGGATAAAGAATTTTAAGCCAGGCGCGGTGGCACAAGCCTGTAATCCCAGCACTTAGGGAGGCTGAGACAGGAGAATCGCAAGTTCAAAGCCAGCCTCAGCAATGGCGAGGCGCTAAGCAACTCAGTGAGACCCTGTCTCTCTATATAACACAAAATAGGGCTGGGGATGTGGCTCAGTGGTCAAGTGCCCTGAGTTCAATCTCCAGTACCAAAAAAAAAAAAAAAAAGAATTCTAAATAGCCAGGCATGGTGATGCACACCTGTAATCCCAGCTACTCAGGAGACTGAGGCAGAAGGACTGCAAGACTGAGGCCATGCTAGGCAACTTATTGAGACTCTATCTTGAAATGAAAAATAATAATAGCTGGGAATGTAGCTCAGTGGTAGAGCACCCTTGGGTTTAATCCCCAGTACCACACATGAAAAAAAAAAAAAAAAGCAAACTCTATACTCATAAAAACTCCAAACAATTCACAAATAATAAATCTAGGAAGTAAAAGTCATGTATAGGCCCATTCACTAGCACTAATGGCTGGTATCAGTAAAATACCTTTATCATGAAGCCGGGCGCGGTGGCTCACGCTTGTAATCCCAGCACTTTGGGAGGCTGAGACAGGAGAATTGCCAGTTCAAAGCCAGCCTCAGCAACAGTGAAGTGCTAAGCAACTCAGTGAGACCCTGTTTCTACATAAAACACAAAATCGGGCTGGGGATGTGGCTCAATGGTCGAGTAACCCTGAGTTCAATCCTTGGTACCAAAAAAAAAAAAAAAAAAAACCTTTATCATGAAAGGAAATCTGGCTCTTACCAAGCAAAGGATTTGAAATATCTTGTAACCAGTTCTCAAAAGGCAATACAAAGCTAAGAATCTTGGCAATATAAAGCTAAGATTCCCTGAAGAATAAAAAATGAAAGAGTACTCAGGGGAGACAATGTACAGAAATAAATGGATAAAATGAGCATGGTGGTGCATGCTTGTAATCACAATGATTTAGGAATCAGAGGCGGGAGGTTTGCAAGTTTGAGGCCAGCCTTAGCAATTTAGCGAGACTCTCAGAAACTTAGCAAGACCCTGTATCAAAATAAAAAAATTAAAAGGATTAGGGATGTAGCTGAGTGGTAAAGTGCCCCTCAATTGAATCCCCAGTACCAAAAAAAAAAAAAGAAAGAAAACAAAGAAAAATAAATGGGCAGAAAGATCAAGTGTTAAAGGAACTCACTAATTCTCCATGATATTCATGATATTCATTCACTGCTCAGGGGTTCATTTGCCTAAAGCTATCTAGGGTGCTTGACTAAGTGGATGGCTAGTGTTTACTCCTGTGAAATAAATGAGCTCTGGCAGTTTACTGTCGGTTAACTTCATATGTTGCAGTTTTCTTTCTTTTTTTGTAGTGCTGGGGATCAAACCCAGGGTCTTGCACATGCTAGGCAAGCACTCTATCACTAAGCTACATCCCCAGCCCTGCAGTTTTCTTTTGAAAAGAAAAAGAATTATCATGGGGCCAGAAAGGGTTTTCTGTTCTTAACAGGCCTCTTAATATAATGAGTGACAAGAGAATCATTCTGTATTTTTATGCCCGTTCATACCTGTCAGATTGGGATAATAATACCTGTTTGTCTCCTCAGGGAAGTAATAAGGAAATTGAACGATTTCTTCCTGGCCACTGGTTTTTTTTTTAATTTTTAATTTTTTTTATATTCCTTTTTTTTTTTTTTTTTGGCACCAGGGACTGAACTCAGTGGCACTCGACCACTGGGCCACATCCCCAGCCCTATTTTGTGTTTTATGTAGAGACAGGGTCTCACTGAGTCACTTAGCACCTCGCTGTTGCTGAGTCTGGCTTTGAACTCGCGATCCTCCTGTCTCAGCCTCCCTAAGTGCTGGGATTACAGGCGTGAGCCACTGCGCCCGGCTTATTTTTAATTTTTTTTATATTTTACATTTTTTTAAGTTGTAGATGGACACAATATCTTTTTTTTAAAATTTTTTTAGACATTGATAGGCCATTATTTTATTCATTTATTTATATGTGGTGCTGAGAATTGAACCCCGTGCTTCATACATGCTAGGCAAGAGCTCTGCCACTGAGCCACAACCCCAGCCTCGGACACAATATCTTTATTTATTTACTTTTATGTGGTGCTGAGGACCGAATCCAGTGCCTCATGCATGCGAGGCAAGTGCTCTACTGCTGAGCCACAATCCCAACCCGGTCAATGGGTTTTAAAATCATTGAAAACAAACAAACAAACAAACAAAAACATAAAATCTAGGCTTGAGGCCTTCTAAAGGAAAGAATTGTCCTTTCTAAACAATTCTCAGAGATTTTCCTTAAAAAGCAAGCCTTTCTTAGATTCCATCTGGGATTTAGCAACTTTTACTATAAGAAATTCTTTTTTTTTTCTTAAATATTTTTTTAGTTGTAGATGGACACAATATCTTTATTTTATTTATTTATTTTTATGTGGTGCTGAGGATTGAACCCAGTACCTCATGCATGCAAGGCAAACGCTCTACCACTGAGCTACAATCCCAGCCCACTATAAGAAATTCTTAACTCTTTCAACCGTACATTCTAGAAACCCAACTCAAACACCCTTAGGTGAAAAGGATCAAGTTATCCTTTTACCCTTGAAAGTACCCTTGACAAAGGTGGTGTTGCCTTCAGGGACACCAGCTCCAAAGATGGAAAGTTGTCAGAATTTTCCTGTCTATCATCTCTTCTCCTGTTTCTGTTCTTTTTGTTGACAACTTTATTTTCTTCTCCTATTCTGTGGCTTTTGTAGTTAGTCAGGAACAAGGTATCTAGTTGGTCTGGTTTCCATACCAACAGCTCTGAAATCATAGGTGAATAGGTCCTTTTCCACTTGGTTCAGTCAGGAAAACCCTTGGAGAAGAGTCAAATTGCTGAAGCATGGGTCCTTTGCCTCTCCTTTTTTTTTTTGGTACTGAGGATTGAACTCAGCAGTACTTGACCACTGAGCCACATCCCCAGCCCTATTTTGTGTTTTATGTAGAGACAGGGTCTCACTGAGTTGCTTAGTGCCTCGCTGTTGCTGAGGCTGGCTTTGAACTTGCGGTTCTCCTGTCTCAGCCTCCCCAAGTGCTGGGATTATAGGCTTGCGCCACCGCACCCGGCTCCGAAATTCTTCTTGTCAAGTATTTTGGTCACAGTGATGAAAAGCTGACTATCATAGAAATTGGTAAAGAAATGGGGTCATTGCTGTGACCAACCTGATCATGTGGTTCAGAAGTCTTTAGACTGAGAATGTTAAAAGCAGAGCTTAATGGTTCATTCTGGTGGGAGCCCAGACACCAGAATGCTGATTGGAATGCAGACTCTGCTATGAAGTTTCAGAGGAAATGAACACTATTGGAAACTGGATTAGAGGTCACTCATGTCACATCTGGCACATGTGTACATTTTGCTCATGTCCTGAGACTTTCTGTAAGGCTGAATTTAAAGGTGATGGGCTAATTAATCTGACAGAGGAAATTTCAAGACAGCACAGCATTCAGTAAGTGGCATGGATTTTGCTGGAAGGTTTTAGCCAGGTTTACTGTGAAAATTTGGAACAAAAAGCAGGGCTGAAAGGTTTTTTTTTAAATATATATTTTTAGTTGTAGATGGACACAATGTCTTTATTTTTTATTGCTTTGTATGTGGTGCTGAGGATTGAACCCAGGGCCTCATGCATGTGAGGCAAGCGCTCTACCGCTGAGCTACAATCCCAGCCCCTGAAAGGTTTTTAAAAACATAGTTTGGCCAGAAAAGTGCATGTAAAACTGGGGCCAAGGAAGCTGTGGTGTTAAAGAGATTATAGTCTCTAAGGAGATGCTAAGTACTTGCAGAGAGACAATAGGTTATCTTGGGAATTTGCAAGACCATAGCCATTGCAAGATTAAGGATGTGGAAGGGAAAATTCCTTTGGGAAAATATCATAGGGGTACCATACTTGCATAGGGAGCCTAGGAGGTTATTTCACCATGCTTAGCCATGCAGGCTATCAGAAGCTTCTGCAGATGTAATTCCATAAGACTCAGCTATTGTACAAATGGTGGAAGAGTTGGTGTCATGTATGTGGTACTGGATCTGCAGAAATGAAAAACATTTGAATCTAGGGGTCAGAGACTTCCACTGAAATTTCAAAGGAAGGCCTGTGAGGCTAGACAAAAGGTAGCAGGGTTAGAGTTCCTACAAGCTGTTCCTGAAAAGGAGGATGCATGAGCTGTAAAAGCGAAATCAAAGCTGGAATAGAGATCTAAGAAATTAAGAGATGCCAGTAACATGGGCTGTCTGCCAAGAAAAATTTCTGGCTGCAGAGACAGGCTAAAAGAGGACCCATATGCACTGTGACCTGCAAGGCTAAAGGGGCACTGTTGCACAAGCCCTTTGGAAGAAACATCTTACCACCATGTGTCCTAGATGCTGTACACAGTTACAAGACCTGTTTGACAAACTGAATTTTGGCCTTGTTAGATCCCACCCCTCTTTTCTTTCTTTCTTTTTTTGAGGGGGAGTACTGGAGATTTAACTCAGGGGCAGTCCACCACTGAGCCACATAACCCAGTTCTATTTTGTATTTTATTTAGAGACAGGGTCTCACTAAGTTACTTAACACCATGACTTTGTTGAGGGTGGCCTTGAACTCACAATCCTCCTGCTTCAGCCTCCTGAGCCTTGGATTACAGGCATATGCCACCACAACCGGCTCCATTCCTTCTTTCTATGCCTCTATTCCTCTATTTCGGAAGGGGAAAGTTTATTTATTTATTTTTTAAATTTGTTTTTAGTTGTAGATGGACACAATACCTTTATTTTATTTATTTATTTTTGTGTGGTACTGAGGATCGAACTTGGTGCCTCACATGAGCTAGGCAAGTGCTCTACCACTGAGCTACAATTCCAGCCCATGGAAGGGGAAAGTTTACTCTGTGCCACTGTATTCTGGACATGTGTAACTTTTTTTTTTTTAATATTTTTATAGTTGTTGGTAGACCTTTATTTCATTTATATGTGGTGCTGAGAATCGAACCCAGTGCCTCACACTTGCTAGGCAAGCGCTCTACCACTGAGCCACAACCCCAGCCCCCCTCCCTTTTTTTGTAAAATTTTATAGTTGTTGATAGACTGTAACTTGCTTTTGATCTTTACAAGGGCTCACAGCCAAGAATTTGCCTTGAATCTCAGAAGAGACTTTGGACTTGGACTTTGGACAATGTTGGAATTGTTAAGACTATGGGACTCTTGGAGATGGACTAAATGTATTTTGCACTGGGAGATGGACATGAACTTGGGTATCAGAGGCAGAATGTTATGGTTTGGATATGAAGTGTCCCTCAAAAGCTCCTATGTTAATTCAGGAATAATCAGAAATGATTAGATTATGGAAACTGTAACCAAATCAGTCCATCCTAGTTTGAATGTACTGATTAGATTGTAGCTATAAGCAGGGGAGGGGGCTATGGCTAGAGGAGGTGGGTCACTGGGTATATGCCCTGGAAAGGTTCATCTTTTCTTAACCCACCTCTTTTCTTGGTTGTCATAAATGGAACACCTCTCCTCCAGGATAATCTGAAACTTGTGATCCTTCTGCCTTGGTTTCTGAAGTTGCTTGGATTACAGGTGTGCACTCCCACATCTGGCCTTGAATCTCCTTGAATCTCTTCTCCCTGCTCCATGGATTTTCCTTTTACTTCTCCGACAGCTTATTCTCATTATTCTTCACTGTTTTATTTTCTCTACTTATCCTATAAAGGTATCTCTGTCTTCACAATCTTCTCATCTTGCTCTACTTTAGTTACTGAATAACTATCTACTCTCATACTTTTTTTCTCTCTCACAGGTTGATGACTTCTTTATTTATTATTCATAGCCATAAAGTTGGCTGAGCTTTAGACCCTTTTACTTTCCTAGTGAATATCCTTACCTAGA
This sequence comes from Xerus rutilus, assembly GCA_028644305.1. Classification (NCBI taxonomy): domain Eukaryota; kingdom Metazoa; phylum Chordata; class Mammalia; order Rodentia; family Sciuridae; genus Xerus; species Xerus rutilus. Next base: position 47,648,315 of record CM053399.1, read on the forward strand.
TAATCTGCAAACCTGTCCCAAACAGAACTTCTGTTTTCCCTAATCTAGCCTTAAATTACTTTTGTAGTCTTGACCACCAGTTCCTCCCCACTGAACCTCTTTTCATACCCCCTCCTAATCTTTGGCACAGTACTGTAGACTTTGCTTCCTGATGCCGTCTCTCTTCTCCCCTGGGCTCCTTTTCTCTGTGGCCTCTTCTTTCTACCTCACTCTAGCTCAATTCTCTGCTTCTTTCCTAAATCCTGCCCTGTCCCAATATCCACCCTCCTTCTTTCAGCCTTGTTGAATCCCTCTTTCCCAGAACATACATATCATGCCTTTTTATACCTCCATGGTTTGCTCATGGTATCCTTCTCCCTGGAATGTCGTTTTCCCATCCTTGCTCCTTATCTATACTATTCGTGTTTTCCAAAATCCAAAGCACATGCTAATTCCTCCATGAAGTTTCCGTAAAGGTCCTGCCATACCCCGTGAACACCAAACTTTCACTTCTTTTGGTTTCCATAGCACCGCTAGAACAAGTACTACAACCTAACTTGAGTTATTGCTAGTTATGTATTTTTCTTCCATTCCTGGTAGAGTGTGATTTATCTTGAGACAAAGACCTGTCACAAAAATTCAGGAACTCAGTAATATTTGTTGAGTTGAACTATTAAAAATATAATACACAGGGGCCTGGGTTGTAGCTCAGTGGTAGAATGCTTGCCTAGCATGCATGAGGCACTGGGCTGGATTCTCAGCACCACATATAAATGAATAAGTAAAAAAATAATAATAAAGGTCCATCAACAACTTAAAAATATTTAAAAAATACACAAATCTTTTGAAAAGAGGCAATGTAGCTTAAGAAAGACATTTTTATTCTGGAGGACTGTTTTCTGATATAAACACCTGAGTGTTAAAAAAAATGGAGTGAGAAGCGGGCAACAGCAGAGAAGCAAATGTCCTCTTGACTTTTTGGTAGATGATCAGTTTGGTCTTTTTCCTACAACCAGAGTGGGCCTTATCTTTAAAATGTCCCCTTTTAATATGCTAAGAGTTCTTGAAATTCATCTCCTGAAAGATTTTATTCTTTAAGCAAGTGGAAAAGAGGGCTTTGAAGTGATGTACTATGTGGTCTGGATATGTGGTGGGCCCCTCATCTGTGGCAACTGGCTTACGGAGCAATCTTTTTTTTTTTTTTTTTTTTTTAAATACTGGAGATTGAACTCAGGGGCACTTGACCACTGAGCCACATCCCCAGCCCTAATTTATGTTTTTATTTTCATTTAGAGACAGGGTCTCACTGAGTTGCTTAGCGCCTCTCCGTTGCTGAGGCTGGCTTTGAACTCGCGATTCTCCTGTCTCAGCCTCCCAAAGTGCTGAGATTACAGGCTTGCGCCACTGTGCCCGGCTACTGAGCAATCTTATGTCAGGGACGAGAGGCAAGTGAACATATTAGTCAGGAGCATGGCTCTGGGGTAGAACTGCCCCAGGTCAAATGAGACAAATCAACTTCTTTGTGCCCTTCCTTCCTGTGTCCAATTGAGACTGTAATGGACCTACCTCACAGGGTTGTTGTGAAGATAAAATAGGTTAATATAAGGTCCATTGGCTCTACTTCTTCAGGTTCCACACCCACCAATTACTGAAGATTGAAAACATTTTTTGAGGGGGTGTGCTCGGGATTGAACTCAGGGGCACTCGGCCACTCAGCTACATCCCCAACCTATTTCATATTATATTTAGAGACAGGGCCTCACTGAGTTGCTTAGCACCTCGGGGTTTGGTTTTGTTTTGTTTTGGTACTGGGGATTGAATCCAGGGCACTTGACCACTTAGTCACATCCTTAGCCCTATTTTGTGTTTATTTAGAGACAGGATCTCACTGAGTTGCTTAGTACCTTGCCGTTGCTGAGGCTGGCTTTGAACTCATGATTCTCCAGTCTCAGCCTCCCAAAGTGCTGAGATTACAGGTGTGCACCACAGTGCCCGGCTAGCACCTCGTTTTTGCTAAGGCTGGCTTTGAATGTGAGATCCTCCTGTCTCGGCCTCTCAAGCTGCTGGGATTACAGGCATGTGCCACTGCACCTGGCTAAGATTGAAAATATCTGAAAAACAAACAAATAAAAACTGCATTTGTACTGAATACCTATAGACTTTTTTCTCTTATCACTATTCCCTAAATGATACAGTACAACTACTACATGATATGCAAAACATATGAGGTTGATGATTAAAAGTACATGGTTGAGCCAAAGCGATTCTGAGCAAGAAGAGTGAAGCAGGAGGCATTATAATACCAGACCTTAAACTTTACTACAAAGCAGTAGTAACAAAAACGGCATGGTACTGGCACCAAAATAGGCAGATAGACCAATGGTATAGAATAGAA
>CM053399.1:47651188-47669456 GCA_028644305.1 Xerus rutilus
ATTGGAGAAATGCAGGAACTCTAAACATGCTTGGGGGAGGGGGGAGGAAGGTAAGGGAAATGGGCATAGTAATGATGGTTATTTGAGATGGTCTTTACTACCCCTGACACATCTATGAAGACTCTAATGTTGAGACTTTATTTGGTTTGCAATCAGAGAAATGGAAAACAGAGATCTGGTTATGTACTATGACTTGAAACGCATTTAAATAAAAAAAAATAAAATAAAATAAAATAAAAATAAAAGTACATGGTTGGATATGTGTAGATTATATGTAAATAGTACATCATTTTATTTGTTTATTCATGTATTTATTTATTTATTTATTTATTTTTGCAGCTCTCGGGTGGGACCCAGAAACTCTTGCATGCTAGACAAGCTTGCCACCACTGAGCTATATCCTCAACCTCTATGCCATTTTATATAATATTCTTGTGAGTTTTTTTTTCCTTTTTCTTTTTCCTTCTTTTGGTACTGGGGGTTGAACCCAGGGGTACTTGCCCACTGAGCTACACCCCAGCCTGTTTTTTATTTTTTATTTTAAGACAGGCTCTTACTAAATTGCTTAGGGCCTTGCTAAGTTGTTGAGGCTGGCCTTAAACTTGCAATCCACCTGTCTCAGCCGCCCAAGTTGCTGGAATTACAGACATGACCCACCACCCAGCTCTGTATAAGATTCTTGAAGCCCAGCACGGTGGCTCAGTCCTCTAATTTCAACTACTCAGGAAGCTAAGTAGGAATATTGCAAGTTCCTGGCCAGCCTGGGTAATTTAGACAGACCCTGTCTCAAAATAAAAATAAAAGAGCTGGGGATGTAGCTCAGTGGTAGCACACTCCTTTATTCAATCTCTAGTACCAAAATTTAAAAAAAAAACAAAAAACTTTTGAGTATTTGCAGAAATGCAAAGTGAGTTGGTCCTAGAACCAATTCCATGCAAATATCAAGGAATAAATGTATACAACGTTCTTGAACAGATTAAAAACACAGTAAATATTTAGGAATTATTTATTAAATGTTTTGTGCTGTTGTTTTTTGCTTGTTTGTTTTTTGGTACTAGAGATTAAAACTCAAAGTGCTAGCTGGGGGCGTTGGCGCACGCCTGTAATCCCAGCACTTTGGGAGGCTGAGACAGGAGAATCATGAGTTCAAAGTCAGCCTCAGCAACCATGAGGCACTAAGCAACTTAGTGAGACTCTGTCTCTAAATAAAACACAAAATAGGGCTGGGGATGTAGCTCAGTGGTCAAGTGCCCCTGAGTTCAATCCCGGGTACCAAATATCAAAACAACAACAAAAAAATCTCAAGGTGCTAACCTGGCATGGTGGCTGTGTGCCTGTAATCTCAGTGACCCGGGAGGCTGAGGCAGGAGATCAAAAGTCTGAGGACAGCCTGAGCAACTTAGTGAGACCCTGTCTGAAAATAAAAAATGAAAAAGGGCTGGAAATGTAGCTTAGTGGTAAAGTTCCCTGACTTTAATTCCTAGTAGTGGAAAAAGAAAGAAAGAAAGAAAAAAGGAAAGAAAATAAGTAAGTAAATGAATCAGTCCATCAATCCAGGATGCTTTACCACTGACATACATTCCAAATCCTTTTTGTTTCTTTCTTTTTTTTTAGTACTGGAGATTGAACTCAGGGGCACTCGACCACTGAGCCACATCCCCAGCCCTATTTTGTGTTTTATGTAGAGACAGGGTCTCACTGAGTTGCTTAGCGCCTCACCATTGCTAAGGCTGGCTTTGAACTCGCGATTCTCCTATCTCAGCCTTCCTAAATGCTGGGATTACAGGCGTGCGCCACTGTGCCTAGCTTGTTTCTTTCTTTTTTTTTTTTTTTAATTTTTTTTAGTTGTAGATGGACACAATGTCTTTATTTTATTGCTTTGTATGTGGTGCTGAGGATCGAACCCAGGGCCTCACGCATGCGAGGCAAGCGCTCTACCACTGGGCTACAATCCCAGCCCCCTAGCTTGTTTCTTTTCTTTTTTTTTCAATATTTTTTTTTCAGTTGTAGATGGACACAATATCTTTATTTTATTTATGTGGTGCTCAGGATCGAACCCAGTGCCTCACACATGCACAGTAAGCGCCTTACCACTGAGCCACAATCCCAGCCCCTCGGCTTGTTTCTTATTTTTTTATTTTGAGACAGAGTCTTACTAAATTGCTGAGGCTAGTCTCACACTTGTGATCCTCCGCCTCATCCTCCCAATTGCTGGGATTACAGGCATGTGCATCACATCCAGCTAAGTGTTATTTTTGACTATCAATTAGACTGTAGGAAATCCCTCTCTTTATTCTTTAGCTACTCAGGGCAGATTCTACTACTTGGCTGCTAAAACCTGAGTTTCATTTGGTTTAAAACATTAATTTCACAATTGGATCAAAGTGCTTAGCTTCTCTAATACAAGTTAGACTTATGGCAGTAGGAAATCAGTTGACTTTTTCAATCTTCCTCCTACTCTTGTGCCCTGGAGGGCATGTGGAGGACAGGTCATGCTCTGGAACACCTTGTCTCCTTCCCTGTTGTCAGAAGAAGTCAGGGAAGGAGGTGAGGAATCAGAGAACTTTTCTCTAGCAGCTAGTCGCCTATTGGTGAGGAGGCATCCCTGGTATCTACTACTCTGGCACAGTTTTATTCTGCTGTTGCTACTGATCTCTAATAAAATAGCATCCTCCAATAAATGATTGCACACTGTTCATTTTAACCCAGTTACATCCTTAGCACTAGATTACTGTATTATAATGCACACTGGACAGAGACAGGCAATGATGCTTGATTTTTGTTATTGTTCTGAAGTACAGGAACAGTTTACAATCAGAACACTTTTGCTTCCCAGAGTGCCTGCTGAATAGTCTCTCCCAGGAAGGATGTGTGACACAGTTCAGTGTGGCTGAAGTAGGTTGGAGAGCAGAAGGCCAGATGATACTCGGAGGGCTTCTGGATTTTAAGTACATTAAGAGCAATAACCCCAAAGAATATATATTGAATATCTACTAAGGCTAGTATCTACTTAGTGTGATAAGGATTTTAATTCAGTTCAATTTTACAAATGAGGAAAGTGAAGTAAGAGTTAAATCATTGGCCAAGGTTAGAGGTCAATATTTAGAAACCAAGCTAGGGTTTTAACTCAGGCTTTCTACTCCAGCGCTTTTTCTGCCTGTCCCAAAGGGAAGGCAAAGAGGCAGAAACAAGCTGCTTATTTTTCTTCCTTTTTTTTTTTTCTTGGTACCAGGGATTGAACTCAGGGATACTCAACATCCCCACATCCACATCCCCGGCCCTATTTTGTGTTTCATATAGAGACAGAGTCTCATTGAGTTGCTTAGTGCCTCACCATTGCTGAGGCTGGCTTTGAATTCGCGATTCTCCTGTCTCAGCCTCCATAAGTGCTGGGATTACAAGCGTGAGCCCCTGTGCCCAGCTACAAGCCGCTTATTTTTCTATTAATTCTTTTAACCAATAGATTCCCAGAAGCCCCACTCACATATATGTCTGGTTGCATCTCATTGATTTCATCTACATTAACCGGCCACTGCAAGGATGTGTAAAAATCAAGGTTTCCATGAGCTTTTTTGTTTGTTTTAGAATACTACATTAACAAAACTGCAAGACTAGTTTTATAATAGATAAAGAATTAGTTTTATGGCCTTAATTAAATTCTGGGAAAACAAAGTATGTCTTTGCTTGGAAGTGACAGAACCTCATATCAACCCAGCATAAGCTCCAGAGGGGTCATCTGTTGGCTCATCCAAACAAACTCTGGAAGGGGCAGAAATGAAACTGTCTTTAGGAATACTGGAACCTGAGACTTGAAGGTCTTTGGAACCCTATCTGTACCTTTTATATCCAGTTCTCTCTCTTAAGGAATTAGGCCATAAAAAGAGTTTCTTTTTTTCAGGACCACTCCCCCCTCCAGGGGAAGTAATTGAATTAGCTTCTCCTATATTACATGCCTATCTTTGAACCAGTGCTTATATTCAACCAGTGTGCCTAAGTACAACTATCTATCCAGTGTCTATTCTGATTATTTAGAAACTTTGACCTGCTGATTGTTGAATACTTTTGAGTTCTCACCATTACTATGAACCAATCACTGTGGTCATAGGAAGACATCCCATGATTGGGAGGAGGCAATGGGATAGGTCTGTTATCATAGAAAGGAAGAAAAGGGTACTAAGCAGTCAAAAAACTGTAGGCTTTAAAAATAATATGTAAAGACACAAATGGTGTGACTCTATCTGGTTTGCAACCAGAGAAATGGAAAAACTGAGCTCTGTTTATGTACTATGACTTGAAACGCATTTAAATAAAAGAATTAAATTTAAAAAAATATGTAAATAGGTATGTATGTTTATATAATTTCCCAGTTTTTTATTTTGAAAAGTTTTAAACCTGCATAAAAATTGCAAGAATGGAGCCAGGCACAGTGGCGCACGCCTGTAATCCCTGCACTTTGGGAGGCTGAGACAGGAGAATCGCAAGTTCAAAGCCAGCCTCAGCAACGGCGAGGCGCTAAGCAACTCAGTGAGACCGTGTCTCTAAATGAAACACAAAATAGGGCTGGGGATGTGGCTCAGTGGTTGAGTGCCTGTGAGTTCAATCTCCAGTACCAAAAAAAAAAAAAAATTGCAAGAATAGTTTAATAACCACCTGGCACAGTGGTGCATAGTGATAATCTCAGTTACTCAGAAGCCTGAGGCCGGAGGATCACAAGTTTGAGGCCAACCTGGGCAATGTAGCCAGTGCCTGTCTCAAAATAAAATAAACTAAAGGGCTGAGGATGTGGCTCAGTGGTAGTGCACTAGGCTAGCATGTGCAAGGCCCTGGGTTCAATCCCTAGTATCACAAAAATGAATGAATGAATAAATAGAAGGGTACAATAATGATTCATATGCCTTTCATCTAGATTGCCTAACTGCTAATTTTTCCCTCATTTACTGTCCCCGTCCCTAGACACTCCCCCACACACATAAACTCTTTGGCTGAACCACTTTAAAGTAAGATGCCTATAATGTAATACTTTACCCCTAAATTCTTCAGGATGTATGTCTTCAGAATTAGAATGTTCTCATATATGGAGCTGGGGTTGTGGCTCAGTGGCAGAGTTCTTGCCTAGCATGTGTGAGGCACTGACTGGGTTTAATCCTCAGCACTACATAAGAATAAAAAATAGGGGCTGGGGCTGGGGCTCAGTGGTAGAGCGCTTGCCTTGCATGTGTGAGTCACTAGATTCGATCCTCGGCACCACATAAAAATAAATAAATACAATAAAGATATTGCATCCATCTACAACTAAAAAAGTATTTAAAAAATAAATAAAAAATGAAGAAAAAAATAAAGCCAGCCACGGTGGCGCAAGCCTGTAATGCTAGCATTTAGGGAGGCTGAGACAGGAGAATCGTGAGTTCAAAGCCACCCTCAGCAATGGTGAGGCGCTAAGCAACCCAGTGAGACCTTGTCTCAACATAAGACACAAAATAGGGCTGGGGATGTGGCTCAGTGGTCGAGTGTTCAGTCTCTAGTACCAAAAAAAAAAGTATTGTGTCCACGTAGAACTAAAAAATATATATTAAAAAAGAATGTTCTCATATATAACCATAATATGATTGCCATACTAAAGAAATTTAATATTCATACAATGCTATCATCTATCATCAAATGTATAATCCATACTAAAATCCCCACTTGTCCCAATAACATCTTAGAGCTGCAGAGCTTTTTTTCTTTGTTAATTTCAATCCAGAATTGAATCAAAGGTTCCATATGGCAAATAGTTGCCATATTCCTTTTTATTTACTTTTTTTCTTTTCAATATTGACAATTGATATCTTTCGGCGGGCATGGGGGTAGTCACTAGGGATTAAACCCAGGAGCGCTTTACCACTGAGTTACATCGCAGCCCTTTTCATTTTTTAAAAAATTTGGGACAGGGTCTCACTAAGTTGCTTATGGTCTCACTAAATTGCTGAGGCTAATCTGGAATTTGCAATCTTTTGCCTCAACCTCCTGAGTGGCTGGGATTACAGGCCTGTGCCACCACAGCTGGCTGGTACTAGGGATGGAACCCAGGGGGTTCTCTGCCATTGAGCTACATCCCTGGTCTTTTTATTTTAAGACACAGTTTTGCTAAATTGCCGAGGCTGGCCTCAAATTTGGTGATCTGGCTGCCTCAGCCTCCCAAATTGAGATCACAGGCATGTGTCACTGTGCTTGGCTGTCACATTTCTTTTCTTTCTTTCTTTTTAAAAAATTTTTTTGGGGTTGTATATGGACACAATACTTTTTTATTTATTTTTATGTGGTGCTAAGGATCAAACCCAATGCCTTATACATGCTAGGCAAGCGCTGTACCACTGAGCCACAACCCCAGTCCCTTTCACATTTCTTTAGTGTGCTTGAATTTAGAAAAATTTCTAGGTTTTTTCCTTTTTGTTCTTTCTCTTTTTTTTCTTCTCTGAGGTGCTGGGAATTGAACCTGGAGTGTTGTTCCTGCTAAACACGCCTTCTCTTCTGAGCTATACCCCAAATTCTTTGTCTTTGACAAAGAATCATTAACATTTTTTAAGAGTCTGGGCCAGTTTGCACAAAGTCTTTTGATTTGCCTTTGTTAAATTTTTTTCTCATGATTAGATTCATGCTGTGCATTTTGGGACAGGAACACTTGATGAGGGCTGTTGTGTTCCCAATGCAGTGTTTCATAAAATGTTACTCTTTCTCATTTTTGGTAATAAGTTTGATCACTTGGTTAAGGTGGTATCTACTAGTTTTCTCCATCATATAGGAATCTTCTTATTTGTAATTAATAGGTAATGTGTTGAGTGATACTTTCATATACATGGCAATTCTTTAAAGCACATTTTCTAAAATGAACATGGTAGCTCTTAGAATGGCAGTGCCAGAGGAGTTGGCTTTTCTAGCAGAATTTGGGTGAAGCGATTGAGGTGCCTGTAGCACAAAACTTACAGAGGTGCTCACTCTTTGGTTTGCCCCTAGGCTGCTGGCTCCCTTCATCCTAATCTTAAAAATTACCTCCTTCCCAAACTGGGCATGGTGGTGCATGCTTGTAATCCCAGCAGCTCCAGAGGATAAGGCAGGAGAATGGCAAGATCAAGACCAGCCTCAGCAATTTAGTGAGGTGCTAAGCAACTTAGCAAGATGCAGTCTCAAAAGTGGGGGAAAAAAAGGTAGGAGGGGCTGTGGATATGGCTCACTGGTAAAGTGCCCCCCTGGGTTCAATCCATGGTAACAACCAAAAAAAAAAAAAAAAGTAAAAGGAACTACCCCTTTCCTAATCCTCACAGTGCTAGGGATAGAAGCCAAGGCCTCACACATCCTACACACACACACTATCACTGAGCTATATCCCCAGCCCATGCTGTGGCTCTTTAATCTGGATAATAGAAAATGTTTTTAACTTTTCTTAGATCCTTAAATAAATGCTTTGTTTAAAGCAACGGTTTTGAAAAGTACATGGAATATAAATATGTATGTTTGAAGATCTCTTTCTTCAATAAAGTTATTAACTATGAAGGAATCCTCCCTAAGTCACTCTTCTATGCTCAGTGCATCAATTTGTTGATAACTAAATGTTTTCTGAAGTAAGATAGAAAACAAACACTTTGCTTTCTATATTTATGCTTCTAAACAAAGATCCTGCCATGGACTTTCTTATTTGTGGTACATGGCTTTGAAACATGCTTCAAAGCAATAAAAATAGTTTTTATATGATTATGTCTTTGGAAGTCTGGTGCAAAATGTGATTCCACTTAGAGTTTGTTGTGACAGCTGTAAATTGCCACATTCCAGCTTAGTGCTTCAATACTGTATTTTCAGTATGACCAAGTCATTTGCTTCTGACTTTGCCTTTTCCACAGAGAGGATGGCACTGGGACAAATCCCCTCAAATTCTCTCACAAAGACATGTTGACAGATCATGGTCTCTCAGAGGTCCTAACTGGGTAGCAGCCCATCTAGACATGCTGGGCATTCGCGTGAGTATCTGTGTCTGTTGTCCTGTGGGAGGGTCTCCTCATGCTATTTGGCCAGCAGTCAAGAGGCTTAGAGAGCCCTTGGGGATGGGAGTTCTACCCTGGGAGTAGCATGACTTGGTATAAAGGCATTGGGCCATTTTAATAGGGCAAGAAGTCTTATTCAAGGAAGTCAGAGTGGTGTAGTGGGTTGGAGAATCAAATTCTTCTTCACTGTTTTGTTGACCATTGTGTTAGTGCTCAATAGATAACTGGTAGAGTATTCAGGAGGCTCCTGGGTATTATGATGTATAAATGGATGCCTAAGCCAAGGAACTCAACCTAACTTGTTTGGAGAAATAGACTATAGCTGCTTTTTTCTTTTTCTTTTTTTAAGCCTATTTAACCATCCCACCCTAACCCCAGCACTACTTAACAACTCTTCCAATGAATTTTAAATAGTTTTTATCAAGTACTTCTATCTATGCCATGCACTGTGCTCTGGTTAAGATATATAGAAATAAACAAGATAAATTGTTCTTGGTTTAATATTGTACATAAAAATGTTATAATGGTTATCTTGACGGAGTAGAACTAGATGCAGATATGGATAGGATTGAACTCAGGGGTACTTGACCACATCCCCAGCCCTATTTTGTATTTTATTTAGAGACAGGGTGTAACTGAGTTGTTTAGCACCTTGACGTTGCTGAGGCTGGATTTGAACTCTTGATTGTACTGTCTCAGGCTCCCGAGCCACTGGGATTACAGGTGGATAGGGATTCTTAATTTTTACTTTTTGAACAATAATATTTTTAAAAATTCTACAAAATCTTTTGGGTAATTTAAAAAAATTTTTTTTAAGTTGTAGATGGACACAACATCTTTATTTATTTTTATGTGGTCCTGAGGATTGAACTTAGCACCTCATGCATGCAAGGCAAGCGCTCTACCACTGAGCTACAATTCCAGCCCCTTTTGGGTAATTTTTCATGTCAGATACTCTTCTGAGGTTTGAGAAGACAGTAGTAAATGAAGCAGAATAAGTTCTCTGTCTTCATGGAGCTTACATTCTTATTGGAAAGGAACAATAGAAGAAATAAATTCATAAAATGGCATAAAATATAATGAGGATTGATGACAAATCCTGTAAAAAAAAAAACACTAAAAAATACAGCTATTCTTTTGAAAAGGTTATCGTATTCTTTGTTCTGATAATCTAACTCTTGAGAGACCAGGACTTTTTACTGGCCTGGGCAAATAGCAGCACACAGAGAAACAGTCCAGAGGGCCAAGTTTCAAAGGATGAACAATTTGAACTCTTGTCCAATCCTTTCTCCACCCAGCACAAATGAAAAGGCAGTCAAAGTTGTCTGCATTCTTTCGGCACACAAGTGATGTCAATCCAGAGAATCTGGCCTGGCTGGTTGCCCTTGACTGGAGCCCAGGCCCTTCCCCTTGCAGTTTAGGGACAGAACTCACTGCTGTGCCAGTATTTAAAGTACCAACCCTGCCTACCATGCATCAATAGCCTGTTTCTGTGTAGTTTCACCAGTTGGTTTCCAGGGATCTGATCCCACTGGCTTCTGGTCTGCCTTGTCTGACAGCTGCCTGAACACTGGAGACTTAAAAACTAGTTCTAAATGCCTGAGTTGGGTCACCACATTCTGATCTAATTTTAGTACAACATCCTCCTTCTTCCCTCTTCGACTCCCTGAGAAACCACTTTTCTTTTTTCCTTTCATGTTGAGTGTTTTCTAGGTATTTCTATCCCAAGACTGCAAGGATGTTTTTCTCTAGAAGAATTATTGTTTTTAACTATTACATTTAGAGCTATGATCTATCTCAAATTAATTTTTTGCTAATGATGTAAGGCAGGGATGATTAAGATTCCTTTTCTTGGGCTGGGGTTGTGGCTCAGTGGCAGAGTGCTTGCCTAGCATGTGTGACACTGGGTTCGATTCTCAGCACCACATATAAATAAATGAATAAAATAAAGGCCCATCAATGTCTAAAAAAATTAAAAAAAAAAGATTCCTTTTCTTCTTTTTGGATATTCAGTTCTTCCTTTTTTTTTTTTCCTATTCTTGGGATTGAACCCAAAACCTTGTGCATGCAAGGCAAGCACTCTACCAACTGAGATATATCCCCAGCCCTAGATATCCAGTTCTTCAAGCATCATTTGTTGAAAAGACTTTCCCATCCAGGAAAATTAAACTGGGTGTTTTAAAAAATTTTTATAAAGATTGAACTAAATTCGCATTCCTAAGTTAAATACAACTTGGCCATGATGTATATTATATGTGCATTGTTTGATATGCTAATATGTAGTTAAAATGTTTTGTACTTTTTTTTTTTAAATTTTTTTTTAGTTGTAGATGGACACAATGTCTTTATTTTATTGCTTTCTATGTGGTGCTGAGGACCGAACCCAGGGCCTCACACATGCGAGGCAAGCGCTCTACCACTGAGCTACAATCCCAGCCCCATGTTTTGTACTTTTAAGAGACATGGGTACATATTTTCTTTTTCTTTTTGATACCAGACATTAAACTCAGGGGTACTTGACAACTGAACCACATCCCCAGCCCTATTTTGTATTTTATTTAGACAGAGTCTCATTGAGTTGCTTAGTGCCTTGATGTTGCTGAGGTTGGCTTTGAACTCGCGATTCTCCTGTCTCAACCTCCCAAAGTGCTGGGATTACAGGAGTGTGCCACCGCGCCTGGCATATTTTCTTTTCTTATGGTGTCTTTATTTGCATTTGTTATCAGGACAATGCTGGACTCAAAATTAGATGGCAAGTATTCCCTCCTCTTTTACTTTCTGTGAGTTTGTAGTTAAAAAATATACATATACAAAGACACACACACACACACACACACACACACACATATGCATATATGTTTGGTGGTAGGGATTGAAACTAGAGCCTCTAACATACTAAGCATATGCTCTAAGAATGAGTTACAGCCTCATAAATAAAAGAGAATTCATGAGTGCAGCCATTTGAGCCATGCAATTTCTTTGTGGAAAGACATTTTTAAATAAAATACAATTTCTTTAATAGACATAGGTTTACTTAGAATCTTTATGCTGTTAGTTTTAGTACTTCTGTCTTGTAAGGAATTTATCTTATTTTTATTGAGATTTAATTCACATACTAAAATATTCACAATTTTTAAATGTAAAATTCAGTGGTTTTCAGTATATTAATAAAATTTTGCTACCATCACCACTATCCAATTCAAGAATATTTTCATCACCCCCAAAATGAATCCCTGTACCCATTAAGCATTTTCCATTCACTCCATCATTCAACCTCTGGCAATTAGTGGTACAGTGCATGAATAGCATGTGGGAGGTTCTAGGTTCAAAATCACCACTGGGAGGAAAAAATCAACAAATTTATTGAATGCCCACTTAGGTGTTGGCACTCTTTTTGGGGGTCATAGTGGTAATCAAAGACAAGCCCTCTGCCTGAATAAAGTTTACATTCTCAATGTGGCAGCAGACAATAATAAATATGAACAAAATAAAATAGGGAGCAGACAATAATAAAAATTATGAAAAAACTAAAATAGGGAGACAACTCTTACAGTTGTCACTGAGGGCCTTAACAGAAGTATGCAAAAGATATGTATATAAAACAATTCCATTTTACACCAGGGTATATAGCTCAGTGGTAGAGCACGTGCTTAGCATGCACAGGCTCTAGATTCAAATTCTCGAAACTGAAAACAGGAATGCATTTCCATTGAATGAGTCTCCCACAATTTACTTATTTTTTTTTCTTTAGGGTTAAATTTTTGGAGTGTTTCTACTTTTTCACCATTATACTAATAAATGTAATTAGGAACAACTCGTATGTATTTATTTTCATGGAATAGTTTCCTAGAAATATAATTACTGGATAGGAACAATCAGAATATTGTCATATACAATGCTCGGTTGCTTTCAAGAGGGAATTTTCCATTATTATGTACAATTTTGTTTTTATACATCAATTAAACTTTTTTGAAGGGGCCTAAATATTAGTCAATGGTAGAGCACGTGCATTGCATGCACAAGGTTCTGAATTAGGTTCCCCAGCACCCCACTCAAAACCAAAAATTTTTTTTTTTTTTTTTTTTTTTTTTTTTTTTTTTTTTTGGTACTGGGGATTGAACTCAGGGGCACTCAACCACTGAGCCACATCCCCAGCCCTATTTTGTGTTTTTTTATGTAGAGACAGGGTCTCACTGAGTTGCTTAGCGCCTCGCCGTTGCTGAGGCTGGCTTTGAACTCGCGATTCTCCTGTCTCAGCCTCCCTAAGTGCTGGGATTACAAGCGTGAGCCACCGCGCCCGGCTCCAAAAATTTTTAAAAGAGGTAATTCCAATATACTTACTAGTAAGAGTAACCTGAATAGTTGCTCCGTAAAGTGGGGACTAGTAAACATATCTGTCAAAAAAGCCTGACTGGGCTCAGCAAAAGGAAAAGCTAAGTGTAACGAGTTGACCAGGGGTAACCAGTGAGGAATGACAGGGAGATGACAAGGCATTTGCTTGTGAAATAGAAAACCTGAATTCTAAAAGGCATTTCAACCACCCTGTGACATTCACAGGTTGCACTTCTCCCTGAGTCTTCGTTTCTTAAAATTTGAGTGGGTTTGGCTCAGGTTTTGTGGTTTCCACCGTCTTCAGGCCAAGCATTCTGTAACCCTTTCAGATTCAACAGCAACTTATGAAACTGGTTTACAAGAGAACTACCTAAAGCTTCAACCGCGGAACGCCAAGTAACCACTCGAAGGCACTTCCGGAAGGCTAGGACAAAGAGTTTGAAGTCCTTGGAAGCGCACTTCCGGATAATTAAAGCTGCGTCTTAGATGTCAGTTCGCGAGCCGCAGCCGGATGACTCGGCACCGCGACTGCGCATGCTTCCCGTGAGCGCGAGGCAGGGCGGGGCAGTGGATGGGGTGGGCAGGGCCCTTGACTTGTCTCGCGGTTACTGGGCCAGCGCGAGCGCGCGAGGCTTGGGGGCGGGGAGGGGCGGGGCTTAGCCCGTGAAGTCGCTACAGGTCTCTGCCGAGCGTCGCTGTGTTCGCCGGGCTGGGGTTGTTTCAGGTGAGGAGGTCGCGCCGGAAGTAGCTCTGGCTGTGGCGCCTGGGTGTTGTACGGAGCCTGCGCGGGGATTTGTTGTCAAGGGGGCGCGGCACTAGCCTGTTCTCTCCACTTCCATTGCAGCAGCCATGGCGAAAGGCAGAGTTGCCGAACGATCGCAGACTGGAGCACTCCAGAAGACCCCTGTGGGGGACGGGAACGCGGGGACGCGGGTCCTTGCGGCGCCAGGTGGCAGAGACCACGTGAAGGGTGAGTGGACCCGGTATCTGGAGCTGAGGGGCTGGCCCAGAGGCCTGTGTTTCGGGAGGGGTTCCAGAGGCTAAAGGACCCCAGCGGGTCTCGGGATTTTAATGGGTAAGAGGGAGCCTGCTGACGTCTGGGGACGGGAACAAGAGAATGGGGTACTTGGGCTTGGGCCTTTGCGCAGCTCAAGGCCAGACTCCTAGTACATGAGTCTAGTAAATGCTCTTTTAATTGAATTCAGTTAAAAGAAGGAATAACACTTAAAAGAAGCGTCAATAATTGACGCTTAGGGAGATTGCAAGATTGATAATGATGCTAGCCAGATCTGGAAGGAACTTTAGCAATGGTTGCTTTGTTTTTATATATGAAGATACTGAGGACCAAGGTGGGTACGTGACTTTGTACGTACAGTCACAAAGCCAGATTAGTAAGTAGCAAGGTCTTGATCTTCCAGGTGCCACTTCCTAGTGCAGAACACCTGGATTTGAGTCCCTTTTCTGTTGTTTACTTGGCATCTTGTATTTGTTAACTTTAAAAAGCTCAGTCTGAATTATAAAATGGGAATAATTGTATCTGTTTAATCGGTTGATGCATGAGTTGAACGAAATAATTCATGTAATGCTTGGCTTATATAAAGTGAGGTCTAAGTAAATGTTAAGTACAGTTACAGATAAGGTCACTCAATCCAAAGTTTTTTTCCCCATTACATCATCCTATAATTTCTCAGGCTTTAAATATTGTTGTAAGGAAAAAGTGTACCTAGAAACTAAGTTTCATCTTGGTATGAAATTATGCATTGCTTTTCAGCAGTTGAAATGATTAAGCTCGTTTAAGTGCTTTTAAAGCTCATAAACTTAAAGTGATTCTAACATACGACTGTTTAAATTGTCAGTAGCTCATTCACACTGGTATGTTCCACCACTAGGATGGCTAAGGATGTTTCTTTTTTTCTTTCTTTCTTTCTTTTTTTTAAGAGTGTAGAGTGGAAAATGTTCATGAATTTAAAATAACTTTAAATGTTTCCAACAGTTTAATTTGACCCAGTAAGCTTTGGGTATTTGGGTATTTTTCCAATTTATAGACAGTGGAGTCTAATAACTTCATATAAATTTAAAAACTCAGAAATGTTATTAAAGCATGATTTTGCTCTGAATCAAAGGAACAGTGTTTGGAAGAGTAACAAAAGTTTTCCATTTAGAGCAATCCTAAGATTTTCATTTGACTTGAGATGGTGATCAGTTTTTTTTTTCCCAAACCTAAACCTATTCAGAAAATAAAACCTTGAAACTCCCAAAGTGCTTTTTTTTTTCTAAAAAATTTTTTGTAGTTGTAGATGGACAGAAAGCCTTTATTTTATTTGTTTATTTGTATGTGGTGTAAGGCTCGAACCCAGTGCCTCACACATGCTAGGCAAGTGCTCTGCCACTGAGCTGGCCCCCAAAGTGCTTTTAAGATGATTTATCTTATTGGAACAACACATGGGGCACACTTACTTTCTTATAATGAATGCTGTGGAATGACTTCTGCAGAATGTAAATTTCTAAGAAGACAAAGGGAAGAAGAGATGTGAAGGCCTGCCTGCATGGAAAAGTAGGGTTTAGATAGGTAGAGAGAAGGAAAGAGGATTTTGGGCTTGGGAAATAGTAGACTTAAACGTCTGTGTAAACCCTTTATATGCGTCAGTGAAGAGATAAAATTGTCACCAATGAATGGTTTCTGTTGGGTGGTAGTAGATATTCTGAATGTGAGATTACATTAGGCAAGGAAGTTTTTTGATCCAACCTGTTTTATTAATGATTCCCAGTTTTTTCTTTTCCTTCTTTTCCTCTTTTTCCTTTTCTTCCTCTAATTACCATTAGGAATTCTCTTTATAGGTAAAAGATTCTGGAGCTGGGTGCGGTGGCGCAAGCCTGTAATCCCAGCACTTAGGGAGGCTGAGACAGGAGAATCCTGAGTTCAAAGCCAGCCTCAGCAACGGTGAGGTGGTAAGCAACTCAGTGAGACCCTGTCTCTACATAAAACACAAAATAGGGCTGAGGATGTGGCTCAGTGGTATAGGGCCCTTGAGTTCAATCTCCAGTACCAAAAAAAAAAAAAAAAAAAAAGATTTTGGAGACCTTGTGTATGATACAGTTTGGTTTACTTGGTAATCAGTTTTTGATGTAATGACATTAGTAATTACTTAGCAACATTTTCCAGGATTTGAAACCAGTTTTTATTAATCGCAGGTGGTAACTTGGTCTTCAAAAGAAGGAAAGATTTTGAAGAAGAGATGAAAATTTTTGTAACTGTTGCTTAAGAAAGACATAGCAGGGCTGGGGCTGTAACTCAGTGGCTTAGCGGTTGCCAAGCACGTGGGGCACTGGGTTTGATCCTTATCACATAAAAATAAACAAGTAAAATAAAGGCATGCTGTCCATCTAAAACTACAAAAAAAATTTTTGAAAAAAGAAAGACAGTAATAAAATGTTCCTATTAATTCCATGACACCTTAAATGAACTCAAGGTGAGAGAGAGAGAACTCAACTACAGATCTACATAACTTTGACAAAGAGTGGTCATTGTGTTTAATTTTGAAATATTTTACGTTTTACCTGCAGTGTTTGGTGCATTTAGTGGATTCTTTGCTGTGACTCTGGTCTCTAAGGTCTGAGCCTAGTAGAGTGTGGACTGCTTTGAAGACTTGAGCAAGGAAATAATACTGAAAGTCTGATTCTTTCTTGGTGAGGAACCAACAAAAGGTGGAACCAGTTAGGCTCTTAACTTAATCTGTATGAGTGTGCCTGGACTGGAGTGTGTTACTCTCTTTTGCATTGTTTGCCCTCACTAATTTGTTTAACTAGCCAATTCTCCATTTTTATTTAAGAGAACTCCTAGGACTGTGTTTTTTAGTAAATAGGTCATAACTCTTACAAAGGGTATGAAATCAATTTTATAGATAATAATGCATTTAAAAAATGGAATAGAAAATATCAGTGTTCTGCATGTAGTAGGGAGCAAGTTTTTTTTTTTAAATATTTGTTTTTTAGTTGTAGGTGGACAGAATATTTTATTTTTATGAGGTGCTGAGGATCGAACCCAGTGCCTCCCGCATGCTAGGTCAGCACGCTACCACTGTGCCATAACCCCAGCCCGGCAAGTTATTTCTTAAAATCTTTTTTTCAGCTACACAGATTTTGTGGGTACCAGATCATGATATAAAAATCATTGCTTATTGTAGAATGTGGTCAGAAAAGTCTGAGCTGGGCCTGGTGGCACTTGCCTGTAATCCCAGTGACTCAGGCTGAGGCAGCAGGACTGTAAGTTCAAGTTCAACATCAGCAGCTTATCGAGGCCCTAAGCAATTTAGTAAGAGCCTGTTCAAAGCCAGCCTCAACAACTGAGCAAGGCCCTAAGCAACGTAGCGAGACCCTATCTTAGAGAGGGGTGGGATGGGCTGGGGTTGTGGCTCAGTGGTAGAGCACTTGCCTAGCATGTGTGAGGCCCTGGGTTCAATTCGCAGCACTGCATATAAATAAATAAAATATAGGTCCATTGATTACTAAAAAAATATTGGGCTGGGTTGTGGCTCAGTGGTAGAGCGCTTGCCTAGCATGGGTGAGGCACTGGGTTCAATCCTCAGCACCGCATACAAATAATAAATGAATAAAATAAAGATCCATCAACAACTAAAAAATTATTGAGAAAAAAAAAGAGTCAGGGTGGAGCTGGAGATGTGGCTCAGTGGTTAAGTGCCTCTGGGTTTAATTCCTAACACCAAAAAAGAGTATAAAGTTTTAAAAAATGGATGTGGTTACTCAGGAGCCAGAGGCAGGAGGATTGCAAGTTCCAGGACAGCCTGGGCAACATAGTGAGACCCTGTATTAAAATAAATAAAAAGGGCTGCCAATGTAGTTCCCCTGTTTAGCAGGTCCCTAGGATGCATAAGACCCTGGGTTCAATCCCCAGTACTACTAAAAAAATTAAATAAAATAGAAAGTTTGAGAAACACTAGCTTGAAGTTGGTTTTCTTGCCCCTCTCTTTTTTTTGTACTAGGGATTTAACCACTGAACTACATCTTGGGTTCTTTTTATTTTTTATTTTGAGACAAGATTTTGCTAAGTTGCTGAAGGTCTTGCTGAATCTTTGATGCTGACTTTGAATTTGAGATCCTCTTGCTTCAGCCTCTCTGGGATTATAGGCGTGCACTACCTTGCCTGGATTGTTTTATTGCCTTTAGAAGACAGTATTCAAAGCTTTAGTTAGGGGCTGGGGCTGTAGCACAGTGGTAGAGCGCTTGCCTAGCATGCGTGAGGCACTGGGTTCGATCCTCAGCACCACATATAAAATAATAAATGAATAAAATAAAGATCCATCAACAACTAAAAAAGATTAAAAAAAAAAAGATTTAGTTAGCTCACAGTTTTGCAGGTTCAAGCACATGGCATTTGTATCAGATCAATTCTGGTGAGGACCTTATGGAGGATGTCAGTGGTAGAACTTGGATGGGGATAAGCAATCATATCTTGAGACAGGAAGCATAGAGGACTGGGTGGGGCCCAAATCAAATAATATCTCTTTGGCAAGGACCACCTCTGGAGGGAATGCCCCCACCAATGACCTAAGGACCTTCCACTAAGTGCCTCCTTCCAAAGTTCCAGTGCTTCGCAATAGCACCACCCTGTGGACAAAGCCGTCAGTCACAGTGGCCCCTTGGAGGGCACTCATACTATGCTCAAACCATATCAGAAAGATACCAAGGAAAGGATAAGAATTTCAAAAATGCTGGTTCAGATGATACATGGTGTCTGGTTTGGTGTGGAGGGAAGAAAAGGGGAGCCCAGATGAAGAGAGAAAATCGAGAGTAAAATCATGAAAAGAGAAAAGGTAATATAGGGCTGAGAATGTTTGCTGAGCTTGTATACAGCTCTGGGTTTTTTTTTTTTTTTTTTTTTTTTTTTGGTACTGGGGATTGAA
>CM053399.1:47669956-47720747 GCA_028644305.1 Xerus rutilus
TCAGGGGCACTCGACCACTGAGCCACATCCCCAGCCCTATTTTGTGTTTTATGTAGAGACAGGGTCTCACTGAGTTGCTTAGCGCCTCGCTGTTGCTGAGGCTGGCTTTGAACTCGCAATTCTCCTGTCTCAGCCTCCCTAAGTGCTGGGATTACAAGCGTGAGCCACCGCGCCCGGCTACAGCTCTGGGTTTGATCCTCAGCCCTGCAAAAAAAGAAAGGTGATGAAAGAATGAAATGTTGGAATTCATTTATTTTATTTCTATGGTACTAGGGATGAACTCACAGGTGCTCCTCCACTGAGCTAGATCCCCAGCCTTTTTTTTGTTTTCTTTTTGGTACCAGAGATTGATTGAACCTGGGAGCACCTAACCATTGAGCCACATCCCCAGCCCTTTTTGTGGGTTTTTTTTTTGGGGAGGAGGGGTACCAGGGATTAAACTCAGGGGCACTCGACCACTGAGCCACATCCCCACTCCTATTTTGTGTTTTATGTAGAGACAGGGTCTCACTGAGTTGCTTACCACCTCGTCTTTGCTGAGGCTGGCTTTGAACTCATGATTCTCTTGTCTCAGCCTCCCTAAGTGCTGGGATTACAGGCGTGCGTCACCGCGCCCAGCTCCTTTCTGTATTTTATTTAGAGACAAGGTCTAGCAAAAGTTGCTTAGAGCATTGCTAAATTGCTGAGGCTGGCTTTGAACTTGTGATCCTCCTGCCTCAGCCTCCTGAGCCACTGGGACCCCAGCCTTTTTTATTTTATTTTGAAATAGTCTTGTTAAATTTAGCCCAAGACAGCCTGGAACTTGCAATCCTCCTGTCTCAGCCTCCCAAATTGCTGGGACAGAGGCGTGCGCCACCAAGTCTGGTAGGAATGTTAAAATGTCCAAGGTAGAACAGTTCAAGATGATGTGAGAACTTAATGTGTAGTCCTGTTAGTAGGTGGTTAAATTTGAATAGAAATGAAAATAAAGCCGGCATGGTGGTGAATGGATGTAATCCCACCTGCTGGCCTATAATCCCAGCGGCTGGGGAGGCTGAGGCAGGAGGATCATGAGTTCAAAGCCAGCCTCAGGGGCTGAGGGTGTGGCTCAGTGGTAGAGTGCTTGCCTAGCATGTGTGAGGCACTAGGTTCGATTCTCAGCACCACATATAAATAAGTGAATAAAATAAAGGTCCATCAACACTTAAAAAAAAAAAATCCAGCCTCAGCAACAATGAGACGCTAAGCATCTCAGTGAGACCCTGTCGCTAAATAAAATACAAAATAGGGCTGGGGATGTGGCTCAGTGGTAGAATGCCCCTGAATTCAATCCCCAGTACCAAAAAAAGAGAAAATTTATGAGGCAGAGTGGATCATTATAAGTTTGGTCTTAGTTTTTAGTGAATGGTAGGATATACCATTCACTAAAAATGGTAAATTAGCTACACACTTTCAACTACACCTGAAAGTGTGTAGCTAATTGTGAGCGAGAGTATGTAGCTTAGATGGTAGCACAGTTGCAGGGAATTAAGACTAAAGAAGGAGCTTTTTACATAAGATTGGGAGTGATGCTCCTTCTACTGCCTATAAACATGCTTTGTGTGTTATTTTAAAACTGGTGGTATCTTGTTATTTTAGTAAATTTATATTTTGTAATAATGCAATTTTCAAATCTTACTAATTTTTAAAAAATTTAAAGCCCTTGAAATAGTTTACTTTGAACAATGTTACAGTGTATTCTGTGACCTTCAAAGACATCATTAGTCTGTGAACTTATGTCCTGAAGAAAAATGGATCTTTTCTTCCCATCATGGTAGGATCAAGTAAGTCTAGAGAAAACAATGTTGAGAACAAGTGGGCTAGATGTCTAGTAGGTGTTGGGAAGATTTTGCTTTCTATAATGTTTTAATACTAAAGGAGATTATGGAGCTGCTAGAGGGTAATGGTTAATTTATGGTTTTCCAGGATGGATTTACATATATGAGAAATGAAGAGCAAAGGTGCATGTAAGAGAAATGTTGAAGATGTTGAATGAATGGAAAGAATTTAAGAGCAAAATCTTTGGGGAAGTGTGTTGACAGTTAATGAAAAAATGAGGATGGACAAGGGAAGATAATTTCATGAACAGATATTGGGGAGCTCACTAAAGTAGAAAGCAGTGTCGTTGGTTGCAGGTAGAGGAAGATAGAATTAATAACTTGAAGGGACTTAGAATAATCTTTTAGGAGGGTGCTGTAAAAGGATTACTGTTCATCATTGATAACCCTGATTGAAGCTAGGAAAGCATATGCACTTTTTCTAATAGTATGTTTGAGCAAGGAGGTTAAAAAAGCAGATAATGGAATAATTCAGACTAGGTATTTGATGGAAGATTTGGAAGTTAATGAAAGTTAATGAATATAAAGTAACAGGTAGCTATAAATGCTAAAGGCACACACTTCTAATGCAAAGAAGACACATTATAAATATGTGTGCTACAAATATAGATGTAAATTATAAAAACAAAATAAGCTTTATGTATAGAACTATAATTGAATTAAATTCTAATCTCTGGGTTTATTAGAATTATATAGAAGGATTATTGAGTCATAAATACCAACACTCCCTATTTATTTGCATGAAAGAAGAGCCTCAATTGAGTGTCATTCATTCTGTTTGCATTCTTTTAAATGTTTTCTTGTGTGACAATGCTTGAAAAAGTTTGCCTAATTTTAGAGTGAGGAAAATAGATATCAAGTTAAACCTGGAGGTTTGTTTTGTTCTGATGTCTATATATTTCATCATCCAACTCTGAAACAACAAGTAGCAATTAGAAAGATGTCTGCTCAAAGAAAACTGAGAGTAGTTAATATTCTGTAGTCCAGTTAAACATTATCTGAACCTTCTTCCCACTACCCCTAATTTAGGACTGGTGAGTTTACAATGTGAAGAAAAATATTATAGTTTAATTCAGAGCTAACATACTAAGTGCCTTACTTAATTGTTAATTTGAGAGAACTGCATTACCTGTTTATCTTTAGAAACATTGAGCTACATACATATAGGTTAGAAGGTTGTTTCCCCCATCTTTTATTTATTTATTTTTGATCTGTGATTGGCTGAATATATACATGTGGAACCTGTGGGTGCAGATGATTTACTGTGTATTCAGACATCATTAGTTGTCCCCCAAACACACACACACTGATAATTGAATCCAGGCCTTCCTTATTCAAGGCAAGAACTCATTCACTGAGCTACATCCCCAGCTCCCATCTTTTAATCTTTGGTTAAATTCCTGCTTATTCCATGAACCTTGCCTTCATCATTCACATTCAGTTACCCTGCTTTCCTGTAAACTCAGCCCCTTTTAACTTTGCTATTCCTTGCTCACAGGGGTTGGGGTATTCTAAAAGTGGCATCTCCTTCTTAGGAGCAGAGATTGAACATCATAGATGATTAGCAGACAGAAGGTATACTACATTTGAGTGCATAATTTAAATAAAGGTCTAAGAAAAGGGGAAGACCAACCATTGGTTTTTAGAAGTCATTCTGTGTCCACAAATATCTTCATAATTTAAAAAACAAAAACAAAAAAACACCCGAGGGGCTGGGATTGTAGCTCAGTGGTTGAGTGCTTACCTTGCATACAGAGGAACTGGGTTCAATCCTCAGCACCACATTAAAAAAAATAAGCAAACAAAATTTAAAAACCACCTGAAAGTATTGTTTTGGAAGAGTTTAAAAGGTGTCCATAAAAAATTTTTTGTTAGTTCTTTTTGTGTTCTGGACCACAAGCTAGTTAGGAAATGAATTAAAACAACAGATTGGGACAAATGAATTCCATATAGATTTAAAAATAGTATGCCTTTAAGTAGTGATAGGTGTTGGGCCCAGTGTTGGACACCTATAATCCCCACAGCTTGAGAGGTTGAGGCAGGAGGATTGCGAGTTTAAAGCCAGCCTCAGCAACTTAGTGAGACCCTGTCTCAAAAAAAAAAAAAATAAGAAAAGATGGGGAGGCTAGGGATGTGTCTCAGTGGTTAAGTGCCCTGGGTTCAATCCAGGGCACTTAATGCAGGGGGACATCCTGAAAAAAATATACAGACTACCTATGTGCATCATAATGTGTTTTTTTATTTTTTTCAGAGGGTGCTGGGGATTGAACTCAGAGGCACTCACTAAGCCACATCTCCAGCCCTGTTTTGTATTTTATTTAGAGACAAGGTCTCACTGAGTTGCTTAGTTCTTTGCTTTTTTTTTTAATTTTTATTTTCTTTAGTTGTCAATGGATGTTTTTATTTTATTTATTTATTTGTATGTGGTGCTGAGAATCAAACTCAGTGCCTTACACATGCCTGGCAAGCACTCTACCGCTGAGCCACAATCCCAGCCTAGCACCTCCTGCCTCAGCCTTCCAGGATTATAGGCGTGTACCACTGCGCCCAGCTCATAATGTGTTTGTGTTTTTTTTTTTTTTAATTTTTTTAGTTGTAGATGCACACAGTATCTTTATTTTATTTATTTTTATGTGGTGCTAAGGATCGAACCCAGTGCCTCACGCATGCGAGGCAAGCGCTCTACCACTGAACCACAATCCCAGCCCCTCATAATGTGTTTTTGCTTTAATGGCAACCAATAGAAAGCTGTCCTAAAATGCAATATTTATGTATTACCCTTGTTGCTTTTCTAATAGAGAACCTTGTGAGTACATTTAATAATGTATAAAGAACTGGGAGTGTAGCTCCATGGTAAAGCGTTTCTGAGTTCAATCTCCAGTGCAAAAAAAAAAAACCAAAAAAGAAAGAATATTTTTAACAGCTAGTACAACTTCCTTCTGTGGGCCTCTATTTAACCTATAAAAATAGGCCAGATTCTTGTTTTTCAAGCTTTTAATGTTCATGCAGATAACTGGATATTTAATAAAATGTAGATTTTGATTCTTAGGTTAGGGATAGGTGCCTGTGAGTCTGCATTTGTAACAAGCCCAATGTGATGCAGATTCACGTAGTCCACAGAGCAAACTTTGAATGGCAAAGGGCCAGATAGTTTCTATTGTCCTATGTTTAGCATAGAATTTAGCAACATCTTACTAATTTAGTTATGACATGTATGAACAGCCATAATGAGACAAAGAATAAAATGTAGTTGCAGGGTGCTGTGGCACGTGCCTGTAATCCCAGCGGCTTGGGAGGCTGAGGCAAGAGGAACGTGAGTTCAAAGCCAGCCTCAGCAAAAACAAGGTGCTAAGCAACTCAGTAAGACCCTGTCTCTAAATAAAACACAAAATAGGGCTGGGGATGTGGCTCACTGGTTGAGTGCCTGTGAGTTCAATCCCTGTTACCCAAAAACAAAACAAATCAAAAACAAAAAACACAAAAATATGTAGTCTATCTTTTAGTCAAGATTTTTTGGTTAAAAGGAACAAACACTTTAAGCCAACACAAATAAAAAGGAAAGCTGCTGGGCTGGGGTTGTAGCTCAGTGGTAGAGTGCTTGCCTTGCATGCATGAGGCATTGAGTTCGATCCTCAGCACCACATAAAAATAAATAAAGATAATTGTGTCCATCTATAACTAAAAAATAATATTTTTTAAAAAAGAAGCCAGGCGCGGTGGCTCAAGCCTGTAATCTCAGCAATTAGGGAGGCTGAGACAGGAGAATCGTGAGTTCAAAGCCAGCCTCAGCAATGGCGAGGCGCTAAGCAACTCAGTGAGACCCTGTCTCTACATAAAACACAAAATAGGGCTGGGGATGTGGCTCAGTGGTAGAATACCCCTGAGTTCAATCCCCAGTACCAAAAAAAAAAAAAAAAAAAAAAGAAAGAAAGAAAGCTGTCATAAGAATAAATGAGACAATTTCAGTGGCATTAATGAGTAAGAAATAGGATATAGCCAGGCTTCAAGGGAAGTGGAAAGTTAGGAATCAACAAGTTCGTTTAGGTATATCTCTCATTTCTTCTCTGAGTTTCTATTCCAACCTCTTACATTTTGTGGTAATTGTAAATGTTATCGACTGTGCCCTCCACTATTTGACCTTTCAACCCTAACACTAGCCTTTTACAAACAACAACTCTTTTTCTTTGTTCAAAATCTCAAGAGAAAATATATTCAGCCAGTAATAAAGTGTTTCCACTTGGGTCAGATGTCCAGCTTCAGGCCGGACACCCTTCTGTGTTTACAAGGAGAGAATGGATTAAGACTACTGAGATTGGCCCCTTTGAGGGACCAGGAAAGGTTGTTAGTTCTAAGGAAGCATATTGTGGGTAGAGCAGATAATAATACCTGCATAATTGACTTTTTAAATATATATTTTAGTCATAGATGGACACAATATCTTTATTTATCTATCTATTTATTTATTTATTTTTTGACACCAAGGATTGAACTCAGGGATACTTGACCACTGAGCCACATCCCCAGCCCTATTTTGAGTTTTATGTAGAGACAGAGTCTCACTGAGTTGCTTAGCACCTTGCCGTTGCCGAGGCTGGCTTTGAACTCATGATTCTCTGTCTCAGCCTCCCTACGTGCTGGGATTACAGGCTTGCACCACTGCGCCCGGCTTATTTATTTGTTTTTATGCGGTGCTGAGGATCGAACCCAGTGCCTCATGCATGCAAGGCAAGCGCTCTACCACTGAGCTACAATCCCAGCCCCATAATTTACTTTCATAAGCTTTTGTAAAGACGATTTGCTAAATTAGAGAAGTCCAGGTAGTTTAGCACTTTAAAATACTTCATGAAAGCTACATGGCCAGTAGTTGGGGTATGTGTGAGGTAGATCCATTGTCAAGGGACTAAAAATCACAAATCCTAATTATAGCCCACATTTTAAAAAATACCATGTTATCTGTATTATACTTGGATAATGGTAAATGTAGGCAATAAAAATTGAGTCACCCACTTCTACCTCTTTCCCAGTGAGCCTGAGTGTGTTAAGCTGTTCTGGTCTTACCACTATTGACTAAATCCTGGCAAAACAGTCCTGCTCATTTCTGTTTGTTCTTTACTGGATCTCATTGTATATTTTTATCTGGCATATCATTTTTAAGATAACAAAGATTACCTTTTTGAGGAGAGGTAAACATTTTCCCATTCTTGGAGTCATAGAAAAGAACCACTCAAAACATTTTGATGTTTGACTTTACATTCTAAAGTTACATTAGTGAATATTACCTTAAATCGGTTGAAGTAACTGATTTAACACTACCCCAGTGTTTTGGGCAAAAATGTGAATCTTAATTATACTTTTTCTTTCTTTCTTTCAGAAAAAGCCTGGGCAGAAGCTGGGTCAGCAAGAATGTCACTCCTTATATTGGTGTCTATTTTCTTATCTGCAGCATTTGTTATGTTTTTGGTATATAAAAATTTTCCTCAGCTTAGTGAGTAAGTATACTGAGAACTGAAAATGTCTAGATATATGTGAGATGAAGTGAATTAAAAGCTAAGCTTATTAAGCAATGGAACTATTATGATAATTGTGTCAGCTCTCATGGCTTGTAGCAAGTTCATATCAGCACTATTATATAAATACTTGTTTCCAAATTTGCCTCTTGATTTTCTGTGCTGTTTTCTCCTAGCACTGTTTCTCTAATTAAGGCCTCATCTTTATAATGGCTTCCAAAATTTATAAAATATATAACTACAGTAGAAAAGACATTTGAATATCATGACCCTGCACGCATGAGCCTTCTCTCTCTTGCAATTGTGTGTGTGCGCGCATATATATTTTGGAGGGGGGGTGAGGTGTGCCAGAGATTAAAACCCATGGGCACTTAATCACTGAGCCACATCCCCCAGCCCTTTTAATTATTTTTATTTTGAGACAGGGTCTCACTAAGTTGCTTAAGGCTTCCGTAAGTTGCTGAGGCTGGCCTCAAACTGGCAATTCTCCTGCTTCTGCCTCCTGAGCTGCTTGTATTATAGGCATGTGCCCCTGTACTGGCCACAATTATAAATATTTAAAATTAGGTAGGGCTGAGGATATGGCTCAGTGATAGAGTACAAGTTTAGCATGAGCAAGGCCCTGGTTTCAGTCCCCAGAATGGAAAAAACAGACATAACAACAATGAAGTTTTATGAAAATAGGTTGTGTTTCTAGTATTTTCTATTTATTTCATTTATTGTTTATTGTTAGTGACCAAGTAAATTTATTTTTCTAGTCCATTCTGGATATTGGCCTGTGGTTTGAATAAAATGGTATTCTTTTTTTTTTTTGGTACTGAGGATTGAACTTAGGGGTTCTTGACCACTGAGCCACATCCCCAGACTTATTTTGTGTTTTATTTAGAGACAGGGTCTCACTGAGTTGCTTAGCGCCTTGCCGTTGCTGAGGCTGGCTTTGAACTTGTGATTCTCTTGTCTCAACCTCCCAAAGTGCCAGGATTACAGGTGCGTGCCACTGTGCCCGGCTTTTTTGTCTGCTTTTATCCATCCATTTCCTTTTTATTGCATCTCTGTCTTCTAGCTTTTTCCTCCTTTTTTATGGATATCATCTGGTCTGAATAGATACTTTTCACAAGGAAGTTGATCTTGTAAAAGACTATATCTAGTACACATCCATAATTCCTTAGCAAAAACCTTGGTAAAAAAGGGGTTTCAGAATTTAGAAATTTTCACTCGGCGCAGTAGTGCACGCCTGTGATTCCAGCGGCTTGGGAGGCTGAGGCAGGAGGGTCTTGAGTTCAAAGCCAGCCTCAGCAGCGACAAGGTGCTAAGCAACTCAGCGAGACCCTGTCAAAATAGGGCTGGGGATGTTGCTCAGTGGTCAAGTACCCCTGAGTTCAATCCCTGGTACAAAAAAAAAAAATTTAGAAATTTTCCACTTTGGTAGGATAACATAAAATATTATGTGGTACCTCCAGCAGGATCTAGAGTAGCATCTCATAATCCAATATATTAATATCTATTCAACAAAGCCTACATGGTAACACTAAACATGATAAAAGACTATGACTAACTAAACTGACAAATTTTTGCTGACAAATTATAAAGAAATTTTAGTTTTTAGAATTTTTTTAATCTTAGGAAAGAGATTATGGATCTGAAACATATTTTTAGAGGTAAAAATATCCCAGGGCTGTTTTACCACTGTTACCACCCAGGTGTAATCACAGATTATATAAAGAATTATAAAAATACATTCAGACTTTCAACCAAGGCCAGCTTGATATGGTAGTGGATATCTGTGAAATGGATTTCATCAGAAAGTTTATAGGCACTCTAAGTTCCTTTTATTTAGTCTGTCCTCATCTCTCCTCCTGCTGGAGATGAACCTAGGGCCTTGTGCATGCTAGGCAGATGTTAAACCATTGAGCTACATTCCCAGTTCCTCATTCACAGTTATTTGTGCTTAAAATTTTATAGTTAAACTTAATTGTTTTTATTTTATTCTTATTTATTTATTCATTTATTTTGTGTGGTACTGGGAACTTAAATAAGGACCTTGCATATGCTAGGCAAGGACTCTATTACTGAGCTACCTTCCTGGCTTAGCATTTTATTTTCCTACTTCAGTATAAATGCTTTTAGGATGGTGGCATATTATGTTGCTAAGTTAATATTTTATTTATTTATTTTTATGTGGTGCGAGTATCAAACCCAGTGCCTCACACATGCTAGGCAAGTACTTTACCACTGAGCCACAACCACAGCCATGCTTTTAATATTACTACTATTTAATTTTAGATCATTTTACTTTTGATCAAGGAGTAGGAAATAGAGTTGATTGAAAGAGGGAAAGAACAGACTCCAGATTAGTAAGGTTGACTTTGCTCCAAATCTTCTCTAAGAATAACATTAGCCGGGTGCGGTGGTGCACCCCTGTAGTCCTAGCACTTTGAGAGGCTGAGACAAGAGAATCGCAAGTTCAAAGCCAGCCTCAGCAACGGCAAGGTGCTAAGCAACTCAGTTGAAACCTTGTCTCTACATAAACCACAAAATAGGGCTGGGGATGTGGCTCAATGGTAGAGTACTCCTGAGTTCAATCCTCGGTACCAAAAAAAAAAAAAAAGAAAAAGAAAAAGAAAAAAAGAATGGTAACATTACTTGTATAAAGTAACTGTACTATTACAAACCTTTTACATTCTGCCTTGTTCTTTATATATATTTGTGTGTGTGTGTGTGTGTGCATGTGCATGCATGCATACTCACGAAATCTTTTTTATTTTGGTACTGGGAATTAAACCTAGAGATGCTTAACCACTGAGCCATATCCCCAGTCTTTTTTTATATTTTATTTAGAGACAGGTCTCACTGAGTTGCTTAGGACCTCACTAAGTTGCTGAGGCTGGCTTTGAACTTGAGACCCTCCTGCCTCAGCCTCCCAAGCCGCTGGGATTACAGGTATACGCCACCACACTGGACACCACGTATTTTTATAGGACTTAACACAAAACAGCATTCGGCTGGGCATGGTGGCACATACCTGTAGTTCCAGCTACTGGACTCCACAGGTTGGGACCAGATGACAAAAATAGTGAGAACTTGTCTCATCACTCAGTAAATAAAATAAAAAGGCACTCTATCATTGTTCTTCAGACTGTACAAATAGGCACAATATATATTAAACATAAAGATGAACCTGGGTTTGTAGCTTAGACCACAACTTGGGAAGTTGAAGCAAGAGGATTGCAAGTTTGAGGCTAGCCTGGGAAATTTAGCAAAACCCTATCTCAAAAGAAAAGGGCTGAGAATGTAGCTCAGTGGTAGACTGTCCCTGGGTTCAATCTTCACTACCATTAAAATTACAACAAAAAAACCAACCAAGTCACAAAATAATGATATGAGGCTTTTATAAATGAGAAATCCAAACAAGGCACCAAATTTAAAGTAAAATTAATAGAAAAGGAAAAGTGTTTTAACTTTTTCTCTAAAGTTTGAACTGGGGGATTTCAGAAAAGTTGTGAATAGTGACTTTGTTGAAAGCTTTACTTAATTTCCATTTTGAGTGATTACTGACTTCAGATTATCATGAGGATTAGCCAAAATGATGTTAAATATGTTTTTAATATGCTGATATCAGTGGTGCATTTTTTAATGGTAAATTTAAAATTTAAAGCAGTTATTGGAACTAATATTTCTAACCTTAAGTTTAGGTTATCCTAAACTTTCATATATAGATTACATCTCAAGAAATTTAAAAACAAATGATTTACAGACTTTTGAACATTAACAAGTTGCTAATTTGGCTTTAACAGAGATCATGACATCAAATCATTTTGGCTAAAACTCCATGTTTTGATCTTAACTTTGATTTTATTATGGGAAAATTCTGTTTTAAATTTTTTCACTTTAATTTTATTCCTTCAGAGAAGAAAGAGTGAATATGAAGGTTCCCAGAGATATGGATGATGCCAAGGCTCTAGGAAAAGTTTTATCCAAATATAAGGACACCTTTTATGTACAAGTACTTGTAGCTTATTTTGCTACATATATTTTGTATCCTTTTAACTGAAAAATGCTTTTTAGTTTTGTTCAAGAAAAGACTTAAAAGATACGCCTTTTAGTTATATAATCAAATTATTTTTCCTTTTAAAAATTGTTAATGCAGTGTTATACTAAATAAAATATTTGAAAATGAAAAAATATACTTTAATCCTAACTCATTTTTAGTACTGTTACCAATTTTTTTTGATATTCTGTCACTTTTAAATATTTTCCTTTATTAATATTTATCTGTTTTTATTTACAATTATTTTATTAGTCTTAAAAATCAAATTATTTTTGGTTGGTGGTTGCATGTCATTTTAAAAAGCATTCTGTTAGGTTTGGAGGGGGCTTTCAGTCATTTCTTTTATACATGTTGTCTTATAAATCTCTTTTGTTCACTTTTCCTTCCATTTAGAAGTTTCTTTTGCAAATGTTCAAAAGAAAATAAATATTCAAAGGAATTTCTTTGTTTTATGGAAATGTATGTTGTATTTTTTTTTCATTATTTTTTGGGAGGTGCTGAGAATCTAATGTCTCACATGTGTTAGGTAAGCACTTTATCTTTTTTTTATTTTTATATTATTTTATTTTTTAGTTGTCAGTGGACCTTTATTTTATTTATTTATATGTGGTACTTATATGTTGTACTGAGAATTGAACGCAGTGCCTCATGCATGCTAGGCAAGCACTCTACCACTGAGTCATACCCCAGCCCCAGCCCCAGATAAGCACTTTACCATTGAGCTACAACTCTAGCCCTATCTTTCATTCTTATGCAGTCTATTTTTTTAATCTTCTTGGTTAACGAAAGATAGTACTTCTTGATTTTCTAAATGTTACTTCACAATACCAAAAGGCTGTTTTGGGAAACTATAAAGTTATTTAATTGTACATACCCTGTCACTAAGTCCATAACTGCCAGGCATAGTGGCAAATGCCTGTGAAAGTTTTTAAACTAGCTTTTATTTATTTTTTATTTTTTTGGTACCAGGGATTGAACTCAGGGGTACTCTACCATTGAGTCACACCCCCAGCCCTATTTTGTGTTTATTTAGAGACAGGGTCTCACTGAGTTGCTTAGCGCCTCGCCATTGCTGAGGCTGGCTTTGAACTCGCGATTCTCCTGTCTCAGCCTCCCAAAGTGCAGGGATTACAGGTGTGTGCCACCACACCCAGCTAAACTAGCTTTTATTTTAAAAGGCAAATTAACTATGCTGTTAGTTCTCTGAAAGTATTCATATATAAAAAAACAATTTTTTGGGGGGGGGAGTGCTGGGGATTGAACGCAGGGTCTTGTGCATGCGCAGCAAGCACTCTGCCTACTGAGCTGTATCCCCAAGTTTATTTTCACTTGCTTTTTTATTTCTTGGGTTAATTTTGGTTTGTTGGATTTTTCAACCTTTATTCCAATGAAATTTAGCAGTGTTTTCTTTTTAAAAAATTTGTTCTTAGTTATACATGACAGGAGAATGTATTTTGATATATTATACATAAGTGGAATATAATTTCCCATTCTGTGGTTGTACATGTGGACTTATAGCGTTTTCATTTCTTAGACTTATATTGTGTTGGGTATTACATGTTTCTACAATTGATCTTTTGCAAATGTTTTGAGTGTATATGTAAAAATATGGAGAAGTTACTCCTAGCATGAGCAATTTAACAGTAAATATGTTTACAAAAGCTTTCACTGCTAATGCAAACATGAATTGTTTACCTACATGGTGAAGATGGATTTGTATTTAGGTAGTGTGCTGTAGGTAGGTACTTTTATTGTTATCCTATTTATTATTAGAAAAATTAAAATCTGGAGAAAATTTGGAGAATAAATTCT
Organism: Xerus rutilus; assembly: GCA_028644305.1. Lineage (NCBI taxonomy): Eukaryota > Metazoa > Chordata > Mammalia > Rodentia > Sciuridae > Xerus > Xerus rutilus. The sequence goes on from CM053399.1 coordinate 47,683,180, forward strand.
GTGCATCTTTCTTCTTGACAGGCTGTTTTGGGAAGCTGTAGAGTTATTTAATTATATATACACAGTCTTAAGAAATTTATTAGCTGGGCACGGTGGCGCAAGCCTGTGATCCCAGCACTTAGGGAGGCTGGGACAGGAGAATCGCGAGTTCAAAGCTAGCCTCAGCAACAGCGCGGCGCTGAGCAACTCAGTGAGACCCTGTCTCTACATAAAACAAAATAGGGCTGGGCATGTGCCTCAGTGGTCGAGTGCTCCTGAGTTCAATCTCCAGTACCAAAAAAAAAAAAGAAATTTATTAAATGCTGAGCATGTTGGCACATGCATGTAATCCCAGCAACCCAGGAGACTGAGACAGGAAGATTGCAAGTTCAAGGCTGACCTCAGCAACTTAGTGAGGCCCTAAGCAACTTAGTGAGACTGTCTCAAAATAAAAAATAAAAAGGAGGCTGGAGTTGTGGCTCAGTGGTAGAGCACTTGCCTAGCATGTGTGAGGCACTGGGTTCGATTCTTAGCACCACATATAAATAAAATGAATAAAATAAAGGTCCATCAACATCAAAAAAAATTTTTTAAAAATAAAATAAAAAGGAGCCGGGCGCGGTGGCTCATGCTTGTAATCCCAGCACTTAGGGAGGCTGAGACAGGAGAATTGCGAGTTCAAAGCCAGCCTCAGCAACGGCGAGGCGCTAAGCAACTCAGTGAGACCCTGTCTCTACATAAAACACAAAAAATAGGGCTGGGGATGTGGCTCAGTGGTTGAGTGCCCCTGAGTTCAATCCCCAGTACCAAAAAAAAAATAAATAAAATAAAATAAAATAAAAAGGGCTAGGATGTAGTAAAATGCCATTCCATTTGATATAAAATTTTAAATAAGGTACTGGTTAGTATCAATTCAGGTTTTAATTTTTTTATAAAATGAATAATTTGTTAAATCTGCATTTTCTTATAACATTGTTCATACTTTCAATCTTAAACTCTGAATGTTAAAAGATACTTTTAAACTCAGTGAACAAAAGGGAAATACTTTATCTGTGGGCATCTAACAGTTTTAGTTTTACTAGTGCAGGACTGATTAATAGAAATAGATGGGTAGCCAGGTTTAATTTTTAAATTTTCTGGTAGGCACATTAGAAAAAGTAAAGAGGAATACCTGAAATTAATTGTACAAATAGTTTTACTTGAAACAATGTGTTAAATATTTTATTATTTCAACATGTAATCATTATAAATTTTCATGTCAATATGCTAGGAATTGAATCCTGGGCCTCTCAAATGCTCAGCATGTACTTACTGTATCACTGAGCTACACACCAGCCTCTAAAAAATTTATTACTGAGATGTTTTAACAATCTTTTTTTCCATACTCTTTTCTTTGAAATGTGTGTATTCATTCATAGCATGTCTCAATTCAGACTTGCTATATTTCAGCGTCTTGATAGTAGTATATGGCCACTGTATTCAGCAGTGCAGTGCTAATACCTTCTTGAATAAAAACCTAATTTCAAACTTATGGGTATAAATTATTTTTATGTTGTACTCCTTATTTTAACCTTAGCATTTATTCATTTAATTAGTTTTTAAAAAACACTAATTATATGCTAAGTGCAATTCTAGTGTTCTGAGTTCAAAAGCAGAACAACTATTTTCATCTGGAATAATAAGGAATGATAGCTGGGTACGGTGGCTCATGCCTGTAATTCCAGCACTTTAGGAGGCTGAGACAGAGGAATCGTGAGTTCAAAGCCAGCCTCAGCAACAGCGAGGCGCTTAGCAACTCAGTGAGACCCTGTCTCTATATAAAACACAAAAAATAGGGCTGGGGATGTGGCTCAGTGGTGGAGTGCCCCTGAGTTCAATGCTCAGTACCAAAAAAAAAAAAAGGAATGATAGGTAGAGAAACGGCACAGTTCTACACCGAGCCAGTCTACCGCAGAGCTTATCAGCACAGGGCATTGTTAGGGAGTTGATCATTAGTCCAATTTAGATGGAGTACAGGGCATAAGAAGGGGAGGATTGAGAAATAAGTCTAGGAATCCAGACAGCTGTGCTCAAATTATAGGGGACTTTGAACACCAGGCTAAATAATTTTAGAGCATTGATTTGGAGCGCAGCTCCTTGGCACATAGCTGTAATCCCAGCCACTCCACAGGAGGATCTCAAGTTCAAAGCCATCCTTAGCAACTTGGTGAGACCCTGTCTTAGAATGTAAAAAGCTCTGGGCATGTAGCTGGGTGAGATGGTGCATGCCTGTAATCTCAATGGTACGGGAGGCTGAGGCAGAAGGATCATGAGTTCAAAGCCAGCCTCAGCAAAAGCGAGGTGCTAAAGAACTCAGTGAGACCCTATCTCTAAATAAAATACAAAATAGGACTGGGAAATATATACACGCACCATATATATGAAATACCTAGAATGGGCAAATTCATAGAGAAAGACTTAGAAATCTTAGATTTTTTTTTAATACTCATTGTTTAGTAATAATATTGTTACTCATGTATTTTACAATGTGGAAAATTTTTCTCTATGATATTACTAAATATATTATGTATTTTTTAAAAAAATTGTTTTAGTTGTCAATGGACCTTTATGTATTTATATGTGGTACTGAGAATTGAACCCAATGCCTCATACATGCCTGGCAAGCACTCTACCACCGAGCTACAACCACAGCCCCGTATTATGTATTTTTTTTTTAATATTCGTTTAGTTGTAGATGGACACAATATCTTGATTTATTTATTTTTATGTGGTGCTGAGGATCAAACTCAGTGCCTCACGCATGCGAGGCAAGAGCTCTACCGCTGAGCCATAATCCCAGCCCCATATTATGTATTTTTAATAATACATAAAGCAAACAGTTAATTATGTTGAGGTCATTAAGAGCCAAGATTTTAGCTGGGTGTGGTGACACACACCTGTAATCCCAGCACTTAGGGAGGCTGAGACAGGAGAATCGTGAGTTCAAAGCCAGCCTCAGCAATAGTGAGGTGCTAAGGAACTCAGTGAGACCCTGTCTCTACATAAAACACAAAATAGGGATAGAGATGTGGCTCAGTGGTCGAGTACCCCTGAGTTCAAAGAGCCAAGAGTTTAGCTGGATGTAGTGGCACACATCTGTAATCTCAGCAGCTCTTGAGGCTGAGGCGGGAGGTTTGAAGCCAGCTTTAGCAATTTAGTGAGACAGCAACCTAGTAAGACCCTGTCTCAAAATAAAAGATTTTTTAAAAAGGCTAGCAACATGGCACTCCTGGGTTTAATCCCTGGTACTAAAAAAAAAAAGATTTTTCAGGGAAGAGGAATTTAAATAGGAAATTAAGCTCACGTCACTTACCCATGCACAAAGAAAAATACTTTTGGTAACTATTACAGAATATGTTAAAGTACTCTAAAGATTCAACAGGGAGTGCTGGGGTAATAGCTCAGTTGGTAGAGTGCTTGCTTAGCATGCACAAGGCCCTGGGTTTAATCCCCAGTACCACCAAAAAAACAAAAAAGATTCATTCAACAGAGAAAATTTAAAAAGTGGGAAATGAAAGTTTCTTCAGTAAGTAAATTGCAAGGAAAAAAAAAGGATCATATACTTGAGCTATATTGAACAAATAGAATATGTGATCCTTTTTTTTTATTCTGATTTGAAAAAGATAACTATTAAGAAAATGCAAGCCTGGCAAGGTGGTGCAGGTCTATAATCCCAGGGACTCTGGAATCTGAGGCAGGAGAATTGCAAGTTTAAAGCCAGCCTGGACAACTTAGACTGTGTCTCAAAATAAAAATTAAGAAGAGATAGGGGAGCCGGGCGCGGTGGCTCAAGCCTGTAATCCCAGCACCTAGGGAGGCTGAGACAGGAGAATCGCGAGTTCAAAGCCAGCCTCAGCAATGGCGAGGCGCTAAGCAACTCAGTGAGACCCTGGCTCTACATAAAACACAAAATAGGGCTGGGGATGTGGCTCAGTGGTCGAGTACCCCTGAGTTCAATCCCCAGTACCAAAAAAAAAAAAAAAGAAGGGATAGGGGTATAGCTCAATGTTAAAGTACCTAAGTTGTTCAATTCCCAGTACTAAAAAAAAAAAAAAAAAAAAATTGGAAATTAAAACAGACTAGATATTTATGACAGTAAAAAGTTATAATTTCTTCAAGTGTGACGATGAGATGTTAAAATGAATTGGACCCCTTTTAATAATATTGATATAGGGCATCATTAATACTAGTTTCTCTACTTTTATATATTTGAAAATTTCCATAATAAGGTCTTAACCAATGAACCACATCCCCAGCTGTTTTTTATTTTGAAACAAGGTCTTGCCAAGCTGCTTAAGGCCTCACTTAAGTTATTGAGGCTGGCTTCAAAATTGTAATCCTCCTGTCTCAGTCTCCCAAGCTGCTGGAGTGTGTGTATGTTTTCATGGAATTATCTAGTAGACTGGAAAGTTTGAGACTGGCATTTAGGATAACTCTAAATATATTTCCATGGCTGATATTTGAAGCCATAGAAATGGCTGCATTTATGTAAGGAAAAGGAAAGTGCAGCTAACAAATGTTAGAGAATTCCCAAATTTGAGAGCAAGGAGAAAAATCTAGAGAATGATCTGTAAATTAGAAGAAAGTACAGTTCACTGAAGTTGTTTCATGTGAGAGGAAGTCTCTCCTGTGCTGAGATCTCTAAAAGATGATTGTATTTGGGTATTTATTGTTTAAGAAATGGTCAGCTTAAGAGTTAGAGGCATGGGCTGGGGTCATGGCTCAGTGGTAGAGCGCTTGCCTAGCATGTGTGAGGCACTGGGTTCGATTCTCAGCACCACATATCATAAATAAATAGAATAAAGATCCATCAACAACTAATAAAAAATATTAAAAAAAAAAAAGAGAGAGCCGGGCGCGGTGGCTCACGCTTGTAATCCCAGCACTTAGGGAGGCTGAGACAGGAGAATCGCGAGTTCAAAGCCAGCCTCAGCAACGGCGAGGCACTAAGCAACTCAGTGAGACCCTGTCTCTACATAAAACACAAAATAGGGCTGGTGGTGTGGCTCAGTGGTCGAGTGCCCCTGAGTTCAATCCCCAGTACCAAAAAAAAAAAAAAAAGAGAGGCATTATGGCTGAGGAGACTTCTTTCTTTTTAATTTTTTAAAAATATATTTATTTTTATTTTTACTTAATTTTTTTAAAAGTATTTATTTATTTTTTTAGTTGTAGGTGGACAGAATATCTTTATTTTATTTTTATGTGGTGCTGAGGATTGAACCCAGTGCCTCACGCCTGCAAGGCAAGCGCGCTACCACTGAGCCACAATCCTAGCCCCTGAGGAGTCTTTTTTCATACTTTTTTTTTTTTTTTTTTTGGGTACTGGGGATTGAACTCAGGGGTACTGGACCACTGAGCCACATCCCCAGCCCTATTTTGTATTTTATGTAGAGACAGGATCTCACTGAGTTGCTTATCACCTCACTGTTGCTGAGGCTGGCTTTGAACTCGTGATTTTCCTGTCTCAGCCTCCCTAAGTGCTGAGATTACAGGCTTGAGCCACCGTGCCCAGCTACTTTTTTTATTGTACCAGGGATTGAAATCATGGGCACTTGACCACTGAACCACATCCCCCGCCCTATTTTGTGTTTTATTTAGAGACAGGGTCTCACTGAGTTGCTTGCTGAGGCTGACTTTGAACTCGCAATTCTCTTGTCTCAGCCTCCCAAAGTGCTAGGATTACAAGCGTGAGCCACTGCGCCTGGCTCTTTTTTCATACTTTTGAATATCATTTTACTTTGCCTTTTAATAAATCATCTTTGGGGTGGCAGAGGGGTCCAGACCATTGGGAATCAGAAGACAGTATAAAAAATGTTACCTATTTTAAAAACTAGGTGTGTGATTTTTACTGTATTTGATCGTCCCTATCCTTTCTTTTCTTTTTTTTTTTTTTTTTTTTGCTACTAGGAATTGAACTCAGGGATGCTTAACCACTGAGCCACATCCCCAGCCCATTTTTATATTTTATCAGAGATAGGGTCTCCTTGAGTTGCGCAGGGCCTCACTAAGTTGCTGAGGCTGGCTTTGAACTCAATGCCTTGGCCTCCCAAACCACTGGGATTACAGGCGTGCACCAGTGCCTCCCACCATCCCTATCGTTTTTTTGTTTTTTTTTTAATGAGTAGTGAACTGAGGTAACTTTCATAGTTAAATTATAACTAAGTCCTTATTAACCTTATATATACCTAGATTTCCAGAATTCTTGTTTCCTGAAACAAATGCATTAGAGAAGCATGATGTTAAAGATTACCAAAGACTTTCCTTTTTTTTTCTTTTTTTTTTGCCAAATTTGTTCAGTCCCTATCTGGTACGTGTTGGATACTTGTCTTGGGTTCTTTTTTAGTAGTACAATTTTATTAGCACTGTATTTATTAATTTGGTGTTTATTGTTTAGTAAATTATCAACTTAGAATCATTATAATGAGGAGTTATATTTTCTCTTTTAATACAGATTGAACATCCCTAATCCAAAAAATCCAGAAGACAAAATGCTGCAGAATCCAAATCTTTTTGAGTCCTGGCATGACACCATAAGTGGAAAACTCCCCATCTGATCTCAAGCTGCAGGGTTCATCAGAACATAGGCACACTACAATAACTGTGTGGAATTACCCCCAGGTTATGTGTATAACGCAGATGTGAAACAAATGAAACTTTGTCTTTTGACTAGTTCCTATCCCTGAGATAGTATGTGTATGGTGCAAATTTTCAAAAATCTAGAAAAATCCAAAACACTTATGGTCCCAAGCACTTTGGATAAGGGATTCTCAACCTTTACTGAAATATGGATATAATCTCATTAACATGATAATTTTTGTATTTATACTTTTTTCCTGAAATACTGTATTTGTCTTTTTAAAATTTCACTTAATTATGTTTAATCCTTAACTTAAAAGTTAACAGCTTGCAAACATTTGCTATTCCAGGCTCTATATTTCTCAGTATACTCTCAGGGTTTCTTTATCCCTTTCCACTAGCCTTATTTCTTGTTTGTTTGGTAAGTATCTCACTGGACTATTTAAACATAAATTCATTAATTTAAGAGGAGTTTAAGCCGGGCACGATGGCACACGCCTGTAATCTCAGCACTTTGGGAGGCTGAGACAGGAGAATCCCGAGTTCAAAGCCAGCCTCAGCGATGGCAAGGCGCTAAGCAACTCAGTGACACCCTGTCTCTACGTAAAACACAAAATAGGGGTGGGGATATGGCTCAGTGGTCGAGTGCCCCTGAGTTCAATCCCCAGTACCAAAACAAAACAAAACAAAAAATCGGAGTTTAGGTGGTATGTGTTCAATCCTTCATTAAGGAGGTGTTATAGAGGCTGAGGCTGTAGCTCAGTGGTAGAATGCTTGCCTTTCATGCGTGAGGCACTGGGTTTGATCCTCAGCACCACATAAAAAAAAGTACTATGTTCATCTACAACTGAAAAAACATTTTTAAACAAAGGTGTTATGGATTGTTTTCTAAAACAAGGTTATTGTAGACTTATTAGCATTTATAAACTGTTTTAGACTTTTTTTTTCCTATTGTTTTGTGAGTCAGGTAGTTTAAGAGTATTGGGCACAGTGAGTTAAGTCTCGGAGGAAGTGTTTTTGTTTTGTTTTTAATTTTTTTTCTTGTAGTTATAGATGGACAGCATGCCTTTATTTGTTTCATTTTTATGTGGTGCTAAGGATCAAACCCAGTGCCTCACACATGCTAGGCAAGCGTTCTGCCACTGAGCTACAGCCCCAGCTCCTGGGGAAATGTTTTTTTTTTTTTAAGTTGTAGATGGACACAATGTCTTTATTTTATTGCTTTGTATGTGGTGCTGAGGATAGAACCCAGGGCCTCACGCATGGGAGGCAAGCGCTCTACAGCTGAGCCACAGCCCCAGCCCCTGGGGAAATGTTTTTAAGCATAACAGTTGACAGAAATTGGTGCCTGAAGTTGTATTCTTAGGCTAAAAGATAAATTAACTAATTGGCTCTAGTCACTAAGTTTAATTAACCTCAAGGGGTAATTTGTTTTGGGTGGTCTCATTTGAATTCCAATACTTGCAGAGTATCCTCCCCATCCCCAAAGTAAGTCCATGAGTTGACCTTTTCCTTAGGTGAATATATCCATGTGAGTAAGATGGAAAAATAGAAAATGCTTATGGCTTATTATTATTTTTCAGTGTTCTGGACTTGGTGCCTCATTCTGCTATATGCTCTCCTATTTGGTTGGAAGACCAGTTGTGTACAAATATCTAACAGAGAAAGCAGTAAAATGGTCACAGCAGGTAAATGTGTATTTTTTTGTTTGCTTTGTTTTGTTTTTTTAGGACAGGATCTTGCTGATACTTAAATTGGGCTCAAGTGATCCTCCTGCCTTAGCCTCCCAAGTAGCTGGGACTTCAGGTGTGTGTCACTGTGTCCAGGTTACTTCAAACTATGTAACATAACTTTGGTTAATTGGGAGGTCAATGTGTAGTCCCTACATAGTTTAATATTAATTTTTAAAAAAAATTTTTTTGTTGATGGACCTTTATTTTATTTATTTATATGTGGTGCTGAGACTCAAACCCTAGTGTATGCTAGGCAAGCGCTCTACCACCAAGCCACAACTCCAGCCCTAATATTAATTTAATCTATGTAGAAAGTACATAAATTAATGTATTAAAACAGTGAAACTTTTTGCACAAAAGTAGATAATAAGAATTATCTTTTGACAAAAATCACATCAAGTAGTATGGAAATCTGAATATTTATTTATTTTTCAGTACTGGGAATTGAATCTTTGAGATAGGGTGTTATCTGGGAAGAGTGGCACATGCTTGTAATCCCCGTGACTCAGGAGGCTGAGGCAGGAGGATTCCAAGTTCAAGGCCAACCTCAGAAACTTAGCAAGGCCTTAAACATCTTAGTGAAACCCTATCTCAAAATAAATAAAAAGGGCTGGAGATGTAGCTCAATGGTAAAGTTCCCTTGGGTTCAATCTCCAGTAAAAAAAAAAAAGTCTTGCTAAGTTGCTGGTGCTACCCTTGAAATTGAGATGTTCCTGCCCCCTAAATCACTGGCGTTACATGCATATATACCACTGCTCCTGACAATAATTTTTTTTTTAATATGCTTGTAGGCAGATACAATACTTTATTTTTATTTATTTATTATTTTTATGTGATGTTAAGGATCGAACCCAGTGCCTCACCCGTGCTAGGCAAGCACTCTACTGCTGAGCCACAACCCCAGCCCCTGACAGTAATTTTTTAAGCAAGTTTTTTTTGTACTTGTAGTGATTATTTTATTCATCAGTTTATTTTATGTGGTGTTCAGGATCAAACCATGACCACCTCATGAAAAGCATAAATTCTGCCACTGAGCTTTACTACTAGACCCTCTGAAATGATAATCCTAATTCTTTGTCTTCATAAATTAAATCAACAGAGAAGTTCTGGTGTCAGAATGAAGATATCCACATAATTAGATGCTTCATTATTTTCAGTCAGGATCTCTGCAAAGACTAGCAACGGTAAATACAAACCTTACTATACAGAGAAGGCTAATACAGTATTGTGAGGCGAATCCTATTTTTATAAAAAATCAGAAGGAACAGACTATTATATCTCACAGGAATTTGAGATTGTCCTACTATACCCCTTTGTTTTAAAGATTAGAAAATTAAGAGCAATTTAATATTTTGCCCCAGATCATGATCATTTTTTTAAATATTTTTAGGTATAGATGGACACAATACCTTTATTTATTTTTATGTGGTGCTGAGGATTGAACCCAGTGCCTCACACATGCTAGGCAAGTGCTGTCACTGAGCTGCAAACCCAGCCCAATCATGTTCATTTAATTGTAATGGTCCAGAATCTTTTTTATCTCTAGACTTCTAGTCTAGTGCTCTTTTCATAATATCAGTAATGAAAGTTAAAGTAGTTTTATGACTTATGTTTTTCTTTGGAATAGCTATTTTGTGTAAGGTTAAAAGTCAGTCACTTGAGGGCTGGGGATATAGCTCAGTTGATTGAGTGATTGCCTCACATGCACAAGCCCCTGGGTTCAATCCCCAGCACCACAAAAAAAAAAAAAAAAAAATCAGTCACTTGATCTGGGCATTGTGGTGCACACTTACACTCCTAGAGCTTGGGAGGCTATGGCAGGAGGATCCTTAGTTCAAAGCCAGCTTCAGTAACTTAGTGAGGTCCTAAGCAACTCAGTGAGATCCTGTCTCTAAACTACAAAAAAGGGGCTGGGGATGTAGCTCAATGGTTAAACACCCCTGGGTTCAAGCCCTAGTACTAAAAAAAAAAAAGGCAGTCACTTCACATCGTTTACAACCACAAGAATGGGATCCTAATTAGAATTAGAAATACTCCGTGTATGTATAATATGTCAAAATACATTCTACTGTCATATATAGCTGAAAAGGATAAAAAAGGAAAAGAATAGTTGTGGAAATAAATTCACCCCCAAAAAACCCAAACGAAAAACACAACAGTTGGTCAAAGGCAGTATAAACTGTAATCGGTATATACTGATAAATATTGTATAAATCAGTGTATATTTATTCAGCTAAATATTTCCTTATACCTCATTTAATCTCATTTATCAACAATGAATGAGTCCACTCATGATTATCGGGAATTTTTAAAAATTGGGAGCTAGGGCCTAAAAGTGTAGTTCAGTGGTAGAGTGCTTTCTTAGCCAATGTGAGGCCCTGGATTCAATTATCAGCAACACACACACAGCTAGATTTGTGGTGATATAGTAGTTCATTAAATTGTAGAAAGGTAAAGGCATTAAAAATTGGCCACTTGCCATAATGGTGGAGGGGGCATGGGAAGAATGGAGAAACTTTGGTCAGAGGGAAGGGAAGGGAAGGGATGGGACATGGGGGCAGGAAAGATGGTAGAATGAGATGGACAACAATGACCTAGGTACATGTATGAATGCACATATGGTGTAACTCTGTTGTGTACAACCAGAGAAATGAGAAGTTGTGCTCCATTTGTGAACAGTGAATCAAAATGCATTCTGCTATCATGTAAACCTAATTAGAATAAATACATTTTTAAAAAATTGGCCACTTGATGTGTATTCTTTATTTAGTTTTCGTATGTTTAAATTTGTCATTTTTTTTTTTTTAAATATTTTTTTAGTTATAGATGGACACAATGTCTTTATTTTATGGCTTTGTATGTGGTGCTGAGGATCGAACCCAGGGCCTCACGCATGCAAGGCAAGCGCTCTACCACTGAGCTACAATCCCAGCCCCTAAATTTGTCATTTTAGGTGTTGTATATCGTTGAGCCATCATAAAGCTGATATTGAACTTTAGTGGCATAACATTGATCAATAAGCCCAATTCAAAAACAAAAATCATGTTATTTAGCTATGGTCTTGAGCATTTGGCATATAGTTTTGTCATTTTCAAATTCTATTTTAATCACTTCTATTGGATAAATTTGGAAATAACCAGGGACAAGAATTTGAAATAAGGTGTTACATAAAGCAACTTATTTTCAAAATTGTCTTTATCTGATGCTAATTATCTTCTTTCTTATGACAGGTTGAACGTCATAGAGAACATCTCATTAACTATATTATATTTTTGAGAATAACACCATTTCTGCCTAATTGGTTTATTAATATTACATCTCCTGTGATAAATGTGCCATTGAAAGTTTTTTTTATTGGCACTTTTCTAGGTAAGGACTCTAGTTCATGCTGTGTTAGCTCATTGTGTATATATCTACAGTGTCCACCTGGCCTAGACTACATGCTACATGCATACTTGCTAATGTCATGTATAACTCTTGGGCACAAAGCCTGGCCTATATAGATACTCAGAAATGTTTGTGTTAAGCCGGGCGCGGTGGCGCAAGCCTGTAATCCCAGCACTTAGGGAGGCTGAGACAGGAGAACTGCGAATTCAAAGCCAGCCTCAGCAATGGCGAGGCGCTAAACAACTCAGTGAGACCCTATCTTTACATAAAACACAAAATAGGGCTGGAGATGTGGCTCAGTGGTTGAATGCCTAAGTTCAATCTCCAGTACCAAAAAAGAAATGTGTTAATTTAAGTGTTTTGGGTCACCTCTGTTTTATTTTATGTTTTTATTAAATTTTATTTTTTGGTACTGGGGATTGAACCCAGGGCACTTTACCGTACTGGGGATTGAACCCAGGGCACTTTACCGCTGAGCTATATCCCCAGGGCTTTTATTTCTTTTCTTTTTTCTTTTTCTTTTCTTTTTTTTTTTTTTTTAATTTTGAGACAAGGTCTCATTAAGTTGCTGGCTTTGAACTTGCTATTCTGCCTCAGGCTGCAGGCTGTGTTACCTCTTTAAAGACCACTTTCTACTGAATATTGCTTTAATTAATCAGTGGACATGAAGATTTATACATATTTTGTGAATTCTTGTGGTTCTTTAGTAAAATTGCTCTGCTTTTCTTTCCAATTTAGATTGAATTGTTTAGATACAATGAGCAGATGTTTCATATTGAATAAACAATAAAAATATTTGTGTGTGCTGGCGATTGTCAAATTCAAATTTTTATTGCTATATTTTAAAAATATTATTAGTTGTAGATGGACATGATACCTTTATTTTATTTATTTGTTTTTTATGTGGTGCTAAGTATCAAACCCAGTACCTCACATGTGCTACTCTACCACTGAGCCACAACCCCAGCCCTTACTGCTTTTTGTTTAATTTTATTCTTTTGTGATCCAGAGGATAGATCAGGTTCTTGCTCTTATTAGGCAATACTACCACTGAGCTGCATCCTGTTGCTACTTTTATGAAAAGTTCATCAGCAGTTGTTATCAGTATGGATATCTTATCTCCTTGTTTTACAGGTGAAATAGATAGAAAATTTAGTTTTTTTCCAACTTGGGATTTTTTTGTTTTGTTTTGTTTTGTGTATGTTTGTTTTGTTTTGTTTTTTGGTACCGGGGATTGAACTCAGGGGTACTCAACCACTGAGCCACATCCCCAGCCCTATTTTGTGTTTTATATAGAGACAGGGTCTCACTGAGTTGTTTAGCGCCTCGCCATTGCTGAAGCTGGCTTTGAACTCGTGATTCTCCTGTCTCAGCCTCCCTAAGTGCTGGGATTTCAGGCTTGCGCCACCGTGCCCGCCACCATGCCCGGTTATCTTCCTACCTTGTAAGCAGCTGGATTATAGGCGTATACCACCGGGCTTGGCTACATTTTTTTTTTTTTACCTTAAACTATTGGTAAATGCTGTAAAAGTGTTCTTGATTTTTGTTGTTCATTATCCTTAAGAAGTAATTTTGAATGATTAATTTTTTTTGTAGGAATAAACTTGAGGAGGTCTGGGTTCTTAATGATTATCTTTCCAAAATGGAAATAGTTATATTCTTATAAGAAATTTTATGTACACAGAAATTTATAATTTTAAAAAATTTATGATTTTTACTGTATGCTTTTATTTATTTATTTTTTATTTTAGGTGTTGCACCTCCCTCTTTTGTAGCAATTAAAGCAGGAACAACACTGTACCAGCTTACAACAGCAGGGGAAGCTGTTTCCTGGAACTCAGTATTTATTTTGATGATTTTGGCTGTTCTTTCTATTCTGCCGGCCATCTTCCAAAAAAAACTAAAGCAAAAATTTGAGTGAAAAACCATCTGGGTTTGGTTTTGCTATCATCATCATCATCATATCATTTATCATTATCATCTCAGGATTAGCAGGTGCATCCATGTATGTTTTTAAATCACCTCTTCAGTAATTGAAACAAGGAATTTGTAAAATAATATTTCCCATCAGGCATAAAATAATGCATATAAGTGTCAAGGTGGAAGAGGAAAGTAAAAATGGAAATTGATATACTATGAAAAGTGCTGTCATCAATAGTTATTATAGACATAAATTTTTGTACCAAGGGTAGCTATAGGTAGATACTGTAATAATAGCATGGTAGGAATTCTTGGTACAACTGATTCATTCAAGTTAATGTTTTTCTCTCATGTCTAATGACTAAAATAGATAGTGGTGCAATTCTTGGTAATATTAGCCTTCTTTCAGAGCTTAAACTGGATAACTAAAGTTTCAAAGAGATTTGCTTTTTCTCTTTGATGTAATGAATTTGTTCAGAGGTTATATCCTCATAGACCACTGACTATGGAAAGGATATCAAGTTATCTATTTTGTTAATTTTATTTTTATTTCTCTTAAAGACTTGTATCATGGATTAGTCTGGTAATTTAAATTCTGGCCAGTCTATTTTCATCCTTTTTTCTACCTTTTACAGTGTTTGCACCATCATATAAAAAATGAGAATTACATAATAACTATCATATTGGTGTTGGTAATTTATATCCAGATAATATTTTGTTACAGTGTCTCTTTAATATCTTAAAAGGGGCTCTAAAAACACTCAAAGCTTCTAGTTTTTAAACATTAGAATAATTATTTTATATTTTGAAACAATGGCAGCATGGCACTAGTGGTTAAATGTAGTTTATTTGTTCCAATGACTGTAAAATTTACCTCATTTATTTATTAGTCTGGTCATTAAGGAATGTGTTATATAATTATCCTTTTTATGCATGATACACCTAGAAGAATGCCTTGTTTTCTTAGGGATGGCTTTTTTTGTTTGTTTGTTTGGAACTACTTTTGATTAATGCAGTTTACCAATTTAGAGTTTTTACTTTTCTAACTCACAAAAGTAACTTCTCATGTGGTAACTATTATAGTTAAATATTTCTGGAAAAACTAAACCACCTTTTGCTGCTTGATTGATGGTAATGCCCTTGGTTCCTTGTATCCAGGACATAGCCATCCTAAAGTACTCTTGTCAGTTTTAGCTTCATCCCAAGACTGTCATTACGTTGAAAAGTGCTTTAGCTGTGTGAAAAATCCTTGTATGTTTTCATTGTAAGAAGATCATCCTTAAAGCCTATTTCTACTACGTGATTGTGGACTGATTCATTTTTTTTCTATCACAGTATTAACAAATGGATTTACTGTAAATACAAAGAAAATATATTGGTTAATATAGTAGTCTTATGTCACTTAACCTTTTGTGTAAAATTATTTGTTGTTATTTCTAGCAATGTTTTCTTTCTTATTGACCAGAGTCTGAATGATAAAGCTTTTGTTATTTTTACAAATAAATTTAAAACATAGCCTAAGTATTACCATATAAAATGTAATTGAGCAAATTTTTATCAGACTTTTAAAAATAAAAGTAAGAGCTTGGACTCAGGAGAAGCTTATTTACTCTGTTGTGTGCACATTGTACTTACTCTATTATCAGAGTATTTTCTCCATCTTTATTATAGACTCTTTTGCTTTGCTAATTATTTTTCCTGTTAGAAAACTATAGCTGTCACATTAGATGGTGATGTATTTTCTTCTCCTAAGAGAATAGCCTGTCTTTCCAGATTCCTCATCAGACTTCGTCAAGCTATACTCCAAATATACTTGGTGACCTGTATTCATGGAGTCACAGACTTGGCCTAAGGCCAAATGTAAATTCAAGCTTCAGCCATTTACCCCCAACACTTTTTTGTTTTCTTTTGGTGCTGGGGATTGAACTCAGGACCTTGCACATACTAAACATGCACTCTTACCATTGAGCCATAAACCCCAGCCCCTTTGGCCACATCTGAAAGACAGTTATATAGTAATAGCCACAAGAAAGCAAGCATCTGCAGTGGGGAGGTGAGCAGGATAGATAAATAGAAAGTTGACACACTGAGAAACTTAGGCTGTTCCCTTCTTAGTTAATGGTCTCTCTCTGGAGCTCTGTTACTTTGAGTGTAATATGTCTAAGATACTTAATAAATGCAAACTAAAATGTAATAATAATAAAATAAATTGTACTGGAGAAACTTAAATGGCATTTTTGGGATTTATTTTATGAAGTATTTATATTTAAAACAACTTCATTGAATAAAAGTATATTCTCTTGAAGTTACTGTTATTTTTAATTTTTTTTTTTTTTTTTTTTTTTTTTTTTTGGTACTGGGGATTGAATTCAGGGGTACTCGACCACTGAGCCACATCCCCAGCCCTATTTTGTGTTTTGTTTAGAGTCATTGAGTTGCTTAGCGCCTCGCCATTGCTGAGGCTGGCTTTGAACTCGCGATTCTCCTTTCTCAGCCTCTCAAAGTGTTCGGATTACAAGTGTGCGCCACCGTGTTGGCTTATTTTTTATTTTTTATTTTTATTTATTTATTTATTTATTTAGATACTAGGGATTGAACTCAGGGGCACTCGACCACTGAGCCACATCTCCAGGCCTATTTTGTGTTTTATGTAGAGACAGGATCTCACTGAGTTGCTTAATGCCTCACTGTTGCTGAGGCTGGCTTTGAACTTGTGATTCTCCTGTCTCAGTCTCCCTAAGTGCTGGGATTACAGGCTTGCGCCACTGCGCCCAGCTTTATTTTTTATTTTGAGATGGGGTCTTGCTAAACTGCTGAGACTGGCCTTGGATTTTCAATTTTCCTGCCTCAATCTCCCAAGTAGCTGGGATTACATGGGTATACTACCATGCCTGCTGATCTCTTGAAATTCTCATATACATTTTTACCAATAAAGGGGAAAAACTGTAAAGCCTTTACTTTTATTTTTCAGTGCTGAGGATCAAACTCCAGGGCCTTGCACATGCTAGGAAAGCACTCTACTACCAACCTATACACCCCTAGTCCAATCTTTTAATTGTAAAAGAAACAATTGAGCCAGGCACGGTGACACATGCCTGTAATCCCAGTAGTTTGGGAGGCAGAGGCAAGAGGATTGCAAGTTCAAGGCCAGCCTCAGTAAATTATCAAGGCCCTAAGGACTTAGGGAGACCCTGTCTCAAAATAAAATAAGAGCCTGGTGCAAGCCTGTAATCCCAGCACTTTGGGAGGCTGAGACAGGAGAATCACGAGTTCAAAGCCAGCCTCAGCAACAGTGAGGCGTTAAGCAACTCAGTGAGACCCTGTCTCTACGTAAAACACAAAAGAGGGCTGGGATGTGGCTCAGTAGGCGAGTACCCTTGAGTTCAATCCCCGGTACCAAAATAAATAAATAAATAAAATGGATTGAGGATGTGACTCGGGGTTTAAGTGCCCTTGGGTTCAACCTCTGGTACCAAAAAACAAAACAAAAGGGCAACAGAAGAGATTCTTGTGGTGATGGAACTTGTATTATTTCATTTTGGACAAAATATTTGGATTTGGGTTAATGAAATGTCCAAAACCTAAGGAAAAAAAGAGGTTTATTTTAGCTCACTGTTCCTAAGGTCCAAGACAAAGGGGAATCTGGTGATGCTTTCTTGCTAATGGAATCTGGAAGTGACAAAGGATGTCACAAGTAGTGAGATGAGGAGTATGCTTGCATACCTTCTGATCTCCCTCTTACAAAGCCATTAGTATTCCATCATCTACCTTGATGACCTTATCCTAACCACTTCCAAAAGACCTTACCTCTAAACACCATAGCTAGATTAAGTTTCTTAATATCTCACAGTGGGAATTAAATTTTAAGACATGGAATCCTTGAGGACACTGTTTTGTGTTTGTGTCAATATCAGTATCTTAGTTGTATTATGTATGTATCTAGATAAATGGATCCAAATGGAAAAATGTTACCATTAGATGAAACTGGGGAAAGGGTGTGTGGGATTTTTCTTATTTCTTAGAACTAATATAATTCTATTGTTATTGCCAAATGAAGTTTAACTAGAAACAAAACAAATTATATAAATACCCAATGCAGAAAGTTGGAATAGATCTTAGTAAACTTTGAGAAATAAAAAGGTAAAGTAGAAGAGTAGAATAATGAAATAGCTGGGCATGTTGGCACATACCTGTAATCCTAAATACTTTAGAGGCTGAGGCAGGAGGACCACAGGTTCCAGGCCAACCTGGGCAAGTTAGCAAAACATTGTCTCAAAAGTTTTAAGCTGGATGTGGTGGCACACACCTATAATCCCAGTGGTTTAGGAAGCAAAGGCAGGAGGATTGAAAGTTCAAGGCTAGCCTCAACAATTTAGCAAGGCCCTAAGTAACTTAGTAAGACCTGTCTCAATTTTAAGAGTCTGGGGATGTGGCTCACTGCTAAAGTACCTCAGGGTTCAATCTCTAGTACCAAAAAAAAAAAAAAAAAAAATTCTTTTTTTTAATTGAAGGGCTAGGATATAGCTCAGAGATAGAGTGCCCCTAGGTTCAAACCCCAGTATCTCCTCCCAAAAAAAGAAACTAGCAATAGAGAAAATTAATAAAAGTTGCTATTCAAGAATGTTTTTTAGGCCTGAGGATGTAGTTCAGTGGTAGAGTGCTTGCCTAGTATGTGTAAGACTTTGAGTTCGAGTTCCAGCAAAAAAAAGTTTTATATTCATTTTGCAAGACTGATCATAACAAATAAGTACAGAATTGTAATAAAATAGACTCAAGGCAAATAGTCATATGCATAAGAAAAATTTTCAAATTATTGAATTATTTTTGTATTTGAAAACAGATTAAATGGATAAATTTCTAGGGGAGCGGGTCACACACAACTGTCTCCCAGTAGCTTGGGAGGCTGAGACAGGAGGATCGCAAGTTCAAAGCCAGCCTCAGCAACAGTGAGGCGCTAAGCAACTCGGGGAGATCCTGTTCTAAGTACAAAAAAGGGGTGGGGATGTGGTTCATTGCCCCAGAGTTCAATCCCTAGTACCCCAGGGGGGAAAAAATTCCTAAGTGAAAAATATTGAAAGTACACAATGACAATTAGTACAAGAAAAAACATGAAATATAACAAAATATATTAGTGAAATCATAAAGGTAATCAGACTAATATTTTTCAGGTTAAGTTCCAAAAAAATATTCAAGGAACAGTTTATTCCTATTTTCTATGGGTTTTTCCAAAGAAAAGAAAAAAACGGGGGCTGGGATTATGCTCAGTGGTAGAGCCCTTGCCTCTCATGCGTGAGGCACTGGGTTTGATCTTCAGCACCACATAAAAATAAAGACATTGTGTCCATCTACAACTAAAAAAATATATATATATTAAAAAAGAAAAAGAAAAAAAGGATAAAATACCTTTGGGTTAAATTCCCAGTAGCAAAAAAAAAAGAAAAAAGAAATCTATCCAGTTTATTTTATGAGGCCAATATAATTTTAATTCCAAAACCTAGTGAAAATAATGCAATAAAAATATATATGCATTTCACTTATGAACATTGATGCAAAAATCCTAACATATTGTATGTCTATATCCAGGTCTTATATTAAAAAAAAAAAAAAGTTTAGCTGGGCACAGTGGCACATGCCTGTAATCCCAGCAACTCAGGAAGCTAAGGCAGGAGGATCCCAAGTTTGAGACCAGCCTTAGCAATTTAGTGAGGCCTTAAGCAATTCAGCAAGAACCTGTCTCAAAATAAAAAGGACTGGGATTGGGGCTCAGTGGTAGAGCGCTTGCCTTGTATGCCTCGGGCACTGAGTTCGATCCTCAGCACTGCATAAAAGTAAAATAAAGATATTGTGTCCATCTACAACTAAAAATTATTTAAAAAAAAAAAGGACTGGGATTGTTGCTCAGTGGTAAAGCACTCCTTGGGTTCAATCCTTAGTATAAAACAAAATGAAACAGTTTATACCCAGACCATAGGAATGATTTAACATCAGAAGAATATTTTAGTGTAACTGACGTTGAGGAGAAAAAAAAATGACATCGCCCCTTGTGTGTTTTTTTTTCCCTGATGGTCTCCACAATGAAAGGTTCTTTTTTTTTTGGTACTGGGGATTGAACTCAGGGGCACTCTTCCACTGAGCCACATCACCAGCCCTATTTTGTGTTTTATGTAGAGACAGGGTCTCACTGAGTTGCTTAGCCCCTCGCCATTGCTGAGGCTGGCTTTGAACTCGCGATTCTCCTGTCTCAGCCTCCCTAAGTGCTGGGATTACAGGCTTGAGCCACGGTGCCCGGCTGAAAGTTTCTTTCTTTTTTTTTTTTTTTAATGTTTATTTTTTTTTAGTTGTAGGTGACAGAATATCTTTATTTTATTTTTATGTGGTGCTGAGGATCGAACCCAGTGCCTTATGCGTGCTAGGCGAGCACGCTACCACTGCGCCACAATCCCAGCCCCTGAAAAGTTTCTTTTTTTAAAAAGTATTTTTTAGTTGTAGGTGGACACAGTACCTTTATTTTATTTATTTATATATTTTTTAAATGTTTTTTTTAATTTTTTTTGTAGGTGGACACAATGTCTTTATTTTATTGCTCTGTATGTGGTGCTGAGAATCGAACCCAGGGCCTCACGCATGCGAGGCAAGTGCTCTACCGCTGAGCCACAATCCCAACCCTATTTATTTATATTTTATGTGGTGCTGATGTTGAACCCAGTGCCTCACATGTGCCAGGCAAGTGCTCTACCACTGAGCCACAACCCCAGCCTGAGGAGAAAAATATTATTTCTGTAGATTTGGGAAATGTTGATAAGAGTTACACTTATATATGATAAAATTATTGATATATGATAAAATTGTACCAAGTCAGTTATAAAGGGGAATTTCTTTAATTGATAAATGGTTTTACCAAAAACCCACAGCAAAAGTCTTTGTGTGTGTGTCGGTGTAAGTGTGTGTGTGTGTAGCTAGGCATCAAACCCAGAGCCCTACATATGATAGGCATGTACTCCCCCATGCCATGCCTGCAAATGTGATTTTTTTTTTCGGTACCAGTAATTGAACCAATGGGGTACTTAACCACTGAGCCACATTCCTGGCCCATTTTATTTCAGAGTCTAGCTAAGTTGATGAGGCTGGCTTTGAACTTGCAATCCTCCTGCCTCAGCCTCCCCTGTCACTGGGAGGCATGCACCACCATAACCCAGCTAAATGTCATTCTTAATAGAAAACTTCAGATACATATTTTTTAGAGTTGGGATCTAAGTAAGGGTTCCTGCTATCATGCCCTGCTCAGTGCTAAAAAGAAAGAAAGAAATGTGAGATATGCAGATTTGAAGAGAAAGGGAAACTGCCATCATTTACAGTTGGTATAGTACTACTTAAAACAAACCACAAACACATACACACAGAACTAAACTAAAATCAGGTTTTAGTAGGATCGCTGGACATGGTCAAATGGCCCTCCAGTTAATAGCATCCATCATCTTAGAATCTTTGGAATCTCATCTTCATACCACAAGGTGGCCCCAGGAACCTTTTTACAGCTGCTAATGGAATAAAAAGCTCACAATGTAATTGGATTTTATTTACTGCTGTCTCTCCCAACTACCCATGAACTCTTTGAGGACAGGAGCTTTGCTGATGAGGAGGGTTTATGAGGCCCTCACCAACTGGTATTGCTTGAAGAAAGGAAAGGTAAAGGGACCAGGGGAGGGGAGGGTGAGTGGGGGTAGAGAGTCAGCTATGTGCCTAGTAGCTTCAGAGAGAAGATGGGCCTGGAGCTTTTCTGTGTGTGGTGCAAGACTGAATTTGAAACCTAATCAAAGGTTGTGAGGAGTGGAATTTCAAGTTTTCTACTTTACATTGACAAAAGAGAAATACTGTTAGAAAAGTTGTGAACTTCAAGTCTAGAAACCCAAGTTGGGACAGTCATGACAGTGATCCATACTGTCAAATAAACTCCAGGTTTGTTTGTTTCCTTTTTTTAAACCTTTATTTATTTATTTATTTATTTATTTGTGGTGCTGAGATCAAACCCAGTGCCATGCAAGCGCTCTACCACTGAGCTACAACCCCAGCCCTAAGTTTGTTTATTTTAAATAAAGATTTAATAAATACATACAAGTTGTGTGTTGTAGTTTTTATTTTTTATTTATTTTTTTTTTAAATTTTTTTTAGTTATTGATTGACCTTTATTTATTCATTTATTTATATGCGGTGCTGAGGATCGAACCCAGTGCCTCCTACATGCGAGGCAAGCGCTCTACCACTGAGCCACAATCCCAGCCCGTGTTGTAGTTTTTTTTTTTTTTTTTTTTTGGTACTGGGGATTGAACTCAGGGGCACTCGACCACTGAGCCACACCCCAGCCCCATTTTGTGTTTTATGTAGAGACAGGGTCTCACTGAGTTGCTTAGCACCTGGGATTACAGGCTTGAGCCACCGCGCCCGGCTCCGTGTTGTAGTTTTTAAATTGACCAGGCAATTAGCTTAGTTTCTTCATTACTGGTGGTGGTATAGTAGAGGGATAGTTCATTATAACATCTGACATTTTGGAGTTGGTTCTGAGCAACTGTATACCAAGTACATTAAGCAGAAAAGGACTCAACATGGGGATTTTAGGTGTTTACAAAGATCATTAGAAAGATTGGAAGCCCGGCACAGTGGCGCAAACCTGTAATCCCAGCACTTAGGGAGGCTGAGACAGGAGGATCACGAGTTCAATGCCAGCCTCAGCAACAGCGAGGTGCTAAGCAACTCAGTGAGACCCTGTCTCTACATAAAAAGCACAAAATAGGGCTGGGAATGTGGCTCAGTGGTCGAGTGCCCCTGAGTTCAATCCCTGGTACCAAAAACAACAACAACAAAAAAGAGATGGCCCAGTATGATGGCACATGACTGTAACCCCAGCAATTTAGCAAAGGCTGGAGATGTGATTCAGAAGTTCAATCCCTGGATCCCTGGTACCAAAAAAAAAAAAAAAAGATACTCAAAGATAAACATTTTTCCTTTCATCCAGTCTCCCTCTTTTTTGGGGGGGTACTGGGGATTAAGCTTAGGAGACACTCAACCACTGAGCCACATCCCCAGCCCTATTTTATTTTATTTTATTTTTGAGTTCTGGGGATTGAACTCAGGAGTACTCAACCACTGAGCCACATCCCCAGCCCTATTTTGTGTTCTATTTAGAGACAGGCTCTCACTGAGTTGCTTAGTGCATCACAAGTTGCTGAGGCTGGCTTTGAACTCGTGATTCTCCTGTCTCAGCCTCTGAAAGTGCTGGGATTACAGGAGTGCACCGCCACATTCGGCTCCCAGCCTTATTTTGTATTTTATTTAGAGACAATCTCAGTGAGTTGTTTAGCACCTTGCTTTTGTTGAGGCTGGCTTTGAACTCATGATCCTCCTGCCTCAGCCTCCTAAACTACTGGGATTACAGGTGTGAACCCCCACATCTGGCCTCATTCAGCCTCCCTCTTGACTTTTCATGCTATTTTTATTTTCTACTTAATGTTGTTCTAAGAAAAGTTAAAATTTTAAATAATGACTTGAATTTTATCTGTACATTTTGCAATGCCACTTTAAAATTTTTAAATAAGTATTTACATTGTAGAATTGCTGAAATGACAATTCTATTTTGTAGCTTTTGTATGCACATATATTTCATTCTTACCAGAATAATAGAAATGCTGAAAAAAGTAACCCCAACTGTTGATTAAACCCAGAGCCTCACACTTGGTAAACAAATAACTACCACAAAGCTACATCCCAGTCCTTTTTATTTATTTATTTAGTGGTGCTGGGGATTGAATCCAGTGCCTTGTGTATGTGAGGCAAGCACTCTACCAGCTGAGCTATATCCCCAACCCTCCTTTTTATTTTGAGACACAGTCTTGCTAAGTTGCCCTGGCTGGCCTGGAACTTGTGATTCTCTTGCCTGAACCTCCTGAGTTTTGGGGATTACAGGCATGTGCCACCATACCAGACTTTATTTCATTTCTTGATATGTACATGTTCTACCAACACCTACCTCTAACTTCATGATAAATAAGGAAGTACTAAAAGGAACTTTATTTTTAGCAAATGATTCATTAACAGAAGAAGTCATACAAATACGAATGTGATAGCCAGGCATGGTGGCATGTGCCTGTAATTCCAGGGACTCAGATTAAAAGTTTGAGGCCAACCTCAGCAATTTAGAGAGGGCCTAGGCAAGTTGGTGAGATCCTGTCTCAAAAAGTAAAAAAGGTTAGGGGGCTGGGTGTGGTGACACACCTATAATCCCAGTGGCTCTGGAGGCTGAGCCAGGAAGATCACAAATTCCAAAGGGCTGTGTAAACCGTGCACAGTGGTGCACGCCTGTAATCCCAGCACTTTCAGAGGCTGAGACAGGAGAATCACGAGTTCAAAGTCAGCCTCAGCAACTTGTGAGGCACTAAGCAACTCAGTGACTCCCTGTCTCAAAATAAAACACAAAATAGGGCTGGGGATGTGGCTCAGTGGTCAAGTACCCCTGAGTTCAATCCCTAGCACCAAAAAAAAAGAGGAGGGGGCTGGGTAAAGTGTCCCTGTGTTCAATGCCCAGTACTTAAAAAAAAAAAATAGAGCACTATTGCCTTTTTAATGTTGGAAGTGCTAGTTTGAATGTATCAAACCCATGGCCCACATGTTAGGCAATCTCTCTACCACTGAGCTATGCGCTTAACCCCCAAAAGGTAAAGCATTGCTTAAGAGTGTTGAAGCTCCAGCTGATGGCAGTTGTAGATATAGACACCTTGTCCTGGCTTTGTCTCTCTGAGGTCCCATCTATCACACATGCACTGGAATGCTGTGTTCATGGGGGATTGCAAACACAGGGGAATGGAGGCAGTAAGGAACAGCAGACATGCATAGCTCATAGACCTTCAGTGGTGTACATGCTCCTTTGTCCCACCAGACGTCACTTACAAAACAAATTCAAAAATAAGATTATTTAGAATTTTAGGACAGCAATAGCAGAGCATTAAAGCAAGTAATCCCAGCACACCTGTAATCCCAGCACTTTCAGAGGCATAAGAGCCTTCTGAGCACAGGTCCCTGTGCACAAGTGGAATGACAGCCAAGACAGTTTGGGGCACAAAAAACGAGGAATGGGTGTTGAGTGGCCACTGACCATATCCATTGCTTATAAACAGATAAGTTTAGATAAGAGAGAAAGATGTAGAGGCACAGAGGAAGCCATGTGATGAAAGAGCACATCAGATGCTGACTTTCTAGTTCTGTGAGCCCTGTATCCTGCAGTTAACCAGCCCGGAGCTGGGCAATATAAAGATATGCAACTGCACTGCTAGCTCATGGTGGCTTTCAGTGAACTAGAAAAAGATGCTCCTTTCTTCAGGTACTTTACTGCCATCTGTTGGAAAACTGTCATAATAACTATATTAGCTAATAATGGGTACAATAAAGGTAAACAGCAACCTTGCCTGTTAAACTCAGGGTCCCCAGGGTCAGAGGCACAAATGCTCATAACTAGAATCCCAAGCTTAGCAACTTAGCAGTGTGTGGCAGTCCAGATCCCCACCTCACCCCTAACTAGCCTCAGGTGTAGTGAGTTGAATATCAGAACTAGTGATTCCTCACTTTATATTGTTTTGTTCCTATTAACTCCTGAAGATTGTTGTGCTGGGGTCTTTTTGGCCACTTCCAACATTTGACAAAGCCTACTGCATGGAATAATTTTTTTCTCTGAAGAAGACTAAAAGGGCCAATAATAACAAAATCTATTTATTTTTGCTTTTGACTGGAATTATAGTAACTCTGTGGTCCACATATCTTATGCTAATTAAAAGGTTTGAGCATTAGATAATGTATATTTTAGTAATAAATATAAGAATACTGACTATAAATTTAGTTTGTTTCAGAGATACATCTTTCTTATAGGGCTCCTGGGGTGGGAAGGCAATAAGATGACTTTCAAAGATGCAGATTGTAGAAGCTACTTCTTATGTTCAGGCCTTTCTTTTCAGAGGTGATTAGGTCAAATATGTGAGCGACAAGGGTCATGCCCAATGTCACATCATCTGAGTAACTGCAGTTAGGATCCTAACTCAGGGATCCTGGCTCCTGAGCCAGGAACTTTCTCACCTTCGAAGAGTAGGTAGCTGCTTCTCTCTTACTCTTTCTTCCCCTTGAAATTTTATGAACCTTTATTCAGACTCATTAGAAAAAGTTTTCATTAATATTTGCCAAAAGATGATTGTACACTGTGAATATCTTTAATCACTATAAATAGGGGTGGTGGAACATGTCTATAATCCCAGTGATTCAGGAGGCTGAGAAGGGAGGATTGCACATTCAAGCCAGCCTCAGCAACTTAATGAGACTCTGTCTCAAAATAAAAAATAAAAAGGCTTGGGGATGTGACTCAAGGTAAAGCACCCCTGGGTTCAAATCCTATATTAATTCTTGCATAAGAGCCACAATTTCTAGCAACCCAGTTAAATTTTTTTTTTTTTTTTGGTACAGGGGATTGAACTCAGGGATACTCGACCACTGAGCCACATCCCCAGCCCTATTTTGTGTTTTATTTAGAGACAGGGTCTCACTGAGTTGCTTAGTGCCTCCTCGTTGCTCCCAAAGTGCTGGGATTACAGGTGCGAGCCATTGCTCCCGGCCCAGTTAATTAATTTTTTTTCTTTTTTTTAGTGGTGCTGGGATTGAACCCAGGGTCTTGTGCATGCGAGGCAAGCACCCTACCGATTGAGCTATATCCCCAGCCTCCCAGTTAATTCTTTTTTTTTTTCACCACTTTCACCACTGAGCCACATCTCGAGCCCTATTTTGTGTTTTATGTAGAGACAGGGTCTCACTGAGTTGCTTGCTTAGCACCTCACCGTTGCTGAGGCTGGCTTTGAACTTGCGATTCTCCTGTCTCAGCCTAAGTGCTGAGATTACAGGCTTACACCGCGCCCGGCTCCTCCCAGTTAATTCTTGGTATGTTAAAAGTCTAGCTGTGCTGGACCTGGTGGCTTACATTCATAATCCCACTGGCTCCAGAGGCTGAGACAGGAGGATCAAGAGTTCAAAGATAGCCTCAGCAATTTACCCAGGTGCTAAGCCACTCAGTGAGACCCTGTCTTTAAATGAAATACAAAATAGGGCTGGGGATGTGGCTCAGTGGTCGAGTGCCCCTGAGTTCAATCCCTGGTACCTCCCCACAAAAAATATCTATCTGGACGGGCTACAGGTGTAATCCCAGCAGCACACATCTATAATCCCAGTATTTTGGGAGGCTGAGGCAGGAGGATCATGAATTCAAGGCCAGCCTCAGCAACTTAATGAGGCCCTAAGCAAATTAGTGAGACCTTGTCTCTAAATAAAATAAAAAAAAAGCTGGAGATGTGGCTTAGTGGCTAAGTACTCCTGAGTTTAATCCTCACTACCAAAAAACAAAACAAAACAAAAAAAAAGAAACTCTTATGCTACTTTAATTCTTTAAAATTCATTGTTATAGGGGCTGGGGTTATGGCGCAGTGGTAGCGTGCTCGCCTAGCACGCAGGAGGCACTGGGTTCGATCCTCAGCACCACATAAAAATAAAATAAAGCTATTGTGTCCACCTACAACTAAAATTCATTATTATAAATTTAATCATTTGTTAATTGAATATTTTTCTCTATATAACAATTATTATATTTTTTGTCATGTCAAAGGCAGATTGATTCAATCTAGAAAACTGATACTATGATTCTATGTTTTAGTTTTACAGTCAACATGAAAAAATAGTAAAGTATTCAATTATCAACTGCATTTTTTCACCATTTATGAAGGTATCATTTATGTACAGTAACTTTCACCATTTTTATCGTACAGATCTTGTGACTTTCGGCAAACAACAATTGTGTAACCACCACCACAATGAAGATGTACAACAATTTCATCACTTCCCCAAATCCTTGAGAGCTCGGCTCCAGCTAAATATATCTTCCCTTTGGGATCTGATCCAAGGGCCTTTCAATTCCCCTCACTACACCATCCGGCCTTTCCCAGGAAGCTCTTGGCCTCAGGCTGATGGGAATAACGAGGCCTTTGTGTTCACAGTCTAAAGGAGAAGGCTGGGGGTAGCACATATAAGGCCATCTGTCCAGACTCTAAAGGCTCTCAATCCAGGCGGACAGGGAGGGGAGGGAACAGAGGCTGTGTGATGCACCAGCTGAGTCATTCCTGGGCTTGGAGACCCAAAGATACTACTTTGCTTCCTGTGTTTAACAACCTACCCTGCCTCAGCTTCCTCAGATAAACAAGGACAGACACACGCGCACTTATACATACTATTATTTATGTTTGCAAATACACAATCATACATCTGATATGTATATAACCATGTACATAGATGATCATAACTATATATAATTGCTTACCCACATAGAAATACATGTATATATAGATACATACTTGCAAATGTTCTCACAGAACTTTTGGAAAAGTTGCATCACTTGGGGACATTATCAGCAATGAACTCTTCCTCTTGCTCAACTTTATACTTCCTCATGCATGGTGAAGACTGAGGCTAACTTAAAATTTTTTTTTTATACATTGATGGACATTTATTTTATTCATTTATTTATATGCGGTGCTGAGAATCAAACCCAGTGCCTCACACATGCTAGGCAAGCGCTCTACCACTGGGCCACAAGCCCAGCCCCTGAGGCTAATTCTTCTTTGGGGATTTTATGTTGCTGTGGGTTATAGTGGCTGAAGGGTGATGACTGATTTTCAACCAATTTAGGGAGCTATGTGTCATTCAGAGAAAGACATGAGGAGCCTGATTACAAGCAAACTGTTGTGGGCTAACGAGATAGTAGTAGGGTATGGGAAAGTGAAGGTGTACGACTTCTTTTGTAGAAATGGATTATAGATGGTTGTGGGTGTTATCATTGGTTATGGAGGACCTGTTTTTCTGTAGGATCAGAGGGATGTATTTCCGTTTGCATAAACTAGACTCTTCATTGAGCATGGGACAGGAAGTGTTTGATTACTTGTGGGTCATTGACTGATCTTTCTTTTTTCCTTTTTTTTTTTTTGTGGTGGGGATCAACCCAAAGCCTCGGTGCATACTGGGCAAGTGCTCTACCACTGAGCTACACTTCAGCCCTTTTCTTATTTATTTATTTATTTTTTTGGTACTGGAGATTGAACTCAGGGGTACTCGACCACTGAGCCACATCCCCAGCCCTATTTTGTGTTTTATCTAGAGACAGGGTCTCACTGAGTTGCTTAGCACCTCACTGTTGCTGAGGCTGGCTTTGAACTCACGATTCTTTTTTTTTTTTTTTTTTTAATTTTTTTTTAGTTGTTGATGGACCCTTATTTTATTCATTTATTTATATATGGTGCTGAGAATTGAACCCAGGGCCTCACACATGCAAGGCAAGTGCTCTACCACTGAGCCACAAACCCAGCCCTGAACTCACGATTCTCCTGTCTCAGCCTCCCTAAGTGCTGGGATTACAGGCTTGAGCCACCGGGCCCGGCTCCTTTTCTTATTTTTATTTTGAGACAGTGTCTCACTAAATTACTGAAGGTGGCCTCAAACTTGTGATTCTCCTGCCTCAGCCTCCCAAATTGCTGGGATTACAGGCATGTGCCATTGCACCTATCCAGCTGGCTGATTTTTCTTTCTTTTTTTTTTTTTTGGTACTGGGGATTGAACTCAGGGGTACTCGACCACTGAACCACATCCCCAGCCCTATTTTGTGTTTTATGTAGAGACAGGGTCTCACTGAGTTGCTTAGCGCCTCGCCCTTGCTGAGGCTGGCTTTGAACTCGCGATTCTCCTGTCTCAGCCTCCCTAAGTGCTGGGATTACAGGCTTGAGCCACCGCGCCCGGCTGGCTGATTTTTCTTGAATGCTATATCGTGAGTTGAGGAGTAGGCAGGTTCTGCCTGGAGTCAGGTTCTGAATGGAGTCAGGCTGACCCAGGTCTTGCTGGAAGAAGCACCCATGCTAGTAGTGTGGTGGTGTAGAACTGTAATCCCTAGTAGTAGAAGTATGGACTACCTGAGGAGGAATAAAATGAAGCATTGTTAACATTGCTTTGGGGAAGGGAACTGAGCAGCTGGAATCAAGACCCTCTGCAATTAGATGCAGAGGGCTCCAGGAGTCTCCAGTGGAGAACTCTTAGAAGAGGTGGGACTCCAGTGGAGTCTGTAGGGATAAAGGACAGTAACTAATCTGGTTTTAGCCTGGCATCTGTCCTTGTCTCTGTTCTCTCTCTCTCTTTTTTTTTTTTTGGTACTGGGGATTGAACTCAGGGGTACTCGACCACTGAGCCACATCCCCAGCCCTATTTTGTGTTTTATGTAGAGACAGGGTCTCACTGAGTTGCTTAGTGCCTCGCCATTGCTGAGGCTGGCTTTGAACTCATGATTCTCCTGTCTCAGCCTCCCTAAGTGTTGGGATTACAGGCTTGAGCCAACCGCGCCCGGCTTCTGTTCTCTCTTAATCTTTCTTCTACCTGAGACAAAGGTTAGAATGAAAATATGCGAAGGCTGTTCCAGCCTCATTGCCTGTGTGATGTGGTAGACAGCAGAAGGATTTTCTTTTCTCCCTAACCCAGTGTCCTATTGCTCTATTCCCCTTAGGCTGAGGGCAGGCCCAATATGAAAGAAGATGAGGAAGTGCCTGCTTCCTGAGACTTTTTTCCCCCCCTCTGGTAAGAGAAGGTCTTTGGCTCAAGCATTCTTGGATCCATACGACTCTTCTTCCTTGTAGGACGTACAACTCTAAGGTGAGGCAGTGGGACTCCATTCTAAGACCTGAACTACTAGGTTGCTAATCAGGCTCGAGTAGGGTCAGGGAGAAAGATGATATTGTATGTTTGCTGACACAAATCAGAGAAAATGAAGTGGAAGGGGAGGTGCAGAGGAGGAAATGAGTCATGGTCACTGGTGGTACTTGCCTTCTAGGGACAGCTCCACACACTATGGAAGGAGAAACATGATTTATTTTTTGGTGAACTACAGGCCAACTCCACTACATCTTCTACTATCTTCTGCCACTTCTCCCAATCCTAACGCTCTCCAGTATCCTTATTGCTCCATGAACACTCTGGGCCTACTCTGCCTCAAATCCTTTCCTGGAATTTCCCTCAGATGTTCACTTGCTTTCTCATGTCCTAGGCTGAAATGGGTGCACTGGATTGTCACTTATTAACAGTATATTATGTCCTAGACGTTTAAAATTCCTTTTCATTAATTTAAAATTAATTTATGAATCTTCAGGGTAATCTGGTGAAGAGTAAGAATGACTAATCTCATTTCAGAGAGATTAATGATATGTCTTAGTTTACATAGGTATTAAGAGTGGGCGTGGGGATTGAAATATTAAATCATAAGAGCATCCAGTTCTAAATTTCTTCTGGCTCTCTAACAAGCAATCACTCTGTGAAATATATTTCCTACTGGGAAGGAGATCAGTTTACAGTTGAGTATTCTGGGCCTCTGAGCAGTTACATTTCCCAGAGCAAATTAATTCAGTCATGCTTTTGTTTTCACTTGTGTTTTATGAGTTGAGTTAGTATAAGAGGTCTTCTAGCTTTGGTTACTCTAGACACAATGGATAAAAGGTTTCTGGACTTTTAAACTAGGGCATTTGTTCTTTTTTCAGGTCTTTTCTATATCACCCCCAGGATGATCATTCTAAGATATGGGTCAGATCTTTTCAGTCCTTGGCTTAAATTCCTTTAATTTATCCCTTCTGCACACCTGATAGGATAAATTCTTTAGCCTGATATTTAAAGTCTTTCTTGTTCTGTCCTCCAAGGGATTTCATCCCTTTCTAACTGTCCCCTATCTTAGCCAGGCG
Organism: Xerus rutilus; assembly: GCA_028644305.1. Classification (NCBI taxonomy): domain Eukaryota; kingdom Metazoa; phylum Chordata; class Mammalia; order Rodentia; family Sciuridae; genus Xerus; species Xerus rutilus. The sequence goes on from CM053399.1 coordinate 47,714,648, forward strand.
CGGTGGCACACACCTGTAATCCCAGCACTATCTTAATGAATTACTTGCTGTTGTGTGAACAAACCATTTTATCTCTGTTGTTGCACATGCTTCATCAAACACTCCCCCCCCCCTTTTTTTTTTTACCAAAGAAAAGTTCATATTCTAGATCTCAGGTTAGAGTACATGTGCTTCTGGAATTCTTCCCTGACCTTGCACTAACTCAGAGGGATGTCTCCTTTCTACTTTCTCTAACTAGTTAGCTCTCTGATCTCCCTCCATTGTCTCTATGTCCCAGTATGCAGAATAGGGTGTGCATCACCTTGACTGGAGTCTATGAAGTTACTTTCTCCTCCCCACTTTTTCTCCCACCAGTTAGGAGATTTTAGATTCAGGGAGGAGCTGGTGCTGTGGTTTCCACTGATGTTGCCTGTGACCTCCAGGCCATCCTCCCCAAGGGAACCAGTACTTGAGAGAAGTACCAGGGAGAGAACCCAAGAGAATGCCTAGGCTCAGCCCTTAGGGAAGTCAACTGCCTCTACTGCCCTTAGTGGCAGCCTGCTAAAGCAGACCTTTCTGGAACAATAATAATTGTAATATTTACTGACTGATCTATATTCCAAGCACTATTCTCACTACTTTATCTGTACATGCATTTGTCTTATAATCTTTCAATCCCCCCACACCTCTTCCAACTGGGAATTGAACTCAGGGGTGATTTACCACATTTACTACATTCCAAGCCCTTTTTTATTTCAAATTTTGAGATGGGGTCGGTGTCTTGCGCTCCCTAAGTTGCTGGGACTGGCCTCGAATTTGCCAAGGCTGGCATTGAACTTGGGATCCTCCTGCCTCAGCCTTCAGAGTCGCTGGGATTTATGTAATCCACCATGGCTCGCTTGTTTTATGTAATCTTCACACACACACACACACACACACACACACACCACCACCACCAACAACAACAACAAAAACACCCATGACTGTTGGCACCTGGAGATTAACTAACTTGCTTAAGATCATACCATAAATGACATAGTCAGAATTCAAATATGAGCATTATTTCTAGAGCCCATGCTGGTAACCACTATACTGTAGTGCCTTTTTGACCTCTGATCTCATTTCCAGTAAAGCACATGTGCTAGCTTCTGTGGTAAACGAAATCAGAGGTTCCTAAATCAAAGATCAGGAGGTAAATTTCCCTCTGCTTTATCCATCTGCTTTTCGCACGGGAAGGCTAGCCCAGGGATGCATGGAATATTCTCACAGTTTGAAAAGGAAGGAGAACTTCCAAGTGGTAGGAACCTCTGAAGACTCCCATAGAAAACGCGGGGGAAAGCTTGGTGCGTGAGAAAAGGCCTGGCTGTGGGTGGGGAGCCCCGAGCAGACTGCGCGATCCTAGTCCTGCTTTTTGTCTCTTAAACTTAATGTAACCTTGGTGAAGTCCTCAGCCTCAGTTCCTGTATTTGTAAATTAAAGATAAATATAAGACAGGGCTGATCCCCGCAAAAAGAAAGGGCATCCTCAGTTTTGCCGGGGAACAGGCCCAGCACCAATGCCAAGGAGCGGGGGGCAGGGAGAATGCACTGTGTAGGGTCTAGGGCGACAGGATTGGGTGGGCTTCGGAGCTCAGTCCTGCGATCCTATCCCGGTGACAGGGCCGGCTAAGGAGGAACTCTCCGGACCTCTCATGGGTAGACAGTGGGGGCACAGGGGCTAGGGTCGTGGCTCTGTGGGACGCGCCCATTCGCTCCACACCTCCTCAGCCCTCCTAACCGGAGTCGCAGTCTCCGGGGATGCCGGTTGCAGGAGGCACAGCAGCCGCTGGCCGCGCTGCGGCGACCGCCCGGGAAGCTGTAGCCGGTGGGGAACCAAGAACATCACGTCATCCTTTCCGCCAGGCGCCCGCCCCTTCCCCGACGGCGCCTGCGCAGGCGCGGCGGGAGGGGGGGGGGGGCTGCCGCGGCCGGGCTCTCCCGGCGCTTTCCGCCCTTCTCCAGGCTCGCTCGGGCCGCGGCGCTCTGGGCTGGAGGCGGCGGCGGCGGCGCGGAGCGAAGGCGTCCAGGATGCGGCGCGGGGCGGCCCGGTACCCCCCTGCCCCGTCACGGCAGCGGCGGCCGCGGGGACCGGGCCAGGGTCGGGGGCGGCGGTCCGAGCCGCGGTAGCGGCGGCGGCAGCGCCGGCGGGAGGGGCGGCCTGAGGGCAGGCGGGCGCCCGGGTGCGGGGGCTCCGCGCCGCTCCGCACAGCCCGGCCCGGCTCGGCCCCGGCGCCATGAGCGGCGGCGGCGGCGGCGGCGGCGGCGGAGGGGGCTCGGCGCCCAGTCGCTTCGCCGACTACTTTGTCATCTGCGGACTGGACACCGAAACCGGGCTGGAGCCGGACGAGCTGTCGGGTGAGTGTGCGCAGAGCTCCGGCCGCTTCCCTGCGCCTACTGGGGCCGGGGACCCCGGAGGAACCCTCCCCCATCCCGCTTTGTCCTGGGAGCCGGGCGAGGGTCAGTCGACGAGACGCAGGGCGGGTGCGAGCGAAGGGGGTGTCGAGCTGGAGGAGGGGGACGGGATAAGGGGCCCTGCGCTGGGAGGAGTCCCAACCGCCGCTCCGGCCCTCTGCGCCACGGGCCCTTCGCGACCGGGCAGAGGGAAGAGTCCTGTCCATTGGTGTAGGTTGTGTGACTTAGTGTAGAATAAAGGGAGGCTTGTCCTCCAATACCCTTCTGGGAGGGAAGAAGTCATCCCGCGTCCTAGTGAAAGTAAGTTCCACTCAGACTTTAAAAGAAAGAAAGAAAAAAAAAAAGCAAAACAAAAACTTAGTGGCTTTATCTGGCCTCCTCCCAAGAAGCCTGCGAGACCAATTTCTCAAAACCGTTATAACTCGCCTGGGTTTTCCGACGGGTTGCAACTCTGCCCAATCTGGGACATAAAGTGAACTTGGGCCCGCCAAGAATATGGGAATTCCTATGGCACTTAAAAGGGCTTGTACTCCAGGGCCATAACTTTTTTTTTTAATATTTATTTTTTTAGTTGTAGGTGGACAGAATATCTTTATTTTATTTTTATGTGGTACTGAAGATCGAACTCAGTGCCTCACGCATGCTAGGCGAAAACGCTACCACTGCACCATAACCGCAGCCCCCAGGGCCATAACTTTTTTGGTTTGGTTGTTTTGTTTTTGTGGTGCTGGGGATTGAACCCAGGGCCTTGTGCATGCAAGGCAAGCACTCTGCCAACTGAGCTATATCCCCAGCCCCCCAGGGCCATAACTTTTTATGAAAAGTAATTTATGTTCTTTATGAGACCATTTTATTTGTGAATAAAAGGGCATCATCCTACTTGGGGTGGCTGGGTTGTCTTGTGTTGTTTCTCAAATCGTCTTTCAAAGGGGGAAGTGGTGGTGGGGGAGTGGCCATGGGGCCCTGATCAGATTTGGAACTCACTGTGGAAGTGTGTCAGAATTATAAAATCCCCGTGAATTCCACCCTGTGGTCATCCAAACCTTTGAATTCTAACAGCGTTGAAAAGTTTTTGTCTGAGGTGTCCAGTTAGTAGGTGGAGGTTTGTTATGTTAATACTTTAAAATTATGTCATCCTGATTTGGTGAGGGAAATTCCTTTCCACTTTTCTTTCTTCATTCTTTTTTGGTACTGGGGATTGAACCCAGGCCCTTGGACATGATCTGTCATGTTGTCATAGTTTGCCATCAAGTTGCTGTTGGGTTTTGTTTTTGTTTTTGGTACCTGGGACTGAACCCAGAGACACAAGCCACATCCTCAGTCCTTTTTGTTTTTTATTTTGAGACAGGGTCTCCTTAATTTGCTTAAGGTCTTGCTGAAGTTGCTGAGGCTGGCTTTGAACTTGCCAGGAGGATTTTCTGCCTCAGTGGCTGGGATTATAGGCATTGGGCCGCCATCCCTCGCCAAATTTCTCTTTTTTATTTATTTATTTTTTTTAGTTGTAGGTGGGCACAATATCTTTATTTATTTTGATGTGGTGCTGAGGATCGAACTCAGTGCGTCACGCATGCAAGGCAAGCACTCTACCACTGAGCTACAATCCCAGCCCCAAGTTTCTCTTTTGAAAGTGATCATCCTGTTGACTAATTTTACTTTGATTCAGAGATGACAGAACAGGACATTTTCTTTTCTTTCTTTCTTTTTTCTTTTTTGCCACGAGAATAATTCCAGTGTTTTTTTTTTTTTTTTTTGGTACTGGAGATTGAACTCAGGGGCACTCGACCACTGAGCCACATCTCCAGCCCTATTTTGTGTTTTATGTAGAGACAGGGTCTCACTGAGTTGCTTAGCGCCTCACCATTGCTGAGGCTGGCTTTTTTTTTTTTTAATATTTATTTTTTAGTTATAGGTGGACAGAATATCTTTCTTTTTTTTTAAAATATTTTTTTAGCTGTAGATGGACATAATGTCTTTATTTTATTGCTTTGTATGTGGTGCTGAGGATCGAACCCAGGGCCTCACGCATGCGAGGCAAGCGCTCTACCGCTGAGCTACCATCCCAGCCCCTGGACAGAATATCTTTATTTTATTTTTATGTGGTGCTGAGGATCGAACCCAGTGCCTCCCGCGTGCTAGGCGGGCACGCTACCACTGCGCCATAACCCCAGCCCCCTGAGGCTGGCTTTGAACTCGTGATTCTCCTATCTCAGCCTCCCTAAGTGCTGGGATTATAGGCTTGCGCCACCGTGCCTGGCTGGCTTTTTTTTTTTTTTTTTTTTTTAATTTTTTTTAGTTGTTGATGGATCTTTATTTTATTCATTTATTATTTGTATGTGGTGCTGAGGATCGAACCCAGTGCCTCTTGCATGCTAGGCAAGTGCTCTACCACTGAGCCACAGCCCCAGCCCCATTCCAATTTTTTTAATGAAAAAATTGGGTTACAATTGAAAAAAGTGGATTCGTCTTTTAAAAATATGATAAATTGGTGCTTTGTCAAGGTGAGAAATAAGCTGTTTCCTCAGATTAATAGCAGGTGGATAAAAAAATCACGAAGCAGTAATACTAGGCCTTTTCTTGGGGAAGATCGATCGATCTATATCTATCTGTCTGTCTCTGTCTGTCTGTCTATCTATTGCTACCACGGATTGAACCCAGAGGTGCTCTACTACATCCAATAAGCAATGACCTAGTAGGATGTAGGCCTATTAGTACAGCTACTCTTGGCCTAGTTCTATTCTCATGATACTAAATTGCATCTTATTGGTCTGGCTGGATGTCTTTTTTTTTCCTCTAAAAAAATTTAACCCAGCTGTTTTTTTTGTTTTTGTTTTTTTTTAAATTTTAAATTTTGAAAAAGAATCTCCCTAGTTTACCTACAGCTTGAATTCGTAATCCTCCTGCCTCAGCCAACTGGAATTGCAGGCATGTACCACAGCCTCTGACTGGATGTCTTTAGAACATGTTGAGAAAGAGTAAAAATAACAGTTATTCTCAATAAAAGATACTTAAAGGTGGGAATAAACCAATGTTATTATTTATGCTGTGCTTTGAGCATCTGATAAATTGTATCAGACACTGGTTTTAGAAAGTGAAGATAATGGTTTGCAAATGGTAAAACAGGAATGAAGCTAGGAAGTTACTGTTAATGAGGTCATGAATTTTGGGGTCTGATATTCCTGCTGTGCCACTGACTTTCTGTGACTGGGGGCAAGTTAGATAATCCCGCAAGGGAAAAGTGAATGTAAATATTATATCCCCACCCCTCTCCGGGGTGGGGGAGTGGGTACTGGAGATTTAACCAGGGGCAATTTACCACTGAGTCATATTCCCAGACCTTTTATTTGAGACTGGGTCTCACTAAGTTGCTTAGAGCCTCGCTAAATTGTTGAGGCTGGCTTCGAATTTGCAATCCTCCTGCCCTAGCCTCCTGAGCTAATGGGATTACAGATGTGTGCCACCATGCCTGTCTATTCTTTTTTTTTTTTTTTTTGGTACTGGGGATTGAACTCAGGGGTACTCAACCACTGAGCCACATCCCCAGCCCTATTTTGTGTTTTATGTAGAGACAGGGTCTCACTGAGTCGCTTAGCGCCTCGCCATTGCTGAGGCTGGCTTTGAACTCGCGATTCTCCTGTCTCAGCCTCCCTAAGTGCTGGGATTACAGGCTTGAG
>CM053399.1:47727389-47760598 GCA_028644305.1 Xerus rutilus
ACTGGGGATTGAACTCAGGGGCACTCGACCACTGAGCCACATCCCCAGCCCTATTTTGTGTTTTATGTAGAGACAGGGTCTCACTGAGTTGCTTAGCGCCTCGCCATTGCTGAGGCTGGCTTTGAACTCGCGATTCTCCTGTCTCAGCCTCCCTAAGTGCTGGGATTACAGGCTTGAGCCACCGCGCCCGGCTCTCTTTTTATCTTATTGGCTAAATGGAATTTTATATATGTTCTGGGTATGAGTATTTTGTTTGTTTTATGTATTGCCATTGTCTTCTTGTATTTTGTGTGTTCCCTTTTTCACTTAGTGGTGACTTTTCAAGGAACAAAAGTTTTGAATTGTAATATTTATCAGTTTTTTCTCTATGTGTAGTGTATTTTGTGCCTTTGCTATTGCAGGATCATGAAGATGTTCTGTATGTTCTTCTAAAGGCTTTATTGTTTTACCTTTCACATTTAGATGTGTAACCCCAGAGCTGACCCTTCTAAATACTGTGCTGTAACACTATTCTGTACTGGCTGGGAAAAAGCTCCCCCATTCTTTTTTTTTTTTTTTTTTGGCTATTTTTCAGCTTTCTAAAGAGTGAAAGAGAAAACATTTCCATTGCTCACAGCTGGGCCTGAAGTACAAGAAGGCTTTGATATGACCAATACAGTGCTTTTAATGCCTATTTTGTAAAACAAATGCTAGCCTTTGTGCTTTGATATAGTACCAATTTGTAAGATTTTAGTGGTTAGAAAACTCTGTAAGAAAAACAATTATTGCTATAAAAGGTTTAAAGAGAAAGGAAACTTTCTCTCTTGTTATTGAGGGTAGGTTAACAGGAGGCATCCATATTCTTCAATCTCCTTGTATTCTGTAAGGAAAAAGAAGCTCCTGGGTATTCCTTAAAAACTGTGGTTTAAAATTTGGACTCAAGACACACCAGATTTCTTGAGATAGCTATATTTGCTGCCATGGGCTCACAGATATACATTCTGTGAAGTGGATGTATATTGCCACTTTCATGCAGTAGAGGCTTCTTTTTTAGGAAGTATTTGGAAACTTCCAGGGCATTTCTGTGTCTCATTTTTAGGGCTAAAGGTTTGGAGGCAACTCTTGTACATATGACATTCCTTTGGGGAAGAAAGGAGCTAATATTTGTTAAATATCTCTTATGCTCTATGTTTCATATGCTTTGTACACACACACACATATTATATGTATATTTTGGTACTAGAAATTGAATCCAGGGGCTGGGATTGTGGCTCAGTGGTAGAGCGCTTGCCTCGCGTGCATGAGGCACTGGGTTCAATTCTCAGCACCATATAAAAATAAATAAAATAAAGATGTTGTGTCCATCTACAACTAAAAAAATATTAAAAAAAAAAGAAAGAAATTGAATCCAGGGGTGCTTAACCACTAAGCCACATCCCCAGATCTTTTTTTATATTTTGTTTTGAGACAAGGTTTTGCTAAGTTGTGTAAGGCCTTACTAAATTGCTGAGGCTGACTTTGAACTCATTATCCTCCTGCCTTAGCCTCCTGAGCCACTGGGATTATGGGTGTGTGCCACCGTGCTGGCTGTTTTATATATGTTAACTCACTCAGTCTTCTCAATAGTTCTGATAAGGTAGGTATTGATTCTCCATGGTACAGATGAGGAAATAGATTTATAGAAGAGAGGTTCTTTTATTTATTTATTTAGTTATTTTGGGTAGCAGGAATTGAACCCAGAGCCCTTTTTGTCTTTCTATATATGACACTTCTGACACTAAAGGTGGGAACCCCCCCCCCCAACTAGGTTTTCAACAATTTAATTCACGTTTTGACATTAACTAACTGGAGTTTGTGCAGATCTCACAAGTTTAGGGCTCAGTCCCAGAAGACTTTCCTCCATTTCAGGTGCCAATCAGAAGTCCCAGATTGCCATCTGTGCTTCTTACCAACTGAGTATCTAACAGGGATTCCCACACCCCTTCCTCAGGTTTGGTAATTTGCTTGAATGACTCACAGAATTCAGGAAAGTGCTTTATTATTACCCATTTATTATAAAGGATACTACTCATTTACAGCCAAATAGAAGAGATGCAAAGGGCAAGGTGTGGACACTGTCTGTGCCTCAATGTATTCACCAGCCCAGAAGCTATTTGAATCTTCTTGATTTTTTTTAAATAAAGATTTTATTACTGAGTCCTGATTGATGAAATCATTGCTCACCTGTGATTATTTAGCCTCTTTCCTCTTGGACCAGGAAGATGTAAATGGGGACAGATAGGACATGGGTTAGCAGGGAACCATGGGCATATTTTGGCAATACTGAAGCATACCATTTGGACAGAAGTATAGTATTCAGAGGATGATAATTGGGAGAAAGGGTTAAAGAGTTATACCAGATATACCAGGTAGATTATATGATAAAAGAATTGTGGGAAAAAAGAGAGATCATATATTTGACTTTAGTGGCTTGGGGACAATCAGTTGTCACTATTACTTCTATAAATAATCTAGTTGTAGGAAAATCACTATTCTATTAATTGTTCTGCTGGGATCTCCATTTTAGCATTTCTACACTTAATAAAAGGAAAGAAAAAAGAGTGTTTATGGGATTGTTGGTGTAAATGTATTCATTTTCAAAGTTTGTCCTGACAAGAGGCCATGAGAGATGTAGAACAATGGACATTGAGAAGGTAGAGAGAAAGAATTGACATAGCATTTGCTCTTTTGGGCTCTTTTTAAAAACCTGTAACTTTTCACTTTTGGCTACATTAGTGGCTTTAGTCTTTTTGTTGTTGTTTTTCCCTAAAGACAGGTAGAAGGCCTTAACCTCATATCTCTATTATATTCTTCTTATTAATCTCAGTAACTGGCAGGTTGGGATAACATTTTATCCTTATTTGTTAACTTTCCCTAGATTTTTACCATTGCAGTAGTAGCATAGGAAAGGACAGGACAGGAAGGGACAGAGAGTCTTTCCTGTTAACTGCTGGAGAGTAAGGCAGTTTGGAGATTGTTGATGCTTCACGTAATGAAAGACTCCTAGGAGGTTTTGGGTTGCCTTGGTTGGGGAAGAACCAACTGAGTTGAGGATGTACTCTGCATCATAAAAGAGAATTTGGGGCCATCTGGCTCTTTAGCATTCCTTTTTTACCCCCTCCTTGGTACTAGGGAACTCAGGGGTGCTTTACCACTGAAGTGTATCTCCAGCCCTTTTTATTTTTTTATTTTGAGACAGGGTCTTGCTAACTTGCTGAGAGTCTATGTTGCTGAGGCTGGCCTCAAACTTAGGATCTTCCTGAGTCTCTGGGATTACAGCTGTGTGCCACCACCACACCTGGCTGAATCTTTAGCATTCTGCTGAAGATGATTTACTGTTAGACTTTTCCTTACATCAAAATTGTGCTTCTTGACTGCTCTAAAATCTGAAGTTCTAAGATGATAGAACCTTAGGTAGGGTATCTGGAGAAGAGTTTCTAATTCCCTTTTGCTTCATCCTCACTGGGTATTTCCTTCATAAAACCCATTTCAGGGATGGATGTGGTGAAACTTAAGTAAAATTATATTTGTTTATTTTTAATGGATTCCAGGTGGGGTGTATGTGTATACACATGTACATGTGTGCATGAATGTGTGTATATGTGTGCATTTTTTCCCATGTTTAAAAAGAGGAAAAAATGTGTCGAGATGTGGATAATTACGGAAAGTTTGATTTCCATAATTGGTTTCAGCAAGTGCCATGTTGAGGAGAATACTTTCAATTTTCTAAGATTTTAAAGTAAATATATGGAAAGCTCTGGTAGTGAAGTTTTTCAGGCTTGGGTAAGGAACTGTATTTTCTTCTTTGGAAATAGCAAAACAGAAAGTGGGCATTGGATGAAAAGTCTGGGAAGGACGTAATTGTTATTTTGAGGTTTTGTTCGTGAGAGGAACTTGCCTTCTTCATTTGTAGTAGTCTGGGAAGGGAGACCAGTGCTGACTCAAGTTGTAAACTTAAATGCAGTCTTGGTAGATTTTGTATTGCCAAGTGTTGGGTTATGAATTCCGCAAACTTTCTTCCCAGGAGAGATTTTAAGTAACAAGGCAGGGAATGATGGGTGTTTTCCATTATGCTCTCAAAGAATAATATAGCTGTGCAAATCCTTTTGCAGGTGATGAGTCAGGACTCCTACAGTTGTTTTGACTTTGAGTTGAATTTGAAGTTTTGTTCATTTATGTTTTCAAATATTCTGTTAATATTGTATAACTATATCAGATAGATATTGCTGAAGTTTAATGGAAATATACAATGTGTTATTCTATTATTCAGCTTTTACTTAGTTGCAAATAGTTATTTTTTTACTTACAGAGTTTTTATTTTTACTTATAGGAGAAGGAAAGATGATTTCACTCTACCCCCTTAGGTTTTTTGGCTTGGCTAGCAATTAAATCGACACAAGACAGATTAACAGGAGAAAATCCATTTGAATAATGTATATATGCTTGAGAATCCCACAAAATATCAGACTTTTGAAGAATGTCTAGATGATAAAGGCTTATATAGCATCTTGAACTACAGAAGGGAATGGGGACTTTGGACTTTTGGAGTGTCATGGAGACAAGTAATGGGAGAAAATGTATGGTGAGTAAAGGTTGCTTTGTTATTCACATAAAATGTTTCTGAGGTACTTTGTTACAGTGTAGCTCTTTTTCTGATTGAGAAACTTGTACTAATTATCTACCTCTATAGATGTAAATTTCTCTTACATCAGGGCAGCTTTTCAGAGCTACTCTCCTGTGTCTGTAGTTTCTTCAGATAACCAGCTAGAAATCGGCCTAACAAGTTTATTTTGGAGTGACATGTCTGGTCAAGACATATTTGGGGTGGATATTCTGAGTCCCTACATACTTCAATAGTTAGATCAATTAATATTACAATATAGAAATGGATATTGATATTTAAATTCAAGGTTTAAAAAAGTATCAGTTTGAGAGAAGTGCATTATTAAATTATTCAGGTTGTTTTAGTGTATTTTTTGGTCATATAGATTATACATGCTCATTAAAGGACATTTTAGAAAAGTATAAGGAAAAAAAAATAACTTGTATTCTGACCTTCCAGAGGCAGTATTGTTATAGAGCACAAGGACCTGCTATAGAGGTGAGGCAGCTGGCAGTGGTACTTGATTACCTGTTCTTGCAGTTAGCTTGAACGATTTCAGACATGTCACTCAGAGTAGCAGGTATAAGTTTATTAGAAGGGATAGGAAAAGAGAAAAAGGGGATACTTTCAAGGGAAAGAGTGGGTCCTCTCAGAGAGGAGAGGGTTGGCATATCCCCCTGGCTTTCCTTTTTTATGGAAGTCTCCAGAAAGTCCTACTTAGGGTTCACCTCTTGACTTTTGGGGGGAGGATATCAGGGATTGAACCCAGGGGTGCTTAACCACTGAGCCACACCTCTAGCCCTTTTTTATTTTTTATTTTGAGACTGTGTCTTTTTAAGTTGCTTAGAGCCTTGCTGAATTGCTGAGGCTGGCTTTGAACTTTTGATCCTCCTGCCTCAGCTTCTGAATCACTGGGATTTTAGGCATATGTGACTGGCCTACTTGATTTTTGACTGACGACAGGATTGCATCAGACTTTCAAGTTTACACTGCACATGATCCTACCCATGGAAGGGAAGTTTGCCATGCTAAAAATCCAAGGCTACTCTAAATTACTTTGGTCCACATTGGCAAGTTCTAATTATCACATCTCCCTGAATTTTGGAATCTAGTCTGTGTAAAGGTTCCCTCCTTCAGAGTAACTTGTGTTATTATCCACAGGGAGGAGGAGCCTTTTGGGCCTGAATTTTTCCTGCAGATAACAAGTTGTTTGCTGAGGAATGTAGCATATCCTATTGACTTAAGCCAGGCAGGGCTGCAGGTAAATCACTTTTTATTTATTTTTATTTTTATTTTTTTTGATAAATTCTCAGTATTTATCAGTTTTATTTATTTTTAAAAATTTATTTATTTAAATGCATTTCAAGTCATAGTACATATATAGAGCTCAATTTTCCATCTCTCTGGTTGCAAACCAGATAGAGTCACACCATTTGTGTCTTCATACATGCACCTAGGGTAGTGATGTCCATCTCATTCAACCATTTTTGTTACTTTCATTCCCCCTCCCCTCCACCTCCCCCCTGCCTCATCCAAAGTTCCTCCATTTCTCCCATGCTCCCCACCCCCACCCCCCTTATGTATCAGCATCCACTAATCAGAGAGAACATTTGGCCTTTGTTTTTTGGGGCTTGGCTTACTTTACTTAGTATGATGTTCTCCAATTCCATCCAGGTAAATCACTTTTAAAAGAAAGCATGTGGGGGTCAGCATAGTGGGCCCAATTTATAGAATTATCACCTTAATATTATATTCTCAGTGCTCATGTCTGTTACCTGTTAATGTAACAATACTTAATAGTTTGTGTATTTCAAGGCTAGAGGTGTAGCTCAGTAGCAGAAAACTTGCCTTGCACAAATAAGACCATAGATTCAATCCTTAGCACTGCAAAGAAACAACAACAACAACAACAACAATCATTGTAATTGTTTGTGTTGAATTGCTTTAAAATATCATACATTGCAAATCAACTTTTTTTTTTATACAATTTATTGGAAAGTGTTTGGGCTCAGAAAACATGACCTTAAAGTAATGTGCTTTGAACTAAAATTAGGAGATTGGAAGGCTTCAGAAACAAAATCTCCTGTCTTCCTGTCCTGCTGTCTGTTCCTTTGGTTCTCTTCTGAAATGAGTCATAGAGACTAAAATTCCTTTTCCATAAGTTGAGTCATAAAAACTAGAACTTTTTCCCCCCAAATTAAGTCACAAAACCTAGAAAGGTCACTCCCTTCCTTCTTTTTCGCCTAGTCCCATATTCCAGAGAGGTCTTTCCCAGTCCTGGGAGAAGGAATGATGCACAGTGAGACTAAGAAAAATTTGAACAGATAGAGCTTGCTGAGTCCCCCCTCCCCCCCTCCCCCCACCTTTTTTTAAATACTGGGGATTGAACCGGGGATACTTTACCACTGAGCTACATCCCCTGTCTTTCCTTTTATTTGGAGATAGAGCCTCACTAAGTTGCTTAGTACATCACTAAATTGCTGAGGCTGGCCTCAAACTTGTGATCCTCCTGTCTCAGCCTCTCAAATTGCTGAGATTACAGGCGTACGCTGCTGCACTGCTGCACCTAACTAGATCACGTACTTTTTTATACAATCACATTTTTTGCACGGCTTTCCATTCTTTTTTTTTGGTACCGGGGATTGAACTCAGGGGTGCTCTGACCACTGGGCCACATCCCCAGCCCTATTTTTGTGTTTTATGTAGAGACAGGGTCTCACTGAGTTGCTTAGTGCCTCGCCATTGCTGAGGCTGGCTTTGAACTCACGATTCTCCTGTCTCAGCCTCCCAGAGTGCTGGGATTACAGGCGTGAGCCACTGTGCCCGGCTTATGCTTTTCCTTATTAACTTGTCCTTTGTTATTGTCAGCTGTGACCCTTATGATGGAGGAGAAATTTTTCACATTTTTCCACTCTTATGAGTTCATTCTTTCGTTCTTTCTTTCTTTCCTTTCTCCTCCTCCTCCTCCTCCTTTTTTTCTTTTTTTGTGGCAGGTACCAGGGATTGAACCCAGGGGCACTTAGCCATTGAGCACATCCCCATCCCTTTTTATATTTTGAGACAAGGTCTCACTGAGTTGCTTAGGGCCTCACTAAATTACTGAGGCTGGCCTCAAACTTTCAGTCTTCCTGCCTTAGCCTACTAAGCTGCTGGGATTAAAGATATATGCCACCAAGCCCAGCTCTTATTTCTTTTAAAACCTTTTGTCTTGCTTTAATTTCTATTTATATGGTTTTTCTTATATACTACCTTATTTTTGTGTAGGAGTAAAAAAAAGTAAAACCACTGTTGTCTCTTCAAATGTCTTGAGTCATGTGTATTAAGGTATAAAGCTTCATCTGGAGTTACATTTACTAAACTTCTGGAGTGCTTTAACTATTCTATTTTCTTTCCTTTTGTTTCTAGGTGATGATCTCCAGTCAGGAATTATTAATCTACATCATTACTCCATAATTTTTCCTTTGAGATTTATAGCATCTGAGATTTTCTTTGTTAAGGAGTCTGTTGTGGTTTTCCCTTGTGTAAGACCTGTAATGGATGCTTTAAAGCAGTGATTTAAAGTAGTTATTATTTCATAGATCCCTTTGAAAATATGATGCAAGTGGGGCATGGTGGCACACACCTGTGTTCTTAGCTACTATTTGGGAAACTGAGGTAGGAGGATTTTAAGTTTGAGGTGAGCCTAGGCAACTTAGTGAGATCCTGTCTCCAAATAAAATAAAAGCACTGGTAGCTCTGTGGTAGAGTGCTTGCCTAGCATGTGTGAGGCCCTGGGTTCATTCTGCAGTAAACACAGATACACATGATCTGATGCAAGCTTGCCCTAGCCTTATCAGTTTGGATTGTTTGATGTCTTAGGCTGCCAGGCCTATTGCACTGAAATTTTGGAACATTCCTTCACTTTGTCTTGGAGTTATCCTTTGTTACTCTCTTGTGATTGATGTAGCTTCCTACATATATACATCTTCATTCCATCTATACCTCTTTCTCAGTTAATTCAAGTTTTGGCAAAGCATATCCTTCCTGAGAAAGTATGTATAGAAAGCTTTTTTTTTTGGTACTGGAGATTGAACTCAGGGGCACTCAACCACTGAGCCACATCCCCAGCCCTGTTTTTTGTTTTATGTAGAGACAGGGTCTCACTGAGTTGCTTAGAGCCTCACCGTTGCTGAGGCTGCCTTTGAACTTGTGATTCTCCTGTCTTAGCCTCCCTAAGTGCTGGGATTACAGGCTTGCGCCACTGCGTCCAGCTAGAAAGCATATTTTTTCTTTTTTTTTTTTTTCATATTTTATTTATTTGTTCTATTTAGGCTTACATGATAACAGAGTGCAATTTGATTCATTGTACATAGATAGAGGACAACATCAATTCTCTAGTTGTAAATTGTATAGAATCACAGCATATACGCAGTCATACATAAAGTTAGGGCTATGATAACCATCATATTCCACCACCTTTACTGTCCCCATGCCCCCTCCCCCCTTACACTTCTGTGAGCAGAGTTCCACCATTGTTCCCATGTCCTTCCCCACATTATGAATCAGTGTCCACTTAACGAGTACATTCATTCGGCATTTGGTTTTCTGAGATGGGCTTACTTCACTTAGCATGATATTCTCCAACTCCATCCATTTACCTGCAAATGCCATAATTTTATTCTCTTTTATTGCTGAGTAATATTCCATTGTGTATATATACCAGTTTCTTTATCCAGTCATCTATTGAAGGGCATCTAGGTTGGTTCCATAGTTTAGCTATTGTGAATTGAGCTGCTATAAACATTGAAGTGGCTGCAGCACTGTAGTATGCTGTTTTTAAGTCTTCTGGGGATAGACGTAGGAGTGGGATAGCAGGCTCAAATGGTGGTTCCATTCCAAGTTTTCTAAGGAATCTCCATACTGCTTTCCAGATTGGTTGTACCAATTTGCAGTTCCGCCAGCAATGTATGAACGTGCCTTTTTCCCCACAACCTCGCCAACACTTGTTGTTTGTATTCTTGATAATTGCCATTCTGACTGGTGTGAGATGAAATCTTAGATGAAATCTTTGATTTGCATTTCTCTAATTGCTAGAGATGTTGAACATTTTTTCATATATCTGTTGATGGATTGTATATCTTCTTCTGTGAAGTTTGTGTTCAGCTCTTTGGCCCATTTATTGATTGGGTTGTTAGTTTTTTTGGTGTTAAGTTTTTTGAGTTCTTTTTTTTTTTAAAATATATTTTAGTTATACATGGACACAGTGTCTTTATTTTGTTAATTTATTTTTATGTGGTGCTGAGGTTCGAACCCAGTGCCTCACACGTGCAAGGCAAGCGCTCTGCCACTGAGCCACAATCTCAGCCCTTGAGTTCTTTATATATCCCAGAGATGAGTGCTCTATCGGATGTGTTTGTGGCAAGGATTTGTTCCCAGAATGTCGGCTCTCTGTTCACTTCATTGATTATTTCTTTTGCTGAGAAGAAGCTTTTTAGTTTGAATCCATCCCATTTGTTGATTCTTGATTTTATTCTTGTGCTATAGGAGTCTTGTTAAGGAAGTATGGTCCTAATCTGACATGATGAAGATTTGGGCCTATTTTTTCTTCTGTTAGGCGTTGGATCTCTAGTCTGATTACCAGGTCCTTGATCCACTTTAAGTTGAATTTTGTGCATGGTGAGAGATAGGGGTTTAGTTTCATTTTGCTGCATATGGATTTCCAGTTTTCCCAGCACCATTTGTTGAAGAGGCTATCTTTTCTCCAGTGCACATGTTTGGCTCCTTTATCTAGTATAAGGTAACTGTATGTAAGTGGGTTCGTTTCTGTGTCTTCTATTCTATACCATTGGTCTACATGTCTGTTTTGGTGCCAGTACCATGCCGTTTTTGTTACTATAGTAGAACGCATATTTTTTAAAAATATTTTTTTAGTTGTAGATGGACACAATATTTATTTTTATGTGGTGCTGAGGATCGAACCCAGTGCCTCACGCATGCAAGGCAAACGCTCTATCACTGCGCTACAACCCCAGCCCAAGCATATTTTTTAAAAAAAGATTAAATGTCTAAAAATGTCTTTCTTTTATTCTTTACTTTATTGATAATTGGACTGAGTATAGAATTATAGTTGGCAATGATTTTCCCACAAGATTTTGAAGACATTGCTCCATTGTTTTCAATGTTAATGTTGAGAAGCCCAATCTATTAAGATTCTCTGTCCTTTGTAATTACTTTTTTCTTTTTAGAAATGTCTGGAATTTCCTCTTTGTTCTTGGCATTGTGAAATTTCAACATAATGTGCCTTATGGGTCTGTTTTCATTTATTGTGCTAGAGCCTGAGAGAGCACTTTCAATTCGGAAATTCATGTCTTTCATTTCTAGGAAATTCTGTTGAATTATTTTATTGATAATTTCTTTTTAAAAATTTCTTCTTTCTTTATATAATACTGTTATTTGAATTTTAGAACTCTTGAATCCAATTTCTTACTTTTTTCCTCCAATTTTATTTCATTTTGCATATTTCTGAGGATTTTTCCTCAAATCTATTTTCCAACTCTTCTATTGAGTTTTTAAGTTTTCTAATGCCTTTTTTTTGGGTACCAGAGATTGAACCCAGGGGAGCATAACCATTGAGCCACACCCAACCCTCTAATGCCGTTTTGATTTTTAAATTTTCTTGTTTTTATTTTCTGAATGTTCTTTAAAAACATATCCTACATGGTGGTCCACATCTGTAATACCAGCTACTTGAGCTTACCCTCAGTAATTTATTGAGACCCTATCTTAAAAAAATAAATAAATAAAAATGGCTAGGGGTTAGTTCAGTGGTAAAAGCATCTGTCAGTTCCACCCTTAGTATCATTGGTAGGGGGAGCACTATCCTATTCTTATTTCCTGTACAGTATATAGTATTGTTTTAAAATCTTTGAGGATATTTATTTACTCATCTTTTTGTATTGGGGATTGAACCTAAAGGTGCTTTATTACTGAATCACTGTCTATTTTTTAGAGATAGGGTCTTACAAAGTTTCTAAGGGCCTCACTAAGTTGCAGAGGGTGGCCTTGAAATCGTGTTCCTCCTGCCTCAGCCTCCCAAGTTGCTGGAATTACATGGATGCACCACCATGCCCAGCCTCTGAGGATATTTATGATAGTGATTTTTTTGTATGTGGGAAAACTATTTTGTTGGAAATGACATATCCTCTGACAGAAGGAGACTATATTTTACTAGCAATTCAAATTTCTTTTGTCGTTATCTTTTTGTTTTTTAAATAACTTTATTGAGATATAATTTACATACCATAAAGTTTGTTTAAAGTATACAATTCAGTATTTTTTAAATATAGTTACAGAGTTGTGCAGTCATCACCATAATCTAATTTTAGCACATTTTTATCACTCCATAATGAAACCTGGTACCCATTAGCAGGCACTCTCACTTCAGGCAAACACAAAGCTAATTTTGTTTCTTTTCTTTTTTCTTTTTTTGGTACCGGGGATTGAACTCAGTGGTACTTGACCACTGAGCCACACCCCCAGCCTATTTTTATTTTACTTAGAGACAGGGTCTCACTGAGTTGCTTAGTGCCTTGCCATTGCTGCTGAGGCTGGCTTTAAACTCGTGATTCTCCTGTCTCAGCCTCCCCAGCTGCTGGGATTATAGGCGTGCACCACCACGCCTGGAGCTAGTTTCTGTTTGTATAGATTTATTTATTCTAGGTATTGTAGTTAAATGGGATATGATTTTAAAAACATTCTTGATAAACTTTATTTTGGAATAGATTTAGACTTACAGAAAAATTGATAATTCAGGAGCGTTCATACATACCTCATTCTTGGTTTCCCCTAATATTTGCATCTTGTATTAGTATGATCCATTCATTACAATAAATGAACCAATACATTATTATTTTTATTATTATTAACAAAAGTCTGTACTGTACTCAGATTTTGTAAGTTTTTGCCTAATATTCTTTTTCTGTTCCAGGATCCCATTCAGTATATATATTACATTTAGTTGTCATGCCTCCTTAGTCTTCTTAACTGACAATATTTCACTTTCCTTGTTTTTTTGTAAAATTTTTTTAGTTGTTAATGGACCTTATTTATTTATATGTGGTGCTGAAAATTGAACCCAGTGCCTCACATGTGCTAGGCAAGCACTGTACTACTGAACCACAACCCCAGCCCTCAGACTTTCCTTGTTTTTGATGACTTTATCAGTTTAAATTGTCCGCCACCCAGGGTGGGGGGGGGGCACTGCACCACTGAGCTACATTTTTAGTCCTTTTTCTTTTTCTTCTGAGACAGAGTCTTGCTAAATTGCTTAGGCCCTTCCTTGCTAAGTTTCTGAGACTGTTCTTGAACTTGTGATCCTCCCTCCTCAGCCTCCTGAGTTGCTAGGATTACAAGGCTGTGCCACTAAGCCTGTGCCGCAAGCCTGGCGATTCTGGCAGTTTTTGAAGAGTTTTGATTAGATATTTTGTAGAGTAACCCTCAGTTTGCATGTCTGTGAGGTTTCAGTCATGATTAGATTGGGGTTGTTATTTTGGGGGGCAGAATGTCTTAGAGATAAAGTGTCATTCCTACCATATCAAAGATACATACAGTTGACATGACTTATCAGTGTTGATGTTAATCTTGATAACCTGGAAGTGTTTGTGATTTTTCTTCAATGTAAAATTAACTCTTCTTTCTTTCTTTTCATGCTATACTCTTTGGAAGGAGATCACGGTGTACAGATAAGACTTCAGGAGTAGAAAGTTACATTTCACCACTTTGGAGCAGAGTGTCTACATAAATTATTTGGAATTCTTTTGCATGAGAGAGTTTTCTGTCTTCATTTATTGATCTAATATTTGTTTTGGTACAGACTCATGGATATTTATTTTATATTTTCAGTTATAATTCAGCAACTTTATTTTGTTGTTCGGATTGTTCTAACTTTGGCGATTGTGAGATCTTTCAGTTGATTTCGGTGTCCCTTTGATGTACCCAAGTTATTGTGTTTGTTTTTTTAGTATTTCATTATCTTCTGGCACTATAAAATGCTCCAGGCTCATTTTGTATGTTTCCTGCTCTAGTTGTAGAAGCAGCCATTTTGAGAAGGGACATTGGTTCTACTGGTTCAATTTATTGGAGAATGGTATTAGATACTGTGATGAGTGCTTGTTGTGCTTGTTGTTACCAGGGTTATGTCTATGGTAGTATTTTTTTAAATATTTTTTTCCTATATAATTTCTATTTCCTCAAGGTTTGCTTTTATTTATTAAAAAAATTAATTTAGCAAGAAACGTCTTTTTTTTTTTTTTTAAATCTTAGAGTCTTTTTCCCAATGTCTTAAAAATTCTGGCTTTCTGTTTGCATTTAAAAATATTGGCTGGGTGTGGTGGTGCATGCCTATAATCCTAGTGGTAGGGGAGGTGAGACAGGAAGATTCCAAGTTGAAAGCCAGCCTTAGCAGTTTAGTGAGGCCCTAAGCAATTAAACAAGACTCCGTCTCAAAAAAAAAGGAGGTGCTGGGGATGTGGCTTATTGGTTAAGTGCCTCTGGGCTCAATCCTGGGTATCAAAATAAATAATAAAATAAAAAATAAGGAAAAAAAGATAATATGTGGGGGGGAAACACCAAACCAAACCAAACCAAAAACTGGGTATGGTGGTGCACACCTATAATCTTAGTTATTTGGGAGGTTGAGGCAGAAGGATTGCAAGTTCAAGACCTGCTTTAGCAACTTAGTGAGGCTCTCAGCAATTTAATGAGACCCTTTCTCAAAATAAAAAAGATCTGGCAATAAAAAAGCTCAGTGGTAGAGCACCTCTGGTTTCATCCCCCAGTACCAAAAACAAAGACAAAAATAAAAAACAGAAAATAAAACTAAAACACCAAGCCCATCACCACCACTACAACAGAAATACCAAAAAGAATAATACACTGAGAAGCTGACTGGAAGTTCTGTGTGTATAGGTGGGTTTGGTGACTGAGAAGTTGCAGAGTGTCTTCCCTAAAGTATCATCAATATGATTGGATCTTTTTTCTTGAGCTGGTCAGATTCACAGAAAAGACTCGTCCAGCTGTCTTAAGGGCAGAATCCTAGCTGCCTTCTTTCTGAGAGCTAAGTTTCAGAACACTGGGGGTCTCAACTTCCAGCATTTAAAATTTGACTTCCTATTTTTAGAATGAGATACCCTTGCTCTCATCAGTGTCTCTGTTTTCCCAGCTGTTGGTGCTTGATACCTCAATTGTAATCCCCAAGTATAAGTACCCATTCTTTCATTTATCCTTTGTAAAGAATAAGCTTTAGAGCCAGGTGTGGTGGCGCACACCTCTAATCCCAGCGGTTTAGGAGGCTGAGACAGGAGGATAGTGAGTTCAAAGCCAGCCTCAGCAAAAAGCAAAGCACTAAGCAACTCACTGAGACTGTCTCTAAATAGAATACAAAATAGGGCTGGGGATGTGGCTTAGTGGTTGACTTCCTCTGAGTTCATCCACCATCACTCCCCCCCCCCCCAAAAAAAAAAAAGAATAAGCTTCAGTTTTCTTCTGGAATGGAGGAGGCCATATGGTGGGAAAGGTTATGGAGTGTGAGGTCCAGTTGTTTTTTTTTTTAAATAACTGAGATATAATTAACATAACTTTACCATTTTTAAGTGTGCATTTTAGTGGTGTTTAGTATCTATGTTGTACAGCCATCACCACTATCAAGTTTTAGAACATCTACATCTTTCCCGGTAGAAACTGCGTAACTGTTAGGAGTTAATTAATCCCAGTTTTCCTCTTCCCCCATCTCCTGACAACCACTAATCTACTTTTTGTCTCTATAGACATGCCTACTCTGGACATTTTAGATAAATGAAATCATACATTATTGTTATTTTTTTTTGGTACCAGGGATTGACTTTAGGGCCACTCAACCACCGAGCCACATCCCCAGCCCTATTTTTTTGTGTTTTATGTACAGACAGGGTCTCACTGAGTTGCTTAGCGCCTCACCCTTGCTGAGGCTGGCTTTGAACTCAGGATTCTCCTGTTTCAGCCTCCCACAGTGCTGGGATTATAGGCGTGTGTCACTGCACCTGGCTGAAATCATACATTATAGTCTTTTTTTCCCCTAGCTTTCAGTATTCATTTGTGTTATAGCCTATAATAGTACTTAATTCCTTTTTATGGTTGAATAATGTTCTATTGTATGGTTGCATAATATTTTTATTCATCATATGATACCTATTCTTAGATAATCTTTCAACCAGTTCTTCTCTGTTTTTAGCTCCATCTTTACCCTCACTTCCATAAGTGTTACAAATTCCTGAGCTTTCTGGAGGTTATTTTGTACCTAAGTTTTCTCAAGTTCATTGTCACTAATCATCATCCATCTTCTTATCAGAAAAAGAATTGTTGTTGTTACCTTCATTTTTTAAAGTTGTAGATGGACTTAATACCTTTATTTAATTTATTTTTTAATGTGGTGCTGAGGATTGAACCTAATGCCTTACATATGCTAGGTAAGCATTCTGCCACTAAGCTACAACCCCAACCCCACCTTCATTCTTATTCTGTGGGTTTGTGTCACCCTGACCCATGCGATTTTAGTGGAGGTTTGGAAGGAGAGAGAGAACAGAGGGAGAATGAGAGCCTTCAGTTTATAGTCTTTGACTTTGGTGGATCAGGCACTAAGCCCAATGGTCATGGAATGACCAAGCTGTAAAAATCTTTACAAATCAGCAGTTAGGCTGGGTGTGGTGGCACACGTCTGTAATTCTAGTGACTTGGGAGGCTGAGACAGGAGGATCACAAGTTCAAAGGCAGCCTCAGCAATTTAGAGAGGCCCTAAGCAATTTAGTGAGACACTGTCACAAAAGAAAAAATAAAAAGGTCTGGGAATGTGTCTCAGTGGTTAAGCACTGCTAGGTTCAATCCCTGGTACCAAAACAAAACAAAACGAATCAACAGTCCCCTACTTGGTCTTGTAGGTGAGACTCACAAGACACAGTAAATTGCTTACAGTCTTATAATTAGTAGCCAAGTAGGACCTTAATCCTATCTTCTGCTTTCCAGACCAGTTGCTCAGACTTAATTTAGGCTATTTTAAAATTTGTTAGTGAGGAGAGTATGGGATCCATTGCTCAAATTTGGTCTGTGCCACTTCATAGTTAGAGAAGTAAGTGGGTTTTCCTAAGCCCAGTTTCTGGCTTTTGGAGAAAAGTGCCTATGTGCATGGATAGCTTCTAGGAACTCTTAATGTGCTCAGATAGATAGAGCATGTATCTAACTGATTTAATTAGAAAAGAACATGGAATTGGGTTCCTTAGACTTAACTAATTTACCATGATTTTTGACAACTTGTTCCATTTCTCATTAAACAGAATAAATTATCAAAAAATGAGATATTGCTTCAATATATAGATGTGTTTCCTGTAGGATATTTAAAAGGGAGGCAGTATTGACTGAGGTAGTAAGTAGTCCTTCTTATTAAATTTCTAGCAGTAGTTTGATGGAGTCCTGTCTGGATAGATTCGCCAATCCTAGTCCCTGTTAAAACTGGTGAAATACTAAATACCTGAGTTGAATTAGTTGTGCTGCCTAGAAGATGTTAACAGGAGGCAGAACCTCAATGAAAGTAATAGGTGTACATATATGCTAACCTAAAGTTCACCTGATAAAATATGTCGAAAAGAAAGTGAAGAAATCTGCCTTTAGGGGAAAATGCAGGAGTAACAGATGGTTTCTTTTGATTTTTTTACTGAAAAGGATGGAAGAATCTTTCCTTAGAAGAGGCCTCCATGACCTGTCCAGGCTGGAAAGGAACAGTTCACTGCCTCATTCTGGGTATTTGTTTAGGAATGTTTGACTTCTGAGCACCACAGACAGTTGGTGGTGTGGCCCAATGTACACTCTCTTTAAGGAGCAGTACCCTCTTCACTTCATGTTGTAGGAATTGCAAATTGCTCTCAGTTTTACATGAAGAAGAGATAAGCAAGCATGATAGCGTCTACAACTTCGTGACCTGTGTGCATGTGCATGTTTCTCAGGTGTCTCTACTTAAAACATGGTGAAATATGATGAATTGTAGTTATCTAAAAGAAATAGCAAGGTCAGTTCTCATTTAACTAGAAACTTATATTCCCTTTTCTTCCTACACTGTGCCCCATCTAAGATGACAGGACATGCTCTCTGATTTGTATAGGGATTCAGAAATTGTCTGGAATATAGGGAGGATTGGAAATGTTGGGCAGCAAAGCAAGTTGAAGGCAAAATAAGCTGGTTCTTTAACCTGTACCAAAAATAGAAGTTTGAGTTGTAGCAATACAAATCTGGTGGGCAGTCTGTTTCTGGAGTGTTTGTAACAGGAAAGATACAATAATATCTTTTAGTGTAGAGAGTAGATTGATTTTAGTATGAGTGGCACTGAATTTGATAATCATGGTGATTACCAACAGGATCAATTCTAAGACATCCCAGAATGCCAATGTGCAAAGGATATCATATTAACCAGGTCATGTCCACTCCCAGTGGAAAATACTTCCATTATTCTTACTGAAAATGATGTAAAATATATCTTCTAGAATTGTGTTGATACGGTGAGCAGAGGGAGTCCTGGTGATACTTCTGTTTTGGGCCTAGAGAGAGATAGTTGAGCTGCTTTCAGATTTTTCTGTCAGTGCTGTATCTTTTTTTTTTTGTACCGCGGATTGAACTCAGGGGCACTTGACCACTGAGCCACATCTCCAGCCCTATTTTGTGTTTTATGTAGAGACAGGGTCTCACTGAGTTGCTTAGTGCCTCTTTGTTGCTGAGACTGGCTTTGAACTCGCAATTCTCCCATCCAGCCTCCCAAAGTGCTGGGATTACAGACGTGTGCCACTGTGCCTGGCTTTTTTAAAATTTATTTTTATTTTTAATTAAAAAAAATTTTTTTAGTTGCCTGTGACCTTTATTTTAATTATTTATATTTAATTGTATTAAATTAAATAATTGTATTATATTAAATTATATTTAATTTATATTTAGTTGTAGCTCTACCACTGAGCTACAACTCCAGTCCCCTGTTCTATGTCTTTGAATGCCTGAGTGTATTGCCTGCAGCCTCTGTTTAAAAACCTGATAGATTGCTAAAAAAAATAGACTTTAAATAAATAAGCTTTTTAGCCTGGCATGGTGGCGCAACCCTGTAATTCCAGCATTTAGGGAGGCTGAGACAGGAGAATTGTGAGTTCAAAGCCAGCTTCAGCAATGGTGAGGCGCTAAGCAACTCAGTGAGACCCTGTCTCTACATAAAACACAAAATAGGGTTGGGAGTGTGGCTCAGTGGTCGAGTGCCCCTGAGTTCAGTCGCCAGTACCAAAAAAAAAGCTGCTTCTTTGAATTTTATTTTTTATTTTTATTATTGAGGGTTGAACCCAGGACCTTGCATATGTGAGGTAAGTGTTCTACCACTGAGCTACATTCCAAGTCCAAATTAAGCTTTTTATTTGAGATAATTATAGAGTAATTTTCAGTTGTAGGAAATAATGCAGAGAGATCTTCTGTTTGCTTTACCCAATCTCCCTCAATGGTAACATCTTGCAATACTATAGTATATATCAGAACCAGGATATTGACATTGATTTAATCAAGATACAGAATAGTTCCATCCCACTGGGTATGGTGGTGCATGCCTGTAATCCCAGTGCCTAGGGAGGCTGAGGCAGGAAGATGGCGAGTTCAAAGCCAGCCTCAGCAAAAGCAAGGCACTAAGCAACTCAGTGAGACCCTGTCTCTAAATAAAATGCAAAATAGGGCTAGAGATGTGGCTCAGTGGTTGAGTACCCCTGAGTTTGACCGCCCCCCAACCAAAAAAAAAAAAAGTTTCATTACTACAAGGCTTCTTGGGATTGCCTTTTTTTTTTTTTTGGTACCAGGGATTGAACTCAGAGGCACTTGACCACTGAGCCACATCTCCAGCCCTATTTTATATTTTATTTAGAGACAGGGTCTCACTGAGTTGCTTAGTGCCTTGCTTTTGCTGCGGCTTTGAACTCACCATCCTTCTGTCTCAGCCTCTGCAGCTGCTGGGATTACAGGAGTGCGCCACTGAGCCTGGTGGGATTGCCCTTTTATAGTCACACCCACCACTCTTCCTCTCCCTGTACCCTCTGCCTCCCAATCTCTTCTGGCAACTACTAATCTGTAATTCTTATAATTTTACAATTTTAAGAATATTATATATATTTAAATAGAACCATTCAGTATGTAACTATTGGGATTGGCTTTTCTCACTTTTGCATTGTAATCTGCTGGTAGCGAATTTTCTTAGTTTCTTTTTTTTTTTTAAATAATTTAAAAAACATTTTTAGTTTGCTTCCCATCTCCATACTGGGGATTGAACCCTGAGCCTCGAGCATGCGGGTAAGTGCTCTACATCTGAGCTACAGGGTCTTGCTAAATTGCCCAGTCTGGCCTTAAATTTGCAAACCTCCTGCCTTAACCTCCTGAGTAGCTGGGATTATAGGTGACATGTGCCATTGCACCTGGCTTTATCTTCAGTTTTGAAATATATTTTTTTCCATTTCATGAATTTTGGGTTGACAGGTTTTTTTTCTTCCAGTACTTCTAAGGTGTTATTCCATGTCTTCTAGCCTTCATCATTTCTTTTTCTTTGTTTTCTTTTTTGGTATGGAGGTAGAACCCAGAGGTGCTTAAACACTGAGCCACATTCCCAAAATATATTTTATTTTGAGACAGGGTCTTGCTGAGTTGCTGAGGCTGGCAATGAACTCATGATCCTCCTGCCTCAGCCTCTGGAGCTACTGGGATTACAGGTGTGTGCCATGTCACCCAGCTGCCTTCACTGTTTCTAATGAGAACCCAATGATAATTTTAGTCATTTTCTTCCTGAATGTAATTTATTGTTTTCTGTCTCCTTTCAAGAATTTTATCTTATCTTTATTTTCTAAAAGTTTAACTGTAATGTGCCTGTGTATTATATCCTTGGTATTTATTTTACTTTGGGTCCACAGAGTGTCTCCGAATCTGTATGTTTTTGTCTTTTTCCAAATTTGGTAAAAATTTGTTCATTATTTCTTTTATTTCACCGAACCCAGTGTTCATTATTTCCTTCTGGTACTCTAGTGTTATGTATGTTAGACTCGTTGCTCCACAGATCTCTGAGGTCCCCCTTCTCACTGCCTTTTCTTTCTCTCTAATCTTTTTTTCTCTGTTCTTCAGATTGGATTTTTTTTTTTTGGTGATGAGGATTTAACTCAGTGCAAGGCAAGCACTGTACCAACTGAGCTATATCCCCAGCCAGGGATAATTTTTGTTTTCTTCTTTTTAAATTCACTGTCTCTTCTGTCATCTCCAATCTGCGGTTACGCCTGTCCACTGATATATAGTATCTATTTCTCTGTTGAGAGATGTTTTTTAATTCATTATGATCATAGCTGTTCTAAAATCTGCTAATTTCAATATTATTACAATATTGAGGTCAACTCAAAGTGATTGACTTGTCTTTTGAGAGTAGATCATATTTTCCTGTTTGTTTATATGTTGAGTAATTTTGAATTGTGCTCTTTCTTTCTTTTTTTTGCTACTACATATTAAACCGAAGTGCTTTACCACTGAGCTACATGCACAGCCCTTTTTTATTTTTTTAATTAGAGCTTTATGGTTATACATAGTAGTTGGGTTCATCCCAACAAATTCATATGTGCATGGAAAACTCAGTTCTTTTAGTCCTAATTTGGTAGCTTGGTGTCTGCTTCATATGTGCATCGTTCAGAGATCAGAGATGGGCTGGGATTGTAGGCAGAGTCTTTACACAGATTTTGGAGTACCCCTTTCTGGTTTTCTTTAGGATTTACCACCCTCTCAGTTGTTGTGGTTGTCTTAAAGTTTGTCCTCTGATTCTTTAACTTGGTAACACTGTGAGTTTTTGTCAGAGTTTTATCCGCCTCTCATGACATAGATTTGGACTTGTCTGACTGGAAGCCAGCCAGTGTCATTATCTTTGAAGTGTTGATCAAACTCTTCCTGCTAGAATTGGCCTGCTTTTCATTCTCTACTACCTTCAAGTAGTATTTTTTTATAATGTTATTTTTTATACCTTTATTTTATTTGTTGTTTATGTTTATGTGGTGCTGAGGATCGAACCCAGTACCTCATGCATGCTAGGCAAGCGCTCTACCACTGAGCTACGGCCCCAGTCCTCAAGTAGTATTTTTTATTTTTATTTTTGCAGTGCTGTGGACCAAACTCTGGGCCTCACCCATATAAGGCAAGTGTTCTACCACTGAACTAAATTCCCAGCTCTAAGTAATTGTTTTTTGTATTTTTTCCAAAGTTCATAGTTGTTTGCAGGAAAGTCTATTAGATAGGAGCTACTCTGCCTGACTCGGAACAGAATTTATCAACTAGATAAAAATTATTTTGTTGACAAAATCAGTGTTTTAGTTGTAGTTTCATAAACATTTATGTTATCTTCCACATTTCCTCTAAGGTGCCAGATATAAGAATGACTTAGCTTCTTCTTTTTAAAAACACTTTAAATTTGATGTAAAGCCCCTGAAGCATCTTTCAACTCTTCCAAATTGAAATACTCATCTTATTTCATATGTATAATCTAAGATGTAGATATAGTAGATGTGTCCCATAAACAATTTTCAGGTAAATGGATGGTTATTTTGCTTCAATCTAAGCATCTTGGTCTGTTGCCATAACAGAATACCTAAGACTATATAACTTGTAAAGAAAAAAGGTTTATTTTGGCTCATGATTCTGGAAGCTAAGTCCAACACTGGGTAGCCACATCTCATGAGGATTTTGTGCTGAAGGAATGTGGAAGGGCAAATGGGCAAGAACAGAAGAGAGAAAAAGGGATCATACTTCTGCAATAGCTAATAATTCCTCTGAGAGCAGTATTAATCCATTCATGAGGGCTCTGCTCCCATGACCCGAATACCTCCCAATTGGCTCCATCTCCCAACACTGCCTCATTGAAGAATTAATATTCCTAAACATGAACTTTTGGGGATACACTCAAATCAGAGCACTTAAACTATGTTCTGGAATAGCTTTGTGCAGTACAGCATAAAGGTCAAAGTATCACCATGTGGATGTTTCTCAGTAACTGTTAGGGATATGCCTTTTCATATTCACTCTTACTATTTCAAAAATATCATTGTCTTTCACAGATATAATACATTTAACATAAAAGATATAATACATTTTCACAGATATAATACATTTCATATTTGGTGAAATTTCCTGATGATCTTCTAGGTGTGGCAGGAAGTTTTGAGAATCTTTTTTTTTTTTTAAACTTAAACTTGTATATGTTTAAAAGGAAAGAATTTGCATCTATTCAATGTAGATTTCTTATGATAGGAAAGGAGAATAATGATTCTCTTGATTTGGGTCAGCATCAACTTGGAAGTGGTCATTTAGTAGTGCATGTATCTTAGCCTGCCCGTTTAGATTGATCTGTAAATGGTCAAATGTTTCCTGCCCAAATTAGGAGAAACATTTTGAACTGTGCTTTCTAATTTTTAAAAAAGTTAAACAATGATTTTATTGCTTGAGTACATAGACAAAATTTATGCCACCAGGGCAGAGGCTATGGATGACTCCTATTTCCAACTTGGGGGGATCATCCGCTTGGTCTTACAATATTGAGCCAACTGGAAAATTTGGCTCTTTATCAGAATCAAGTGGAATTTCAGCCTTATCCTTTGTTTCTCTCAAGATGCTTTTGAATAGCAGCTACTTTTTTTTTTTGGCACTGGGGATTGTACTCAGGGGTACTCGACCACCAAGCCACATCCTCAGCCCCATTTTGTGTTTTATTTAGAGACAGGGTCTCACTGAGTTGCTTAGTGCCTTGCTGTTGCTGAGGCTGGCTTTGAACTTGCAATCCTCCTGTCTCAGCCTCCCAAAGTGCTGGGATTACAGGTGTGTGTCACTGTGCCTGGCTTATTTTTATTTTTTTGAGACTATTGTGCATGGCCTTTTTTAGCAGATTCAAGAACTCAATTAATTTATGGATGTAGATTTTGTATTCTGCTTTGCTCAATTCATTTATGAGTTCTAGAAGTTTTCTGGTGGCGTTTTTTGGGTCTTCTAAATATCAGATCATGGTATGGATGGACAATTTGAGCTCTTCTTTTCCTGTTTGTATCCCTTTAATTTTCTTCTTTTGCCTAATTGCTGGGCTAGAGTTTCAAGGACTGTGTTGAATAGGAGTGGTAAAAGTGGGCATCTCTGTATTGTTCCTGTTTTTAGAGGGAATGCTTTCTAAGAAAGATTTTTGAGGGTTAGCGTTGTGTCTGTTTTCTCTCTATCCCTGACAGTACCTAACTCAGAAAATAGGTGAATTCTACTCAGTTGTCCTTGATCATGTTTCCCTCTCATGATACCTATTAAACTTACCTGTTGAGCTATTTAGGTGCATATAATTTGTCCCCCACTCCCAACCCCTTAGGAAAAGCAATATTTGGGGTGATCTCTTTCAAATAAAACCTCAGTGACTTTAAGTTAATTGATATCAGTTGAACTCTTTATTATATCTTATTCTAATGTTTTTCAAACCATGAACTGTGGTCATTAGTAGGTCTACAATCAGCATTTTTTAAAATGATACAGAGTAGAAAATTTGAGAGGGTATCACATATGGTAAAGGTAAGTATTGTTTCATTGAAATTTTTGTTTTAGGTAAATTTATATATACACATACATGAATGTGTTTATTGCTTCATGATGTATAATGTGTTTTATACTGGAGTCATGGTCAAAAATTTTGAATAACACTGCTTTATTGTAATACTCTGTTATTTCATTTATCATATAGCATTATGCCAGTACATACAGGCTTCTAAAGCCAGGGATGGTGCCAGCCCTTTCATTTCAAGTACGACTGAAGGTAAAAACAAAACAAAATTGAGAAAACCCAAAGCTTTCTGGTGGTTCTTACACGTCTTCAGTGGCATTCTGTACCCTGTGACCTTCTAACCTTCTTGTGCTTTTTTTGACCAGTAGATTTTTCAGATTTATATCCCTCTAGGTGGTGGGTTCTTTGTTTTTTTCCCCTCCTCACTTAAATATTCTTTGTTTCAGTATACTCTACTATTTTTAGGAGGGGGAGGGGGGGAAACAAAGGAGAATTTTAGAAATTTCAATTGATTCCAAACAAAATAGCTTAATGAGATTTACCCTGAAATCTGCTTTTTTGACATTTTTATGTTTTTTAATCTCTTTTTTAGTGATCACAGAAATGTATAGTTTGTTCTAAATTTAGAGTATTCTACTTCTATGTTTTCAGTTGGCTTTAAACAAATTAAATGTGGCTTTCAGGGAAAGAAAATGATATATACAGTCCTTTATCATTCCTTGTGCTTACTCCCCTCTCTTCCATGAAAATTGACTATTGGCTTTGTAGTAATAATTTCATTTCAAAGAAAAGCAAAGACAGCTAGTGGTGCCCACTATTAACCATGTTATACTTTTTCAGCTTCTTTACTGATCTAATAACTTTAATGCCTTTCCTATTCTTAGATGGTTGGCATACTAACCCCCTTGCCTTTATTTCTGTACCTTGCTGGACTACCAAGCTCAGACAGGCATAACCCTGTGATTTAAAGGAATTTATAGAAATGATT
Source organism: Xerus rutilus (assembly GCA_028644305.1). NCBI lineage: Eukaryota > Metazoa > Chordata > Mammalia > Rodentia > Sciuridae > Xerus > Xerus rutilus. Next base: position 47,752,617 of record CM053399.1, read on the forward strand.
TGCTTCATTCTTTTTCTTACAGGAGAAAATTTTGAGCAGACACCATTGAGACGAACATTCAAGTCTAAGGTCCTTGCCCGATATCCTGAGAATGTAGAATGGAATCCCTTTGACCAAGATGCAGTGGGAATGGTTTGTATTTGTCTACTACAATTATAAGATAATTTACAGTTAAATTTATCATAGGATTGAGTCCAGTGTGTGGTAGCAGTGCCTTTACCAAGTATCAGTACCTTTTTTGGGGGATGGGGCATTACCAGGGATTAAATCCAAGGGTGCTTAACTACTGAGCCACATTCCCAGCCCCTTTTTAAATTCTTTTATTTTGAGACAGGTTCTCACTAAGTTGCTTAGAGCCTTGCTAAATTGCTGAAGTTGGCTCTGAACTTGTAATCTTCCTGCCTCAGCCTCCTAAAATCACTGGGATTACAGGATGCATCATTGCACTGCCTGGTACCTTTTTTTTATTAGTACCTTTTTTTTTTCATCCCAGGGATTAAAGCCAGGGTGCTTAACCACTGAGCCACATCTCCAGTCCTTTTTAAAATTTTATTTGGAGACAGGATCTCACTGAGTTGCTTAGGGCCTTGCTAAGTTGCTGAGGCTGGATTTGAACTTGTGATTCTCCTGCCTCAGCTTCCTGAGCCACTGGGATTACAGGAGTGTGCCACCGTGCCAGCTTTATCAGTACCTTCTGAAGAAGGGATTGTAATGCAGATTGTTTTTGATTCTGCATTTTGGTCAATGTATCTAATATGTAAAAAAATCACAATCTTTCTTTTGTGTCAGACAAATATGTAGTATGGAGTCAATGAATTTATTTTGGAGTATTGAGCTACTGATTGCTTATTGCATTGAGATTACATGATTGAAGTTTGAAGTGGTTTTCTTTCATTCTCCATTGTACACATCTGAGTAATATGGCAGAAATGGTCCTCTTTGTTTTATCATAATTTTAGGTAGAACAACATTTTAAATTTCATGTACAGGAATACTACTCGGAATATTCTAACCTTTCTTAAATATTTATCTTGTGCCAGGCACTCTAATAAGCATTTTACATAAATTAACTCATCTAATCCTAATACCCTTTACATATGTAATATTAAATAAACATGCACAAACACATATGTAAATATTTCACAGATAATTAAATTAAGATCTAGAGAGATTAAGTAATGTGTTCAAGGACACATGGCTAATAAGAGTTGGAATACTGCAGTTTGATTCCAGACTCCTGCTTTTGACCACATCTTTATATTGCCTCTATTACATTTTTCATACCTACTATGGTTTTTAGAGGATGATACACACAATAACTCTCTGAAGTAGGCAGAGTAAACTGTTGTTACTGTAAACTATTGTTATTTCACAGATGAAGAAACTGAGTCTTAGAGAATCCAAAGTTTTTGGCCATTGTTTATTTCATTTTTACATGCTGTATTTTAGAAATACATAGGCTTCAGGAAATTAAGTTCAAAACTAATGTATGCAACATAATGTAGGTCCTTTTATTTGTTAACCCAGGCTATTAGTATTTCATTTGTATAGCTAGGTTTGTATAAAATGGGAAAACAAGGACTGATTGATTCAGGTGAGTTTGATTATCCAAGTTTCTTTATATAACTCATCTGAGTAGAAGTGAAAAGAAGTTTATCCTGATCATGTCATCTTGGTTTATATGAAATGTGCATGTTTTTTGATGTGAAAAGAGAATGTTTTATTGATGACAGAATGTTATGATCTGGTAAAATCTAAAACTATTTACAAGTTTATCTTATTTTTAGGTACATAGTTGCATCTATCTGGTTTTCATGTGTATTTCTAGCATCATCTCCTTACTATGTATCTTACTATTATGCTGTCATGTGTACCTACCTACTTTTTTCTAAATTGTCCAAGGGATTGAACCTGGAGGCACTTTGTCACTGAACTATGTCCCTAGTATTTTTTATTTTTTTATTTTGAGATAGCGTCTTTCTAAATTGCTGAGAGTCTTGCTAAGTTGCTGAGACTGGCCTCAAACTTGTGATCCTCCTGCCTCAGCCTCCTAAGTACCTGGGATTACAGGCATGTGCCATTGTGCCAGGCCAAGCATTCTTTTACTTCTATATCTTTGTATATTTTCTGCCTCTCTTGAAATGCCTTTATTTCCTTTGTCTGTAAGATGAATTTTAGTATAACTCTATTTCTGAAGTTTTTTCTAATTTTCCAGACTGAGTTGTCTGTTTGGTGTTCCTCCAGCACTTTGTATATACTTTGTTATAGCTTTGATGACTGTATTATAATTTTATTTAATTGTATGTCTTGCATTAGTATGAAAGAGCTTTAGGACAGATAGATATATGTCTAGCACAGTAGGTGCTAGGTAGGTAGGTATGAGGATAGTGTGTTCTGAAGAGGATCAGCAGTAAGTGAGTGTTCTTACTACTTGTTGCCTTATCTTTTGCAGCTATGCATGCCTAAGGGGCTGGCATTCAAGACACAGGCTGATCCCAGAGAACCCCAGTTCCATGCCTTTATTATCACAAGAGAGGATGGCTCTCGAACATTTGGGTTTGCCCTCACATTTTATGAAGAGGTGACTAGCAAGCAGATCTGCAGTGCAATGCAAACCCTTTACCACATGCACAATGCTGAGTATGATGTCCTACATGCTCCCCTTGCTGATGGCCGAGACCAGAGTGGCATGGAAGATAATGAAAGCACTCCTGGGACCAAACTTCAGCGCTTCAACTCCTATGACATTAGCCGGGACACTCTTTACGTCTCTAAGTGCATCTGCCTTATCACACCCATGTCCTTTATGAAGGCATGTCGACGTGTACTGGAGCAACTTCATCAGGCAGTCACTTCACCTCAGCCCCCTCCTCTGCCCCTTGAGAGCTACATATACAATGTACTCTATGAGGTGCCACTCCCACCTCCTGGCCGGTCCTTGAAGTTTTCAGGGGTCTATGGGCCAATAATCTGCCAGAGACCAAGTACCAATGAGCTTCCCCTATTTGACTTTCCTGTCAAAGAGGTCTTTGAACTGCTTGGGGTAGAGAATGTGTTTCAGCTCTTTACTTGTGCCCTTCTGGAGTTTCAAATCCTGCTCTATTCACAGCGTAAGTAGTGTTTACTAGAGCCTTTTGCCTGCACAAGGCCTCCCTGTTTTCCATAGTCATGAACAATGAGTGATTTTATAGTCAGTGCGACTGACTGTAAAGGTCAAGGGCCATTCCAGTTTGAGTAAAACCTTTGCAGGTAATTAGGGGATGAAAAATTGATAAAACATGAGAAGGCTATTATTTTTGATTGGCCATCCTCATAGCCTTTTGTTAAGTACTCCAGTTTCAGAGAGGAACCCTACCTCCTAACATTCCTACTTACTGAGGCTGAAAAGGGGGTGGGGATGATGGTCACCAGCAGTGATATCCCATCAGTTCTGTTCTGTCATTCTACAGGACTACTTTTGCCCCTTCCTCAGCCTGACAGTAAAATGAGGGATTCACAAAGAATGACCCTCTAATTATGAAGAAAATGTATTTTCTTCATACATAAAGAAGTAAAATGAGATTTTACTTCTTTCCATTTTTTTTTTTTTTTTGGTACTGGGGATTGAACTCAGGGGTACTCGACCACTGAGCCACATCCCCAGCCCTATTTTGTGTTTTATGTAGAGACAGGGTCTCACTGAGTTGCTTAGCGCCTCGTCATTGCTGAGGCTGGCTTTGAACTCACAATTCTCCTGTCTCAGCCTCCCTAAGTGCTGGGATTACAGGCTTGAGCCACCGCGCCCGGCTTCTTTCCATTTTTTTTTAAATATTTTTTTTTAGTTGTAGATGGACACAATGTCTTTATTTTATTGCTTTGTATGTGGTGCTGAGGATCGAATCCAGGGCCTCATGCATGCGAGGCAAGCGCTCTACCGCTGAGCTACAGTCCCAGCCCCTTTCCATTTTTTATTTCACTGAATTTGTTTTATAAATGATCAGTTGAATGTGAGCAGCAGATTTGGAAAAAATAGTAAGTCAAACAGAAGGAAACAGGTACTTATTTAATAAGCCACACAGATAATATAAAATTCTTTCATTCAGAATATTTACTGAGAGCATACTATGTGCCAGATACTGTTTCAAGGATCGGAGATATAGGGGTGGACAAAGCAGATAAAAATTCTGTAGTGGAAATTATATTTTAGTGGGAAAAGAGTGATGATTAAGTCAATGAATACATTATATAGTATGGAAGGTGGTTAATAAACTATGAGGAAAAATAAACCAGGAAAGGGATAATATTTGAGAAAGAGAAATTTCAGGGTTTTTTTTTTTTTTTGGTACTGAGGATTGAACTCAGGGGTACTTGACCACTGAGCCACATCCCCTATTTTGTGTTTTATTTTGAGACAGGGTCTCACTGAGTTGCTTAGTGCCTTGCTGTTGCTGAGGCTGGCTTTGAACTTGTGATTCTCCTGTCTCAGCCTCCCAGAGTGCTGGGATTACAGGTGTGTGCCACCGCCACCTGAGAAATTCCAGCTTTTAATGGTGTGATTAGGTTAGGCCTCTTTGAGTTACCTGTTAATGTCTATTGGAAAAGTATTCTAGGAAAAAGGCACAGGAAGTATAAGGGGTCTAAGACAAGAATGTGCTTCAAAGAACAATGAGGAAAGTAGGTGGATGAAGTAGTGTGAATGAGAAGGAGAGTAGCAGGAGATGGAGGCCTGATTGTATAGCATTTTGTAGGTTATTGTAAGGACTTAGGCTTTTACCTTGAGATATGTAGCCATCAGAGGATTTAATTTTTTTGCTCTTTATTTAGAGATAATTTCCAACTTATGGAAGAGTTGCAAGAAATGTTCAAAGAACTCTTGTATACCCGCTCACAAATTCACCAGTTGTTAATATTTTGCCGTATTTGCTTTAGTAGTCTGAGAACTTTGTACGTATGTGAACATAGCAGAACCATTGAGAGTTATTACAGATACCATATCCCTTGACTTCTGAATGCTCAAGCTTTTATTTTCTAAAAATGAGAGCATTTTCTTATATAATTATCAAATTTAGGACATTCAACATTTGTTTTGCTATTGTCCAGTAATGTCTGTTATGATAATTTTTTTATTTCTGATCCAGAATCTAGTTACTACATGCATTGCTTTTAATTGTCATTTTCTCAGCTTTTACTTGTCTTTCATAATAACATTAACATTTTTGAAGAGTGCAGGCGTGTTATTCTGTAGAATGTTCCTCAATTTGCGTTTGATATTCCCTCATCATTAGATTCAGGTAATAAATATTTGGCTGGAATATCACAGAAGCAATATTGGAGTTCTCTCAGTGCCTTTTATCAGGAGGCACATAATGTTGATTTTTACCATTTTAGGAGGCATGTATTGTCAGTCTGTCCTATTTTGAGTGATCACGTTACTTGGTTAATATTGTGTCTGCTGCTTTTCTTAACTGGAAAATTATTTTCCCATTGTATTAAAAAGTAATTTATGGGCTAGGAATGTGGCTCAGTGGTGGAGTGTTTGCCTAGCATGTGTGAGGCACTGGGTTTGATTCTCAGCACTGCATATAAATAAATAAATAAAAAGGTCCATCAACATCTAAAAAATATTTTTAAAAAAGTAATTTTTAGGGAAACATTTTGTTTACTACTCCTCTTTGAAGTTTTGCCTAATAATTTTTAAATTTTTTTAAATTGTTCTTTTTAGTTATACATGACTGTAGAATGTATTTTGACATATTATACATACATGGAATATAACTTCCCATTCTTGTGGCTGTACATGATGTGGAGTTACACTGGTTGTGTATGCATATATAAACATAGGAAAGTTATGTCTGGTTCTACTGTCTTTCCTATTCCCATCCTCTTTCCTCCCTTTCATTCTGCTTTGTCTAATACAGTGAACTTCCGTCCCCCTACCCCGCTGTGTGTTAGCATCCACATATCAGAGAGAATATTTGGCCTTTGGTTTTTTGGGATTGGCTTATTTCACTTAGCATGGTAGTCTCCAGATCTACCCATATGCCAGCAAATGCCATAATTTCATTCTTCTTAATGGTTGAGTAATATTTCATTGTGTATATATACCACATTTTTTTTTATTCATTCAACGGTCGAAGGGCACCTAGATTGGTTCCCATAGCTTAGCTATTGTGAATTGAGCTGCTGTGAACATTGGTGTTTGCTTAATAGTTTTTTTTAATATATATATATTTTAGTTGTAAATGGACACAATATCTATTTTATTTTTATGTGATACTGAGAGTCAAACGCAGTGCCTCATGCGTGCGAGGCAAGAGCTGTACCACTGAGCCACAATCCCAGCCCCTGCTTAATAGTTTTAACATCTATTAATCATTGTAGTCTGAATCAGTTATTTCTATGATGATTGAAAAATAGTGATTTTCTAATTCCATTTATATTTTGTAATTGGTATTCTACAAGGAAGAACATTCCGTTCTTCCTTATTTGTTTATTATTGTATAGAATCATAGATTTTTATTTTGTTTAGTAGGTTATAATTTTTTTTTAAATACTATTTTATTTTATTTTTTTATTTTTTTTTATTTTTTAATATTTTTTTTAGTTGTAGATGGACACAATGTCTTTATTTTGTTGCTTTGTATGTGGTGCTGAGGATCGAACCCAGGGCCTCACGCATGCAAGGCAAGCGCTCTACTGCTGAGCCACAGCCCCAGCCCTAGGTTATAATTTTTATTTTGTTTAGTAGTTAATATTTATTTGGATGCTCAGATTGTTCCAGAAATTTGATCCAAGGGCAAAGGAATGACATTTAACCTTCACAATGGCAAGGCTTTTACCTTTTGCTCACTGATGTATTCTAAGCATTAGAACAGTGACTGGTATATAAGGGTGCTCAATAAATGTTTTCTGAATGAATGAATAACTTTTAACAGGATAGTCTAGCTGCTATCTTAAGAGTATATTCCCACAGGGAGAATGGAGGAAAGCCAAGAATCTAGCTAGAAGGCCGTTATAATAATCCAGATGAGAGATGATACTGCCCAGGACTGAGGAGGTAACCATAAAGTGGTATGAAATGATTGGAGTTTTGGATCTAGATTGAAGGTGACACAGTGGAGGTGATGTTGAATCAAAGAGCACATACCCCATCTAGATTGAACAGCCATAACCTCCAGTTCATTCCTTATGGGGATGCTGACCTTATGTTACTTAAACTTTTCAGTTTTTCACAAGGACCCATATATATATATATATATATATATATATATATTTTTTTTTTTTTTTTTTTTTTTTACATGAAGTCTGTGATTTTTAAATGTTGACAGAAGTGTTCTTGCTAAAAATGCAGGCCAAATAAAAAGTATCTGTAGGGTGACTGGTTCCTGAGGCTTGTTTGCAACTTCCAGTTTAAAATAGAGTCTTGTACCACATAATGACTTTTTGGTCAATGGCAGACTGCATATATGGTAGTGGTCCCATAAAATTATATAATCTGATCATAGCTGTCTTTGTGTAAGTACACTGAGATGTTTGTACAAGGATGAAATTGCTTAATGATGCATTTTCAGATGCATGTCCAGTCATTAAGTGTCATACAACTGTACTGTATGAAGTTGCAGACTCTTGTCTGTACAGGTCATGTTTCTTTCCTGGCTGTTATTTGGCTGAAGCTTGATAAAAATACTTTGAAACAGAGATTTGGTTGAATAGCATAGGCTTGCCTGGTTTGAACATAATAGAAAAGAGGAAACCAAACTAAGTAGTTAGGTTTTAGAAGAGGCAACTGGTATGTAGGTACCTGAAATGCAATGGGGATATGTAGAGGCAAGGAGAGGAGGATTGAAATAATATTATGAGGGGCTGGGGTTGTGGCCCAGTGGTAGAGTGCTTGCCTAGCACGTGTGAGGCACTGGGTTCGATCCTCAGCACCACATAAAAAATAAAATAAAGGTATTGTGTCCATATACAACTAAAAAAAAAATTAAAAAGAAAACAAATAA
>CM053399.1:47760698-47776230 GCA_028644305.1 Xerus rutilus
GTGGCTCACGCTTGTAATCCCAGCACTTAGGGAGGCTGAGACAGGAGAATCGCGAGTTCAAAGCCAGCCTCAGCAACGGCGAGGTGCTAAGCAACTCAGTGAGACCCTGTCTCTACATAAAACACAAAATAGGGCTGGGGATGTGGCTCAGTGGTCGAGTGCCCCTGAGTTCAATCCCCAGTACCAAAAAAAAAAAAAGAAAAAAAAAGAAAACAAATAATATGATGGAAAAGAGTAATGTTCTTCCATTTGAGCTCCTTCTGTGTTTTCCAGAATATGGGTTCTTGTTTCGTAATAAGAATTTTAAAAGGTTTGAATGCAATTGAGAAGATTTGTGTGTAAAATAGAATTGAATTCAGTACTGAAAGTTATACTTAGCATGGACAAAAAAAAAAACCAAAACTTTTTCCAGAAGTTTCCTGGCCATTGTTAAGGCATTTCAGACTCAGTCTGAAATGAAGTCGATTGCCTTTTGTTGGATGTAGCTTATGCTATTATTAATTGTATGCTTGAAACAATTCAGGTTGGTTTTCTTAAAATACTTTTTAAAATTTTTGATTCGAAGTCATCATCCTTTTGTAGATGAAAATCTCTTGCTCAAAATGTACCATTACCACTACAGTTGGTGTTGCCTGCTTCATGTCCTGCTTTCTGAATAGAAGTGTTACTCAGGGAAAAGGAATCCAGGCCAAACTGCAAGATTCTAAGTGTGCAACCCTTTCAGTGACTTAGGTGATAGATTCAAGCAGTGTTTTGTTTGTTTGTGCAGGTTCTTTTATGTTTTGTTTTGGTCCATATGGAAAATTTTTAAATAGTATTATTTTTTAGTGTTTGCTTTATTTTTGTGGTGCTGGGATGGAACCTAGAGCCTCATGCATGTCTGGCCTGTACTACCACAGAGGTACAACCCCAACCTTAGTGGTCGTTTTAAAGTAATATATAGAACAAAATCTCTTTACCTGATATGGCTTAGTAGGGTTGTGCATAGGATAACTGAAAAAGTCAGTAAGCTTGGGAACCCTAAAAATGATATATACACTTATTAAACATTTTTACTTAAGGCGTAACTGCATAGTCACCAATCTTTTGATGATAAGTCTAAGCATTTCCCTTGATTAGACAAATTAGATGTCTGCCTTGCTTTTCTTACATAAACCACACTCATAATGTGTTGTCTGTGTTTTCTAATTTTTATTTTTTTATTTTTAGTTTATTTTAAAATTTTTTATACCTTTATTTTTATGCGGTGCTGAGGATCGAACCCAGTGCGTCACACGTGCTAGGCAAGTGCTCTACCACTGAGCTACAATCCCAGGCCCTCTAATTCCTTTTTAAAATTTGCTTTTTAAGTGGAATGTGAACTTAACCTTCCAAAAGAACCTGAGTGGAGACTACCTCTAGATTTTTGTAGTTTCCTGTAGTTATTTTTGCTTAATTGCCTCTTGATATGCCTATTCAATTACAATGTGTTTTTTTTTTTAATAACTTTGCATTACTCAGTCTTTTAAAAATATTTTATGTGTTTAGAGAAACAACCATTCTTTTCTTTCTTTCTGTCTTATTTTTTGGCACTAGGAGTGTTTTACCACTGAGCCACATTTTTTAAAAATTCTTTTTTAAAAATATATTTTTTAGTACATTGTAGTTATACATAATAGTGGGATTGATTTTAACATAATCATACATGCATGGAATGTAATTTGTTTCATTTTCATCCCCACTACTTTCCCTCCTCTTCCTCGACTCTCCCCCTGTTTTTGAGACAGGGTCTTGCTAAGTTGCTGAGACTGGGTTTGAATTTGTGATCTTCCTGCTTCAGCCTTCTGAGTCATTGGGATTCCAGGCATGCACCAGTGCACCTGGCCTTCCTTTTTGCCTTTATATTTTACCATTTACTTACATGATAATTGCTTATATTTTGTAACCCAGAAAGAAGTTTACATAGCATGCTCGGAAACAAATGAACCCACTCTTTTTTTTTTTTTGGTACTGGGGATTGAACTCGGGTACTCAACCACTGAGCCACATCCCCAGCTCTATTTTGTGTTTTATGTAGAGACAGGGTCTCACTGAGTTGCTTAGCGCCTGGCCATTGCTGAGGCTGGCTTTGAACTCGCGATTCTCCTGTCCTAGCCTCCCTAAGTGCTGGGATTACAGGCGTGTGCCACCACTCCTGGCTTGAACCCACTCTTGTTAAACAATTTGAGTGGGAGCAGTGTAAGCTTTACTGAGAGAATGGGGAAAATCATCAATATAGTGAGTTGGGTAATTGGAAGTTAATAAGACATCTATTGTATTTTAATACCTAAACTACTTTTTTTAAATACAAAAGTAATGTGAATTCAAGGCACAAAACCAAAATAGTTCCAAATGGAATCAAATTAAATGTCTTTCCCTTCCTCCTGTGATGCTAAAGATAAAGTTTCTCAAGTATCTCTATCAAAAATAGTAGTTCTGGGGCTGGGGTTATGGCGCAGTGGTAGCGTGCTCGCCTAGCACACATGAAGCACTGGGTTGATCCTCAGCACCACATAAAAATAAAATAAAGATATTCTGTCAGCCTACAACTAAAAAATAAATATTTAAAAAAATTAAAAAAAAATAGTAGTTCTTAAAAATAAATAAATAATATGTGAATAAAGAATGCAGATCAAGTGGCTTCCCCTTTTCTTCTGCCTAGAATCCTACCCTTGAGAAGAAATCTATGAATTTAAAAAAATTCTCTCTTCTCCAATATCCTTAAACAAGGCACTATTTTTTATGTTAGGTGTTGAGTATACGTATATTAATGTTAACACTCTTTAAATTATACATTTATATTATGATATATGTTTGTTAAGATAAAATTTGAAAAAAAGCATTTCAGGTATATGGTAGAAATTGAAAGCTTTGCAGAAGGGTATAAAGTGAAGTCTGAAACTTTTACCTCTGCCCTCAGTTTTTCCCTTCTAGAGGTTACTACAGTTTCATGTTTCCTTTCAGATAGTCAGGCACACATAACATTTACACTTCCTAAAAACAATGCAAATGAGAGCATATTAATTGTTTTGTATCTTGCTGCTTTCATTTAATATGTCTTGGAGATGTCAGTATATACAGATTAGGTTGTTTCCTGAGAGCAGAGTGTTGTGTGAAACATACTAGTTTGTACAATTTTTTAAAAAATATTCTTAGCTGTAGATGGACACAATGCCTTTATTTTATTCATTTATTTTTATGTGGTACTGAGGATTGAACCCAGTGCCTCACACGTGCCAGGCAAGCGCACTACCACTGAGCTACAACCCCAGCTCCTGGTTTGTACAATTTTGATGGAAGTGTCTGTATGTGCAAGGACAGTTTATGATCCAGCTTGTAATGTGCAAGAGTTGCCCTGTAGTTTGTTAAGGAAGCTTATTTGTAGAGTGATCCTAAGTCTTAGGTCATTCTCTGCACACACACAAGTCACAAAAATATGCTGATTCCTCCCCTCTTACCACTGTAGTGGTGGTTGTGATCCCAATATACTTTGCATTATCACCTTTTGTTAAAAGTAATTGCTTATTACAACATGATGGGAGCTGTGAGAGAATCCAGACAGTTGCCTGGAGCTTGTTTTTACAGTGGATTTTGATTGGCTGAAAACCTTTGGATGAAGCTGACCTTGAGCTGCTTCCTATTTATTGGTTGCATCTTGTTGGACTGGTGAACACAGACAGGCAATGGCAAAGGACATACTGATTTTATTGTTTGTACTGGTATATAGAAATAGAGTTTTGCGCTGGGTGCGGTGGCATATGCTTGTATTCCAGTGGCTCAGGAGGCTGAGGCAGGAGGATTACAGGTTCAAAGCCAACCTCAGCAAAAGTGAGGTGCTTAGCAACTTGGTGAGACTGTCTCTCTAAATAAAATAGAAAATAGGGCTGGTGATGTGGCTCAGTGGTTGAGTGCCCCTGAGTTCAATCCTTAGTACTAAAAAAAAAAAAGAAAGAAAGAAAGAAAAGAAATAGGCTTTTGCTTTTTGCTCTTGGCAATTTCAGCATTCTAGTGTGGATTGCTGGATCCCTGAGGCATTATTTATTTGACTCTCCTTTAAGGTGCAATGTTGCTTTAAAAAAAATTAATGTTGAGGAAGAAAACCCACAACTAGACCAAAAAAGCCAGGAAATTTGTAATTTCTTGTAATCCATTAAACCAAACTTCAGATGAAGGGAAAGAGGTTAGCCTTGAAAGGGAGTATTGTCTCTTATTTCCAAAAGAATTTTGTTTCTGAGAATGCCACAGACAAGTGCATCACAAGAATTTCAAACAAGTGTATCTTCAGAGTTTTCAATCTGAGGCAAATAAAATTATCCACTCTACCAGAAATAAGTGGTCTGAGTTTCAAATACTAGATTACAGTCATCCTGAAGGGTAGGAGGAAAACTAGAGCAAGATTTCTGTACTGTTAAAAAACTTGCTTTTATGGAACAGAGAAAACCCTTCTCTTTTAACTCTAGTGTGTCCTGATTTGTGGTTATGAAGATGTTCCCAGGCCTTGCAGTTCTGTACTGAATAGAATATTCAGTGTCCAGGAAGCCTCACAACAATGGCACTTCAGGAACTGCCATACTCAGAATATCTATTGGTACATTGTAAGAGGTTACTGTCCCTAAACAGAACTGTCAGGAATGCCAGCCACATAAAGCAATATTACCTATTTTGCTGACTTTGGGTGAGGGAAGGAAGAAGCTTTCTGGTTTTCTTGTGATTAAAATGACTTCTGGATTTCCTTTTTTTTTTTTAACCTAGAAATCGAGTGTATGTACACTAAAAGAAGAGAATTATTCTGTGGAATGTTTATTTAGGATATATGTTCAAGAGCCAGTGTGTGGGGTACAGTGGAAATGGATTTAAATATCAGTTGAAGGTTTTCTCCCATACCTTTGCATTCTTTTGAAATATCTTAATTTTTAATTTTAAAATAAATTGTTATGTTTGAGATTCTTAAGATGTTTGCTCTTGGGTGGATTATTGATAGATATTCATATCTCAATAGGGAAGTAGTCCTTCTCACTAAATAGGTTTTATTTTTTTTGTGTGTGTGGTACTGGGGATTGAATTCAGGGTCACCCACAAGTACTCCACCTTAGCCCATTGTTTATCTTTTTTTTGAGACAGGTGTCACTTTGTTGTTCTTGGACTCAAGTGATCTTCCTGACTCAGCATGCTTGGCTGGGACACAGTACCAGGATCTCTGAGCTCGGTTTTATTCACTGATTGGCTATATCACTGATCTGTCAAGTGTTTTAGTTTCGCCAAAGAAGCATATAGGCAGTTTCCTGCAGTGTACTCAAAATGTGTTTGTCTTTTTTTTTTTTCTCCTTCTTTGGTGGTACTGGGGATGAACCCAGGGTCTTGCACATGCATATGCAAATGTTCTACCACTGAACTACACCCCTAGCCCATTTTAATTTTGTTTTGAGACAGTCTCTCTAAACTGCCCAGGCTGGCCTTGTATCCTGCTGCTTCAGCCTTCTGAGTAGCTGAGATTATAGGTGTGTGCTGCTGGGCCCTACTCAAAATGTTTTAAACAATGAATTTTAAGTCATTGATTCCCATTTATTTGAATTACTTATTGGTATGTTTCTACTCAAAATACTATTGATACCAAATATAAGAGGGTTTTCCTCATGTTGATCAATTCTCCAGCTTTCCAAACACACAGTTTAATTAAATTCTGATACTACCTGAAGTTATCACAGACCCCACAGGTAAAGGCCCAGTCTTACAAGACCACCCCCAGTTAAGACGCTAATGGCAAGTCAGGGCCATCTGTAGTTTTTTTTTTTAATATTTTTTTAGTCATTGATGGATCTTTATTTTATTCATTTATTATTTATATGTGCTGAGGATCGACCCCAGTGCCTCATGCATGCTAGGCAAGTGCTTTACCACTGAGCTACAGCCCCAGCCCCCCATCTGTACTTTTGACCTGCAGGCTGTACATTTGGGAGTTTCCCACAACCCTCTATGTTTGATAATTTGCCAGAGTGGCTCACTAAACCTAGGGAGGTGGTTTACTTTTTTTTTTTTATTAATTTATTTAAATGCATTTCAAGTCATAGTACATATATAGAACTCAATGTTTCCATTTCTCTGGTTGCAAACCAGATAGAGTCACACCATTTGTGTCTTCATACATGCACCTAGGGTAGTGATGACCATCTCATTCAACCATCTTTACTACAACCCTTCCCTTTTCCCTCCCTCCTCCTCCCCTCTCCCCCATCCAGAGTTCCTCCATTTCTCCTATGTTCCCCATTCTCACTCCCCTTATGTATCAACATCCACTAATCAGAGAGAACATTCGGCATTTGGTTTTTTGGGATTGGCTTACTTCACTTAGCATAGTGTTCTTCAGTTCCATCCAATTACCTGCAAATGCCATAATTTTATTCTCTTTTATTGCTGAATAATATTCCATTGTGTATATGTACCACAGTTTCTTTATCCATTCATCTATTGAAGGGCATCTGGGTTGCTTCCACAGTTTTGCAATTGTGAATTGCGCTGCTATAAACATTGAAGTGGCTACGTTACTGTAGTATGCTGTTTTTAAATCTTCAGGGTATAGGCCAAAGAGTGGAATAGCTGGATCAAATGGTGGTTCCATTCCAAGTTTTTTAAGGAATATCCATACTGTTTTCCAGATTGGTTGCACGGTGTTTTACTTTTTTATGAATTTTTATTCATTATGAGTAATGATACAACTCAGGAACAGCTAAATAGAAGGGATATATAAGGAAAGGTTTGGGGTTAGGGGTATATAGGCTCCATGTACTCTCCCACTGTGTTACCTCCCTGCACCTCAATGTGTTTGACAGCCCAGAAGATCTTTGAACTATCTTTCATGAAGGTTTTATTACTATGTAGGCCTGATTGATGAAATCTTTGCTCACTGGTGATTACTTAAATCTCCAACTCTTCCCCTCTCTCCTAAGATTGAGGTTGAGCTGAAGGTCCCAACCCTCTAATTGTGACTTGGCCTTTCTGGTGATCAGCACCCATCCTGATGCTGTCTGGGTACACTCCTTGCCTTCCCCATCCCTGCCACCTACAGTCATCTCAACATATAAAAATTTTCAGGAGTGTGTAAGGAACTGGAGATTAAGACCAAATATATATTTATTACAGTGATTAAAAGTTATTTACAGGTCATACTCTTCTTTGATTAGCCAGGAGCAAGGTTATAGGCAGCTATCAAAGCCTTATTACTAGCACTGTGGATATAGCTCAGTTGGTAGAGTGCTTGCCTCCCTTGCACAAGGCCCTGGATTCAAACACCCTAGCACCACAAAAAAAAGAAAGAAAGGAAGGAAGGGAAGGAGGGAGGGGAGGACGGAGGGAGAGAGAGAGAGAGGAAGAGAGGAAGAAAGAGGAAGAAAGGAAAGAAAGAAAGAAAAGAAAGAAGAAAGAAAGAAAGAAAGAAAAGAAAGAAGGAAGGAAGGGAGGGAGGAAGGGAGGGAGGGAGGGAGGAAAGGAGGGAGGGAGGGAGGGAGGGAGGGAGGGAGGGAGGGAGGAAGGGCTTTATTATTGAGACTATTTTGGTTTCCATGCTGAATGAAGACCCTAACGACTGTTGCTTTTCTTTTTGTTCTATCTTGTCCCTTTGTACTTAAGCATATACATGCAACATATTCTGAGGTAGTATCTGGAGCAAGGTGCTATTTATTAGTTGTTTATTTACATACTAAATTTTATTACTAGCTGGACCTGTGTGTGTGTGGGAGGTGAGTAGTATCTGGAGCAAGGTGCTATTAATTATTTCTCTTTATTTCCATATTAAATTTTCTTATTAGTTGGACCTCTGTGTGTGTGTATGGGGGGGGTGTCTCTAAGTTGTCTCTAACACCTATGAAGTAGTCATACTGAGCATGTCCTTTCTGAAGTTTATCCTGATCATTTGTAATATGAAATTGCTCTGAAGGTTTTAACTTAACTATTTGAGAAGCAAGTACCTCATTTTTGACTGGTTCGTGTGTGTTTCTTTTCTTTTTCTTTTGTTTTTACTTAGATTACCAGAGACTGATGACTGTGGCAGAGACGATTACAGCTCTCATGTTTCCTTTCCAGTGGCAGCATGTCTATGTCCCTATTCTCCCGGCTTCTCTCCTGCATTTCTTAGATGCTCCTGTTCCATACCTGATGGGCTTGCATTCCAATGGCCTGGATGACCGGTCAAAGCTGGAACTGCCTCAGGAGGTGAGAGCCTGAGTTTTGGTGCCTCTGGGCCTGATCCAGGATTAGGGGGACAGAGGCTTTGGGATGAGCCCAGCATGGTGTTACCATATTTATTTTCTTTTATTTTGGGGGATATGAATAACTTTTCAGGAAAAAAGTACAAATAATAGACATTTAGCTCAATTTATATTATTCCAGAGATACTATCTTTTATTACCTGATATTATAATCTTCATTTTTCTTTTTTTCTTAATTAATTGTCTTTTTCAAATACTTTTCTTTTGTACTGGGGATTGAACCCATGGTCACTTTAACCACTGAGCTACATCCCTAGTCCTTTTTATATTTTATTTCAAGACATGGTCTTGCTAGTTGCTGAAGGTCTTGCTAAATTGCTGAGGCTGGCCTCAAACTTTAATCTTCCTTCTTTAGCCTCCCAAATTGTTGGGATTAGAGACATGTGCCGCTGTGCCCAGCATCATACACATTTTTTTTCAAACATGGTATTTTTTTTTTAAACCTTTATTTATTTATTTTGTATGTGGTGCTGAGGATTGAACCCAGTGCCTCACGCGTGTCACAACCCCAGCCCCTCAAACATGGTATTTTATATGCTTTTCCCTCCTAGTATGGTTATTGAATTCATGGGTGCTTTACCACTGAGAGATATCCCCTGCCCTTTTTATTTTTTTAATTTTTTTGTTGTTGTTGTTATTATTATTATTATTATTTGTTGTGCTGAGGATTGAACCCAGGGCCTTGTGTATGCAAGGCAAGCACTCTACCAACTGAGCTATGTCCCCAGCACCCTCTTTTATTTTGTATTTTGGAACAGAGTCTAGCAAAATTGCTAAATTCCTAAGACAGATTGGGATCTCCTTACTACCTGGATTACAGGTGTGAGCCCTTATAAAGCCAGGGTATTTTACATACTTTTAAAAACATTTATTAGAGAAATGTTTTATTATGTAAAATTTTATAGATGAAATACACAAAAGGTAGCACAATGAATCCCTGTGTTCTCAAAACCCAGCTTCGATTGTTCTCATACGTTAAGCTGAATTTTACCTTTCACTTAGCCTGTTATTTTAAACAAATTTCATATAATTTAATAACTACCTTAGAAGTTAGATACATATTGATAAGTCAGTGATTTTCTTTTATAGGCCATAGTTAGTCTATTGAAGTTGATCTGATCATAATGTTTCTTGTGGTCATGAGCCAGTTTTGAAACTTTTAGTTCAAGACAAGGAAAATCTTGAGAAAAAACTTTTCCTCTCTTACTTCTGTTTCCTACTTCATTCTAAAATAGATTGAAAGCATGTTTAGAAGATTATTTGAAAACTGGAGATGTGGCTCAGTGGTGAAGCACTTGCTTAGCATGGGCGCCCTTGGTTTGATCTCCAGAATCAATGACACTGGTCTTGGCTATTTGTCCTCTTGAACCAGCACCACCAAAAAAAAAAAAAAAAAAAAAAGAAAGAAAACAAGAAAGAAACGGAAAAAGAAATAAGCTTGCTTTATTTTTCATTTTCTCAGAATTACTAGTATAATTGGTTTATCTTTTCATATTTTGTGGCTGATAAGAAACTATATTCAACATCTTCTGCAATTAGAGAAATGCAAATCAAAATTAGAATGAGATTTCACCTCATTCCAGGCAGAATTGCAGCCATCAAGTATATAAACAATAATAAATGCTGGAGAGGATATGGGGGGGAAAAGGAACACTTTTATGCTCTTGGTGAGATTATAAATTAGTACAACCACTATGGAAGTCAAGGTTTCTCAAAAGACTAGAAGTGGAACCACCACATGATCTAGCTATACCACTCCTCAGTGTTTATCCTAAAAAATTAAAGTCATCATACTGTAGCATACATGCTACATGCATACCTATGTTTATAGCAGCACAATTCACAGTAATCAAACTATAGAACAAGTCCAGGTATCTGTCAGTGGATGCATGGATAAAGAAATTGTGATATACATACAGAGTGAAGTTTTATTTGGCTATAAAAGAAGAATGAAACTAGGTGTGGTGGCTCACACTTGTAATTCCAGTGGCTTAGGAGGCTGAGGTGGGAGGATGATGAGTTCAAAGCCAGCTTCTCAGCAATATAGTGAGGCCCTAAACAACTTAGCAAGACCCTGTCTCAAAATAAAAAATGAAAAGGGCTGAGGATATGGCTTAGTGGTTAAGTGCCCCTGGGTTCAATTCCTGGTACCAAAAAAGAAAAAAAATGGGGGGGAGGGGGATAAGTTATGTCACTTGCAGGAAAATAGATGGAACTTGATAGCATTATGTTAAGGAAAATAAGATAAAAGGTCATGTGTTTTCTCTCATATGTGGAAGGAAAAGGGAAAAGGTGGGCAGGGGAATCTCATGAAAATCTGAGGGAGACCAGTAGAGTAGAGGAAAAGGACTAAAGTGAGGGAGGAGGGGAGGGAAAGGGTAAATACTGGGAAGTGATACTGGCTAAATTATATTGTTATGTCATGTGTGTATACAAATATGTAGCAAGGAATCCTGCTATTATGTATAATTATAATGTACCAATAAAAAAATATGGGGAAGGGCTGAGATTGTAGCTCAGCGGTAGAGCACTTGCCTCCCATGCATGAGGCACTGGGTTCGATCCTCAGCACCACATATAAATAAATAAATAAATAAATAAATAAATAAATAAAGATATTTTTAAAAAAATATGGGGAAAAACAGTGATTTAAAAAAAAAAGACAGGTCTGGGAAGAAGACTGGCATATTCATAACTCTTGTTTCCTCCCTCCACCAATTATTTTTTCCCCATGCTGGGGATTGAACCCAAGGCTTTGCACATGGTAGACAAGCACTTTACCACTGAGCTGTATACCCAGTAAACTCTAAATACTTTTTTTGGGGAAGGGGGTGATTAAAAAATATATATATTTTTATATATATGGGGAATATGAGTAGGGAGACCTCTAAACAAGAGAACATTCTTGTGGAATTGCATAGGGACAAAATTTAATTGGGCATCTGAGTATCATCCTTGATGAATGCCCTGATAATTAGACCATATCTGTGATACTTAAATTATAGTCAAATGCATCTTTTTGCTCTTTTTTCTCTTTCTTTTGGTTTAGAATCAAAATGTCTTCCTTTACATCTTCATTCCTTTTTCTCCTTTGACTCCTCAGAGGTTTGTGTTCTTTGGGGTAGGACAAAATTAATTAAAGAAACAAAGATCTGGAGCTGGGATTATGGCGCAGTGGTAGCGTGCTCGCCTAGCGCGCATAAGGCACTGGGTTCGATCCTCAGCACCACATAAAAATAAAATAAAGATATTCTGTCACCTACAACTAAAAAATAAACATTAAAAAAAAAAAAAAAAAAAAAAGAAACAAAGATCTAAAATGATGGAGAAAACTGTTGAGCTTGAGATATTGGATTTTTTGTGTACTTGTCTACTGTATCCATAAATGTTCATGAAGAGTAATATCAAGGGAGAAAGAGGAACTTTTTGGTTTTTGCTTTAAGCAAATGTATATTTTTAAAAAATTATATTTTTTTATTTGTTCTAATTATACATGAAAGTAGAATGCATTTTGGCACATCATACATAAATGAAGTATAGGGGCCTGGGTTTGTGGCTCAGTGGTTGAGTGCTTGCCTCACATGTATGAGGCACTGGGTTCGATCCTCAGCACCACATAAAATAAATAATAAAATGTGCTCATCTATAACTAAAAAAATATTTAAAAAAAATAAATGAAGTATAACTTTTCATTCATCTGGTTGTTAATGATGTAGAGTTACACAGGTCATGTAATCATATGTGCACATAGGTAATAATGTCCAGTTCATTGTACTAACATTCCTATCCCCATGTCCACTCCCCTCCCTTCACTCCCCTCTGTCTAGTCCAAAATACATCTGTTCTCCCTCACCCCCATCTTATTGTGAATTATCATCTACATATCAGAGAAAATATATAGCCTTTGGTTCTTAGGGATTGGCTTATTTCTAAGCAAATGTATATTTAACATTGATAGCTACTTCTAGTTTATCTAATTCTGATTTTGTAAAGTCAAAATAAGGAATAACAAGAAATGATTGAAGGTGGAAGTCCAAGAATGGATGCTGCATGCATACTCTGATAAATAGGTTATTAACCAAGAAGGCAAATTTCTCATTATACTTGGAGCAAGTTTTGTTTTGTTTTGTTTTTTCTTTGCTACTGGGGATTGAACCCAGGGGCACTTAACCACTGAGCTACACCCCCAGCCCTTTTTTATATTTTATTTAGAGACAGGGTCTTACTGAGTTACTTTAGGGCCTTGCTAAATTGCTGAGGATGGCTTTGAACTCTACATCCTCCTGTCTCGGCCCTGCCCCCCACTCTCCCCACCCCCGCCCCAGCTGCTGGTGTTAGTCGAGGGCCACCATGCCTGGCTTGGAGCAAGTTCTGTTCCCTCTAGGATTTTTCAGCATTGGTCTTTGTGTGCTTCATATGTGTGGATATATGAAGAGGGTGCTTGGGTATCAGAAGTTTTCTTTTTTTCTTTTTTTTTTATTTTTTAAATATTTTTATTTTAGTTGTAGATGAACACAATATCTTTATTTATTTATTCTTATGTGGTGCTGAGGATCGAACCCAGTGCCTCACGCCTACAAGGCAAACGCTCTACCACTGAACTATAATCCCATCCCTCAGCAGTTTTCTTAATGGAACTGTTTGACCACTTTTGCAGTATTTCCCATCACTACTGAAGCCTTTGTACATGAGTTTCTGTCTCTCCCTGTGGACTTGGGAAGGAGTGGTGACAGTGGGATGATAGAATACCAATGTGTGCTTCATAAGCAGTTCTAGGGTCTTAGAGTCCCATTTCACCCAGGTTTTCCCTCTGAAAACACATAATCTTTAGGACATTTAATACCTAGATAACCAACCTCTGGGATATTTGAATCTGTATAGTCTCTATGGAAAATCCTAGACTGGGGAGAAGAAAGCTGGCTTTCTAAAAGAGAGGCATATGAGGTTACAATAATGAAAGGAGAAGCAGGCGCGGTGGCACACGCCTGTAATCCCAGCACTTTGGGAGCCTAAGACAGTAGAATCGTGAGTTTAAAAGCCAGCCTCAGCAAAAGTGAGGTGCTAAGCAACTCAGTGAGACCCTGTCTCTACATAAAACACAAAATAGGGCTGGGGATGTGGCTCAGTGGTTGAGTACCTCTGAGTTCAATCCCTGGTACCAAAATAATAATAATAATAATAATAATAATAATAATAATAATGAAAGGAGAGTGATAGTATCTATAATTTTGAGGTATCTCAGAAATGGTGCATGTTTGTGGTAAAAAAGTCAACAATGAAATAAAAATTATTTCAAATTTTATTACCCAGAGATAACTAATTTCAGCATTTGGTGGACATCATTTTTTTTTTTTTTTTGGTACTGGGGATTGAACCCAGGGTTTTTAAACCATTGAGCCATATCCCTGGCCCTGTTTATTTTTTATTTTGAAGCAAGGTCTTGCTAAGTTGCCGAGGCTGGCTTTGAACTTGCAATCTTCTTGCTCAGCCTCCCAAGTCTCTGGGATTACGGGTATGCATCACTGTACGCAGCTGGGGGACATCTTTAAACTATATGGTATCTTAGCCAGATGTAGTGACACACATCTGCAATCCCAGTTACCCAGAAGGCTGAGGCAGGAGAATCACAAGTTCAAGGCCAGCCTCAGCAACTTAGAACAAACCATCTGGTATCTTTAAACTCTGCTTTGAGTCAGGACTAGGGATGTTCATCTGGACCTATGCAAGGGGCCATCATCAGAGTAGCAAGGTAGGGCAAACTTTGTTTCTAATAGGGACTTCCTCTAGAGGGACAGAGAGTGTACATTTCCTAGCCCCCCGGATGAGAATTCATCAGTTGCTGCCCCATGTATGGGCATCAAAAGTCTGAAAAGGCCCCCCCCCCTTTTTTTTAACAACAACACACAATCGCTCAACTGACCCTGAGCAAAGCGAGTGAAAGTGTTGAGATTCTTTTGTAAGGCATCTTTGTTCTGTGTTTCTTTTTGAGGCTCCATTGTCTGAATCTAGGAAGGAGGCATTTAATTCACAGCTATGTCAGGGAAGTAAGCAGAGGATATTAGAGTAAAGAGGTATTACTTTTTTTTTTTTTTTTTGTCTTGGTTTTTATTTCTTGCCCTTTCTTAGAACACTATTTTAATAGCTTTTCCCCAATAATCTGTATGTTGATCTTCTCCTCAGACATAAGGATGATAGACTACTGGGAGATGCTGGCTGTGGTTTTTTCCTTATGGGGGATACTAGGGATTAACCCAGAGGCCCTTTACCACTGAATACATGTCCGGCCCTTTTTATTTTTTATTTTGAGATAGAGTCTCACTAAGTTGTTTAGGGCCTTGCTAAATTGCTGAAGCTGGCCTCAAACTTGAGGTTTTCCTATCTCAGTCTCCCAAGTCACAGTATGAACCACTGTGTCCAGTGCTGACTGTGATTTGGTGTTAGAAACTCAGTGTTGAGAAAAGAGCATTGTGACCCTCCACAGAAAGAGATTTGGGAAACTTTTTGGGATTTGGGAAATCTATATGGTCAATTCCTCAGGGTGGCCAAGTTTTCCCATGGCCCCTCCAACAATAAAGGAGATTAAGAGGGAAAACTGATCACTTGGGGTTTACTACATCTTTTTTTTTTTTTTTTGTAAACAATAGAGTTTTATACAAATATAAAGTTGTGCACCTTCCAAGCTACCACTCCAGCAAAGACATTTATTCAACTAAAATCAAATACCTTTAAAAATATTTTAACAATGTACAAGTACATTCACAACATAATATGTTGATTAAAAGACTCCAACGAAGTTTCCAGTACCTACAGTTTACAGATGCCTACAACAATTTGTAGATTGGTTTAGTTACATATATTGCCTTGTTTAAGAAATATTAATACAAATGTATGATTTACAATATCCCCATTATAGCAAGAAAAAAATAGATCCATAAAATAAAATATCTTTTAGGCATTTATTATGCCAAGTATTTAAATGACTATTCTTACTATGACATAAGAATAATATTCATTTAGTAAAAAAAGATTTTATTAGTCCAAAGACCACTGAAGAGTTTCTAGGAAGTTCCAGAATAAAATCTGGCTATCCTGTCCATGAAATAAATAGAATAGCAGTAATCCCTGGCCATCCCTTAAACAAACTATAAAGATTCCATTTATTATTTAGGCCTTAAGTAAGTATAAAAATAAAAGAAAATTTTAGAAACAGGTTAACACTACCAGCCTAAATTTGGTTTTCACTTGTGCATGTA
>CM053399.1:47776330-47837575 GCA_028644305.1 Xerus rutilus
GCCATTCCCCAATATCACAGAATCCATAGCTTTCTCTCTATTCAAGAAGTCTGATCATCTCCGGTGTTCTGTTTTAAAAACTGCTTTCCCAGATACGAGGTAGCCATGCTGGTTAAATTCTTCCGAGGTAGCCATGCTGGTTAAATTCTTCCGGCTGCCCACTTTGCACCTGATGTAACCATACAGGTTGGCACCCTGTAGCACCACACCCATGATAACCACAGCCAACCACTTTACTCTGAAGGAGAAGAGAGCACTAAAGGCAAATATCACCCACAACACTGGACAGGCAATTAGTCCTAACCAAAAGATTCTTGATTCAGCCTCTGAAACAGTTTTATTCTCCTGAGGAGATGTCTTCCTGGATTCAAACACCCAATGACTCTTTCCATCCTCATCAATGTGATTCTACCACCGAAGGCCAACCATCAGTCTACCTGTGACATTCTTCACTGCCCAAAAGTCACATGACAACAACAAGATAATTGTCACCATACCGGCAATAAAGCTGCTGCTAAGCAATTCACAGAGAAGATAGACTATAATGGCACTGACTCGGAAGAACAAATGGAAAAATGATGCCACTGGATGTCGGATTTTGGATTTTCTTGGTCTATTAGTTGTCTCTTCTTCTGCATCAAACAATGAAACATCTTCAGTGTCATCGTTGCTGTCCTGAGACAACATGGCCGGTTTACTACATCTTTGAGGCTATCGCTTCTCCCCAGAGCTATTATGTAGGAGCGGGGCTCTTGTCAGCTAAGGAAAGGGGTGGGGTACTCAAGGAATTGGTGGTAGGTTTATAAGTTGCTTCTGTTTGCCATATTTTTCTGTATGCTGGGAGAAAACAACATGAAGCTTGTATGAGCCTAGAAATTAAATGGCCTTCTTTTTCTTTTTGCCTTCTTACTCCTTCATCTTTCAACCCAATTTTTGCAAAGAATAACTAGTGGTATCTACTAGAGGCTTCTATTTTATTTTTATATAGTCCATCTTTGGTATGTGTCTGAGCTGCTTTCTCTCCTCAGCCACCTCTGACCAGGGGATATCCACAAATGTGGACTCATCATTTGGAGTTTATAAAATTCTTTATAGACACTCTATATTTGGTTCACAGCAATGGGAGAAAAGCCAACCAAACATTGTTGAGTGGATTTAGTTTTTAGCTTCCTCTATATTTCCTATTAGAGAAATTGCTTTTTTTCCTTCAAAGAGAGAGAACTAAGGAGATAAAAATGATTACATTGTGTGCCTCTCTGGTGGTCACACTGTCTTGTTCTGATAGGTGTATGGATAGGACCTGTGAGGCAGGTGATCGTTTTGACAAGATGAGTTCGTTCTGTTTTAAGTGTCTTTTTTATTACTTGGCTTGACAGCATTTATAATTTTAAAATCTTAAAGGAATGAGCAAAAAGTAGCCAATTTGGGGGCAATAAATATTTATTTGACCCTTTAACCAGGGAGGGCTCAAAGTTGTCCTTGTGGAAGAACTCTAGAAAGTGAAATTTAAGAAGAGATTTTTCTAGTCTTTAAATTTTTTTGAGATGAGAAAGCTTTCTTTTTTTAGTTGTATGTTGGTAGGCAGACTAACTTATTGACTCAGCAAATGTTTATGGAATGATACATGCAGGACCTGTGAATTAGATTGAAAGTTTTTTAATAGCTATATTAAGCTGGTCTTAATCATGTTACCCTCCTGCCTCTTCTTTCAGAATATGATTTATTGGCCCAGGGATAAACAGGTCAACAAAACAGCATTTTGATATACAATTGGAGATACTGTGTCAAAGGAGAGACTACTTAATGATGATGCTAGAAAAATTGTGTATTATAGTTTGGATCTAGAATGTCCCCCCAAAAAACATATATGTTGAAAGCATAATTCTCAGTGTAGCAAGGTTTAGAGGTTGGGTGTTTAGACAGTGATTGGATCATGAGGGCTCTGACCTCAATTGTGGATTAATCCATTTGATGGATTAATAATTTGAATGGACTTACTGGGAGGTGATGAAAACTATAGGCAAGTAGAACATGGCTGGAGAAAGAGGTCACAGGTTTGAGGTGTGTGTGACCTTGGGGACTATATTTGTTCTTGATGCATGTGCATTGTCTCTCTTTCTCTCTCTTCCTCATCTCTCCCCCTCTTTCCCTCCTTCCTTCTATTTTTCTTTTTCTTCCATGAGCTGAGCAGTTTTCCTCTGCCCCACCCTCTGCCATGATATTACTTCCTTGAATCCAGCCAACCATGGACTGAATCCTCTGAAATTGTGAACCAAAATAAATCTTTCTTCCTCCAAATTGTTTTTGTTGGGTATTTTAGTCACAGTGACAAAAAGTTGACTAACAAAATAGGGGGAAAAGTAAAAAAGGATCCATACCTCATGCCATAACAACCTCATGCCGTAACAAAATCAATTTCCAATGGATTAAAAAAGCTTAAATGTTAAAAACACATGTTTAAATCTTCCAGAGAAGAAAATATCAATGAATACCTTTCTGACCTCTGCATAGAGGATATTTTGTAAACAAGATGTGGAAATCACTATCCATAAAATAGAGTGACATATTTGATTTTCTTAATAAAGAAAAAAAGATATTTTAAAGATAATAGCTAGGAGAAAATATGAATAACATCTAACCCATGAAGAATTAGCATCAAGAAAATATAAAGAGGGGCTGGGGTTGTGGCTCAGTGGTAGAGCATTTGCCTAGCATGTGTGAGGCACTGGGTTTGATTCTCAGCATCACATATAAATAAATGAAAAAAATAAAGGTCCATCAACAACTTAAAAAAAAGAAAAATAAAATATAAAGAACCAGGCAATATGGCACATATCTGTAATCCCACTAGCTCTGGAGGCTGAGGCAGGAGGATCATAATTTCAAACCAGCCTCAGCAACTTAGCAGAGCCCTAAGTAACTTAGTAAGACCCTGTTTCAAAATTTAAAAAAGGCCTGGGGATGTGGGTCAGTGGTTAAGCACCCCTGGGTTTAATCCCCAGTACAACAAAACAAACAAAAAAACCCATATGTGTATATATGGTTTATATATATATATATATATATATATTCATATATAAAGAACTGTAAGTCACTAAGAAGGTTAGATGAGCAACACAGTAGAGAAATGGCATATGAATAGGAATTGCACAAAATGTACATTTTTAAATTTCATTAGCAGAGAAGTATAAATCAAATGTACCATGCAATACTATTTTATTCTCCTTTCATTGACAAAATTGCACAAGTGTGAGGATATCAAGTTTTGAAAGGAATTTGAATTAGTAAGTTGCATTAGAATGCTGGTAAAAATATAAATTGTTGCAATCACTTTGGAACACAGGCATTCTCTTACTTTAAAGTTGAACATTTGTATACTATGTAACACAGTGCATAGGGAAAATGTTTTCCAGGAATAATGGGGAACCATGTTATATCATCATCCTGAGACAGGAAAGACTTTGGCTATTCAAAAAGATTAAAGAATACCTTTCTGACTTCTGCATAAAGCAATTAAAGAGTATGAAGTGTACAACTTACACAGGTTCCCATTAGAGGTGTAGGAGTGATTATGAGTATCATACAGACATATAAAATCACTTTTCCTTTATTTAAACTGCAATTTAGGGTTGGAGGTGTAGCTCAGTGGTAAAGTGCTTGCCTGGTATGTATGAGGCACTGGGTTTGATCCTCAGCACCACATAAAAATAAATATATAAGCCGGGCGTGGTGGCGCAAACCTGTAATCCCAGCACTTAGGGAGGCTGAGACAGGAGAATTGCGAGTTCAAAGCCAGCCTCAGCAACGGTGAGGCGATAAGCAACTCAGTGAGACCCTGTCTCTAGGTAAAACACAAAATAGGGCTTGCGATGTGGCTCAGTGGTCGAGTACCCCTGAGTTCAATCCCCAGCATGCATAAATAAATAAATAAATAGATAGATAGATAGATAAATAAATAAATAGATTAAGATATTTTAAAAAAGAATCACTATTTAATAAAATTCAAGGCAAGGGCTGGGATGTAGCTCAGTGGCAAAGTGTCTGCCTTGCACTCACAAAGCCCTGAGTTTGACCCTCAGTTCCAAAAAAGACAAAAAAAAAGAACCCCACCAAAAGTCAAGGCAAGGTAGTAAAGCGTTCAGATTTGCATTTGACAAATAACATTTTTTTTGCTAGGTGAAGAATGTATGGCAGTGGGTGATAGTGTCTTTTTTTTGTTTTGTTTTATTTTTGTTTGTTTTGTATTCTGATGACAATAATAGCTTCTACCAGGATATTAACAATAGAGAAAAGGAAGAATTGGTAGTGTTGAGGTGGACTTTATTTAGAAGTGGGAGAAAACATTATCTTGGACAACTCTGGTGTGTGAAGTTAATGTGAATACAATGAGCTGAAGCCTCCTTTTGATCAGAGGCTCCAAATTCTTGGAATGTACTTGGTGGGTCAAAGCATCTGAACATATTCAGCTTTCCAGACAAACATTATTTTTCCTCTAAAATCGTTATACACATATGGTGCTTAAACAACAATATTAAAAATTCTCTTTAGCCATGCGCGGTGGCACATGCCTGTAATCCCAGCACTTTGGGAGGCTGAGACAGGAGAATCACGAGTTCAGAGCCAGCCTCAGTGACAGCGAGGTGCTAAGCAACTGAGTGAGACCCTGTCTCTAAACAAAACACAAAACAGGGCTGAGGATATGGCTCAGTAATTGAGTACCCCTGAGTTCTATCCTTGGTATTAAAAAAAAAAAGTCCTTTTATGTTGTATTTTTTATATTTAATATTTATAGGTAATTTATTGTATTTTTTGCATAGAATGAGTATAAATTAGTGTCTTATTTCAGTCTTAATTTTAACTTCCCCATTACTAAGGAGATTATGCACCATTTTATGTTTATTCACCATTTTGTTTCCATTTTTCATTATTTACAGATTAATCCCAGTTCTTTGTTTACCTTGTTACAGTATCTTCCATTGAAGTTCATTATATTTATTTTAATTGTTAATCTGTCTTTTGTACTTAGTATTTTGTGTTTTAACAAATGCTGCTCTACTCTCATCAGAGATATTCTCTCATATTTTGTAAAAGTTTTAAAGTTTTCCCTTCAAATTTAAATAATTAATATATATAGAAATAATTTCTACACATTATGTGAGTTACTGATCTAATTTTATTTTCCTTGGATAACTGATTATAAAGCACAATGTGTCATACAGTCTATTATGTCACACTGACCACCAATGCTCCTATCATGTATCAGATTTCTATATACGCATGGTTCTATTTTGAATCAATTGAACAGTTTGTCTCTCTGATGTATTCAGCTGAAGAATTTGTCCTGGAACATGGTAAAACAAAAAGTCAATACATCATATTAGGTAATAGGAAAGTGCTCTGACATATATAGTAAAAGGGAATTGAAGGTACAATTTCCAAATCAAAATTTATTGCCACATAAATGTCATCAAATATGAGTCTAACACTCACAATGAGCTCCTTCTATGGTCTTATTCTTTGCTTTATATTTGTTTCAGTAGTATTTGGTATTTTAGTTACGCACACCAAGAGGTGACATGAAACAGTAATTGGGATCATTATGTTTAACCTGAGCTTGTCGGCATCAAGGGAGGGTTGAGTGTTTTTACAGACAGCCTATGAGCTAGAGTGAATAGAACCTGGTAATAGAATAGAGTGGTAGAGAATAGAATAGAGTGAATGGAGTGGTAGAACCTGACTGAATTATGCATTTTAAAATAGACAGAAAAGTATGGGCACAGTGGTCACCAACAATTTCCAAATAACCAACAGCTGATCCGTGGGTGGTATTTGTAATACTAAACACCCATAGATTTTTGGCCCACAGGGACATACTTAACTTTGCAATTGAAGAATCAATTGAAGATTTTGACACTCAGGAACCAAATATTTATTTTTTTCTGTATTTCTCTCCTCCCTAATGTTTCATTGGTTAGTTCCTTCACAAATACTATATACATTTAATTAATACAACTCTACAGTAAGTCTTGATATCTGGTAGGGTAAAAATGTACATGCTTCAGTCTTTTTCAGGAATGTTCAGCTATCCTGGAATCATGGGATTTTCCACATCAATTTAGAATGAACTTATAAAATTTCCTTAAGAAATCCTGTTAGGGGGGCTGGGGTTATGGCGCAGTGGTAGCGTGCTTGCCTAGCATGCGGGAGGCACTGGGTTCGATCCTCAGCACCACATAAAAATAAAAATAAAGATATTCTGTCCACCTACAACTAAAAAATAAATATTAAAAAAAAAAAAAAAGAAATCCTGTTAGGATTCTGATTGCAACTGTTTTGAATCCACAGATGAATTGGAACGATTTATATCTATAAAATACTGAAGCTGGATGTGGTGGTGCATTCCTGTAATCCCAGCACTTAGGGAGACTGAGACAGGAGAACCACGAGTTCAAAGCCAGCCTCAGCAATGACGAGGCACTAAGCAACTCAGTGAGACCCTGTCTCTAAGTAAAATACAAAATAGGGCTGGGGATGTGGCTCAATGGTCGAGTGCCCCTAAACTCAATCCCCAATACCAAAAACAAAAAGAATGATAATTCTGGTATAAAATTAAAAACCTTATATAAAATTAAAAAATATGAAGAATTTTAAAGATGTATTTTCATATGTGATGAATTAAAAACAAGACAAGAAGTATAGTAATAACATAAATATAGTTTAAAAGAAATTAAGTTTAGAATTCAGGGTAGCTATTCTCTAGAAGCAAGGCTGTGTAGGTTTGAGACATGGGATTAGGGAGGAACGTTTAGGTAGATAAAAGTAGTATTGTTAATGTTCTAGTTTTTGGATTGGACTTGGAGGTGGGAGGCTATAAGATTATCCTCAGAAAGTTATCCATTTACATTCCTAATAACAATATATAACATGTTTGTTTTCTAGTAACTGTCAGCTTTGGACATTATACATTTAAAAAATCTTGGCCAGTCCTGAAAATTTAAGTGAAAAATGTTTTATTTGCATTTCTTAGTTCAAGTGAAATTGAATACTTTTTTTTATATATTTGAAGTTAACTGATAGAAAGCTTTTTGCTTTGCCTTTCATAGCCTATTCCCATTTTTAAGTTGGGTGAATTACTTTCGTATCAGTGGTTTCTTTGTATATGAACTTTTTATATGATATGTGTGACAATAGT
The DNA here is from genome assembly GCA_028644305.1 of Xerus rutilus. Lineage (NCBI taxonomy): Eukaryota > Metazoa > Chordata > Mammalia > Rodentia > Sciuridae > Xerus > Xerus rutilus. Next base: position 47,783,523 of record CM053399.1, read on the forward strand.
TATTTCCTGCATTGTTGATCTTTTAATTTTTTTTAAAAAATACTTCTTAGTTGTCATTGGACTTTATTTTATTTATTTATATGTGGTACTGAGGATTGAACCCAGTGCCTCACACATGCTAGGCAAGCATTCTACCACTGAGCCATAACCCCAGCCCATGTTGATCTTTTATTTATTAATTTATTTAATTAAAAAAAATTTTTTTTGTGTTGTTGGGGATTGTGCATGTGAGGCAAGCACTCTACCAACTGAGCTATATCCCCAACCCGATCTTTTAATTTTTGATGGCAGTATTTACCTCCGTGGTTTCTATCCTTGTATAAAATTTAGAAAGCCAAATCCACCCTAAGATAGAATAGTAATCTTTTATTTTTTTCAATACTTTCACAGTTTGATTTTAATTTTTTTTACTGTTCATTATAGAAAATATCAAATGCATGTAAGAGAAAAGAGGCCAGCATCCATCATTATTCAGTAATCATGAGTTTATGGCTCTTCTTCCTCCTCTCCCTTTTTTTTTTTTTTTGGTGCTAAGATCAAACCCAGGCCCTCATACGTGCTAAACATGCACTCTACCACTGAGGAACACGTCCAGCCAGCCAGCCACTATATCCTCTCTCTCCTCCCTCTCCCTACTGAATAATAATAATTATTATTATAATGTTAATGTTATAATAATATAATTGAGTAATTATTATTCAGTAATATTATTCAGTAATAATAAATAATAATAATTATTATTTTGGTACTGGAGATTGAACCCAGGGACACTTAACCACTGAGCTACATCACTAGCCCTTTTTAATTTTTATTTTGAGACAAGGTCTCACTAAATTGCCAAGACTGGCTTTGAACTTGTTATTCTCCTGCTTAGCCTCCTGAGCTGCTTGGATTACAGGCATATGCCACTGCGCCCAGGTGCTACTGAATTATTTTGAAGCAAATTTCATACTATTATGTTATCCAATTATATTCAGTATGTATGTGTAAAAGATAAGGACTCTTTTTTTTTTTCTTTTTTGTAGTGGAGATACAACTCTGGGCTATGCCCTCTTTTTATTTTGAGAAAGATTGTCACAGCTGACCTTGAAATTATAATCCTCCTGCCTCAGTCTCCCAAGTAGCTGGGAGTATGGATGCGTACCATGCCAGCAGATAAGGATTCTTTTTCTTTTCTAATTAGTTATACACGACAGTAGAATGCTTTCTGACACATCATACATAAATGGAGTACAACTTCTCATTCTTTTGGTTGTACATGATGTGGAATTACACTGTTGTATAATCATATTGCACATAGGGTAATAATGTCCAGTTCATTTTACTATCCTTACCCTCCTCCCCTCCTTTCACTCCCTTCTGTCTAATCCAAAGTACCTCTTTTCTTCCCTAGTCCCCACCCCCCATTGTGAATTAGCATCCGCATATTGGAGAAAAGATTTGGCCTTTGGTTCTTTGAGATTGGCTTATTTTTTTAAATATTTTTTTATTTATTAAGTTTTAATTATCCAGTAGAATCTATATATATTGTTTAAGAAAGAATGGATAGAAACAATACAATGTAGATCTGATAAACTCTAAACTATTCAATATCTAAAACTACTCAGTATATAAAAATTATATAAATTCTATATAAAGAAATTAAAAACAGTCTACAGAAGATACAGGAATAAGATTAAAAACATGAAATAGAATTAATCACATTGGTGTTCTGTATTCAACAAAAGAATTTCCCAAATAAAATGGATGATAATATGGAAAGAAAATCAGAGAAGGAAGGAAAAAAGAATATAAAAATGGAAAGAATGAATAAAATTAAACAAGTTTTTGAACATTGTTTTGAAATTAAGAAACTGACTTCATGTTTCATCTCTGATATGTTAAGTAATCAAAAGTCATCAATCTTATCCTTACAGTAACAAAAATGTCTGAAAATCAAATTACATTTCTTGAACCCAGCAATGTAGTGCTAGAGCTGTCAACTGGTATATATAATCCTGAAGAATGGCTGGAGACAGAATATGGGCTAATTTGAGATTAAGGAAACCTTGGGGTCCTGTTGACTTAGGGAAACCCTCACAGTTCCACAGTTTTCCTTCCAGATACCCTACCAGTTTCCCACTGAAGATTCCAAAAAGACCTCATGTCTCTGATAGGATTAGGTTGTGAATTAAAAACAAAGTTAATTAAGGACAAAGTTTCAAAGAAAAATATTGGGAATATTTCAGTCAGAGACAGGAGTAAGGATGCCAGTGTAGGTGGTACACATTGATGAAACACTTGTGAAAGTTATAATCCTCAGACATAAACCCACTTAAAGAGTGCATAAGAGCCGGGCTCGGTGGCGCAAGCCTGTAATCCCAGCACTTAGGGAGGCTGAGACAGGAGAATCGCAAGTTCAAAGCCAGCCTCAGTAAGGGCGAGATGCTAAGCAACTCAGTGAGACCCTGTCTCTACATAAAACACAGAATAGGCCTGGGGATGTGGCTCAGTGGTTGAATGCCCCTGGTTTCAATCTCCAGTACCAAAAAAAAAATTGGATAAGATTATAAAAAACTCCTTTGTCCCATATCTGACCTGCACAACAGCAAGGATCTGGTATAATAACAACCAATTACAGCTGAAAGAGTTGTAATATACAGATTCTTTCTCCCTGAAGTAGTATTTAAGGAAACTCAGTGAGATAAAAAAAAGTACAGGATGAAAACTTAAAGCCTCTGGTACCTTTAGCTGCAAGGAAGCATTAAACACCAGACAAGTCCTCACCAGGTAAAATAATACTCCTATCAGTGGTCTATTCACCTCATTTTTTACTATTCAATAAAACATGTCTGGCTTTCAAAAAAAATTAAGACAGTCCAGAATAAATGCTAAAATGTAGTCTGAAGATAAAAATCAGATTTAAACATATCATACATGTTTGAATTGCCAAGTTAAAAAAAAACTCAAGTAATTATGATTAATATGTTAAATACTGTAATGGGAAAAAAGTATATAGCATACAAAAACTTATAAACTATGTTAGGGAAAATGGAAGCTTTAAGAATCAAAACAAAATTCTAGAAATCAAACATGCTGAAATAAAAGGAAGAATGCCTTCTGATGCCATCAAATTATGGTCAAGGAATGAAACTATGATCTTGATGATGTTAATTAAAAATTTCTCAAACAAAAATACAAAGGATCTAAAAGCAACCCAAGAACTGTGGGACAATATCAAAGAATAAAGTATGCATAATTAGAATACAAAAAGAAGAAAGGAAAACAGCAGAAAAAATATTTGAAGTAAAATTATATGAAAAATTTTCAAAAACTAAGATGAGATAAAAAGCTCAGATTTTGAGAGAATATCAAGCAGGATAAGTACCAAATATAAATAGGTGAATAAATGAAGTAATACTTAGTCATCTTATATCCAAATTATAGAACACTAAAAACAGAAAAAATTTTGAAAGAAGAAAGAAAAATAATTGCCTTACTTATACAGCTATAGAGGAATAAGGATAAGAAATTCATTGGATAGCACAATAACCAATTTTTATCTTCAGCTGATTCCTAATACAGTCCTTTTCTCCATCTTAGGCATACCCCTGAGCCAACATCCATGTGAATTCCACAATTTGAGCCTTTTTAAAATTCAGTCTGCCAATCTGTGTCTTTTAATTGATGAGTTTAGGCTATTAGTATTCAGAGTTATTATTGCAATATAGCTTGTATTCCCATTCATTTTAGTTTATTTTGGTTTTTAACTTGACTTGATTTCTACTTTGATTAGCTTTTCCTTTAGTGTAGTTCCTCCCTTTGCCAATTTTCATTGTTGTTTTTTAATTTCCTCCTTGTGGAATATTTTGCCAAGAATGCTCTCTAGTGCAAGCTTTCTTGCTGTAAGTTCTTTTAACTTTTGTTTATCATGGAAAGTTTTTTTCATCATCAGATCTGAAGCTTAATTTTGCTGGATATAAGATTCTTGGTTGGCACTCATTTTCTTTGAGAGCTTGGTATATGATGTTCCAGGATCTTCTGGCTTTGATGATCTGGGTTGAGAAATCTACTGAAATTCTAATTGGTTTCCCCCTGTATGTAGTCTGTTCCTTCTCTCTTGCAGCTTTTAAAATTCTATCCTTATTGTATATGTTAGGCATTTTCATTATAATGTGCCTTGGTGTGGATCTGTTGTAGTTTTGTACATTTGGTGTCCTGTAAGCCTCTTGTATTTGATTTTCCAATTCATTCTTCATGTTTGAGAAATTTTCTGATATTATTTCATTGACAAGATTGTGCATTCCTTTGGTTTGTACCTCTGTGCCTTCCTCTATCCCAATAATTCTTAGATTTGCTCTTTAATCTTTTCATGTTATCCCATTATTCCTGGATGTTCTGTTCATGATTTCTTACCATCTTCATTGTATGGTCAACTTTATTTTCAAGATTATATATTTTTGTCTTCATTGTCTGAGGTTCCGTCTTCCAAGTTCTCTAGTCTGTTGGTGATGCTTTCTATTGAATTTTTTAATTTGGTTTATTGTTTTCTTCATTTCAATGATTTCTGCTTGGTTCTTTTTCAAAGTCTCTATCTCTTTTTTGAAGTAATCTTTTAATCCCTGTATTTGTTCTCTTATCTCTTTGTTGGAGTGATCAATGGTTGCCTGTATTTGCTCTCTTATATTATTTTGTGCTTCACAGATCATTTTAATTATGTACATTCTGAACTTCTTCTCCGATATTTCATCTACTGTGTTGTCAATGGATTCTATTGTTGTAGCATTTTGGTTTGTTTGGGACATTTTCTTTCCTTATTCTTTCATGTTGTTCATGTGTCTTCCTCTCTAGCAAAGCTGATCTGAAGTATTACAGTTTCTGCCCTATAATCTTGTAGTGTCCTTGCAAGTTACCAATACCTCATCTCTGGTGTAACTGGGCCTGCAGGGACCTTGGGGATGATCTTCCTGGTCCTGGCTGTTGACTCTAGATGGATGTAGGCAGGGACAGCCACCAGTTGGTAGATGGGGGGCTGCTGCGTGGTTGCCTCCTCCACTCGTGCCATGTCGGTCTCCTGGGATTGGCTTATATTGCTTAGCTTAATATTCTCCAGCTCCATCAATTTACCTGCAAATGTCATAATTTCAATCTTCTCTAAGGTCAAATAATGTTCCATTGGTATATCTACCACATTTTCTTTATCTATTCATCTGTTGAAGGAAACCTAGGTTGGGTCCACAGTTTATCTATTGTGAATTGAGCTGCTATAAACATAGATGTGGTTGCGTAACTGTAGTATGCTGATTTTAAGTCCTTTGAGTATAAACCAAGGAGTGGGATGACTGGGTCAAATGGTGGTTCCATTCCAGGTTTTCTAAGGAATCTCCATACTGCTTTCCAGAGTTGTTGCACCAATTTGCAGCTCCATCAGTAATGTATTAAGTGTATCTTTTTTCCTGCAACCTCACCAATGTTTATTGTTGTTTGTATAGCAGATAAGGATTCTTTTTAAAACTTAAAGTTGTTTTAGTTTTTATATTTGAATCTTTCAGTCTTTTTCAAATTTATTTTTAGTGTAAGTATTAACATTCCTATACGGATAGTCATTTGTCCCCAAAGTATTTATTGAAAAATCTATCTAGAATACACAAGTCTATTCAGTACTATTCTTTTCCAATAGATTGTTTTTTCATGTCTATTTTAGAATCTAATAAGACGAGTTTTCCCTCTAAATTTATTTTATTTTATTTTATATTTTTGGGGTACTAGGGATTGAACTCAGGGGCACTCAACCACTGGGCCACATCCCAGCCCTATTTTGTATTTTATTTAGAGATAAGGTCTCACTGAGTTGCTTAGCACCTCACTTTTATGTGAAGCTGGCTTTGAACTTGTGATCCTCCTGCCTCAGCCTTCCAAGTCACTGGGATAACAGGTGTGCATCACTGTGCCTGGCTTCCCCTCAAATTTTGTTGATTTTTTCCTTTTTTTCTTCTAATCAAGGTTCAGAGTAATTTTGTTAGTTACAATCTTCAAAAAAATCTTGTTGGAATTTTGAAAATATTTGCATTAAAGTTGCAAATAAATGTGGACATTATTAGCATCTTTTAGTTATGGAATTTTCCTATGCAGTAATAATATTATATTATAAATGTACATATGTATATAATATTCATGTTTTATATTCTACAATAATAATGCTAATTAACATTTATTATGTACTTTTTGCCTGGTACTGTGCTAAATTCTTGACATTTAAATTAAGGATTTTTTTGGTGCACAATTTATTTTAATAAAATACATGAAAGTCCATATAAACATATTTTAAAATGCCAATTATTGTTAATCTATTTAACATGAAGCAAACAGACATGTTGCTATCTCAGATCAGAATAGCTTCAGTGTTTCAACAAACTTAACTTCTAGTATCAGCTACCACAATCATGAATGGTTAGCTCTTTTTTCTTTTTTCTACTTTTAGTTTTTTTAGTTTATTTATTCTAATTAGATATATATGACAGCAGAATGCATTTTGATTCATTTTACACAAATGCAGCACAACTTTTCATTTCTCTGGTTGTACACAATGTAGTGTTGTGTACACGTATGTTGACTACATATGTGCAGTCATACCTATACCTAGGGCAATGATATCCATCTCATTCCACCATCTTTCCTGTCCCCAAGCCCCCTCCCAAGGATTTTTTTTCAGTACTGGTATCAAACCCAGGGCTTCACACATGCTAGGCAAGTGCCCTGCCACTAAGCTACATCCCCAGCCCAACTTTTATTATAATTCTCAGAACAACTCTGACATAGGTAATATTAATATCCCTAGTATATAAATGAAACAGACACACCCTTAACCTTAATAATGCCCTGTAATGAAGGAAATGACAGTTGACTTGGTTAGCCCAAGTTCGTGGCTATGTCAGTCAGCTTTGTGTTGCTGTGACCAAAAGACCTGACAAGAAGAACTTAGAAGAGGAAAAGTTTATTTTGGCTTATGGATTCAGAGGTTCAGTACATGGTCGGCTGACTCTATAACTCTGGGTCTGAGGTAAGACAGAACATCATAGTGGAAGGGCATGGTGGAAAAAATAGCTGCTTGATTTATGACAGCCAAGAAGCAGAGAAGGAGAAAGAGTATTCCACTTGTGAGGGACAAAATATAACCCCAAAGTCATGCCCCCATTGACCTTCTTCCTCTAGTTATACCCGACCTGCCTATAGTCACTATCCTGAAGTAGTACTTTCAATTATTAATTTAGTAAATGGATTAATTCACTGGTTAGATTGCAGCTCTCATAATTTAATCATTTCACCTTTGTTTCCTGCATTATCTCACACATGAGCTTTAAGGCAAACACCTCATATCTAAACTATAACAATGATTATAAGATAAACATACAAAAATAGATGGCTTTTCTAATCTATAAGCACAAGAAAATTCTAGCAGCATCAAGAACTATGAAGTATTAAGTTTAACTGAACAAGAAATAAGTGTGATCTCTGAGAAGTAGTAGAGGGAATGCTGAACAGCTCAAGGGTTATGACTGAAGTTGGGCTAGCAGAGTTCAGATTCCAGCTCTGCTACTTACTTGATATGTAACTTAAGGCGTATCATTTAATCTTTCAGTTTTGCCTGTAAAATAGGAATAGGTAGATATTGCCAAGTTCTTTGTTCATCGAGATTGCATAACCCATCAGCATCATAAGAGAGTGCTGTTTCTGTATCCTTTTAGAAGTAGTCTTAAAGCCAGAAGCAAGCATAGGAATCATCAGGATCAGCCACCAAATCTCACAGATCAGGACTGAGGCTCAGAAAGGGACAATCTACTCAGTACACTCAGGGTCATATAGAAAGATAGTTAAAAGACAGAACTGCAACCTAGACTTTCTAATGCCTAATGTTCATTTCACTGTAGAATTCATGTATTTGTCAAACATTTAAAAAGAAAATCTCTATGTGGGGCTGAGGTTATAGCTCAGTGGTAGTGTGCTTGCCTAGCACATGTGAGGCACTAGGTTTGGTCCTCAGCATCACATTAAATAAGTAAGTAACTAAATAAAATAAAGGTATTTTTTAAAAAAGAATGTACTATATGTGAAATTTCTGTTAGATGCTTAACATCTGAGATGTAATATCCTCACCACTCTAATATGAATGCTTTTAACTTTTTTTTTTTTGGTACTGTGGATTGAACTCAGGGGCACTCAACCACTGAGCCACATCCCCAGCCCTATTTTGTGTTTTATGTAGAGACAGGGTCTCACTGAGTTGCTTAGCACCTCACCATTGCTGAGCTTTTAACTTTTATCTCCATTTCTTTTAAAGGTGGACACAGTATCTTTATTGATTTATTTTTTTTATGTGGTGCTGAGGATCGAACCCAGTGCCTCACGCATGCGAGGCAAGTGCTCTACCACTGAGCCACTATCCCAGCCCTTATCTCCATTTTTATAGCTGAGGAAAAGAAGTCAGGTTAAGTCACTTTCCTAAAGTCTCACAACTAGAAAATGTCAGAGGAAGATTAGAACTCAGGTCTATGTCATCTGAGCCCCAACTTCTCACATATTCTTGTTTCAGGTGTTTTCTCTTCCCTCTCTGTTCATTATACTTTATAAAACTTCTTCCTTGATACTCTGGAATTGTTCACATGACTCCTCTTGTTTTGATTTCCAGGCTAACCTCTGCTTTGTGGATGTTGACAACCACTTCATTGAGCTACCAGAGGACTTGCCTCAGTTTCCCAACAAATTGGAATTTGTTCAGGAAGTCTCTGAGATTCTCATGGCATTTGGCATTCCTCCTGAAGGAAACCTTCATTGCAGCGAGAGTGCCTCCAAGTTGAAGAGGCTCCGGGCCTCTGAGCTTGTCTCTGACAAGAAGAATGGTAACATTGCTAGCTCTCCTTTGCATTCATATGAGCTCCTCAAGGAGAATGAAACTATTGCCCGGCTGCAAGCCTTGGTCAGGAGGACTGGGGTGAGCTTGGAAAAGGTAAGATGCTGTATTTGAGTCTTACAAATTTTATTTGTGCTTGAATGCTGCCCTGGTTAAGTAAGGTGTGGGATGATAAAGCACCCAGTTCAGCACAAGGCATATTTGTGTGCAGTGAAAGAATGCTCTGTATGAGAGACTGATTCAGCTCTAGAGCACATGTGATCCTGGCAAATGCTACTCAAATCAGAATCTGGATGACTTCTCCCATGCATGCATGTCAAGGAAAGCCTGCTGCAATGCTGTGTGAGCACTATAGCAAAGTGACTCGGAAGGATAGTGGTGGTAATCCTTGTGTTTGGATTTCAAATGCATTGCTCTGTGAGTTTCATAGCAAGCCAAGGAACTTAGGACAGATATTGTTTCATAGCTGAAATAAAACAAGCTTTAGAGAGCCTAAGTGGTTTTGCCTAAGATTCAATGCCTAGCAAGTAGCTGAGCTGAGGCTAGAACTGGTCCTCTTGAAATCTAATCCTGTGCTCTTTCCAGGGATGCGCTTAACTTTTTGTTTTCAGACTTTGGTGAAACTAAGCTTTCAGTACTTGGTTACCTATCTTCTTAACTCTCCCATTCTTATTGTTAAATTACTTGTGTAAAAGTTATATGTAAACAAATGGGCTAATTTAATAATTTTGTTGGATTCTTTTTGCTTTATTTAGTAGAACAGTTTTTTTCTTTTTTAAAATTATGGTCTATTAAAGAACAGAGAGGTAATTAGGGAGATGAAAAAAATTTTTTTTTCTAAAAAGGAAAATCCTTAGAGAGAAAGATAAGGAAAGTGACATGAGGAAGAAATTAAGAGAGGTAGAGAACTAAAGTCTGACCTTGATGCTTTGTATTATTGTTTTCTCAATGACTTCCTACATTTCCTGTTTTCTCCTTGGCCCTTGATATAATTAGCACCTTTCCCTCTATGGCTGAATTTCTCTCTTATGATCTTATCTTCACTTTCATTGAATTGCTGGATACCTTCAAATGGAGCTTTTTAACTTTCCTCCAGATCAGAATCCCTTCCTTTTACTTTTTTTCTTCCCATTTTCTCCTCATTTTTTTCTCACCTTCTTACCTTTCCTGCTAACTAAAAGAGCACTGGAAAAAATCAGAAGATTTGCATTTCTTTTAAATAAAATGAAAGTATCTGTACTCAGCTATTGTTTCTTTTTTGTAGCTGGAAGTGCGTGAAGACTCCAGCAACAATAAAGATCTTAAAGTTCAGTGTGACGAAGAAGAACTCAGAATTTACCAGCTAAACATTCAGATCCGGGAAGTTTTTGCAAATCGTTTTACTCAGATGTTTGCAGATTATGAAGTGTTTGTTATTCAGCCCAGCCAGGATAAGGAATCCTGGTTTACCAACAGGGAACAGATGCAAAACTTTGATAAAGTGAGTGTAATATTACTGGGAAAGAGATGGTTAGAATGAGAACTTTAGTTACTTCTTGAAGTAACTTCAAATGAGATTTTCTTTTGCAACATTACTGGAACAAATGGATTTTTTTTGGGTGGGGAGAGGTTGGTGGGTATGGGAATTGAAATAAGGGGCACTTAACCACTACTACATCCCCAGCCCTTCAGCCCTTTTAAAAAATAAATTTATTTATTTTGAGACAGGGTCTTTCTAAATTGCTTAGGGCCTCACTAAATTGCTGCGGTTGGCTTTGAACTTGGAATCCTCCTGCCTCAACCTTCCACTGGGTGGAACAAGTTTTATGGTCTTCAGATGTTGGTAAACTAGGAGGTCTTATTGCTTAAAAACAGGTGTGCGGGCCGGGATTGTGGCTCAGCGGTAGAGCGCTTGCCTCGCATGCGTGAGGCCCTGGGTTCGATCCTCAGCACCACATACAAAGCAATAAAATAAAGACATTGTGTCCATCTACAACTAAAAAATATTTAAAAAAAAAAAAAACAAAAAACAAAAACAAAAAAAAACAGATGTGCTCTGATTATTACTATCAGGTGATTTACACCCAGACAAAGGACTCTGTCTTCTGTTTTCATCCTCTCCTCTCCCCTACCCCACTTCTGTCCCCCTTCCTTTCCCTCCTTCCTTTCTGTGCAGTAGGAGGTAGGGGAAGGACTCTTTTTTTTTTTTTTTTTAATATATATTTTTTAGTTGTAGATGGACACAATGTCTTTATTTTATTCCTTTGTATGTGGTGCTGAGGATCGAACCCAGGGCCTCACGCATGCGAGGCAAGCGCTCTACTACTGAGCTACAATCCCAGCCCCAGGGGAAGGACTCTTAAGGCAGAGGTGTTCATTTAGATTGATTGGTTACCTCAGAAGATTACATGAGTAAATTTGTAACAATATGAGTGTTTTTAAAAAAGAAGCAACAGGGGCAGCCTGGCACAGCCTGGGATTCATGCCTGTAATCCCAGCCAGTCAGGAGGCTGAGGCAGGAGGATCACAAGTTAGAAACCAGCCTCAACAACTTAGCAAGACCCTGACAAAAAATAAAAAGGGGTGGGATGTAGCTCAGTTGTAAACACCCCTGGGTTCAATCCCAGTACTCACCCCTGGAAAAAATAAAAATACAAAAACAAGAAAGAGGAAGGAATTTTGCAGTTTGCTTTTGATAAAGACCTAGAAAGCTCTGGAATAATTCACCTACTGCATCCTTTGGACGTGTTGCCTTTGCTGTTCAAGGCTGACATACTCTTTTTCCCTGTCAATAATTATTTCCTTTTGATCCCACCAGGCATCTTTTCTGTCAGATCAGCCTGAGCCCTACCTGCCTTTCCTCTCAAGATTCCTGGAGACTCAGATGTTTGCTTCTTTCATTGACAACAAAATTATGTGTCATGATGATGATGATAAAGACCCTGTACTCCGGGTATTTGATTCCCGGGTAGACAAGATCAGGCTGTTGAATGTTCGGACACCTACTCTCCGCACATCCATGTATCAAAAGTGTACTACCGTGGACGAAGCAGGTAAGGCTTCCTGGGAGCTATACATTTTAGCCTCCTAGACTATGTCACTAACAAATCACTGTTCCTGAACAGCCAGCCTCTACCTGTTTCTGCCTATGCATGTTTTACCGTTGCCTGCAATGCTCTTCCTTGTTATTTTTGCCTGGCAATCTTCCTGTCATCCTTTAACACTTGTGTCAGTTGGGAATGGGTCCTGCTGTAAGTAATAGAGAACCTAATCAGCAGTGTGTTAAGCCAGAGGTTATTTTTCTCAAATTGGCAAGAAGTTCAGAATTGGTTGTTGCTGCTGTTTGCTCAGTTGCTCAATCAGGAACTGAGATTCAATCTTTTTATTCAGCTTTCCTTAGCATGTTGGCTTTTATGTTTGTGCTGATAACTTCATGGAGGCTTTTTATATTCACATGCAAGCCTACAAGAGGGAAAAGTTGATAACAGCTGTTTTCCCCCTTTTATCTGAAAGCAAAGGTTTCCTGGAAATTCTTTTTTTTTTTTAAATATTTTTTTAGTTGTATGTTGACAGAATATCTTTATTTTATTTTTATGTGGTGCTGAGGATCGAACCCAGTGCCTCACGCGTGCTAGGCGAGCACGCTACCACTGCACCATAACCCCAGCCCCCCTGGAAATTCTTAATAACCTCTCTTGAGTCATAGGCCAGAGTCATGTTATTTGACTGCCTTTAAGTATGAGGAAGGTTGTGAAAGTGAACACTGAACTGAGTATAATGCTACCCTGAACAATACTGAAGTTCTATAATCAAGAAAGAGGGAGTGAATGAAGTTTGAGTAAGAAGTTGATGTTTGTCAAAAAACCTAGCCTACACCCCCTGTTCTCTGAAGCTTTCTGTGATCCCCTAGGCTGTATTGGTTAATTATTTCTCGGTGCTCTTTGGTGCTTTGTTCTTCCCTCTACTCTGTAGTTTCTTTTTTCTTTTTTGGTGCTGTCATTATTAGGGAACAGCTTAAGTGTGGAGACTGTATTTATTCATTTTCTTACTCCTAATCCTCCAGCATCATATCTGGCACACATGGGTATGAAGAACTATGGACTACAAAAATGATCGAATATGCCTTTCTGTTCACAGAGGCTGCATGTAGATCAACTTAGTTAGAGGATAGTCTCAGCTTGATGGGTTAGATTATGTAGTGGATTCACTTCCTTATGGGATGATCAATTTCTTTATTGTATTTTTGTTCATTTATTTATCATATATCATAAATACCACCAAATGTATACCCAGCATATGCTAAGTGGCTAAATAAATTGCCAAGTGAATGAATATGCCAGGTTTTGGGGGTTTTGTTTGTTTGTTTTGTTTTTAGGTTTTGAGGATACAAGTAATTACAGTTTGAACAAAGTCTTGCCTTCATCAACCTTACCTCCACCTTCCCTCCCTCCCCTTCCCTTCTCTTATAATAGTGAGGATTGATCCCAGAGCTACTCTACCAATGAACTACATTCCCAGTCCATTTTATTTTTTATTTTCAACACTTTTTTTTTTGTGGTGCTGGGGATCAAATGCAGGGCCTTGTGCATGCGAGGCAAGCACTCTACCACCTGAGCTATATCCCCAGCTTTATTTTTTATTTTCAGACAGAATCTCACCAAGTTGCCAATGCTGGCTTTGAACTTGGGATCTTCTTGCCTCAGCCTCCTGAGTAGCTAGGATTATAGGCATGCACCATCATGCCCAGTTCAACCTTATATTTTCTAGCCTTCTGTCTTTACCGAATGGCTTCTCTCCCAGGTTTTTCATTAAGATGACTGTTCTCTTAGCTAAAACTTAAGGGCACATTACCCATATAAGTAGACTAAACTCTGCCTGAAGTTTTAGACCTGGGCAGCTTGATACCATCTCCTAAATCATAGTTCAAATCAGAACTCCAACCCTTTTCATTTTGTGGTGCACTTGAAAATGACAATTTGAGTATGACACACTGGAGTAAAGTGAGGCATCTGCTTATATCTAGAGGCTGTAAGACCAGATGCTGTTGTCACTTGAGGCCCTGCTTATCTGCCATAAGGGCTGAGGCAGTCAGTTCTTATCCCTTTTGTAATCCATCTGTTAAGCACTGAACACTGCAGCATACTGATTTGAATCACTCTAGTTTCAGTTGTGACCAGAACATTTAGTGTTATGGGCCTGTTAAAATGTGAGTTTTGGAATATGGAATGAAGAGTTAACTAACCGTCATTTGTAAGGCTTATTTCAGAAAAATGGGTGTCCCAGAGATGCTTCAGGCTTAGCTTCCAGAAATCATGGGTCTATTCTTGCCATTGGTATATCCCTTAGGTATGAACCAGATATATACACTTCAAATATACTGGAGCAGGGTTCTTGCCACTGGCCTCAGATCCTTAGCCTTGAGGAATAGGGTAGCCATCTCATCCCATCCCACATCTTAGCTTCATGAACCAGTTTGATTGGAAAATGGTAATAACATAACTAAAGACATCTTATTGGAGATACTTTAAAATGTTTCATTTTATGATCCATTTAAAATTTTGTTGAATGAGAAGAAAGGACAAGAGGAAGTGAAGAAGGCCCAAAGACAAGATGACTTACCTAGAACACATAGCAAGGCCCAAGGCTGAGATGTTCTTACATGACTCTAGGAAATACTGAGACAGTTACTAGCTTTTTAAATTTTTACTCTGTAAAAGTTTTGAGATGTAATTGGTGTACAATAAGCTGCATGTATTTAAAGTGCTGGCATGTGCTTATGCTTGCATCAAGAACTGGTGGACATACTTATTACCCTCAAAAGTTTCCTCAAGTCACTTTGTAATTGTTGATTTTTAAACAAATGTTATGACATAATTGAATGCAGTTATAGAAACTGTTTATATCTCTGTCTGCTAATTCTGACAGTTGATTGAAACCAACCAGTTCTGGCTTGGTTTCAATCATGATTAATTTTTTTTTCATCATGTGTTACATTATCTGGCTTCTTTGCTCACCTGGTGTTTTAGTCAGCTTTTTCACTGCTGTGAGCAAAAGACCTGACAAGAAAAATTAGAGGAGGAAAAGTTTATTTGGGGGGCTTATGTTTTCAGAGGTCTCAGTTCATAGAAAGCCAGCTCTCATAACCTAATCATTTCATTGCCTAGCTTTCTTGCATTGTCCCACACATGAGGTTTTGGGGGACACCTAATATCTAACCATAATACCTGGTAATCTTTTTTTTGGTACCAGGAAAGGAACTCAGGAGTACTCGACCACTGAACCACATCCCCAGCCCTATTTTGTATTTTATTTAGAGGCAGGGTCTCACTGAGTTGCTTAGCTCCTCGCTGTTGCTGAGGCTGGCTTTGAACTCGCAATTCTCCTGTCTTAGCTTCCTGAGCCGCTGGGATTGTAGGTGTGTGTTACTATGCCCAGCACCTGGTAATCTTTAATTAGATGAATTAAATTTTACCATTTTGAGTCCTAGATAATTTGTATTCCTATAAATATTCTTGATTGTTGTTCTAAGATGTAATTAAGTTATTTGGAAATAGTTTGATTCTTTTGGGCTTTACTTCAGAGATTTATTTGGTGGAACTAAAAGAATCCTTTAGTCTGTGGCTAATTATTTTCCACTACTGAGGCAAGACTCTTCTGAGTACTCTGTTTAAAGAGTACTATGAATGATGAGGTTTTCTAGCTCTGGATAAGAATTGTGTATACTGTTCCTTCTAAAGCTTTCAGGTTATTCTTTTTCCAGCCTTGAGTGGTAGTTTTACTTGTATGAACTGATCAGTTAATCTGGACCCCTTGCAGATCTCCTGGGTTTTCTCTCCTCTCTGCTACCATTTCTTTCTTTCTCTCTTTCTTTCTCTCTCTCTCTCTCTCCCTTCCCTCCTTCCTTCCTTCCTTCCTTCCTTTTCTTTCTTTCCTTTCCTTCCTTCCTTCCTTCCTTCCTTTCTTTCCTTTCTTTCCTTTTCTTCCTTTCTTCCTTTCTTTCTTTCTTTTTTTCCTTTCTTTCCTTTCCTTTCTTTTTCTTCCTTCCTTCCTTTCTTTCCTTTTTTCTTTCTTCCTTTCTTTCCTTTTTCCTTCCTTCCTTCCTTCCTTCCTTTCCTTTCCTTTCCTTTCCTTTCCTTTTTCCTTCCTTCCTTCCTTCCTTCCTTCCTTCCTTCCTTCCTCCCTCCCTCCCTCCCTCCCTCCCTCCCTCCTTCTTTCCCTCCCTCAGCTGGCTTTGAACTGGCAATTCTTCTGTCTCAGCCTCCCAATGTGCTGGGATTACAGGCATACGCCATCGTGCCCAGCTTATCATTTCATGTTAACTCTAGCCACTTGATCTCTTTAACTTAGACTACTGGATGCCTGTCTAGATTTCCCCTTCCTGTGCCACAGCTTGGAAACTCTCTCAAGGCAATTAACTGAGGCAGTTTTAAGAGTTACCTCAGTTATTTCCTGTTTCTCAGGGATCACTGTCCAATGTTTTGAAATTCATTTTTTCATGTATTTTGCCTGGTTTATTTTTTCCTGTCATTTTAGGAAGGAGGGTAAAATCATTCCTTTTTTCTGTATTGTAGCTGAAGTGGAAGAGTAACTCCTGTTAAAAAAATGTTTGACTTGACTTTTTAAAAAATATTTTACCAGAGAAAGCAATTGAGCTGCGTCTGGCAAAAATTGACCATACTGCAATTCACCCACATTTACTTGACATGAAGATTGGACAAGGGAAGTATGAACCGGGCTTTTTCCCTAAGCTGCAGTCTGATGTACTTTCTACTGGGCCAACCAGCAACAAGTGAGTCAACCTCAGAGATTCCCTAACCTAGCTCCCAAGCCACAATAGCAAGGGTCATTCATATCTGAGCTGGAGCTAGTATCCCCCAAAGACCTCAGAATTTTATAAAGCAAATATGGAGAAGACCAGACTATGCAGGTTGTTCACTTGTTTGAATAAGAAGATAGGTGACAGAGTCTCTCAGCTCCTGTCTCCACCATGCAAATTGAAATAGTTGTACATGCCCAGAACCCACAAAAACCCATGCTGCAGATGGGTTAAAATAATCTCATGCCTGGATCCCATATATAGTTTTCTATAAGTGGAGGTTGAAATAATTGGAGCCTGAACTGAAAATAACTTACCTGGATTGCTGTACTTTTAGAGATGAGTATGTATCAAAGCCCAGAAAGAGTTGAATGACTGTAGTTTTGGATCTGTAGTTTTTTGTAGATGTTTCAATATAGATAAGTCTGTGTTCCTTGGGGAGTTCTCTCATTCAGTCACTGCTTTTTTTCTTTTTCCTTCTTTCTCTTTTTTTTTCTATCAGAAAAATAAAGGCTGTTTTCAATTTAACAGTAATCATATATGTAATTAACACATTTATAGCAGAAAGTCCAAAATGTCAGCTCTTAGAGAAATCTTTTTTTTTTTTTTTTTTTCGTTTTTGGTACTTTAAAGAGATCTTCAGTAATAAACTGACTCATCAGCTACCAACATTCTCCCAAATTCACCAGGCTACCATTTCTGAGCATTATTTCCTTATTCTGAGAAAATATCTGTAATTTCTGGGTCCTTTTAAAATAAGAAATGTATTAATTACATAAATTAATGGGATTTATTGTGACATTTCTGTATATTAGTTGCTGCTTTTTTAAAAATATTTTTTTAGTTGTAGTTGGACACAATATCTTTATTTCATTTATTTTTATGTGGTGCTGAGGATCGAACCCAGTGCCTCGCACGTGCTAGGCAAGCATTCTACCACTGAGCCACAACCCCATTAGATGCTGCTTTTATCTCTGAACTGTCTCTAGTGACTTTTTGGTGGTTTCCTGTTCCCAGCAGTCCTCCTAGACATTCAGGTTTTCTCCTGTCAATTGACCTTACTCTTTTTTAGTGTTTTTGTTTGTTTGTTTTTGGTTTTTGGTGCTGGAGATGCACAGGCTAGGCAAGCACTGTGTCACTCAGTTACAGCCACAGCCCATAGTGGAATGTTGTTAATTGCCTGCTTTGATTCTGTCAGGTGGACAAAAAGGAATGCCCCTGCCCAGTGGAGGCGGAAAGATCGGCAGAAGCAGCACACAGAACACCTGCGTTTAGATAATGACCAAAGAGAGGTGAGATACTTCAGAATGACAAAGAATGACTCTGTTATTTGGCTATACACACTTGCTTTTTAACAGTTTGTTTTCTGGTCTGATTCATATATTCTAGCAGTAACCTCTCCCAATAAAGAAAGGTCTAGTTCTTGATACACGATACTGGTCGTAAGTTACGACAATTCAGGATGGAGGATGTTTGGTTAAATGGCAGCCAGCCACTGACCTTATGGATCCTTTTCATACTCACTTATGCATGATACAAACTCACTGCCTGGGAAGAAAATTTTAAAGTTGGTAATGCATTTTTGTTTTTGTGATATGGTAGGAAAGGAGTTAATTTTGTTGGAGTGAAAATGAGGAAAGTGAACTTTATTTATTGCTGCGAATCTCTGAATCTGAGGAGCAAGGGTACTTTTTCCTTTTTTTTTGGTATCTTAATTGAAAACAGTTAATCTTGACCTTTTTCCTTAGGGGACTGAAGGAGAGGGGGGATGATGTCAGGTGTTTGGGGACTGAGGATTCTCAAATTTATCTCTTGAATCCTCATTGCTTGCAAGTTTCTCTGATCTACTATAACTTGTTTCTAATGAAGTTTCTACTTCTAAACTTCAGGGTGGAGACTCTGCCTTCATAGTTGCAGAGGTGTTGTGAAAATGAGGCTTTACCTTAGAAACCTGTTTCGAGGAACTTCTCTTAGAGAGAAACTCTATAATTTTTATTTTACAAAGATAAACCCAGTAAAGCATTATGGTTTTCACACCTGTCACTTCAGTGAGTAGGAAAATAAATAATACGTTTCGCCTTTGCTATTTCTTTCTTTGTTTCTTACTTTTTTTGTTGGTAACAGGGATTGAACCCAGGGCGCTTAACCACTGAGCCACATCCCCAGCTGTTTTTATATTTTTATTTAGAGACAAGCTCTTGCTAAGTTGCTTAGGGCCTCACTAAGTTGTTGAGGTTGGCCTGGAACTTGTGATCCTCCTGCCTCTCCGTCTCTCAAGCTGCTGGGATTATCGGTGTGCACCACTGCACATGGCTGCCTTTGCTATTTCTTAAAGCAATAAATGAAAACTGGAAGGTTTGATTATGAATGTTTAACTGTTGAACTACAGGGTATAGTCTTGCTTAGACTTTTTGTACAGGTGGCATAAGAGGTATTAGTATTGGTGTTGTTTTAAAGTTCAGTTCCCAGTACCAAAAAAAAAAAACAGCAACAACAAAAAACCTGACCCAGCCAGGCGCGGTGGCGCATGCCTGTAATCCCAGCACTTTGGGAGTCTGAGACAGGAGAATCGCGAGTTCAAAGCCAGCCTCAGCAACGGTGAGGCGCTAAGCAACTCAGTGAGGCCCTGTCTCTACATAAAACACAAAATAGGGCTGGGGATGTGGCTCAGCGGTCCAGTACCCCAGAGTTCAATCCTCAGTACCAAAAATAAAAAATAAATTTAAAAAACCTGACCCCTGGGGCTGGGGCTGTAGCTCAGTGGTAGAGCGCTTGCCTAGCATGAATGAGGCACTGGGTTCGAGCCTCAGCACCACATATAAGTAATAAATGAATAAAATAAAAATCCATCAACAATTAAAAAAATATTCAAAACAAAACAAAAAAAAACCCCTGACCCCTATTGGTATAGTTGAAAATTCAACATGTCAGTTAAAAAAAAGAAAAGAAAAAGAAAAAAACAGAAACTTAACCTCTGTGTCTTCCATCTCACTCTCTGTATTACTCTTTTCAGCAGTATTTATTTGAGTGTACTTTTTTGGTCAAAATCACTTGAGGTACACTCTCTTTGAAATATAAAGATGACAAGGAGGTAGCCTTACCTTCAGTGAATATCAATTTATTAAGGGGGCAAAGTCAAGTAATCAACAAGCAAAACTTCTTGCAGTGGGAGCCAGCATCTGTTTCTAGTAAGCAAACCAACCTCTAAGCCTTGGAGATTGATAGCCTTGTTAGAAGAGTAGAGGAAATGACAGGCTCTAAAGCTTGCTGTGTGAATATTTTGGGCAGATATTTTGGAGGGGAGAGTTACAGAAGATAGCTAGCAAGTTAGGAGATAGGTAGCAATAGGCCAGGTGATAGCAATTGAATTCTCACTTTGGGAATTGGTGATAGTGGCAAATTAAGGGGCCACAACATAGAATGGACAGAGTTGTGCTGCTATAGTAAATATGGGGGAAGGGAGAAGAGAAGTATAGGGTAAAAATGTTGGTTGTGAACCTGGGAAGTGACTGAGAAGATGTAAATGTATGTACTGTATCGATATAGATTTTATGTCCAAACAACCAACATATGGAAAATCACCAGCATATTGTAGAAAAGTAGTTGTTTTGAGTGTCTGGTCTTATTTTCTCAGGCCTTAATTTATTATTTTAATTTTTTTTTTATTTGAGCATATGGGGTACTAGGGGTGAACCCAGGACCTCACACACTCCACTAGCAAGCTATACCCTCTGCCCTCAGGCACTAGTTTAGGAATATTAGAAAGAATAGATATCTTTGATATGGGCAAAAGAGTAATTTCTCTCACCTTGATAGAGAAAATGATTTTCTCAAGGTATTCTGAGATTTGATTGGACTTGTACACTGATCTAGGCATGCTGTAACCATGTTTTTTTTTTTTTTTGCCTCTTATATCTTTACATCACAGATAATTATAGTACTCATGTAGTGCTTTATCAGCAAAAACAGAAATCATAATATCAGTTTTTCCATTTGGTACAAGAATCACATTTTAAACTTTCTACTCCTGACCTTATCTGAGCGAACAGGCAGCAAGAAAATGTGAGGTGATAGTGCCCTCTTCAGGCACCCATCATTATTGGTCACCTGTGGCTTTTTATTTTTCTGTTTTAGAAGTATATCCAGGAAGCCAGAAATATGGGCAGCACCATCCGCCAGCCCAAACTGTCCAACCTCTCTCCATCAGTCATTGCCCAGACCAACTGGAAGTTTGTAGAGGGTCTGCTGAAGGAGTGCCGCAATAAGGTGAGCTGTGGGTTCCTCTGTGTGCGTGTTGTTTCCCTTAGCAACAAAAGGAGACCATTACTTGACTCTGACCACTCCGTTTTCTTTTTCTTTTTCTTTTTTTGGTACTGGGGATTGAACTCAGGGACATTTGACCACTGAGCCACATCCCCAGCCCTATTTTGTATTTTATTTAGAGACAGGGTCTCATTGAGTTGCTTAGCACCTCACTTTTGCTGAGGCTAGCTTTGAACTCATGATCCTCCTGCCTCAGCCTCCTAAGCTGCTAGGATTATAGGTATGTGCCACTGCACCCAGCTGACCTTAGTTGACCACTCCGTCTTGATTTTAAAGATACTGTTAATATAATGGGATAAAACTGCTAAAACTAATTTTAAGATCCTGTTAACTTGGAATTAATTCTATTTGTTTTAAATAGCATAATACCATTGACGGCAAGTATGCTTTGCAATGATGTAAGCTTAGTATATATTTTTAAAAACTGAAAGATAGATGTAGGTTTTTAAAAAAATTTTTTGGTATTGGGGATTGAGCTCTGGTACTTTATCACTGAGCTTACATCCCCAGTCTTTTATTTTTGGAGACAGGGTCTTGCTAAGTTGTCAAGGGTTTCACTAAATTTCTGAGGCTGGTCTTGAACTTGTGATCCTCTTGTCCCAGCCTCCTGGGTCTCTGGGATTACAGGCATGTAATCCATGCTGGTAGATATCTGTGATTTTCCATGCAATGTTGTCTTTCCTGCCATCAAAACATTGGTAATGTTACATTTCTTCCTCCATTGTTTTTGACATTCATTCTCAAGTTTTTAGATGCATGTCCAGGCAGTGACAGCTTTATGTGTTCACTGCCTGGATAAATGATGACTGTGAAAGGCATACCATTTTCAGACATAGTACTATGTGGGAAAATGTGCTTCTTAGAATTGAAGAAATACAGTAAGCAGTCTAACATCATCAAATATTGGCTAGCATGTGGAGCAACAGGTGCAATCATATTGTTTGAAGTACAAATTGGTATGGTCACTTTGGAAGACAGTATAACATTATGTGGCATTTCTTCTCCTAGGTATATTGCCTGGAGAAATTCTTGCAGTGTGTCCTGGGAGCTATGTATAAGAAGTTTAGAGCACCATTCTTTGTAATAGTCCCAAACTGGGGAAAAAACCAAAGGTCAATCAGTAGGACAATTAATAAATAATTTGTGGCTTTTTCATTCAGTGAAATGCTATACAGTGGTAGAACTAGGTGACAGTTATACCCATCAACTTGGATGAATTTCACAAACATAAAGTTGAGTGAGAAAGCAAATCACAAAAGAAAATATACAGGCAAAACTAAATTATATTGTTTAGGGATTCCCATATAGGTGGTGATTATTCTCTTAAGTTTTCTGTAGTTTCACTGTGTAAGGTGTCACTCCTAGGGTAAAAAGGTGATTGGAAGAGGGCACATGGAATGTCTTAAAAGTATAGATGGACAGTGCTTTATTTCTTACCCTGGGTATTTTAACACACAAACACAATATATTTTACAGTAAAAAAATAAAATCAGTAGCACTGGAAAGAAATGACAAAGTATTAAGAGTTGTTGCTTCTTCAAGCTAGTTTGAGGGGTGATTATTTTCCCTGCTTTTTAGATTTTTAGATGTCACAAATTTATAGCATAATTAAATACTACTTAAGAACTTGGACTGAAGATTCAGGCAGATTTGGGTTCAAAAGCCAGATCTGCTACTCCTTTGCTGTGTGACTTTGGGCAAGTAACTTAAGTTTCCTAGCCTCAATTTCCACATCAGTAAATTGGGAATGACAAGAGTTAAATTGTAGAATTGCTGAGAGCCTTAAATGAGATAATGCAGTGCTTAGTATAGCACCTAACATATTTAATAAAAACTGTGATTATAATTACACAGCTTTTATTTTTTTTGGTTATAGTTTTATAATAAGCATTTGACGACTTTTACCTAAAAGTGAGTTATCCTCATTTTTTAATCCTCTTGACAGTTATTTCAGATGTATTTCTAGGTTATATGTATGCTTGAAGTTTTGTTTAATGTTATGTAAACAGAATCAGAGGATGTGAGAGGTATGAGTGAAGGGTTTTATTTGATTCTTTCCATTTTATAAATGCAAAAGCTGAATCCAGAGTGATGAAATCACTTGCTGAGGGTCATGGTGATTGCTCTTTTCATTTTTTTCTTAACTTTTAAAGTATGTCCCCCCTGCAACCTGATATGTATGGGTATACTGTGTCCCTAGGGCTTATTCATTTTGTCTCTCTCAGCCTAGTAGATGTGCTGTGCAGGCAGCCACAGCCCTCTACAGTTGCACATGATTCTGTTCACTGTGGTTATCTATCCTACTGACTGATTCCTAGACCAAGAGAATGCTGGTGGAGAAGATGGGCCGTGAGGCTGTGGAGCTAGGACACGGGGAGGTGAACATCACTGGGGTAGAAGAGAACACCTTGATCGCTAGTCTCTGTGACCTCCTGGAGAGGATCTGGAGTCATGGGCTACAAGTGAAACAGGTAATGGATATGTAACCTCTTCTGTTGAGCAAACTATCTTCCTGACTTTACTTGCTAGCCTCCCTCCACACTCCTTTTCTCCAAATGACTGGCTTTGAAGAATGGTGCACAGTGCTCATTGGAGAGACATGAAATAGTTGAACAAACAAATATGATCTAAACTTTTTTAAAAAGTAAACTTCATAAATCTGTGTGTTTGTCACTTATTAAAAATGGCATGGAAATAAAGGGCAATCTGATAGCTCCTGTTTAACAGTTGGCCCTTGTCTAGAGATAGAGAAAGAGAATTTGGAGCTCAGGAAGTACCAAATATACTCTAAGGACCTTTCACTAATTATACATTCCCAGTGGAAAAAAGTTTATCATTACCATTTCTATTATAAGTAGATGGTTTAACCAGTTACAATCTGAGAAAAGTTCTTAAGAAGTTTGCTTTTTGCCACTTAATACCCAGAGAATTTCCTTACTTCAAAATATTATACTTTCAGACTGGAGTTGTGGCTCAGTGGAAGAGCGCTTGCCCAGCACATGTGAGGCACTAGGTTCGATTCTCAGCACTACATACAAATAAAGGTCCATCAACACCTAAAAAATATTTAAAAAACTGTACTTTCAAAAAAATGTTCAACTTCTCTAGTAATTAGAGAAATGCAAATCAAAACTCCTCTAAGATTTCATCTCACTCTAATCAGAATGGCAATTTTCAAGAATACAAGCAATAATAAGTATTGGCGAGGACGTGGGGAAAAAGGTATACTCATACATTGCTGGTGGCACTGCATATTGGTACAGCCAACCTGGAAAAGCAATATGGAGATTCCTTAGAAAACTTAGAATGGAACCATCATTTGACCCAGCTACCCTACTCCTCAGTTTATACCCAAAAGACTTAAAATCAGCATACTACAATGACGCGGCCACATCAGTATTCATAGCAGTTCAATTCACAATAGCTAAACTGTGGAACCAACCTAAATGCCCTTCAACAGATGAATGGATAAAGAAACTGTGGTATATATACACAATGGAATATTACTCAGCATTAAAAGAGAATAAAATTATGGCATTTGCAGGTAAATGGATGAGTTGGAGAATATCATACTAAGTGAAGTAAGCCAATCCCAAAAAACCAAAGGCCAAATATTTGCTCTGATAAGTGAATGGTGATTCATAATGGTGAGGGGAGCGTGAGGAGAATGGAGGAACTTTGATTGGGAAAAGGGTGGCGGGGGAGGGAGAATGGGGGCAGGAAAGATGGTGGAATAAGATAAACATTATTTCAATGGGTACATGTATGATTGCACATATGGTGCGATTCTACATCGTGTACAACCATAGAAATGAAAAGTTGTGCTCCATTTGTGTACAGTGAATTGAAATGCATTCTGCTGTCATGTATAACTAATTAGAACAAATAAAAAAAGTAAAAAAAAACCCACCAAAATACTATACTTTCAACTGGTGATCAAGATGCTTATCTTTTATTTTATGTATTTTTATATTTGAAAGGAACTTGAACATTTTCATAAAGTAGTTTTATCATGGAAAAATTAGAAAATATATTTTAGTGTCCAGAAACTACTTATTCAGATCTTACAGTATACCAGACATTGTTGTAAGCACATGAGATACTTCAGTGAACAAAACAGAACAAGATCCGCCTTCCTGGAGTTTCTGTTCTCATAGGTGTGGCAACAGTCTGCCCTATCTGTCCTTCAAACATTTTTCTGTGTACATATGCCTATCCATATACAGCTATATATTTATCTAATGGACCATAATTTCATACTTACCATGATAGCTAACGTGAAAAAGATAGTAACAAACGTTATCAAATACGTGGAGAATTTGGAACCTTTGTACATTGCTGGTGGGAATGTAAAATAGTACAGTCACTTTAGAAAACAGTCTGGCAGTTCCTCAAAATGTTAACAGAGTTATCATATGACCCAGCAAGTTCACTTCCAGATATGTACTCAAGAGAAGTGAAAATATAATGTCTATATACACAAGTGCAGAGAGCAGTATTATTTATTATGGCCAAAGTGTTGGAAACAACCCAACTGTTCATCAGCTGATGAGTAAATAAAAGTGGTATATCCCATACAATGGGATGTTATTCAGCAGTTAAATGGAATGAAGTACAGAAACATGGTACAACATGGATGAACTTTGAAAACATACTAAGTGAAAGAAGCCAGACAAAAAAGACTACACATATCATCTCATTTATATAAAATACTCAGACGAATCCATGATAGGAAATAGATAAAGAGTTGCTAGAGGCTTAGAGGAAAGGAAAAATGGGGAGTGACTGCTAAGGTGGATGTTTTTATTTTGGGGGTGATGAAATTTTCTGAAATTAGATAGTGATGATTGTTGCACAACACTGTGAATATACTAAAAAACAGATTTTTTTTAGTACAGAAAATGGCACATTTTTAAGAGTGTGAGTTTTATGGTGATGTGAATTATGACTCAGTAAAGCTATTTTTAAAAAATCCTAATGGGATCACACTGTACCTAATGTGTTTTGTTTTGTTTGGGGTATCAGAGATTGAACCCAGGGGTAAGTAACCACTGAGCCACATCTTCAGCCCCCCCCTTTTTTTTTTTAAATATTCTTTTTTATATTTATTTTTTAGTTGTAGGTGACAGAATATCTTTATTTTATTTTTATGTGGTGCTGAGGATCGAACCCAGTGCCTCACGCGTGCCAGGCGAGCACGCTACCACTGAACCATAACCCCAGCCCTCCCTTTTTATTTTTTATTTTGAGACAGGATCTTGCTAAGTTGCTTAGGACTTTGCTAAGTTGCTGAGAGGCTGGCCTCAAACTTGTGATCCTCCTGCCTCTGCCTCCTTAGTTGCTGGGATTACAGGCGGGTGCCACCTTGCCTGCCCCTAATGTTTTATAAATTGATTTTTTTTCACCTCATGTCTTTACCACATCCTAACCATTTTTTATGTGATAATATATGTAAGAGCTCAGACAATAAATCAGACTGGGTTTGAAGTATGATTCCCACTTAGAACTTTATGAAACTGAGCAAGGTACCTAACTTCTCTAAGCCTATTTTCTCTTACATGCAATAGAGTTTTAAAAATACCCACCTTTAGCCAGGCGCGGTAGTGCACACCTGTAATCCCAGCACTTTGGGAGGCTGAGACAGTAGAATCGTGAGTTCAGAGCCAGCCTCAGTGACAGCAAGACGCTAAACAACTCAGTGAGACCCTGTCTCTACATAAAACACAAAATAGGGCTGGGGATGTGGCTCAGTGATCGAGTACAATCCCTGAGTTCAGTCCCTGGTGCCAAAAAAAACCCCCCTACCTTTGTAGGGTTCTTAGAAGGATTTGATAGGATAATTAGAAAGCATTGAGCTCAGAGCCTAGTATCTGAGAAGTTCTCTGAAAACATTTTAGTTATTCTAAAATCTGTTTTAATTACTCTATCCATTGTGTAGGTGTGTCAGACTTTAGTCAGTTCTTTGTTGGTCATTTAGGTTTTTTTTTTGATTTTTCAGAATTATAATACTGTGATCATAGCATTTTTTAAATGTTAAAAAACTGTTCAGTGAATCCCTAAAATTTCAAGGGTTCTGTAACACAGTAGTGACAATTTGCACTATGAGTCAGAAAGGCTTGGGTTTGAATCTTAGCTTGGCTAAATGACTTTAAATAAGTGACTTGCAATTTGTGAGCCTCTTCTCTAAACCCACAAAAGGTAAGTAGTTAACAACCCTGGAAGGTAGGTTTTGTTGTGATAATTATATGTAACAAAAAATAAGAACCTGAGCCGGGCGCTGTGGCTCACGCCTGTAATCCCAGCACTTAGGGAGGCTGAGACAGGAGAATCGTGAGTTCAAAGCCAGCCTCAGCAACGGTGAGGCACTAAGCAACTCAATGAGACCCTGTCTCTCCATAAAACACAAAATAGGGCTGGGGATGTGGCTCAGTGGTCTAGTACCCCTGAGTTCAATCCTTGGTACCGAAAAAAAAAAGAACCTGGCCTGTGATGAGCAAACAACACATGATAGCTGTTGCTATACTGGGCTCTACTTGTGTTTGGTTTGGTTTTTTTCTCAGTAACAAGTAAGTAGAGTACATATAATCTCTTCCAGATTTTTAATAAAACATATAACCTCAAAAACTTTAATATTTACCATAAAAATCTCTAGGGACTTAGGCTTCATACATTTTAGAAAATAGTACTTTGTCAAGCCAGGTGTGGTGCTGCACACCTGTAATCCTAGCAACTCGAGAGGCTGAGGCAGGAGGATCATCGAGTTCAAAGCCAGGCTTAGCAGCTTAGCAAGGCACTTAGCAACTCAGTGAAGACGCCGTCTATAAGTAAAATATAAAAAAGGGCTGGGGATGTGGCTCAGTGGTTAAGCATGCCTTGGTTCAATCCCTGGTACCCCCCCCCCCCCAAAAGGGAAAATAGTACCTTATCATTACTTGTTCTAAACCTGACCTCTGAGGCTTTGCAGCAATACTCTGCAAGAATTCTCATAGCATGAGTAATTTTTTTTGGAGTACATTTGATTCCCCTCTCATTTTTGGTAGATGAGCAGCTTGTTTGGTGAGAAACAAATGCAAAATAATAGGGACTTTTTAGTGGTGGTTTTATTTTGTTGAGTCCTGGCTCTGGAATTTCAAACATGAAATAATGACACTATCACCAGAGGAAAGTGATGGTTTGTGCTTGCATGCGACAAGTGATACATGTGAGCTGGAGATTTACCCTATATTGGATTTGTACCAACATGTTCTCCTTAGTTCTCTATTTTGCTAGCCTGTGTACAAACCACCTTCCTCCTGCTAAAGCATTCTTCACTTATGTTCTGGTCCAGAGGTCACATCCTCTTCCTTTCTCTTCTCCATTATGCATCCAAATGGTGACTAAATTCAGTCTTAGAGGGTGATCTGTCTGGGGATATGTTACTGAGCAATTACCCATATTACCTGGTTAGAAAGGAGAGAACCCAAACAGCAGTGTTTACTGCTGATCTCTTAAATTTTGTTATCCTTGACTGCTTGCATGCAGTGCTGCCGGCAACAAATCTCATAAAACCTCTGTTATCCTCACCACTCTCTTGTCTTTTAGTGAAGGAGATAAGCTTTCATCTCTAGTATGTTTTTCTGGCAATTAGAGGTGAAATTTGGTTTTTCATACTGGTTTTGTAGCTGCTGTCATTTGGGAATTGATCTATGCAAAGGGGTTCTTATCTTTTCATGCTTAAGGAATTCTTGGAGAATCTGGTGCTATTTAAGGTGTGGCCATATCCTCCAAACAATCAGGCTGTATTGAACCTTGAAGTCCCCAGTAGCCCCTTTGCAAAAGAGGGATAAAAGCCAGATGTGTTGATACGTGCCTGTAATTCCAGCTAGTTAGGAAACTGAGAAATCATTATATTAACCATAGTTGATCTCAATCTTGCACTTAAGAGCCAGCCTACCTTCCTGAAAACTTCTTCAGCTATACCCTTCAATAGTAAGTCCTTATCATAGTGGTGACTTATTTTCTCCAGTCTGCACTAAGGACAGGAAATTCAGAAGTTATCACAAAATCTCATTGTTTGGATGTATGTTCTCCTATGCATAAACCATCATGCTCTGCCCAGGCTGACCTTCAACTAACAAACCATTTAGATATTCACAGGTTATTAGCCTTTTAATTTTCTTTCTAACCCACTGGTCCCTTCCCAGGCTCTTTGGGGCATTTCCTTTCTATTCTTTTCTTCTTTTTAGCTTTATTTTATTTATTTTTATGTGGTGCTGAGGATCAAACCCAGTGCCTCACACGAGCTAAGCAAGTGCCCTACCACTGAGCCACAACCCCGGCCCTCCTTTCTATTCTTTTTTTTTTTTTTTTTTGGTACCGGGGATTGAACTCACGGGGACTCGACCCCTGAGCCACATCCCCAGCCCTATTTTTTTGTGTTTTATGTAGAGACAGGGTCTCACTGAGTTGCTTAGTGCCTCGCCATTGCTGAGGCTGGCTTTGAACTCGCGATTCTCCTGTCTCATCCTCCCTAAGTGCTGGGATTACAGGCGTGCTCCTTTCTATTCTTAATGGGATACAGTTTCCTTTTTCTGTTCACTTTCATCCTTTGTTTCTACTGGGTTTTAGTAAGGGGATATATGTGTACACATTGTGTTTGGAGGATGTAGGGGTTTGAAACAGGAAATAATACAGATACTTTTTTCCCCTTCCCTAGTACTGGGGATTGAACCTAGGGACATTCTACCACTGATGTACACCCTTTTTATTTTTTATTTTGGGACAGGATCTCGCCAAGCTGCTGAGGTTGGCTTTGAACTTGCTATCCTCCTGCCTTAACCTCCATTTTAGCTGGAGTTACAGTTGTGTACAAAGTACAGATCCTTTTTTAGTAAAAGCCTGTATCTATATGTTGAAAGCCTCATCCTCGAAAATCTGAACTAATAGGTCCCTTGCATTGATTCCAGGGGAAATCAGCCTTATGGTCTCACCTGTTACATTATCAGGAAAACCGGCAGAGAAAACTCACATCAGGAAGCCTCAGTACCTCAGGTAAGTTGTTCTCTGCACCATTGTGGTGAAATCTCTTCATCCACTTTCCCACTCCTCACTGGAGTGATCATCTGTAGCCAACTATTTAAGGCCAGTGAAGCCTTTGCTGTTTTATACATGGAGCCATCAGACTTCTCAGAACCACAGAGCATACCAAATCCATGGGGTTTACTTTCATTGTATGTTCCTATACCCTTTTTTAAAAATTATTTTTATTTATTTATTTATTTATTTATTTATTTTTATGTGGTGCTAAGGATAGAACCCGGTGCTTCACACATGATAGGCAAGTGCTCTGCCACTGAGCTACAACCCTAGCTCTCCTATATACCCTTTTGATCAGCAACAGAAAAATTAAACAGCAAGAGGCCAGGCTTAGAATGAATTGGGGTTTTACTGAGGTGCTGATGTCCTACATTTGGAGGAAGTGGTTTTTAGAGTCTTTTGTTTCTCTGACACATACCTTGAGATTATCATTCCTATTAAGTCAGTATCCTTCTTTAGAACTGAAAGTCAACAGTCTGGTGTACATGATCTTTAAAACTTCCTTTCTGTTTCTAGTTAATAAAAATGTCAGTTTGTAGGGACTCTAAACATCATCTAGTCCAGGCCCTTTATTTTATGAGAAAAAAAATGGGGTCCAGAAGGAAAGATCATGCAGTAAATTAATAGAATAGGCCCTGTTAGGAGCCAGGCCTCTTGTTTTCTGGTCTGGTGTTCTTTATATCATCCTGTAGTGTCTCTTCTAGGACAATCTCCCTCCTCCTTTTACTTCTTAGATGCATCTCACCTTGGCACTACTCACTTTCCCTTCTTTCTCTAGAATTTGTTTACTTTTCTTGGATATTCTTATCTTTTTTTGTGTGTGTATGGTGATGGGGATTGAACCCAAGGCTTTGTGCATGCAAAGGAAGCAGTCTACCAACTGAACTATGTCCCTAGGCCCTGGATGTTCTTGTCTTTTTTTTTTTTTTTTAATATTTTTTTAGTTGTTGATGGACACAATGTCTTTATTTTATTGCTTTGTATGTGGTGCTGAGGATCGAACCCAGGGCCTCACGCATGCGAGGCAAGCGCTCTACCGCTGAACTACAATCCCAGGCCCCCTCTTGTCTTAATGATAAAGATTTAAATGGAGTGAAAAGTGGGCATGAACTCTTTGCCCTTGAACTGAATGTGGCCAGATAATTGACTGAAAACCAGGAACAAGAGTTCCCTAGGTAACCTTATGAGGAGTTTTTTTGGTTTACTTTTTGAATATGAGACCAAAGAGTCTTCTCAGGAAGACTGTACAAGTTATTGCTAAGGGATTAACTGTAGCCAAAATTTCTGAACAACTTGGTGTTGAAAACACTAACTTTTAGCTTAGTGTGGTGACCCACACCTACAATCCCAGTGATTCAGGAGGCTGAGGTAGGAGGATCCCAAGTTGGAGGCTAGCCTCAGTAACTTGATGAGACCCTCAGTAATTTAGCAAGACATAGTATACCCATACACATTGGGGATTTAGCTCTGTAGCCAGTTTAGTGAGACCCTGTCTCAAAATAAAATAATAAGGACTGTGAATGTAGCACAGTGGTGGAGAGCCCTTGGGTTCAATCCCTGATACTGAAAAGACAGGAAGAGAGGAAAGAAGGGAGGAAGTGAGAGAGAGAAGGAGGGAGGGAAGGAAGAAGAAAAGAAAACCACTAAGTTTTAAACACTGGGTCAGACATGAAGATATAAACGTGTTGTAGCTTCTCTTCTCCTAGAGGGCATAAACATTTTGCAACATGTGCTTTACACCTTTTCTTGACTCTTTTGTAGCCTGTTTTGAAGACAGAACAGGATGTGAGTGGTAGCTCCAAGTGGAAGTACTGCTGCCATGGATTATGATGAGTGCACAATGATTAGGAGCCAAGAAATCTGTGTTCCAGTCCTGACTTTGTGACTGGGTGACTGAGGCAAAGCAGCTAACTTTTCTGAACTTAGTTTCTTCCTCTGTTTAGTAGGGAATTTGTGATATCCTCCTTGCCTGTATTGTAAGCTATTAGAGAACTAAATAATATGCATAAAGTATAAAATCTTATTTCTAGTGGGAACCTAATAAATATTTATGAGCTGTTTTTTCCCCACAAAAAATGATGGAGACAATTTATTAGACGCATTTTGTCTGGTCAAAACAATTTGTTGTTTAAGGTGAAATGATTTCTTAAGGCATTACCAATTAACCAACTGTTTCCCATGGAAATCTGTGGTTTGAGCCAGACAAGGTGGCTCACACCTGTAATGTCAACAACTGAGGAAGCTGAGGCAGTAAGATCACAAGTTTGATGCCTCAGCAATTTAGCAAGATGCTGTCTCAAAATTTTAAAAAAGGGCTGGGGATTTAGCTCAATGGCAAAACACCCTGGGTTCATTCCCCAATACAAAAAATGAAAGAAAGAAAAATTAATTTGTGATTTGAGATGGAGAGTAATTAGCTATTTGGATATTCAGATGTCTTTGGACATAACCAACTTTGTTGTTCCAGGAATACTTCTTGATTCAGAACGGAGGAAGTCTGATGCCAGCTCAGTCATGTCTCCCCTGAGAATCTCCTTGATTCAGGATATGAGGTCAGTCTAGGCTCACATGTAATAAACCACTAAAATCCTGTTTTCAATTGTTGCTTAGGTATCCACCTTAGATAACAGAATCTCTGTGGCTATTACAGCATCTCAGCTAACCAGGAAGCTCTCCTTACTGATCTTGTGCTTCATGATGCATTTGTAAAGCTGTACGTACTGTTTGGTTTTCTGGCATTTTTGGATAACTATTCCAGGTGAAGGAATATAGAGTATCTCAAGGTCCCAGGGTTAGTCCTTTTTTTTTTTTTTTTTGAGGGTTATGCTGCCTTTTCTCCACAAAATTATGATGAGCCTATTGGGCAAATCCACATGGATGCCCACAATTTGAAGAATAAGAGAGATAGAGTCTCCCAGGATGGGGATAGATCTTCTTTACCAGGGTCTTTTGGCTTTACACATGAGATATTGGCAGTGAGTTCATCTCCTGCTCCACCCTCCACTTCCTTTTTCATTTCCTCTTTAGGCACATCCAGAACATTGGAGAAATCAAGACTGATGTGGGAAAGGCCAGAGCGTGGGTGCGACTGTCCATGGAAAAAAAGTTACTTTCCAGACACTTGAAGCAACTTCTCTCAGACCACGAGCTCACCAAGTAAGGTCACTCCACAGAGTAGAACCAGATTCCCAGGAATGGTGGGAGAGATTGGAAACCCTTCTATGGGAACGGGGAGTGTTCAATATTGTCATTTCTGTGGCATTCAGCTGCTCAGCTTGCATATGACATTTTGCATTATTCTTCTTCATCTTTATCTGTTGAAGAGTATTTCTGCTGTCTTTTCCCTTTATTCTCAATCCGCATGCCTACAATTAACTTCCTTAAAGAGGTAACAAAAAGGATGAGGTCTTCCTCTTCTTCCTTCAGGTGACATGTATAACTCTCAGGTATAAGGCCTTTCCCTCTGTCTTCTGTCCTGAGGAGAAAAGGATTAGAGAATTAAAAGGAAACTTCTCTTATCTCTTGTTCTCTCCTGAGTCCAAGGTCAGCCCAAAGCAACCAGTTCTTTGTTCTTCCTGTTTGGTCCCTCCCTGAGTCTCACTAGAGCTTAGAAGGGACTTTCAGATAACACTCCTAGGGCTTCTTTCTCCATACCTTCCACCCAGAAAGTGGGAGGGTGACCAAGTCTCTTACATTCCCAGGATCCATTAAACCTGCATTTAGTTCTTTCTCTTGATTTTTTTTTTTAAATTCCCTACATTTTCCCCCCTGTACCCTAGTTACTAGAGGAAGAGGAGAGAAAGGCTTTCCCTCCTTTTCCATCTTTCCTTGATGACTATCTGTTTCCAGATATATTTGGCTCTTTTTCATTTTCATTGGCAAGCCTGTTGTGCTTTTTATAAATTTCCATGAGCATCCTCTCAAGGTGTCTTTTATTATGTGATTTCTATGAATAGTATAGCAGAGGAGTGGACCTTGGAGAAATTTTGTGTAAGTCAATTGATTAAATTTGAAGATCTGAGCCAGGCGCGGTGGCTCAAGCCTGTAATCCTAGCACTTAGGGAGGCTGAGACAGGAGAATCGTGAGTTCAAAGCCAGCCTCAGCAACGGTGAGGCGCTAAGCAACTTAGTGAGACCTTGTCTCTGCATAAAACACAAAATAGGGCTGGGGATGTGGCTCAGTGGTCAAGTGCCCCTGAGTTCAATCCTCAGTACCAAAAAAAAAAAATATTGAAGATCGCATTTTATTAAAATGAATAATATATTCTGAACTGTTTATTATGTGTGTAAATCATAGAAAGAAACCAGGTTTAAAACCTTGATAGGTTAAGTTGGGAAGTAGCATTTCTTAAAGTATTTAAATTTGTCTCTCTAAAGGGACAAAAAAATGTTTAGAATAAAATTTGAAGATTGGACTGGGTATGGTGGTACATGCCTATTATCCCAATGGCTCGGGTTGCTGAGGCAGGAGGATTGCAAGTTTGAGGCCAGCTTCAGCAACTTAGTGAGAGCCTAAGCAATTTAGCAAGTCTCTGTCTCAAATTTAAAAAAATAAAAAGAGCTGGGATGTGACTCAGTGGTTAAGTGCCCCTGGGTTCAATCTCTGGCACCTAAATAAATAAATAAATAAATAAAATTGAAGATCAGGAGGACAACTGAAAGAAAACAAGTGAACAGGTAAGCCTACCATTTGGAAGGGAAATGTTTGCACACCAAATTCTAGAGGACAGTTATGTGTCCTGGGGAAAATCTGCCATTGTAGTTATGTAGGCACCAGGTCCAGATAGGGAGTCATTTTTGTGGACCAGTGTAAGGGTGTCTGTTGAGAAGATTGTAGTCGGTAGGAGGATGGGGCAGAGAGATAGCTGGGAGGGGGTTAAGCACAAGAACTTTATGAAGGCCAGACTTGGATAGGTCCAAGGCTATGAATTTAAAGGGCCTCAGCAGTAGGAAGCTGGGCACAAACTTTGGCAAGGAAGTAATCTTTTTTTTTTTTTAAACTGTAGCTCTGTTAGAGGAGATAAGCTTGAACTTAATTCAGTACATAGTACCTTATTACCCAGTATTCTGAACCCTGTGCTCCTTCACTGAGTAAAAAATGAGGAGAATTTTGCTTCCACTGATTGCACTTTGGGGAAGAGAGAGAGAGAAAGGGGACAAGATACATGACACTGGGTACTTTATAAAAAAAGCTTTATTTAGCTCATAGTTTGGGAAGCTAAAAGTCCAAGATCAGGAGGCCCCATCTGTTCCGTCACTGGTAAGGGCTTCCCTGGCTGTGGCGTAACATGGTGGAGGATTGGAAAAGGAAATAACTGCATGAGAAGGGATGCAATGCACAGGATGGCCTTGCTTATAACATTCTGCTCTTACGAGAACTTACTTCCTCTATGAGACCAATATTCTCCTCTGAGGTTAATGCACCTGTGACCTGATTGCCTTCCATTAAGTCCTGTCTCTTCTAGATTCTATCACATTTGCATCACCAAACCAGGGATAAAGGTTTGAGCACATGAAACTTCAGGTGACACACTCGGACAATATCCATACCATAGCTTCCTCTGTCCTGTATTCTCTCACTTTTCGCCTGAGTTTGCTTAAAGTTCCAGGCTTTCTCACCTTACTCTTTCCAGGATGTTGGTTGGCTTCCATAGTCCTCCAGTCTCTGCATGCATGCCCTTTCTTTGTCACTCACTTGTGCACACTCTCTCACTTGGTGATCTCACCTGTTCTCATGACTTCTGTTACCTCTAAGCAGGTGCCTACCACTTCTGAAGCTTCTATTTCTGATAATCCTTTGGAGCACCAGTCCTTCCCCCACCCTTCGCCCCTCAGTACTGGTAACTGAACCCAGGGGCACTAACCACTGTGCTATAACCCCAACCCTTTTTATCTTTTATTGTGAGACAGGATCTCATTGCCCAGGCTGGTCACCAATAAGTAGCTGGGATTACAAGTGTGTGTATCACACCTGGCTTTAATTTTGCTTTTATTTCCATTCAGATTATCTTAGTTGTGACTCAGATCAAAAGCAAGATTTGTAGTTTGTTCACTGTAACTACTTTTCGCTTCAATTTTTGTTAATGTCATCACTGTCCTTTCTCAGCATTCTTCCCCAACTCTTCCCTATGTACATTCCAAATTTGGAGTCAGTTTTGACTTTTTGTTTTATTTTTACCTTAGCCTCTGCAATGCCTTATTTTATCTTCATGCTATTTTCATCATTTACCTGCACAAACTTAAGTTTCCTGAAGTTGATCATGGCTCTCCATTTACTATCTAGGGCAAATTGCAGAAACCCATTACTAAACAGAGCAAATTGCAGAATCTTTAGCCTGAAAACTTAGGCTTTTCCTTCATTTGACTGTAGCTTGACTTTTCAGCTTTATTGCTAACTGATCATATCCCTAAACCCTCAACTCTAGCCAGACTGCTTCCATACCTTTCCTTCATCCTGTACAATACCTGTCTAAATGTGTGCTCTCAGGTCCCTCTTGTTCTAGAAAGCTTTCAGTACTGATTATTGAAGTTTGTGGGGTTTTTGTTGTTGTTGTTGTTATTGTTTGTTTTTTAGTTGTAGACGGATACAATACCTTTATTTTTATTTATTTATTTTTATGTGGTGCTGGTGATGGAACCCAGTGCTTCACATATGCTAAGCAAGTGGTCTACCACTGAGCTATAACCCCAGCCCTCATGATTCTTTAAATTCCTGGAAAGATAGCCGGGCGTGGTGGCGCAAGCCTGTAATCCCAGTACTTAGGGAGGCTGAGACAGGAGAATCACGAGTTCAAAGCCAGCCTCAGCAACGGCGAGGTGCTAAGCAACTCAGTGAGACCCTGTCACTACATAAAACACAAAATAGGGCTGGGGATGTGGCTCAGTGGTCAAGTGCCCCTGAGTTCAATCCCCAGTACCAAAAAAAAAAAAAAAATTCTAGAAAGAGCCTTGTATTTGGTAACTTATTATGGGTAGTCTTATACCACAGTGGCTACCAATTTATTCACTTAGACTATATTGGAGGGCAAGTACTTCCTCTACCTAATAAATAGCCTTGATTGGTGAATTACCTGTTGAAGGTGCCTTATAATCCTGTCATGGTAGACTCTCACAAATCTACTGAATCCCATACCTCTCTGGCCTTGGTGATTGCAGTCTGGGCAACCGGGACAGTTGTCTACTTTTGTTCACTGTGTATTTCTCTTTGACGAGGGTCTGCACATTTGGCTCTCAGTGTCCCCTTTACTTGGGGAGGATATCACGCTGTGCAACTACAGAAGGCCTGGAATGTTAGGCAAAGGAGGTAGCCTTTGAATAGGCAGTGGATGAAAGAAGAAAGCTTGAAAAGAGGAGAAGGGCATGATCTGCACAGCTCTTCCACATCTGTGACCTGGCCTTTTATCCACATTCAGAGCAGTATCCTGACTTATAGCTCTCAAGTCTGCTGAGAGTTTGAGGCTAGGTCTGGTAATGAATGGTGATCATAGACCTCTTGCTGTTGCTACTCACATGCCATACACCAGAATGACAGCGTAACTAGAAGCCTGAGAGGACCTGTGTGATCCCTGATGGAATTTTATACCAGTCCTCAGTTAAGGAAGGGAAGTTCCAAGTGTTTTGAAGTTCATGATGTTGTGTTTTTTTGTTTTTTTGTTTTGGGGGAAGGGGATACCAGGGATTGAACTCAGGGGCACTCGACCATCAAGCCACATCCCCAGCCCTATTTTGTGTTTTATGTAGATACAGGGTCTCTCTGAGTTGCTTATCGCCTCGCTGTTGCTGAGTCTGGCTTTGAACTCATGATTCTTCTGTCTCAGCCTCCCTAAGTGCTGGGATTACAGGTGTGTGCCACCACGCCTGGTTCATGGTATTTTTTTTTGTTATCGTTTTTTTTTGGGAGGAGGGTAGATGGACACAATAGCCTTTATTTTACTTATTTATTTTTGTGTGTTGCTGTCATAGTCGACATTATACCATCAATCCTTAGGCACAGGTAGTGTTTGATTTTCTTTGTTCCTGCTATGGCTTTAGCCCTCCGCTACACAAAGCTGATAGCTTTGTAACTTTATAGAGTGACCCTAATAAACTTGACACCATATACTTCCCTTAACTGTTTCTAGAACTGAGTAATTCTAGCTTCTTTTCCCTTCTTTTGTCTGGGGACTGATGTGTTGTCTCCTCTCCAACAGAAAGTTGTATAAGCGCTATGCCTTCCTGCGCTGTGATGATGAGAAGGAGCAGTTCCTCTATCACCTGCTCTCTTTCAATGCTGTTGATTACTTCTGCTTCACCAATGTCTTCACAACAATTCGTGAGTAACTCTGTACTCCCCATTGGCCTTCTCAAGGCAGTTTTTATGCACCAGCCCTGGGTGCTCACTATCCTCTCTTTAAGGAAATATTTTCCCTTGTACTATTTATATGCCTTTTGCTAGGAAGAGCAGCTCTTTTCTTGGAGGTTGTTCTTTCTCTAAAGCTTCTTGTTCTGAACCAAGGAGGGCAGTGCTTTTGGCCACCATGTGGTCAGTGTTGTCCCTGGCACTGCTCTGGGAGCCTAAGGCAATGAAAGTAGAGTGTGGTGAAGTGGGAGGTTCAGGTTACTACTCCCACCTTACATACCTATGAAGAATTTCCCTTTATTTCTGGCCTGAGAGGCCACTTAGCATCACAGATTTTAGAGCAGGTCCAAGGGAGAAAGATCTCTTCTCAAGGTAACAGAAAGAACTCCAAATAGCAGTAGGAAGTTTGGGTCTGGGCTGGCTCTGCCCCTAGCTCATTATGTGTCTGTGAGCAGAGCCCATCCTTGCTGTGGGCATCAGTCTACCTATTTTCAAATTAAAGAAGTTCAATTGGTCTAAGACTCTTTGAGCCTTCTCTGTCTGATACCAGGATTCTCTCCTGGGTGGGGGTCATCTCTGAATTTGCATCATAGCTAGTTCTTTGGCCAGCCACTCTGCTGCCTCAACAGTATACATTCTTTTTTTTTTTTTTTTTTGGTACTGGAGATTGAACTCAGGGGCCCCTGACCACTGAGCCACATCCCCAGCCCTATTTTGTGCTTTATATAAAGACAGGATCTCACTGAGTTGCTTAGCGCCTCGCCGTTGCTGAGGCTGGCTTTGAACTCGCGATTCTCCTGTCCCAGCCTCCCTAAGTGCTGGGATTACAGGCTTGCGCCACCGTGTCCGGCTTCAGCGGTACACACTCTTGTTTTCATCGCATCTTCCTTCTCAGAGAGTAGGACTGTGGGCTTAGCAAAAGTAGCACCAGATTGGAATTTAGAACACCTGAGGCAAACTCCCTCTCAGCCTTGGGAAAGGGATACAATATCCATATGGCCTCTCCTAAGATAGTTAAGTTTGTTATTAGGATTTATGAGATGAGAGATTAAGACATATTCTGAAATGCAGCTCAATACAGTGTCAGGAGTTGGTGATATTATTTGAAGAATGGATTTACTTAGCTCGTAGCCTGTAGATGGGCTTGGATTTTCAGTGTTTTGGTGGTAATGCTGGGAGGAGTGAGATTGAACCAGGGGATTAGATAATATTCCAAGATAGCCAGGGCATAGATTCTGGGGCTCTGCTGCTCCAGGATTCTGCTGGAGCTAGTACAGTAGGGGCTGTAGTCATGCAAGTATGCCATGCTTGGAGCATGTCAGAGCCTCATCAGGAATGGGAGGGATTTCTGATCCCGTTCAATGCCTTTGTGACTTCACCTATACAGTGATCCCGTACCACATTCTGATCGTACCAAGCAAGAAGCTGGGGGGCTCCATGTTCACCGCCAATCCATGGATCTGTATCTCAGGAGAACTGGGTGAGACACAGATCCTGCAGATTCCCAGGAACGTGCTAGAGATGACCTTTGAGGTATGTGTTATCTGGGGTCCACAGTCCCAGGTTTTGTGGATATCTAGGTTTACAGAAGCTGCTTTGGAGATTTTTCTGCAGGGTTTTGTGGAGGCCCTGCTCTGCAGTCTTATGCATTAGCACAGCTTTTGTATCCTGAGATGAACTCAGGCTGGAGCCAAGAATTGGCCCTGAGGAAAGGGAGGCTGCCCCACCCATGTAATCTCTGAGTAGAAGGTATTTACTTATCTGGACTTGCCTACTTCCCTGTGGTGGTGTGTCAAGAAATCTGAAGGTTCTTTAACAACAAAAAAGAGCCTCCTGAGCCCTGTTGTTGTTGTTGTTTTTTTTTTTTTTGGTACTGAAGATTGAACTTAGAGGCACTGAGCCACATCCCCAGCCCTATTTTGTGTTTTATGTAGAGACAGGGTCTCACTGAGTTGCTTAGCGCCTCGCTGTTGCTGAGGCTTGCTTTGCCTGTTGTGTCTTATAAGTAGCAACATCTTCTTTCTTAGCTGTGAGCTACCAAAGAGATAATACTGTTCTTCCAAACCAGGCAGTAGGTGGATCCATGAGCTCTGCCTTCTATAGATGATGAAGGGCCAGGTGGCAGGCAGCCAGTCTGATCTGTGCCTCTGAGAATTGTCACTCTTTCCTTCTGTTTTTCTAACCTGCTCCATCTTTTCTCTTCTCTCAAAACAGTACCAGAACTTGGGGAAGCTCACTACTGTCCAGATTGGCCATGATAACTCTGGGCTGTATGCCAAATGGCTGGTAGAGTATGTGATGGTCAGGAATGAGACCACAGGACATACTTACAAGTAAGTGTCCCCTCAGGTCTGCCCTGTGCTGGTGGAGCAAGGTGGACCACCAGGGGCTATCTCTGATGCTTGGGTATATGCACTCTCAAGGAGCCTTGTGAGATTGCAGTAGGCCAAGGCAACTTCTGTGGGCTTTGTCTTGTGCACTTGAAGCAGAAGGAGGATTTCCAAGTGAAGATGTATGGTATTCCAGGCCACCCTTTCCACTCAAGTGACTTCTCTGATGACACCCTGGGACAAACAGGGCCTTGGGGATGTGTCCAGCTTGGGTTCATAGCTTATCCCCCAGGAATAAGCTTTGTTGATGGCTCTTGCTAAACAAGCAAAAGAAAGGACACTGGAGGAGCTGGCAGCTCTGACAGGCATTGACTGACCTTCAGGTTCCCATGTGGCCGGTGGTTGGGGAAGGGCATGGACGATGGAAGCCTGGAACGGGTCCTAGTTGGGGAGCTGCTCACATCTCTACCCGAGGTGGATGAGAGACCATGCAGGACCCCACCGCTGCAGCAGTCCCCCAGTGTCATTCGGAGGCTTGTTACCATCTCACCCAACAACAAGCCCAGTAAGTAGGAGGAGGGGTTAAGCCCTCATGCTACCCAACCTGGGAATGGGCAGATGTCTGGGAACCTATGCAACTGCCTCAGGAACCACCTCTGCTGACAGACTTGCCTCAGAGCTTTGGCATCCTCCTCTCATGAACCTGTGAGTGTATGTGGTACTATCCTTAGAGGTCTGGAAGGAATGGGGAAAGCACCCATTCTGAGTGCTCTGTACTATTTGTGTATGATCCTATAGAG
Organism: Xerus rutilus; assembly: GCA_028644305.1. Classification (NCBI taxonomy): domain Eukaryota; kingdom Metazoa; phylum Chordata; class Mammalia; order Rodentia; family Sciuridae; genus Xerus; species Xerus rutilus. The sequence goes on from CM053399.1 coordinate 47,825,071, forward strand.
GAAGAAGGGTCTACTTTTAGGCATCCTCCATAGTTTCTAGGCTTCACAGCCAAGTCTTGGCCTTCTTTTGGTTGCCCAAAATTCCAAGGTAAAATGGAAATAAACTTTACCATTATCTCATACTTAATATCTAAGATATTAGCTTTGGTGATTTCTCCAAGATTTTAGAAAGAGTTAGCTTAGCAAAGTTGGGTGGGCAAGAGTCTCTGCTTCCCAGGATCCAGTTGCCCTGCCTCTCCCATGGGCCCTCCTCCCTATGTCCTCAGTCTCCTGCTCAGTCAGCCAAGTCACTGTTAGCCTTTGAGATTGGTTAGGGATGTCTGCTTGATTTTTATCAGAGCTCAACACTGGGCAGATCCAGGAGTCCATCGGGGAGGCAGTCAATGGCATTGTGAAGCACTTCCATAAGCCTGAGAAAGAGGTGAGCCTTCCTACCCTCCACCCCAGGGCTTTATGTTGAGTAAGATGGAGTCATCTTGACTTTGCAGTTATCTTGTAGTGCTCTTCTAAGTCCATGTGCTGTGGATAGCTTAGTCTTATAGAATGTGTCTTACCTAGTTTGAGATGCAGCAGACTCTTTCCTTTGGGGTCCTTGCCTCTGGTTGCTGTTTTTTCCCCTCTACTCTGATGACCCAGTGGAGTTTCTGGGGTTCCCCAGTGAACAGTGCCTATTCCTGTCTGCCTCTGGATTTACCTGGATCTTCCCAAATGAGGGCTACATTGGCTTTATCCTCCTAGTGAGGAATTTCCTTGTTTGTGACCCAGATCTAATGTCCATTATTTCATCTGTTCCTTCAGCAGCTCTCCACTGAGAACTGCCCTGAGCCAGGCACTGTGCCAGGTGCTAGGGGAACAGACACTATTCTTGTGGTCTCCCTCCTGGCTCTGGGCCATGGGTTTGCAGATGTGGTGGTGATGGGAGGGAATTTCAGGTGAGACCAGCCTATCATTCACCCCTGTTTTCTTACCTAGCGAGGCAGTCTGACATTATTACTTTGTGGAGAGTGTGGCCTTGTGTCAGCACTGGAACAAGCTTTCCAGCATGGATTTAAATCACCTCGACTCTTCAAAAATGTCTTCATTTGGGATTTCCTGGGTGAGTTGGGCTAGGATATGAAAGCAAGGATAGCCTGCAGAGAAGAGGAACTTTGCTTACCAACATAGCATGGGTGCTGACCTTTGGGGTCTAGATGCAGAACCCAAATCAGGCCACTCTGTAATTAATTTGATTTCTGTGCCCTGGTTTTTCTTTCTTTTTAACATTTATTTAATTTATTTGTTCTAATCAGTTATACATGAAGCAGAATGCTCTTTGATTCATTGTACACAAATGGAGCAAAATTTTTCACATCTTTGGTTGTATACAAAGTAGGGTCGCACCATTTGTGCATTCATACGTGTACCTAGGGTAAAGATGCCTATCCGGTTCCACCATCTTTCCCCTTCCCATATCCCCTCCCCTCCCCTCCCTTCCCTTCCTTTGGCCAATTCAAAGTTCATCTACTCATCCCATGCCTCCCCCTCATCTTTTTTATGGATTAGCATCTACTTCTCAGAGAAAACATTTGGCCTTTTGGGATTGGCTTACTTCGCTTAGCATGATATTCTCTAACTTCATCCATTTACCTGCAAATGCCATAATTTTATTCTCTTTTATTGCTGAGTAATATTCCATTGTGTATATATACCACAGTTTCTTTGTCCAATCATCTGTTGAAGGGCGTCTGGGTTGGTTCCACAGTTTGGCTATTGTGAATTGTGCTGCAATAAATATTGATGTGGCCGCGTCACTGTAGTAAGCTGTTTTTAAGTCCTGTGCCCTTGTTTTTCTTTTTATTTTCTTTGTTTCTTTCTTTCTTTTTTTTGAACTCGGGATTGAACTCAGGGGCACTGGGCTACTGAGCCACATTCCCAGCATTATTTTGTATTTTATTTAGAGACAGAGTCTCACTGAGTTGCTTAGCACCTCGCCATTGCTGAGGCTGGCTTTGAACTCGGGATCCTCCTGTCTCAGCCTCCCAAGACACTGGGAATACAGGTGTGCACCACTGTGCCCAGCAGCCTGTTTTTTTCCCTTTTTCTTTTTCTCTTTTCTTTTTCCTGTCCTGGGCATTGAACCCAAGGCTTTGTGCATGCGAGGCAAGCACTCTACCAACTGAGCTGTGTCTCCAACCCCCCTGGTTTTTCTTGATGAGCGTGGCATGATCCCTCTTCCCTCTTCATGAACTCACATATCCTGAGAACTAGACAGAAGATCCTTTCTAGATATCTGTTATTTAGTATGGGATATCTGAGTCCTCACATTTTCTCCTTTAAGTACAGAAGGCCAGTTGAGAGCATTGGAGCCCAAGCCATGTGTGGTGCCCACCTTGAGAATTTTCATGTAAGAAACCATCCTTGGAGCTTTGTTCTATCTTCAGTCTAGGAAAAAGATCATCTTTATATCAAGGGCCACATAAATAAATATAAAAAATAAGGATCATTTTGAAATATAATCAGTGATATCAGAGCATTCATTGTTCTCATGAAGTTACCTGTCTTGGAGAGGCCTGCAGAACAAAAATATTTTGGTATGCTTTGAGAGTCGTTATCATTGGAAAACTTTTCTCCTCTTCACAGAAAAAGCACAAACCTATTATGAGACATTGGAGCAGAATGAAGTAGTCTCTGAGGAAAACTGGCATACAAGGGCCCGGAACTTCTGTCGATTTGTCACTGCAATCAATAACACTCCCCGGAACATCGGCAAGGATGGCAAGTTTCAGATGCTGGTGTGCTTGGGAGCCAGGTACTGCAGCCCCAGGGTTCAGAGTGCACAGAAGCCAGCCTTGGATATGGTGCAGGAGAGTGGGCAATAGCTAGTGCCCAGGTGCCGTTGGGCAGAGGTAGCCTTGGAGAACTTCCTGTAGGCTATTCATTTCCTTTATGTATCCTGTGTATGTGTAGAGATCTGTGGAGGAGAGAGTATGTGTAACTAGGGAAGGTAGGGGGGAAAAAGTTAAAAAAAACCTCTACTGGGGACATTTGAAGCAGAATATATGTACTTTCCTTCAGTAAACATTTGAATGTGCCAGGTCTTATGAAAAGTGATGGTAGAAAGCTGAATCGAGCAAGGTCCCTGCCATTTGCAAGTTCATTTTTCCTAATTTAAAAAAGCAGAAGGTTGTGAGAATCCAAAAAAGGAAGTACCCACTTTGCATATGCTTAAAATGTAGAGGAGAGGCCTGGGGTCGTGGCTCAGTGGTAGAGTGCTTGCCTAGCATGTGTGAGGCACTGGGTTCGATTCTCAGCACCACATATAAATAAATAAAGATCCATCAACAACTAATTACAATATTTGTAAAAATGTAGAGGAGAAAGATTAGAGGCAGATTCATGGAGGAGTCGATATTTGAGGTGCACCTTTAGTGGAAGGAAATAACAGGTACATTGTGGGAAGGGGAATAATAGAGAACACAATTGAAAGGGGGCTAGAGGCAGTAAGAACCTGGGACATAGAAATATTCTCCCTATGTTAGGATAGCATTGTTTATTGTTCATTGTTCATGAAATAACATGAATCTGATGTCATGGATGGAGTACATTGTAGTGGATAGGATTGTGAAGGGCTACCTGAATAAGAGAGCATGAAACCCAAATGAACCTGAGACCATAGTTTATTCAGGCTACATAAAAGAGGAAATTGACACAGTGGTTAAAAACAGACTAAACCAGACATGATGGCATATGCCTTTAGTCCCAACTACTCGGGAGGCAGAGGGAGGAGGATTACTTGAGTCCAGGAATTTGAGGCCAGCCTCTCAACATAGCAAGACCCTACTTCAAAACAAAACAAAAACCCACAAAAAAACCAGACTCCAGAACCAGAGTTATCAGGTTCACATCTCAGGTCAGATACCTACCAACTATTGGACAAGCTATTTAGCCTCTGTGTACCTCAGTTTCTTTATCTATAAAGTGGGGACAATGATAGTTCCTATCTCATCTAGGGTTGTCATGAAGGTTAAATCTCTCATAACAGTGCTGGCATATGCCAAGTGCTAGTGAATTAGTGCTTATTATTCCCCATGGTGGTAGGTATGGGGAGGAGAGCTGTTTTGGTAAAGATTGCTCTTAGATGGAAGGAATAGTATTGACTGCACCTGATGTCTAGTTGGTGTTGGGGTTCTGTAGGGAGGGATGGGAAATAGAGGAGGAGGGGCAGATGATAGGGCAAATTTGGGTCATATTGGTAACCCCAGGGCTGGGCAACTCCCCAGGGAAGGCAAGCCTTACTAGGGAGGAAAAAGGAGCTGTGGGGAGCCATCAGCTTCTCCAGCTTCAGACTTGTCAAGGTTCCTCCTTGGCCTTCCACCATCTTTCTTCCATTTCTCTTTCTTCTCTGACCATTTGGACCACTCCTGCCCACCAGAGATCACCTCCTGCACCATTGGATTGCCCTGCTGGCTGACTGCCCCATCACGGCACACATGTATGAGGATGTGGCACTGATCAAAGATCACACACTTGTTAATTCCTTGATCCGTGTGCTGCAGACATTGCAGGAGTTCAACATCACGCTGGAGACTTCTCTCGTCAAGGGCATTGACATTTGACTTCTCAGCACCAGCCAGCAACAGGATCAGGAAAGACTCTCCATGCAGCTCTGTCCCTTCTTCCCAAAGGGACTAAGCGAGTTGTGCAGGGGACAGAGAGATGTATACTTACTGTAAAAAGAAAACTAGAGGATTTTTGGAAAAAATAATCTATTTTAGAGTTTATTTGCTGATTTGCTTTTTACACACTTTCATGTGAAAGAGTGATAGGGAGAGGGAGCGAGGTTGGTGCTGCTTATTTTAAAGCTGGTACCCTCCCTCGCGTGGCCACGCACTGGGAGCCTGTGGCCTCCCGGACTGAGCTGGCGCATGTGCAGGGCTGTTCTGCTTCCTTGCCCTGCCGCATTAATGAGGCCATTCTACATCGTTTTTAAACTAATGTTTTCTATATTAACATTATTATGGATATTTGGATTTCATGGGCCACACAAAGGTGTGCTGAGCAGGAAGCCCCATGCTCCAATCAAAGGGATTTTTGCCTCTAAGCAAGCACTGAGGAGTCAATCCCACATTTTTCTTTTTCTTCTTTTTTTTGGTCAGTATTATTTGGGAAGGAGACATGCCAGAACGTGTCTTTGCACTGTCATTGTGCGGAAAATCACGTTTCTTATTGGCACATAGTTGCACAGAAGTAAACAAAAGCATGTTTTAACAGATCTTTCTTTTTTCTTATGCTTTATTTATTTAACCCTCCATTGTGTGTTTTAAATATTTCTCTTTTCTCTTTTTTCTTTTTTTAATGAAAGAAAAAGCTTGTCACAATCTAACTGGCTATGTTATTACTGTTAAATTTATGTTGTTTTGCAACTTAGAAACCAGCTACAGTATGGCCCACTTAATAAAACACCTGAAATAAAACTGCATGGATTGCTGACTTTTATGGGGTTTTTGAGCAGTGGGTGGCAGATGGTATAGCTTGATTTGCCTTAGAGGACCAGGCTCTGCATCACCTCTCTTCACCAGCTGACTTGAGGTTGTGGACTGCCCAGGATGCCCCCAAGGGTCTGGCATCTCTTGAGTCCTTCTCCTGCAGTGCCAGGAGCTTTCATAGCTGTTAACTCAAATAGCTAATTGAGAAGGATATGGATAAGGTTATTTTCCCACTTCAAAGAGCAGGGGACTAAGGCACAGAAGGGAAAAGGTCTGGTCAGGGTTATGAAGACTGTCACTTGACCGAAACAGGATGCGCCATTTCTTGAGAGGGTGAAGGAGACCATATATAGGAACGTAGGACAAAAGAACCCTTTTTACCCTGGATTGGGGGTCGGGTAGAGTTTACACCCTTTCTTGGGAGAAAGGTTTGTTTTTCTAGGGATAGCAGGTGGAACAGCTTTATGAGAGTCCTAGGAATCAGTTTCCTTCATTTATATTCAATCAAGCTGCTTTGACAGAAAGCTCCAGAGATGTAGCATGACCAAGTAGAGTCCCTCAAACCACTCAGTGTTGTCTTCTATGTATCCCTAGTTTTCCATGTACTGTTTTCTCTCAGAATTTGTTCTCACCCACTTCCTCTACTTTGTTCAAGGTTTACTTTAGGAGTCACCCTCTATGAAATCTTCGTGAACCTCCTCCCTCACTATGGTCCTGTAGTTTCTTATATGCTAGCACCTCCTTTTGGGTTGCCATTGCCTACCTCGTGTTGGATTCACCCCTAAACTGCAAGCTCCGTCAGGGCAGAGAGAACCTCTTGTCCTTCTATATCTATCCCAGTGCCTGGCAGGTGATTTGAGTACCCATTGAAGGCTTTGGGAAGAGATGAGGAAAGGGAGTTTCAAGGGGAGCTGCAATGCAGCATCCTGTCAGCAGGGGGCATGAACCAGCCACCCGAAGGCCACAGAGCCTTCAGTTCTTTGGGAGATTGCAGACAGGTGAGTAAGGCAGGGTGGACTGTGCCTCTGGAGCAGCAAGGGAGTATTCCTGGCTGGGCAGAGAGGTCAGATGGGGCTTAGCTGTCTGTGTGTATATTGTGAACCTAAGTCTGGGCTTACCTGGAGCTTTAAAACTCACCACTCTCTTTTCCTTACAACTGTGTAAGGCAAGTATAAACTATCCTAGATTTCTAAGTGAGTTAATAGAGGCTCAGAGAAGTTTAGCTACTTGTCCAAGGCCACACAACGGTTTGCAGTTACCAGAACATTTTTACTCCAAGCCTGTGGCTTTTCCAAATAAACTACTCAGTTATTTGATCCAGGTCTCTGCTCAGATATGCTTGGAGATCTGCCCTAACCACTCAAAAAGACCAAGTGATTCCATCAGTCACTTTTTTTTTCTTTTAAAGGTGCTGAGGATTTAACCCAGGGCCTCACATATGCTAGACAAGAATTCTACCACTGAGCTATGTCCCTAGGCCCTATCAGTTTCTTTTTATTCCTTCATTCTGTTTTCATCCCTAATACCTTCAGGCATTACACTAACTATTTGTTGATTGTAAATGTAAGTTTTACAAAGGTGAGACTTTGGTCCACTTTGTTCACTAAATAGTGTCTGTCACACATGGTAAATCAGTGCCCCGTAATAATAAATGAATTCATTGACAGTGGTTAATATTATAGACTTAGGTTGAATTCTTGTTCTGTTACTGTGACATGCCAGGGGAAGCTGCATAACTTCCTCAAACTTCAGTGTACTCATCCATACAATGAGACTGATAATAATGCCTGCATCCTAAGGATGTTGTAAGAATTAAATTGCCTAGGACATATTAGGTGTGTGTAAGTGCTCTGTGTCAGTTGTTATCCTGTTGCGTCAGGCCCTGGTATAGAGATGACTCATACCCAGACCCCCATCCTCAGGGAACACAGAGGCAAATGCTGTAGGGGAATATGGCACTCATCTTGATCATGATGAGTTCTGTTCAGAGTGGAGGATTGCCAGGATAGTAAACATTGCTGGTTGAGAAAATAGCATGAGCAAAGGCCTGAAGTATGAAAGTACCTGCAGGTTTTGAAGCTTAGGGAAGTCCAGAGTAGAATCTGAGCTGGGGAGAGGTGCAGCTTTGCAGGACCCATATCCACAAGGTGAAAGATGAAGGTATTGAAGGGTCTTACAGAGATGCTCAGGAGATGTGCACTGAAAGTGAATAAACACTTGCTCCAGGCCAAAAGAAACATCCAAACCTTGTCACCAGTATATGGCATTAGTGTATACATAGACCCCATGAGTGTTGCTGCTCTGGGTCCTCCTTGTCTGATGGATGTGAGGAATGGAAACTCATGCACACAGCTGTTGGGCCAGACAGCATGGAGGTGAGTGTGGATATCACGCACATTGTGTCTGAGAGAGTGTGGCCTTAGCAAGTCTCTGACAACATATGCTTATAACTACCAGGTCTGGTCACTCTTCAGACCCTCCATAAAGGGACCATATGTCTGAGGGGAATATGGAAAATATCTCTTAGGTAACCTGGAAGTACTTTAAGAAGCTGGTTACCTGAGCCAGTGCTCAAGCTATTTGTTAAATGACCTTTCCTATATGTGGTGATAAGTCTAACTTGTACAACTGGCCAGTGGGCCATGTTTCCTCATGGACACACAGCATCTTGCCCTTGGTTATGTACTTCAGTGAGGGTGTTGGTGGCCTGGGTCAGTCAAAGCAGGGGAGGAGCTTCAACCTTTTCAGCAGATGTTGCTGAGAAGATGGATGTGAGCAAATCCTGGAACCATCTCTTCCTCTGCAACTTCTAACAGCTGATTCTGCTGTGAATGTCTCATTTTCTCCTGTGCTTTGTTTTATAATTTGCTGCAAATCCTTTCTGGTATGATATGTGATATGAAAGTAGACACATTCAGTATTTCAAAGACACCTGAGTCAGGGGCTGGGATTGTAGCTCAGTGGTAGAGCGCTTGCCTCGCATGCGTGAGGCCCTGGGTTCGATCCTCAGCACCACATACAAAGCAATAAAATAAAGACATTGTGTCCATCAACAACTAAAAAAAAAAAAGACACTTGAGTCAACTGCATCCTTCCATGTGGGGCCCAGTCAGGTCTCTCAAGGCTCTGGGTAAAGCAAGTGTATCTGGTTGGTTCAGCAATCAGCCCTGCCTGCCTCAGCTGCTGCATCTGTTCTTATTTTGTGCTTCCCGGACTCTGAGATTTCAGGGACTGGTAAGTAAACAAGCAAGCAAATGAACTCAGTGAATTATTATGCAGTGAGCACCCTTAGAGTTACCACTCATGTGAAGAATAGAACTTTGCTGGCCCCACTCCAGTCTTCCATGTTCCCTGCTCCCCATTGCAGTTCCGGGTGCCTTCCTCTTTCCAATTTCCTGCCTTGTATAGTAATCATTTCCTTGAGTTTCTTAAACTCAAGTTTAAAGAAAGTGTACATCCCTATAATACCATTCTTTAAAATTTTTGAACACATGCTCCTTTATCTTCTGCATTTCCCAGAAATTAGCAGTTATATCCAGGTTTGCCTCAGGTTTGATCCTTTTGATGTGACTCCTGTTGCTGGTGTGCTCATTTATCAGGAGACACATCATATCTGGCCTTCATTTTTTTCCATGTTAACAACCATTGATGTTCAATGGCTATGTGCAGTGTTATTAACTGGAGGTTGCCACTTGAGGATATTCTAATCTATTAGTTTGTTTTCACTTATTAGATGGACTAGTTTTATAAGGAGACATTTCTCTTCATCAACTATTTGATTTCCTATAGAGTTTATGTAGGAAAAGCAGATAAGTGCTTAATTCTTTCTGTTTATTCACCCAACTTTTAAGATAATGAACTGGTTCCCTATCATTTTCAGAAGGTGACTATTTAAAAAAATTTATTATGGCACATGTCTGTAATCACAGTGACTCAGGAGGCTGAGGCAGGAGTTTCACAAGTTAAAGACCAGCTGGGCTTAGTGAGACTGTCTCAAAATAAAAAATAAAAATGGCTAGAGTGTATCTCAGTGGTAGAGAGCCTGAGAGCCCCTGGGTTCAATTCCCAGGATGCCCCCTCCCAAATTATGAACTTGTGAGTTTAAATATATTCAAAGGGTTTAACACCACTGTAATTACTATCTTTATTTCCCTATCTTTGGCTTTGGCTCCTTAGTTGTTTTGACATGACCTTGATGGTCTTTGATATCTCCTTTGCTTTCTGGTATTTCAAGATATTCTAGGCTCATCTTACACATTTTCTCTCCTAGACTTGGAATCAACCATTTCTTCAAAAAGTCTTGGTTTCTCTTTTTTTCTTTTTAATATTTTTTAGTTGTAGATGGACACAATGTCTTTATTTTATTGCTTTGTATGTGGTGCTGAGGCTCGAACCCAGGGCCTCACGCATGCGAGGCAAGCGCTCTACCACTGAGCTACAATCCCAGCCCCTCTTGGTTTCTTTAAATAGAAAATGACATTGTAAGATCATATTCAGACACTAGAGATGCTCCTTGATAGTAGTAGGGTATCATGTCCAGGTCTATTCTGTAAACAGAACTTATATTTAAATATAACATTTGCATATATTTTATAAGAAATATTTATCTAGAATTAGCTATATAATAAATACATACATTTAAATACATAGTAAGATCTTAGAATAATACACAAAAAATTCACATACAAATATATGTGTGTTGGTGTATGTATATACACATACATATGTATCCCATGATTGTATAGTGTTATTTGATTCAAAGTCAGGGTTCAGTTTTTACTTAACTTTTACATATTATGTCTTTGTTTCTTTTTTCCATAATGAAAACATAGTTTTCTAGGGCAGAGGGATTGATAGAATTAGAATGTCCTCTAAACAGCTGCTTTATTCCTCATTATAAACAGAGCAGCCTCAGAAAAACAGTATTAATACTTCCACCACCATTGAGGATCATGGGAAACAGTTAAACATTTTTTGGTATGCTAATCTCTATCTTTTCCCCAAGCCTCCATTTTTTTAAAAAATAGTTTTCCCCTGCCTTTGATAGATCACATGTTGTTTCTGTCAACTTTTTTTTTCAACTTGAGTATTTTGAGAGCCAGATGCCAAGACAGAGGCAACACCTGTGAAAGCTAAATGGCAAGAGAATGAGAGTATAGGAAGAGGCTTCAGTTCATGAGGTGGGTCTGACCCCTGACAGGGGAGGGAAGATTGGATAAGAAGAGACTCAAACCATAGATCAGCTCTCAGAAAAATCCCAGTCAAATTGATGGGGAATACCTATGCAGAAGCTGCCACGAGAGAAGTCCCATTCGGGCAGGATTGGGTGCCCGAGTAATGCCATTTTGCTCAGTTATTGTCAAGGAGCAGCTGAGGAAGAGTGTGGCTTCCCCATTCACAAGGTAAGCGCTGGAGGCTACCATTAATCATGCACCTCCCTGACTCAGAAATTCAGCAGGTTTTCGTGAAAGAGATTTGAGTGGTGCAGCACCACAGCCAACACAGTTCACCCTTGCACTGCGTAGATTCACTTTCCTATGCATGTTTGGGAAGAAACACTTTCATATTTCTATGGTTTTCCTGAAGGGAAACTAGTTGTGACCCCAAGACTAACCTCATCAGCAATGATTGTAATTTGTCCCCAGACTCCTCTTCAGCTGTGCCTTCAGTAGGCACTCTTTGAGGTTGACAGTTCCTGAACGTACAGTAGATCCTATTGCTATGGGCACTGCTCCTCCTCCACTGTGAAGTGGGTCTCATGTTGGATGCTGAATGGAATTCTGTACTGGTGGATCAGATATGGAATATCTGGATGTTGGTGATGGTAGAGTTTCTATGGCAGAAAAGGCAAACCTATTCCCAGCATAGCTCTCTATCCTTGTGAAGATGGACTGCTAGCCAGTCCTTCCAGGATCAAACAGGTCTAATATTGACTTACAACCGATACCTCCTTGAGGAATAATATATCTGGGCCTCATTATTGGTTTCTTTTTTCTTTCTTTTTTTTTAGATATTTATTTTTTAGTTTTAGGTGGACAGAATATCTTTATTTTATTTTTTTATGTGGTGCTGAGGATCAAACCAGTGCCTCACGGGTGCTAGGCGAGCATGCTACCACTGAGCTATAACCCCAGCCCTCATTATTGGTTTCTTTTGCTGGCAGTTTGGACATTCAGAGGTAGCTGTAGCTAGGTCAGCTTTGGTATGTGGGAATTTATGCTGTTGGCTTCCCTCCTCTGCCACTGACCGATTCCATGCATGTGTCTACTAGGTGCCAGTTCTAGGATGGCCTGTAGTGAAATGTCTGAGTCATTTAATCTACTCAGTTGTTTGGTTCTCTTCTGTGGTAGATGCTTTCTGGTGGCTGTTAATGTGTGAAACAAAAATCTTCACATTTTGTGCCTACTCCTAAATGTCCATCCACATGCCTCTGCCCCAGATCATCTTGTCTCCAATCTTCCAAACCTTTTCCTTTCCTAGCCCCTGATTAGGCAGCTAGATCACTAAGCACTGCCCAGGATTGCCTATATAATCTATTTATATTTCTCCTTCCCTAGGCAGGTGCATCAATAGCAGCTCTGCTCGTTGGGAAGATTTTCCATTGCCTCTGTCTTTCAAGACAATCCTTGAATGTGACTGTCATATAGCTGCTGTCTATTTTTTACTTCCATAAACATACCAAGCTGACCCATCAATAAACTAGGCTGGATTACCGTTTTTATCTTAGAGCAGGTCTAACAGAACCCAGTTCATAATGGGTAGTTCTGGATATATTATCACTTGATGGTCAAACATTTCATCTAAACAATGGCCTAGTCATGTGCCAGCAACTGCTTCTCAAAAGGTGTATAGTTCTCTGCTGCAGATGGCATGACTGCTCCAGAATCGCAAAGACCTACTTTTGTGATTCATTCACTGTGGCTTACAGAGAGGTCTATACCGCATCTTTTTTTTTTTTTTTTATTTATTTATTTATTTATTTATTTTTTTTTTTATTTAAATGCATTTCAAGTCATAGTACATAACCCGATCTCTGTTTT
>CM053399.1:47838075-47856876 GCA_028644305.1 Xerus rutilus
GTGAAAAAGGTACACTCAAGCATTGCTGGTGGGACTGCAAATTGGTACAACCAATCTGGAAAGCAGTTTGGAGATTTCTTAAAAAACTTGGAATGGAACTACCATTCGATCCAGCTATCCCACTCCTTGGCTTATACCCTATACCGCATCTTTACCAATCACTGACACTTCTAACATGAACTTCCATCTAGCATATCCACCAGGGTCTGCTGGATCATTTGATTCCAATGACAAGCTATTTGCCTAGCTGCTTGGACCTCCTGTAGAGCCCTTTTCTGCTCTCGGCTGCACTCAAAGCTATGCCACCAAGGAAGAATTCCTAGGAGTGAAATGTGTAACCTTCAGAAACCAGAGTCCTTCTGGATGCTGTGCTGCTTTTTTTGTTGTCCAGGATGCACAAGCATCAGTTTGTCTTTTACCTTTTTTTTTTTTTTGGTGCTGGCATTGAACCCAGGTGCATACCTGGTGCATGATGAGTGCACACTCTATCACTGAGCTTCACCTTCAGTCCCTTCTTTTACTTTGAAGGGGATATTTTGACTCACTTTAAACACTGGGTACCTTAAAACTATGTGTTCTTTTCTATTCCAATAGAAAAAGGATTAGTGTATTTGTCAACTTTCTATTGCTTTACCTGAGAAAAAGCAACTTAAAGGAGAGAAGTTTTATTTTGGCTCATGGTTTCAGAGGTTTCATTCCATGATTGCTTGGCTGGTTGCTTTCAGGCCTGTGGAGAGGCAACACTTCGTGGTGGAAGCATGTGGCAGAGGAAAGCTGCTCGCCTCATGGTGGCCAGGAAGGGAATGGATCCCAATACCCCAGAGATCCAGCTTCCTCCACCTAGGCCCCACCTCCTAAAGGTTCCATCACCTCCCAGTGGTGCCACCAGCTGGGGACCAAGCCTTCAACATATGAACCTTTGGAGGACATTAAGATCCAAACTGTAACAGAAACATTTGGCATTCATGTGGAACATACAACGATGTTCATTTACAGTTTTTTCCCCAGAACTATTTTAACTTTCTTGCCTTTAGTCATTGTACAGAGAGATCAGGACCATCTGGACAGCCCATAGAACATTACACAGATCCATTAAGTTGACAACTTCATAGTGATTAGATGGGATAAGCAAGAGGTACCTAGTTTAAAAGAGTCCTTGGCAAGACATGTCCCCCAGAAGGATAAACTGTGAAGACTGGGAATATGCTACTTCTGTGAAGGAGTTTTTGTTTATTTATTTGTTTGTTTATTTATTTAATACTGGAGATTGAACCCAGGGGTACTTTATCACTAAGCTATATCTCCATATATCCCCAGCCTCCCCCCCCACCTTTTAAATTTTGAGACAGGATTTTGCTAAGTCGCTGAGGCTGGCTTAGGACTTGCACTCCTCCTGCCTCAGCCTCCTGAGCTGCTGAGATTACAGGCGTGTACCACTGTACCCAGTTACTTTTATGAAGTTTTGAGTTTCCATGACGGGACCCAACTGTGCAGGGCCATGAAGACCACCTGGAGGAGTTTTATTTTTATCCTTAGAAATCAAGGAAGTCATGGGAGGGTTTCCTCTGACATGTTCAGATTTGCATTTTGAGGAAGGGATGTGAGTATCCCAGTTAGTGGCCACAGGTGAGAGGAGCACAGCTTGGACTAAGAGAGTGGTGGTGGAGATGGAAGGAAGGAAATGGATTCTAAAGTTTCTTCAGAGGCAGCACTGATAGGATCTGGTGATGGATTGGATTTGAGGTAGGAAAGAAAAGTTGTTAAGAATGTCTCGTAGGTCTTAGGGGCACACAGTCTACACTTTATGGTTCACAGACTTATTCTTTTAGCCAAGCTAAAGTGTGTGGGACAGTGTGTATGTCCATGTTCACAGGCTTACAATAACCTGTGGGTACACCCTTGAGAAATTTTGAATGTTTCTTTTCTCATATTATTGGGGTAGGGGTGCACAGGAGGGCTGGCACACTTATGAGAAGTTCTAGAATTCAAGGTTCCTTTCTGCCTTTGGCTGACCCTGAAAATAAAGACTGCAGTTTCCTTTGGGATAGAGGAGGTCCTGGACATGTTTACCCTGGTCCTGAGGCTGGGGTTGCAGTGATCTCAACTTCCGAAAGGTTTATTATAAGGTCTGACCTTTAACTCGAACTGCATCTGTTGGGCAGTTGCTACAACCTCAGAACTACAGGATTAATTTCCAAGAGCCCAGTTTCTATTGCTTGAATTTGTTTGCCAGATCCCTAGGCTGCTCCTGACCCCACAGCTGGGCCAATGCATCCCCAGATCAAACTGTGAGCTTTCCATCTTTGTTCAAGCTCTTGATTCCTGATGATCTGCTCCATCCTTGGTAGGCAGGGGCCATACTTTCCCTATTTCTATAAGCAGTAATAGCCAGGCAGGCAGCTCTTTTGAATTCCCATGCTCCACTTTCCCAAAATGCTGTTGCTCCTGATGATGTTATCACCAAGAACCAAAAAGCAGAATACATTAAGAACAGGTCTTCCATGACCAGCACAGTAGCATATACCTGTACTCCCAGTACTTGGGAGACCAAGGCAGGAGAACTGCAAATTTGAGGCCAGCCTGGGCAATTTAGTGAGACCCTATGAAATAAAAACAAAAATTAAAAAAGGGTTAGGGAGATAGCTAGGTGGTAGGGTGCTTGTCTAGCATTTGTGGGGCTTTGGGTTCATTCCCCAGCACTGCTAAAAAAAGAGAGAGCTGGCTTTCCAATAAAGAAACCTTTAGCCAAGATCCTTAGTGAGACTCTAAAAACTACTCTTCCTTGTTTATGCCTCTTTATTTCAGTTCTGGGGTTTGGAGGCACCCCTGGTGAGAGCAGATATTGCATGACCCTGAGGCCCACCTGTTTGTTCAATTTACTAAGATCAACCCTCCTGCATCTTGAGATAACATGGATTTGTAAAATTCTATAACAAAAGGCAATTGAAATGTTGCCTGATACTTAGTTTTGTTTGTAGAATTCAACTTTACCAAATTTGCAATTATAAGAAATTCTCTTGGGGAGTTTTTAATTTAGTAATGTTGCTGAACCACAAAGGTAGGCATTAATCTGCAACACTGAGACAGCTAAGCTTTAGTCTTAGGTTTCTTTTTTTCTTTTTTTGTACTGGGTTTTAAACTCAGGGGTACTTGACCACTGGCCACAACCAGATAGTATGTGTTTCTGTTCCTCCTTTCCCTTTTGTATATACAATAAGCACATCAGCCCCGTGTTGTTGTATGCTTAAAAACAAAAGGTCCTAGCAGATAAATCAGTACTCCAACATATTGGCACAGGCACCAACTTCCTTAATAAGACCACTAAAGCTCGAGAAATAAAATCAAGAATCAGTAAGTGGATGGCATCAAATTAAAAAGCTGCAGAGCAAAGAAAACAAGAGTGTGAAGAGAGCTTACATAATGGGAGAAAATCTTTGCCAACTATTCCTCTGATAGGGAATTAATATCCAGAATATATAAAGAACCCAAAAAGCTTAACACTAAAATAATAATAATAATAACCTCAACAAAAACACAATCAAGAAATAGACAAGGGGCTGGGATTGTAGCTTAGCGGTAGAGCACTTGCCTTGCATGCGTGAGGCCCTGGGTTCGATCCTCAGCACCACATACAAAGCAATAAAATAAAGACATTGTGTCCATCTACAACTAAAAAAATATTTAAAAAAAAAAGAAAGAAATAGACAAAAGAACTAAACAAATTTCTCAAAAGAAAAACAAATGGCTGACAAATATATGAAAAAATGTTCAACACCTCTAGAAATCACAGAAATGCAAATCAAAACTACATTGAGATTTCATCTCACTCCAGTCAGAATGGCAATTATCAAGAATACAAACAATCATAAATGCCAAGGAGGATGTGAGGGAAAAGATATGATCATACAGTGTTGGTGGGACTGCAAATTAGTACAACCACTCTGGAAAGCACTATGGAGATTTCCTAAAAAGAAAAAAAATATATATATATGAATGAATGGACCCACCATGTGACCCAGCTATCCCACTCCTTGGTATTTATCCAAAAGAACTAAAATCAGCATGCTGTACTGATACAGTCACATCAATGTTTATAACTCAACATTTTTTGGCTATACCCAAAATGTGAAAACAGCCCAAGCACACGTGAAGTACTTGTCAATAGATGAATGTATTAAGAAAATTGTGGCATAAATATGCTATAAAGTATTATTCAGCCATAAAAAAGCATAAAAAACTGAAATTATAGCAGTTGCTGGTAAATGAATGGAACTGGATATGATCATGCTAAATGAAATAAGCCAGACTCAGAAAATCAAGGATCTAATGTTTTCTCTCATATGCAGAAGCTAGAGCCAGGTAAGGGGGGTTGGATATCATAAGTATAGAGGGAAGATTAATGGAGTAGAAAAAGGTGATTGAGTCTGGGGTGGGGGAGGAACAGGAAAGAGGAGGAAATGAATGAATTTGACAAAAGTATGTTATATGCATGTATAAATATACCACAGTAAATTCCACTTTCATGAATATCTATAAAGCACAAATTAAAAATAAATAAAGACTAGTAGCCTAGAGGAAGGGGGAATAGGGAGAGGGAGGAATGACAGGAAAAAGGAGGTACCAGGAACTGAAATGAAGCAATTAAATTCCATGTGTGTAGGATTATGTCAAAATGAACCTCACTATTATATATAACTATAATGCACTAATAAAAGCATAAAAAATGAATTAGAGCTGGGCATGGTGGTGCGTGCCTGTAACCCCAGCATTTTGGGAGGCTGAGACAGGAGAATCGCAAGTTCAAAGCCAGCCTCAGCAACAGTGAGGTGCTAAGCAACTCAGTGAGACCCTGTCTCTAAATAAAAAAAATACAGGGCTGGGGTTGTAGCCTAGTGGTAGAGCATTTGCTTAGCATGTGTGAGGCACTGGGTTCGAGTCTCAGCACTGCATATAAATAAATTAATAAAATAAAGGTCCATTAACAACTAATATATATATATGTACATATATATACACATACATATGCATATATATGTGTGTGTATGTGTGTGTGTGTGTGTGTGTGTGTGTGTATGTGTGTATAAATAGAAAAACACAAAAATAAGGCTGGGGATGTGGCTCAGTGATAGAGTACCCCTGAGTTCAATCCTCAGTACAAAAAAAAAAGTTGCAGAAACAGACATAGGCTCTTGTGTCTTTGCAGGACCCAATTGGTCCTCATTGCCTGCTTCTGCTCAGCTTTCTTACCAACCAACTTCCAACCTTGCTGGTCTGCAGACCCAAGGGCAACCACAGCTATCACATGTGTAGAGGTGACACTCTTACCTAGACTGCTTTTCCACTGCTGTGCTACTGTCTGACCCCTTATGACAAATCCATTTAAGTTGCTCCCTATGATTCTGCTACTCTGCAGAAACAGAGCTGCAGGACAGTCAACTGTCCTGTGGCCTGAGGTGATGGCCTGATAATTGCCATTCACCATTCTTCTCCAGCTTTGGTGCAGGGAAGCCCAGGGCTTTGGTCAGAAGGCTCTCCTCAAGTTCAGAGCAACTAGAGGAGCAGGAAGCCATTAACTCTCCTGGACAAATACTTGGGTACCTCTGTGCTTCAGCCACTGGAGCACATGATATTCCCAGGTGGCCAACAGGTATCTGTTTTTTTTCTACTTTAAACACAAACTCTGCATCCTGGGGATAGAGATGGGTGTATGATTCCAAGCCTGCTAAACTGCGTAGTTTAAACAACAAACATTTATTTATCACAATTTGGAAGGCTGAGAAGTCCAAGATCAAGATTCTGGCTGGTTTGGTGTTTGGTGAGGGCCATTTCCTGGTTCAAAGATGGTAAATCTTTCTACCAATTCCTCACATTTTTTTTCCAGTACTAGGGGTTGAACCCAGGGGTGCTTTATCACTGAGATATATTTCCAACACTTTTTATTTTGAGGATGTCATTAAATTGCTTAGGCTGGCCTCAAATTTGTGATTCTCTTGTCTCAGCTTCTTTAGTCTCTGAGATTACAGGTGTGCACCACCACCCAGCTTTCTCCTCACAGGAGAGAAAGCGAGCTCTCCTGGGACTTTTCTAAGGACACTAATCCCATTGATGAGGGCTCTACTCTCATGACCTCATCTAATCCTGATTACCTCCCCAAGGCTCTAATCTCATTTTAGGGGGGAGGTTTCAACATAGGAATCAGGGTGGGACAGAAGTATTCAGTTCATAACAAAAGACAAGTTGAGTGGGTAATCCTCTCTCTTGCATCCACAGTGATCCAGGTTCAGGTGGGTTTCCTTCATCTGGCTATAGACAGTCCCCAAAGAGCAGCTGAGAGAGACTGAACAGGAACCAGCCTCTAAAGAGGGAAGGGGTCCATCCCTGGGGGTTCACTTAGAAGAGAACAGATCTCACTTAGTCTAAGTTCTGTTTTTGTGGTTGTTTTGCTGTACTGGGGGTTGAACCCAGGGCCCTCTACCACTTTGTCTTTTATTTTGAGATAGGGTCTCTCTAAGCAAGGAAGGGACTCAGGGAAGGCTTTGGGGGAGGGGCTACACAGGTCTGGCCCAGTGAAATCAATGGGGAGAAAAGATGGTATCATGTTGGGGGTGGGGCATGGTCCTCACCTTGCTTGCCTTGGCCTTGGAGTCAAGCCATTGACATGCTTAGTCACACTTGCTTGCAATCTATAAGGGGCTGTAAGGGGCACTAGCCATAGGCATGCTTAGCAATGACTGGTAACAATTGACAGGGAGCATAGCTTATGGACATGCGCAAAGAATATGTCCATTTGCGATTACATCATCCCACCAGACATAACCAATGGACATTGACTTTCACTGGGTGTAACCAATCACTAACTTACACCGCCAACTTGGAACTGTATTTAAACTGCTTGTCCTGCCACATTGGGGACTTTTGCTCCAAGGACATCAGTGAGACTGGCAACCTTGATGTTCATCCCTGGATCAACTCCACCGTTCCCTGATGTCCAGCTATTGGCTGAAGAGAACCACTGGACAAGGACAACGTCTGCTCTTTGGCTAAGAGAAGTCATGTGGCATTGGAGATATTCTGGGGCTCTTGGTTGCTCTAGGATTGTGTGAATTGCTTGTAGTGTTAAGTTGCCCTAGGATAGTGTGACTTGTTTATGGTGTTTAATTAGTGCACACTGAATGCTAGTTGGGGTGCTCCAGCACACCCAACACTTTTTGCATTAATTGTTTATTTGATAATTGGTGTGACTGAATATACGCTTGCATTTAAAGACAATCTGCCTCTGAGTAATTATCAATAGTGCTGCTAGTGACAGCAACCACAGTCATTATAAAAAATTTATTTAATGGAAAGACAAACAGAACTGATTCCAGATGCCTGTTTAAGTTGGAGGCGATGACTTTTAAAAGATTTCTTGATCTTTTTGGACATGAAAAGAAAGGTCCATGAGGAAGGCCTCATGTTCTGCATAAGGAAATGTGAAATATGAAAAATTTGGTAGTTCAGTGGCAGGTGAGGACATAGAGGACATCAAGTGGGAGCAGGGTGCAGAAGTGAGGATCATCTCACTGTGATGAGATGGCCTGGTAAGAGACAGGGTGAGAAGATTATCCAGTGAGAATCTTCCAAAAGCAGGATCAGCCAGAACACATAGAAACAGGAATTTTTCTGCAGATTTTACATTGTATAGTGTAGCACATGGGGCTCTAGTCTCCTCAGCAGCACCTTAGGATAAGATATGCATTGAGAAAAATCAAGGAAAAGAGGTTTCTTCTATTTGTGTTAACTGGAGACAGAGAGAAGGGAAGAACAGCGGAGAATCAGATGCCAGGGGAATTGAGAGCAGCAGGAAGAAGAAATAGGAGTGAACATAAGGGTTGGGGATATAGTTCAAATGGTACAGTGCTTGCCTTGCATGCACAAGGCCTTGGGTTCAATCCCCAGCACCACAAAAAAGCAAAACAAAAATAAAACAGGAGTGAACATAAGAGCCAACCTGAAAATTTGCAACAATATTGGGGAAGGCATTGGAATGTGCCCACTATGTGGAATGATGACTTCAACTAGTTTTATTTTTTTTTTTCATTTTTTTGTTTTATTCTGGTACAGAGGATTGAATTCAGGGGTACTTTACCCCTGAACTACATATTCAGCTCTTTTTATTTTTTATTTTGAAACAGGATCTCATTAAATTGACCAGGCTGGCCTCAATCCTCCTGCCTCAGCTTCCTGAGTTGCTGGGATTACAACCATGAGCCACTGTACTCAGCATCAGCTGTTTTTATTTAAATGTTAGAAGAAGGAAGATCTTTCAAGGAGATTTGGAGGATAGCAGATATCCAGGGATAGCAGATAAAGAAAATACAAATATACACAAATAGAAGAAAATAGAAATCCCTACATGCCCACCTAGAGGGACTAATAACTCCAAACATTTTGGTGCATGTCCTTTAGACTTTTTTCTTCCATGCATACTTCAGTATGTAAAGAAGAATTTAGGGCTGGGGTAGTGGTTCAGTAGTAGATCCTTTGCCTAGCATGAGCAAGGCCCTTGGTTCAATCTCCAGTTCAGCAAAAACAAATAATAAAGTGGGATTTAAAGTGCACATCAGGGGCTGGGATTGTGGCTCAGTGGTAGAGCGCTTGCCTCGCATGCGTGAGGCCCTGGGTTCGATCCTCAGCACCACATACAGAGCAATAAAATAAAGACATTGTGTCCATCTACAACTAAAAAATAAAAAAAAAAAATAAAGTGCACATCATTTTAATAGTCTGTTTTTTATACTTTATATGATATTATGAGCATTCTTCTCAATAAATATTCATCTTTGGCATCATTTCTAAGGGTTATGTAATATTTTGTGTGGAGATAACATAACTGATGAGAGAGAAACAAAACAAAAATTAAAAATCAGAGAAAAATCAATCACATGGAATTACACGTGCCTATAATCCTAGTGACTTGGGAGGCTGAGGCAGAAGGATCTCAAGTTTGAGGCCAGCCTGTGCCACTTAGTGAAATTCCATCCCAAAATAAAAAATAAAAAGGGCTGAGAATGTAGCTCAGTGGTAGAGAACCCCTGAGTCCAATCCCCAGTCCTGGAAAAAAATAAATGCAAACAAGGAAAATCTATTGATTCCTTAGTGAGGAGGAGTAAGATGTATCAATTCTTAGTCTTACTGGTTAAGTGGAAAACTCTTCCCACCTAGCAAAGGAGAAGAGAAGTTTTTCGCCATTATCTCTGAGTAAAGAGGAACTAGAAAGTTCAATTTAATACCACATCTTTCTTATATTCTTTTTAAAAATTAATTAATTAATTAATTTAAATGCATTTCAAGTCATAGTACATATATAGAGCTCAATTTTTCCATCTTTCTGGTTGCAAACCAGATAGAGTCATATCACATCTTGTGCACCAAGCTGTGTGAACTCAGCAGGAAGGTGCCTTCCTGGCCTCTCATTGTTATCTAGATCTTAGGGATTCATTTTAGCTTATACTGTGGCCTAAGATAATCATCTGCACAATTTCTTTGAATCCTTCAATTATTCTATTTCCTCTTTTGTTAGCTTGGCAATTTTATTGCTTTATTCTTCGTTTAGTGGTTATTTATGATATTATAATATCCACTGACTTATCAATGCCTAATATAAATTATTATTCTTCCCTCTTTCCAGATAATGTAAGACCTTTATAATGATTTCATTTACCTAAATTTCTATGTTATTGTTATATATTTTAATTTTTTTCTCTCTCTATATACACATATTTATTTACATATTATATACTATAATTATATAATCAATATACAGAAATTTTATATAAATATTTAAACCCCATAAGACATTCTTATTATTCTTGCTGTTATCATCTTATACATACAATAATCATCTCTATTTCCCCCCTGCTATGATTTGAATATGTCTGAAACTCATGTCAAAATTTAATCCCCATTATGAGACAATAAGAAGGGAGACCTGGTAGGACCTTTAAGAAGTGATCAGGAGCTGGGCTTCGGGGGACACACTTGTAATGCCAGCAACTTAAATGGCTAAGGCACTACAATCTGGAGTTCATGGCAGTCTGGGCAATTTAATGAGACTATCTCAAAAAGTAAAAAGGATTGAGGTATAGCTTGGTGGCAGAATATATAAAGAACTCAAAAAAGTTTACACCAAAGAAAAACAACTCAATTAATAAATGGGTAAATGAACTAAACAGACACTTCTCAAAAGAAGAAATACAAATGGCTATCAAATACATGAAAAAATGTTCAACATCTTTAGCAATTAGGAAATGTAAGTCAAAATCACACTGAGATTTCATCTCACACCAGTCAGAATGGCAGTCATCAAAAATACAAACAATAATAAATTCTGGGGAGGATGTGGAGAAAAAGGAACACTTTTACATTGCTGGTGGGACTGTAAATTAGTACAGCCACTATGGAAATCAGTATGAAGTTTCCTGAAAAGACTAGACATGGAACCACTCTGTGACTCAGTTGTACCACTCCTTGGTATGTAGCCTAAAGAATTGAAGT
Organism: Xerus rutilus; assembly: GCA_028644305.1. NCBI lineage: Eukaryota > Metazoa > Chordata > Mammalia > Rodentia > Sciuridae > Xerus > Xerus rutilus. The sequence continues at coordinate 47,848,612 of CM053399.1, forward strand.
CATCATACTGTAGTGATACAGGCATACCCATGTTTATAGCAGTATAATTCACAATAACCAAACTATGGAACCAGTCGAAGAGTCCATCAAGAGATGAATGGATAAAGCAAATGTGGTATATATATCCACTGGAGTTTATTCAGCCATAAAAGAATGAAATTATGTCATCTGCAGAAAATGGATGAAATTTGAGGACATTATGTTAAGTGAAATAAGCCAAACTCAGAAGGTTAAGGGTCATATGTTTTCTCTCATATGCAGAAGCTAAAGAGGAAAAAGAAAAAGAAAGGTGTTGGTGGGGGAAATCTCATGAAAATTGAAGGAAGACTAGTAGATCTGAGGAAAGAGACCAGGAGAAGGAAAGGGGAAATACTGGGGAAGGATATTGACCAAATTGTTACATTGTGTGCATATATGAATATGTAACAATGAATCTCAGTATCATGTATAATTATAATACACCAATAAAAATATGGAAAAAGATTGCTGGTCATTGTTTTTCACCAATTTACTATGGTTTTTCTAAATGTAATTGGTATTTATTATGCTTGGAGTTCACTGTGTGCCTTGAATCTGGGGCTTTGTCCTTAGTGACTTTTGTAAATTTTTCTTCCATTATCTCTTCAGATACTGTTTTTTCATATTTTCTCTCCTAATATATATATATATATATATATATATACACACACACACACACATATACATATATACATATATACACATATATGTGTTATATTTATAAATATATATTATATATATTATTAGACCTTTGAACTGTTTCATGTATGTCTTTTATGTTCATTTCCGTGTTTCAGTCCTTTTGTCTCTCCATGTATGTGGATATTTTCCTCTGACCTGTTTTCTAATTCATTTCAGCTGCTATAAACCCATTCATTGGTTTCTTTCCATTGTATTTTTCAGGGGTATGTTAGAATTCAGGTTTGGTTTGATCAGAATCTGATTCTGTTTCTCTGAGATACCCTAGACTCTTTGCTCCTTTATGTATGGGATTTATCCTCAGGTTGGCTTCATTCATGGTGGCAAGATGGAGGTAGGAACTACTTGCTCCATTGATCACATCAAGCAGGAGAGGGCGAGTGCTTTTGTACCAACAGTCCGAGGAAGGTTCATCATGATTCTTCTAGCTTTGTCAACATGCCTGCCCTTAGAATAATGTCTGAGTCTGGGAAGATAGCATGTGCTAATTTATCTAATTAGGGCCCAGTCCTGGAGCTGGAATTGGGGTCAGTTTTCCAAAGCACATGTGTTGCTTAGAGGAGAAATGAATACCTGAATGAAAATGTATGCATTGTTAGGAAGACAGAAGGAGTGATGTATAGTTGAAAGTCAACCAAAAAATGTCAACCACATTCTCCAATGAGCACGATGAGCTTAAAACTCTGAGTACTCCTGGAGCCCGTACAGCACAAACAGATATTGGTCAAGGTAACTGATGACTTTTTGTGATGTATTTGTTTGTTGGGTACTTAGCACTGGCTTCCAAGTCCTTCTAGTATACCTTTCTGCACTGCAGAGCTTGAAAAGTTAAAAAACAAAAACACCTCTTCTAGGCTCCCTTGCAATGTGGGTTCTGAATTTGATTTACTTTCTGCCAGTGAAATGTACGCATGTGAGATTTGAAAAATAGGAGTGAGGCACAGGTTATTTTCCAACTGCTTTTGGCTTTGTTTATTTATAAGAAAAGTTGAGGAGATGAGTCTGTTAACCAGTCTGTCAACAGGTACTGAGAAGTAGTTGTTGTGACGACAATTTCCTTGTCTTCATCCTTGAACGGTTAAGTAATGTGACCAAGGTTCCATGAATAACAATTGAGAGTTCAAGCCAGTGTCTGGATTCACAGAGCTCAGTGACATCTTGAGTTGTGACCCTCGGCTGCTGCAGTGGCTTCCCTGGTGGGTCTAGTTCTGATATCTTCTGGGAATCCCTCCAGTTCTTCCACTCATTTTTCAAGCTCTCTCTTTTCTCTACTGTATGCCTATCTGCTTAAAATATCTAGAGTCGTTTTGGTTTCCTGCACTGATGTCTTCTCAACAGCATAATGAAGGAGATATCCTTCTGGGATTTGGACAGAGCTAATTTATCTCCAAAAATTCTGAGTTTCCTAGTTACAATCACACCATGGGTGTGGATTAATAACCATTTTCTCTCAATAAACAAATGCCTGTTCTTTGGCACAGCCATAGAATAGCCTGAGTGGAGGAACATGGCTGGGCTTGACTTCCATGGTAGGTGGGAGGCAGAAATTCCTTTTATTGTGTGGCTACTCAGTGCCAAAGCCTGTACTCAGAGCTTCACAAATACCATCTTAGCCACAATGCACTGCAGCCTTACAAAGCATGTATGACTGTCCTCAGTGTATACATGGGGAAACTGAGACTCAGAGAGGTTAAAATGACCTGCCCGGTATCCCCCAGATAATAAATGACAGAATCAGAGTTAACATCTGGGTCCGTCTGAATGTTCAGCCTATGCTTATTCACATTTTAAAAATCTCTTCTCTTTTCCTAGTTGTAAAGTTGATGCAAATTCATTGTGGAAGCATTGGCATCTCTCCTTTGGTGTCATGGTAGCAAGATGGGAGCAGAGGCTACTTTTCCTACAAATGTATTTACATAATTGTCAAGTCCCTGCTGCTTCTATCACATGTGCTGCACACTTTTTGGTATAAGATATATGAACTCTCTTTTCTTTTCCCTTGAACACTGGTATGAACATTATTTCAGAGATAAATAATGGGCAAAGTGGCTTTCTGTTGACGTATTAACAAATGAAAGAGCAGTGCCAATTGCCTGCAATAAAATTGCAAAATAGATTAACAGATAATTGCAAAGTATCACAGGTCACATCTTAATTTGTCATCTTATTAACTGGCTCTATGAGCTAATTCAAAAGGATTGTGGCATTTCTATTATCAGTAACCTTATATGATGATTTTTTTAAAAAATTTTTGTTGTTGTTGTTGATGGACCTTTATTTTTTATATGCAGTACTGAGAATCGAACCCAGGGCCCCACACATGCTAGGCAAGCACTCTACCACCAAGCCACAACCCCAGCCCCATTATATGATGATTTTTATCATATAATCACACTGACCTGTGTGTGTGTGTGTGTGTGTGTGTGTGTGTGTGTGTGTTGGTTGCCTATTATCTTCCCACAGGCTGCAGACAGTAGCTACCAGTGTTTCCACAATAATTTAAAAGATGTTATCTGTTGCCTATTTAGCCTAAATTGGTCCAGGAGGATAATTCACCATGACCATGTCAACAATTCTAAGCCTGCAGTAGAAAGTCACACTCTAGCTGAACATGAGCCACAAATTGCTCATCAAAAAATTCCATGTGATGAATGCTATGATTCTCAAAAATGGTTGGGATTTGGACTTCATTCAATTTTAAGTTACTTTGGTGGTCATGACAATGAAAACTACCTTTACTCCAGTTTTCTCCTTCCTCCTTCTTTTATGACAATATAGTCACATTGTCAACAACCAAAAAATCTATAGAGAGAACTGCTGTGTCTCTCTGCTATTCTTGACCCCCATCTACCCAGTTCCCATCCCTGCCAGTGGTAATTGTTTTCTTCATTCCTTCCTTATGTATCTTTCTCTAGATTATTTTTTTGGGGGGACGCAGGCATACTGATTGAACGCAGGGGCACTCCACTATTGAGCCATCTCCCCAGCCCTATTTTGTATTTTATTTAGAGGCAGGATTTCAATGAGTTGCTTAGCCCCTCACTTTGCTGAGGCTGGCTTGAACTCTTTTTAAATTTATTTTTTATTTTTTTAGTTGTAGATGGACACAATATCTTTATTTATTTATTTTCATGTGGTGCTGAGGATAGAACCCAGTGCCTCATACATGCGAGGCAAGCGCTCTACCACTGAGCCACAATCTCAGCCCTGGCTTGAACTCTTGATCCTCCTGCCTCAGCTTCCTGAGCTGCTGGGATTATAGGCATGCGCCATTATGCCCAGCTCTGGATTCTTTATGTATATATGGGTGAATGCAAATATGGATTCTTTTTTTCATTCTTTAGACAAGAGGTAGCAAAACATATGGTTTTCTGTAGTTTTCCATTCAAAAGTATATCTTGGCGGGGCTGGGGCTGTAGCTCAGTGGTAGAGCACTTGCCTAGCATGCGTAAGGCACTGGGTTCAATACTCAGCACCACATATAAATAATAAATGAGGGCTGGGATTGTAGCTTAGCGGTAGAGCGCTTGCCTCGCATGCATGAGGCCCTGGGTTCGATCCTCGGCACCACATACAAAGCAATAAAATAAAGACATTGTATCCATCAACAACTAAAAAAATATTTTTAAAAAATAATAATAAATGAATAAAATAAAGATCCATCAAGAACTAAAAAAAATTTTTTAAAAGTATATCTTGGCAATCTTTCCATATTCAAATACAGAGTCTCTCCATTCATTTTTACAGCTACATAATGTTCCATTTTATGAATGTCATTTAATTTACATCTCTAGTTTCCTATTGATAGCCATTTGAGTTGTTTGTAATCTTTTACTACTACAAACAATGCTGTGATGGATAGCTTTTTACATATATCATTTTGCATGTGAGTTTATCTGTAGAATAAACTGTCAAAGAGGAATTATTGATTTTGAATGTTCCCAATACAAAGAAATGATACTCAAGCTGATATATTTGCCAGTTTCTCTGATCTGATCACTATACATTATAGACATGTATTGAAATATCACACTGTACCCTGTAAGTATGTACAATTATTGTGTGTCAATATTTCAAAAAGTGGAACTGTTGGGTGGAAAAAATATACATATAATAATTTTTTTATTCGATACTAGGGATTGAATCCAGGGGTGCTTTGCCACTGAGTTATATATACTGTCCTTTTTATTTTTTCTTTTAGACAGGGTCTCTCCAAGTTGTCTAGAATAGTCTTGAACTTATGATCCTCCTGCCTCAGCCTGGGATTGTAGGTGTGAACCACTGTGCTCAGCTATATATAAAAATTTAACTAGATATCTTAAGACTTCTCTTTGTAGAACTTATATCAATATAGGATCCCACCACCAATATTTCTAATGCATATTTTCTTAGACTTGCTATGAGAATGTGTTCTCAAACTTTGGATTTTTGTCCATGTAGTAAGTGAACATTTCTATCTCAGTGTTTTATTTTATACTATATTCATTATGAATTAAATTAATAATATTTTCATATGTTTAAAATTTTTATATTTTTGTCTATTCATTTTCTTTGCCTATTTCCTATTGGGTTACTCGTCTTTATTTATTGACTTTTAGTGACTTTCTATGTATGAGGGAGATTGCTCTTCTGACTAATCAGATATGAAAGCATTTTCCCTAGTTTATTGCTTATTTTTTGACTTACAGTGTTTTCTAAACATGCAGAATATTTTTTTCATTTTTGTATAATGGAACTACTGATCCTTTAATAGCTTCTGAATTTGGGATGATAAAAAGCTTTTCTCACAAGATTTTTTTTTTTTTTAGTATTTTGAGTTTTTCTTTTAAAGTTAATTTTTTATCCATTTGAAGTTAACCTAATGAGGCATGAAGAATGGTCTCAACTTCATTTTTGTCTACGTGATAATCTATTTGTCCTGAGACCATTTATTTAGTGGCCCATATTTTCTCCAATGACTTGAGAAGTCAGTCTTGTATCCATGTATGATTTTGAGACTATTTATGGTTATGATATTCTACTCCATTAGTCTATTTGTCTATTTATATGCCTGCATCTGTTTTGATTACCATGGCTTCATAACATCATTTAATATCTGAGTGTTGATCTCCCAATATTGCTCTTCTTTTTCACATTTTTATTGTAATTATTTGCTCCTTTTTTTCCCTATATGTACTTTAGAATCAATTTTTCTAGTAAAAATCCTCATTTTTGTATTTATTGGGTCAAATTAAAACTTAAATTATGGAGAACTGACGTGTTTATGATGTTGAGTACTCCTATTCAAAGACAAATTATATTTCCACTTGTTCAAGTTCTCTTTTTGGGTTGTGTTTAATAGTGTTTTAGAAATTTCCTTCACATAGGCCTTTATTATTTTTTGCTAAATTTATTGAGTAATATTTAACTTTTCTTTGTTGCTACTAGAAATAGGGTCTTTCCTTCCAACACATTTATACTGAGAAAACTTGATTTTTTTTTTTTTTTTTTTTTTTTGGTACTGAGGATTGAACTCAGGGGTACTGGACCACTGAGCCACATCCCAAGTCCTATTTTGTGTTTTATGTAGAGACAAGGTCTCACCGAGTTGCTTAGCACCTCACCATTGCTGAGGCTGGCTTTGAACTCGTAATTCTCCTGTCTCAGTCTCCCAAAGTGCTGGGATTACAGGCATGTGCCACCGTGCCCGGCTGAAAACTTGGTTTTTTAATATTAATTTTGCTTTCTAACATTTTATTGTATTTTCTTCTAGCTAATAGTAGTTTTTTAGTTGTTTTTCTTGGATTTTCCAGATATGCAATTAGATCCCCTGCAATATTTTCTCCAATTTTTATACCTCTAATTTATTTTATTCATTCATTCATTCATTTATTCATTCATTTACTTATTTACTTACTTATTTACTTCCTTACTTATTTTTTGGTACTGGGTATTGAACCCAGGGGTGTTCCACCACTGAGCTACATCCCTAGGCTATTTTGTTTTTTATTTTGAGACAGAATCTTGCTAAGTTGCTAAGTCAGGCCTTGAACTGTGGTGCTCCTGCCTTAACCTCCCGAGTTTCTGGGATTATAAGCATGCACCACCACACCAGGCCCTCTAATTAATTTTTTTCTAATTGATTTGACTAATAATGCATCCACTAAAGTGTTGAACATTGTTGAAGTGATAATCTTTGTTTTAGTCAAAGGTTAATGCAAATGCTTCTAGAGTTTCCTCTTAAGTTTGATGTTGGCTTTTGGGTAGATAGATTTTTTTTTCCATGTTGAAGAAGTATCTCTCCCTATCTTACTAAATTTTTTAAAAATCAAGAATGTTATTTCAAAAACCCTTTAGTGTTTTTTTTTAAATTTATTTATTCTACTTAGGTATACATGATAGCAGAATGCATTTTGATTCATTGTACACAGATGGAGCACAACTTTTTATTTCTCTGGTTGTAATAATGTAGAATCACATCATATATGCAGTCATACATGAAGCTAGGGCTATGATGTCCATCTTATTCCACTATCTTTACTGTTCCCATCCCCCTCTCTCCTCCCTCCCCTTTGACCAAATTCCTCCATTCTTCCCGTGTCCTCTCCTCCATTATGGATCAGCATCCACTTATCAGAGAGAACATTCAGCATTTGGTTTTTTGGGATTGGCTTATTTCGCTTAGCATGATATTCTTCAACTCCATCCATTTACATGTAAATGCCATAATTTTATTCTCTTTTCTTACTGAGTAATATTCCATTGTGTATATATACCAGTTTCTTTATCCATTCATCTATTAAAGGGCATCTAGGTTGGTTCCACAGTTTAGCTATTGTGAATTGAACTGCTATAAACATTGAAATGGCTGTGTCACTGTAGTATGCTGTTTTTAAGTCCTTTGGGTATAGATCGAGGAGTGGGATATCTGGGTCAAATGGTGGTTCCATTCCAAGTTTTCTAAGGAATCTCTATACTGCTTTCCAGATTGGTTGTATCAATTTGCAGTCCCACTAGCAATGTATGAACGTGCCTTTTTCCCCACAACCTCACCAACATTTATTGTTGTTTGTATTCTTGATAATTGTTGTTCTGACTGGCGTGAGATGAAATCTTAGTGTAGTTTTGATTTGCATTTCTCTAATTGCTAGAGATGTTGAACATTTTTTCATATGTCTGTTGATTGATTGTATATCTTCTGAGAAGTGTCTGTTCAGCTCCTTAGCCCATTTATTGATTGGGTTGTTTGTTTTTTTGGTGTTAAGTTTTGTTTTGTTTTTTTTTTATTTTTTATTTTTTTATTTTTATTTTTTATTATTTTATTTTTTTCCCAAAAGTTGCATTTTAATACATGTTGGCAAACATAACAAAAAAAAACAAATTATCAGAAGCTGTACACACTATTCACTGAAAACATTTGTTGAGGCAAATAGAAAAAAATTGTTACAATCATAATTTTTCTAACTTTGCACAAAATTATAAGCAGATTACATTCTTCATATTAAACATCTTTATATGCACTTTCAATGAATAGTATATATATATATATTTTTATATATATTTTTATCA
>CM053399.1:47857376-47921816 GCA_028644305.1 Xerus rutilus
CTGCAAATGCCATAATTTTATTCTCTCTTATTGCTGAATAATATTCCATTGTGTATATGTACCACAGTTTCTTTATCCATTCATCTATTGAAGGACATCTGGGTTGCTTCCACAGTTTTGCAATTGTGAATTGTGCTGCTATAAACATTGAAGTGGCTGCTTTACTGTAGTGGTGTTAAGTTTTTTGAGTTCTTTATATATCCTGGAGATTAGTGCTCTATCTGATGTGCGTGTGGCAAAAATTTGTTCCCAGAATGTAGGCTTTCTGTTCACTTCATTGATTGTTTCTTTTGCTGAGAAGAAGCTTTTTAGTTTGAATCCATCCCATTTATTGATTCTTGATTTTACTTCTTGTGCTATAGGAGTCTTGTTAAGGAAGTAAGGTCCTAATCTTACATGATGAAGATTTGGGCCTACTTTTCCTCCTATTAGGTATAGGATGTCTGGTCTAGTTCCCAGGTCCTTGAGTTGAATTTTGTTCATGGTGAGAGATAGGAGTTTAGTTTTATTTTGCTACATATGGATTTCCAGTTTTCCCAGCACCATTTGTTGAAGAGGCTATCTTTTCTCCAGTGTACATGTTTGGCTCCTTTGACTAGTTTAAGATAAATGCATTTAAGTGGGTTTGTCTCTATGTCTTCTATTCTGTACATGTCGTTCTATTTCCTGTCTTCTATTGGTCTACATGTCTATTTTGGTGCCAGTACCATGCTGTTTTTGTTACTATAGCTTTGTAGTATAGTTTAAGGTCTGGTATTGTGATGCTTCCTGCTTTACTCTTCTGGCTATTCTGGATCTCTTATTCTTCCAAATGAATTTCATGATCACCTTTTCTATTTCTATAAGGAATGACATTGGGATTTTGATTGGAATTGCATTGAATCTATATAGCGCTTTGGGTAGTATGGCCATTTTGATGATATTGATTCTGCCTATCCAAGAGCATGGGAGATCTTTCCATCTTCTGAGGTCTTGTTTAGTTTCTTTCTTTAGTGTCCTGTAGTTTTCATTGTAGAGGTCTTTCACCTCTTTTGTTAAATTGATTCCTTTAGTGTTTATAGAGATGACTGTGTGATTTTCCTGCTCAAATCTATTTACTATAATGTCTTATGTAAGTAGATTGCATAATATCAAACCATCCTTGCACCTTGAAATATGTCCCAATTAGTTATGATGCTGAAATCTGATTGCTAACTTTTATTTAGGGTTTTTAATTGATAGTCATAAATAATATCGATATAATTTGGTTTTGTTTATATGAAGTTTTACCAAGTCTTGGTATCAATGGTATACTTGCTTCACAGGAAGAATTTGAAGATTTTTTACCTATGCTCTGAAACAATTTTAAAAACACTTAAATTTCCAGATACAGTGGCACATATCTGTAATCCCAGCACTTTGGGAGGCTGAGACAGGAGAATCATGAGTTCAAAGTCAGCCTCAGCAACAGAAAGGTGCTAAGCAACTCAGTGAGATCCTGTCTCTACATAAAACACAAAATAGTGCTGAGGATGTGGCTTAGTGGTCGAGTACCCCTGAGTTCAATCAAAACAAAAACAAAAACAAAAAACAAACAAAACAAAACAAAACAAAACAACCACTTAAATTATCTACTTCTTACAAGCTTGACAGCATTCTTCCTCTGGAACTCTCTGGGCTTTCTATTTTCTCAGGGAGCAAGTAGCTTTTGGACATCCTTCCCTATTTTTTCCATACAAACTGATTTTCATCATTTTTCTCTTCTAACACCAGTTTTGTGTGTGTGACTCTTCTGCTATTTAGAAATCTTGGATTTTTCTTCTTTTGGTTGCCTTTATAATCATACTTATTTCCTTCACTCTTATTCATTAGATAGTATCCATGAGTTCCCTATTATGAAAATAATGGAACTAGCTCATATCTTACTATTTCATTCTTGGGAACCTGTACGTACTGACCATCTGCTGTGCTCTGACACCGGAGCCTAGGGAGTGCAGGCATGAAACCAACATCACCAGCCTGTAGGGAACTCAAAGCCAAGGTGGGGAGGCAGCCATGAACTCTTACAGATAACACTGTGCAGTGGATGCTGTGGTTAGAATATGTGCAGTAAGCTGTGGGGATGCAGAGAGAAGTACCTAACTCAGCCTGTGAGCGGGTCTGTTAAGAAAGACCATGGGAAGGGCTGGGGTTGTGGCGCAGTGGTAGCGTGCTCGCCTAGCATGCGTGAGGCACTGGGTTCTATCCTCAGCACCACGTAAAAATAAAATAAAGATATTCTGTCTGCCTACAACTAAAAAATAAATATTTTAAAAAAAAAAAAGAAAGACCATGGGAAGAGGACATTGGAGCATAAAAGGATAAACTTTGTCAGGCAGAGCATTTGAGGTAAAGGGCTAGTCAAAGGCTTCAAGTTGTGGTGCTTTCAGAGACTATGAGCAGTTCAAGAGGGCTGGAAATGGGGCTGGGGTTGTGGCTCAGTGGTAGAGCGCTTTCCTTGCATGTGTGAGGCACTGGGTTCGAGCCTCAGCACCACATACAAAATACATAAATAAATAAAATAGTGGTTTAAAAAAATCTTTAGAAAAAAAAAAAGAGGGCTGGAAATGGGGTGTACCTGAAAGAGATGGGGTCTCATGAGGCAAAAATCAGACAACTGTCAAATTATAAAGGTCAGGGCTGGGATTGTAGCTCAGTGGTAGAGCGCTTGCCTCAAGTGCGTGAGGCCCTGGGTTCGATCCTCAGCACCACATACAAAGCAATAAAATAAAGACATTGTGTCCATCTCCAACTAAAAAAATATTAAAAAAAAAAATTATAAAGGTCGACTGCCATACCCACGAGTATGGCTGTCTTTAAGGGTATACAGCCTGTATAGTCAGATAGAAAGGGCCCCATTCTTAGAAGAGTCCCAGAGTTGGCGCTATGCCCTGCTGCAGCCATCTTGAAATTCCTGTTCATTTCATATTCACACTTGTGTTTTATAAATGAAGTTTGGTGGTACGATAGAGCAGGCCTGTGTGTGGTGAGATACACTGGATGACACTACAGTCACACAGAGGCACGTGTGTGCATTAGCCTTGGATGAATCCCCAGTAGGCAGGGCCCCAAGGCAGCTGGGCTGGGCCCTGGGCCCATACTGTCAGCTGAGACTGTGGCAGCAGCAGCCACAGAAAAAAAGGGATTCTCTCCATGGGGACAGTGTCAAGACCCTCAGTGGGAAGCTGGCTTGCCTGTCTATTCCCAGACCCTGTTCCTGTGATGCCTGCACAAATATTAACCCTCTGGCCTGAGGGCTGAGACAGAAATTGCTGGCACTCAGCAGTAAACCCTGTCAGTAAATTATTACAAAATAAAGCAAACACATGGACATTGTGATAAAGCATAGCATGAAGTATTAGAATTCCTTGAAGAGTTTAGAATCCCTGGTGTTTAAAACTGCTATAACATTGCAAAGCAAATATCTGCAGTCTTAGAAGTAGAAGTCAAATATAAAAATTGTTGCATTAGATGGAAAACAATTCTATTTTTATATGAAGCTTCAGATTAACCAAGTGTTAACAAGGAAGACAATTTTAAAATTAATTTTTCTTGTAGTTGAAGTTACAGCAATAAATACATGAACAGTCATTTTGAAATACACAAATCATGAAGGTACATTACATTTCCTATTTTTGACCTTCACAGATTACAGGACTTGTCAAAACATTAAAATTACATTGTATAAATTTAGATTAAAAATTAAATTCAGACTTACACCAAGATAATTTGTATGAGGAGTAAATCTTTTTATATTATTATTATTATTATTTTGGTACTCGGGATTGAACCCAGGGGTGCTTTACCACTGAGCTACATCCCAAGCTCTTCTTATGTTGTTTTTAAATTTTGAGACAGAGTCTCACTGAGTTTCTTAGGGCCTCCCTAAGTTGCTGAGGTTGGCTTTGAACTTGGAATACTCCTGCCTCAGCCTGCTGAGCTGCTGGAATTATAGGAGTGTGCCGCCACACTTGGCTAAATCTTTTTAGACAAATTGTTTTATAAGAATCACCTGCTGTACATGTACTAAAATTTATATTTCAAAATAAATTTTCAAAAATTTGTCTCATTGTGATGTCTATAAAATACTTCTAAAAGATGCATTATCAGTTGCATCAGTAGAAAAATCCTTCTGAAAATTAAAAATTATCAGCCAGGTGCAATACCACATTATACCAGTGACTTGGGAGTCTGAGGCAAGAGGATTGCAAGTTTAAGATCATCTTGGGTAACTTAATGAGACTCTCAGCAATTTAGCAAAACCATATCTCAAAATGAAATTAAAGAGGGCTGGTTGGGGAAGTAGCTCAGTGGTAGAGCACCTGCCTAGCATGATTAAGGTCCTGGGTTTACCAATACCACCCACAAAGTACCATCCAATACCATCCACAAAGAAAATTGTGATCTTTCATTGCCAAAAATTACTCATGTCCTTTGATTATGTTGATTGAAATTGAAAGTCCTAAAAATATAAATTTTGATGACCTAAAAATGATTTTGCACAAAACTGATAAACCTTATGATCCATGAAAACATAACATTAATATTCTTATTTATTTCATTATATAAAATTATGACACAGAATATTATCTTTTTGCCATTTTGAAGTTTACATTTTTACTTATGTTACCCTATAATGTTTTACAAATATTAAAATACTTTTAAAGGAAAAATCTAGTTTTATACCTTTAACAGCACCTTTTGCCAGGCACAGTGACTCATGCCTGTAATCCCAGTGACTTGGAAGGTTAAAATTGGAGGATCATAAGTTTAAGGCTAGCGTGAACAACTTAGTGAGGTCCTAAGCAATTTAGCAAGACCCTGTCTCAAAATAAAAAATAAGAAGTGTAGGGAACCTAGCTGGGTGTGGCAGCTCAGGAGGCTGCAACAGAAGGATCGTGAGTTCCAGGCCAGCCTCAGCAATTTAAAGAGGCTCTAAGCAACTCAGTGAAACTCATCTCTAAATAAAATACAAAATAGGGCTGGGGATGTGGCTCAGGGGTTGAATGCCCCTGAGTTCAATCCCTGGTACCCCCCCAAAAAGGGCAGGAAAATGTAGCTCAGTAATAAAGCACCTCTGGATTCAATCCCCAGTACCAAATAAACAAAGAAAACCCAGCACCTTTTTAAATGCTTTTTGGTTAAGAGGATTTGCATTTTAATTTTGTACTGAACCCTGTAAATTACATAACTGGTGTTGCCTGTGAGGTTGGTTTATGATACATATAATGTAGGAGAGGGAGCCCTACAGGGTTTTAAACAGGAATTATCATATTTATATGTTGGAGGAGGTGTTGAGAATAAGTGTCTGTTATGTCTCACCCTTGCTGCTGGACTTTAAACTCCTTGAGGGTAGGGTTGCCTCTAACTCATCTTTGTGTATCCCAGAGTGCTTGACATGATGCCTGGCACACATATGGGCTATATAGAGCAGTGGTTAAGAAGGAGATCTGGGGCTGAGGCTGTGGCTCAGTGGTAGAGTGCTTGTCTCGCATGCGTGAGTCACTGGGTTCGATCCTCAGCATCACATAAAAATAAATAAATAAAGATATTGCATCCATCTACAACTAAAAAATTAAAAATAAAAAAAAAAAAAAGAAGAAGAAGAGGATCTGAAGCCAGACTTCTGGAACTGGGGCTTGGTCTACCACCTACTGGCAAATTAGTTTACCTCTCTTTACTTCAGTTTCCCTATCTGTAAAATAGGCATTGACTTCACAGAATTTTTATGAGGATTGCTTGTGAAGTGCTTAGAATAGTGTCTGATATTTAGCATTCACTCAAAGTTAACTATTATCATTTTAAAATAAATATTTACTGGAAGTTTTTTTCTTTCCTCAGCTCTGGGGATCAATCCCATGGCCTGGCTTGTGATAGGCAAGTGATCCAGCAATGAGCTACACCACCAACCCTGGAAGGATTTTTAACCTTGGGTAAACAAAAGAAAATGTTGGTGCAGTTTGAGAACTATTGAAGAAATAAATGGAGTCCTGACTTTATGTCAAGATAGCACCAAATCTATGCATCAAATAATCATTTATTATTTCAGGTGCTGAAAGTTTGGACCTTTCCAATGACCTTCCACTTTACTCAGTGGATCACCTGCCACTCAGTAAAGTATCCTAATGGAAGCTTATATGAAACTGAATAGGAATTTTTTTTGGCTCTAGATAACGGAAAACCCATTCAAAATCCACAATGAGATACCATTTCACATCTATTAGGATGGTTATTATTTTAAAAGGAATATAATTAGTGTTAGTGAGGACATGGAAGAATAGGAAATGTTGTGTATTGCTGTTGAGACCGTGAAATGGTACAATTGTTAAGGTAAACAGTATGGCAGTTTCTCAAAAAATTACAAATAGAATTGTCATATGATCTAGTAATTTCACTTCTGGGCATGTACTAAAAAATTGAAAACAGGGACATGAATAGATAATTGTACACTTACAGTCATTGCAGAATTATTCATAATAACTAACAGTGGAAGTAATCCCAGTGTCCATCGACAGATGAATGTGTAAACAAAATGGGGTATTAAATACATACATTGGAATATTATTCAGCTTTAAAAAGGAAGTAAATTCTGACACATGCTCTGACATGGCTAAACCTTGAGGACATTATGCTAAGTGAAATAAGCCAATTACAAATACTGTATGATTTCATTCAGATAAGATACTTAGTCAAATTCATAAAAACAAAGTAGAATGGTAGTTGCCAAGATCCAAGATGGGTGGCAGAAGAAGAAATTATTGTTTAGCCAGGCATGGTGGCATAACCTGTAATCCCAGCGATTTAGGAGGCTGAGGCAGGAGGATCACAGTTCAAAGTAAGCCTCAGCAACTTAGTGAGACTCTGTCACAAAATAAAAAAAACATAAAAGGGCTAGGGATGTGACTCAGTGGTTAAATGTCCCTGGATTCAATCCCTGGTACCAAAAAAAAAGGGGGGGAGGAGTGTATGAGAATAAAGTGACAAACTCCTAGTACAAGGGCATGGTTTTATGTTCCTGAAGCATAACATAGGTGAGGGAGTGATAGGAGAGAAGAATGGAAAAACAGAATGGAATCAGATTATCACAGTGTTTGGCTAGGCTATTCTTTTTTTTTTTTTTTGGTACCGGGTATTAAACTCAGGGGTACTCGACCACTGAGCCACATCCCCAGCTCTATTTTGTATTTTATGTAGAGACAGGATCTCACTGAGTTGCTTAGCGCCTCGCCATTGCTGAGGCTGGCTTTGAACTCGTGATTCTCCTGTCTCAGCCTCCCAAAGTGCTGGGATTACAGGCGTGCACCACCGCACCCAGCTGACTAGGCCATTCTTGTTTCAACTTATTGAGTAAAACATACATTATTCAGTAAAGTACATTAAACATAGGCAACATTCCAACAAATTTTTCACATGTATGATCAACTCATAATCATGATGCAGATCAAGATCTAGAACATTTCCAGCATTCCAGAAGTTTTCTTTATGCTTCTTCCCAGAATATCCAATCCCAGAGGGAACTTCTATTCTGGCCTCTGTCAATATTAATTAATTCTTCTTGCTCTTAAACTTCATAGAAGTGGAATTATACAAATGTACCCTTTTATATATATATTTTTTTACTCCACATAATGTTTGTGAGATGCCTCTGTGTTGTTGCACGTATCAGAGTTTGTTCATTTTCTTGTTCTCTAGTATTCCATTGAATAAATATCCCACAATTTGTTCATTTTCTCATTGATGGCATCTGTGTCATTTCCAGTTTTGTGATGGCATAAATATAGTTACTATGAACCTTTCTATGCCTGTCTTTTGGTGAATGGATATGCTTTTTTCTGTTGGGCATAGACTTAGAAGTGGGCAGGCACGTTCTGCTCCAGTAGATATTGCCGAACACTCTAGCTATACTAAGGGAGTTTTTACTTTGGCCTGAGGAAGACAGGAAGTTATGTGGTAAAATTTATATCTGCCAGGCACAGTGGCACATGCCTATAATCCTAGCCACTCTGAAGGCTGAGGCAGGAGGATTTCAAGTTTGAGGCCAGCCTCAGCAACTGAGTGAGACCCTGTATCTAAATAAAAAATAAAAATGGCTGTGGATGTGGTTCAGTGATTAAGCACCTCTGGGTTGAATCCCTAGTACAAAAAAGAAAGAAAAAGAAATTTACATTTTACTCTCTCAGCAGTTAGATATACTGAAGAGAGATGAGATTCTAGAGAGGGAGACCAGTAGGGAATCACAGAGGAGGAGAAACAGACCAGGTGAGGGACGATGAGTGTGGGCAATGGGCATGGAGGAAGAGGATGGTTTAGAGAGATGGTAAGAAGGTAGAAATAATGTGATTGGATGTGGTGGGAAGGGAAAGAATGAAGTCCAGGATGACTGCCAGGCCTCTGGTTTCAGCAGAATGTTGGTGCTCTTCCCTAAAAGAGAGCATTGAGAAAGGACGGGAGTGAGGAAGAAGATGAGCTCTATTTTTTTTTTGGTACTGGGGATTGAACTCAGGGGCACTCAACCACTGAGCCACATCCCCAGCCCTATTTTGTGTTTTATGTAGAGACAGGGTCTCACTGAGTTGCTTAGCACCTCGCCCTTGCTGAGGCTGGTTTTGAACTCATGATCCTCCTGTCTCAGCCTCCCAAAGTGCAGGGATTACAGGTGTGGGCCACTGTGCCCGGCTATGAGCTCTGTTTTGAACATGTTGAATCAGAAGGGCCTATGGGAAATCAAGGTAGTATCCAGTGGGCAGTAGGGGACACTCCAGGCTGGCAATTTATATTATGGTATCAAGGGAATGAGTGAACCATGTAGAGCTTAGGGAAAGAGGATCCCAAGATGATGATGAAGGCATTTCCTGAGAGGTGAGAGGAAAACCAGGAGTTTTCCTGCTGCCATGAAAACCATGGAGAGGGAGAGTTTCCACAGGAGGAAGTAGTCAACCTCTCAGAGGCTGCTCAGGAGTCAGGAAAGACAGGCACTGAAAGGTACCCAGTGACACTGGGCTGGCTGGGCCACCTGCCCCCATAGGCCTGGTTCATGGCCTCTCAGCCTGCCGGGAGAGGACAAACAGACAGAATCAGCCTCAGTTCAGGAACAGTGCTATGGCCTTTCTGAGAAGTTTGTGGGGTCCTCAGCTGGACAATAGAGGGCAGACAGCAGCTACCACAGGGGCTAACCAAGTCCCTCCTGACATTGAAAGCAGTGACATTTCCCCTATGGAAATTCCCTGTTGTAAACCATATTGACTTTAATCTCAAGTGTCAGAAAGGTTGCCCAGGAGTCTGGGAGCCAACCAACTGAAAGCACATTTGTATGGAAGTCAGGGCAAACAAAATAGGATTGAGAACATTTTTTGAGATTCATACCGATGTTGAACTTTTCCAGGAAACCTGACAAAAACTTCCCTCTTAGGCAAAGACACACTGGGGCTTATCATTATTAATTTGTATTCCAACTGATACTTAAACTTGGGGAAACGGAGAGGGAAGGAATAGCACATGTCCTTTTTCTTTGCCAGGCCCAAGGGAGTTGGAGGAGGCTCCCTAGAGTTTAATAGGCAGCTTTATGTATTTATATGCTTTGACTGGAGCTAAAGAGCTCTGTGTCACACAATGGGCAGTTTCTAGTTGGATTTTAAAAGAAATAACTTTGATCATTTCAAAAGCAATGAAGCCTGATGCAGTGGAGAGAAAAGAAGGCGGTAATTTATGGCTACCATTAAGAACACAAAGACAAAGGCGGAGAAACCGTTTCACTAAGTGAAGATTTACAAATGTGTAAAAACCACCCTATGACTAGAAATAGCTGAATGTTTCTCTCAGCACCAAATACAAAAGGGGGGGGAGGAGCAGAAGACAGAAAAAAGGATGCAACCTGCTTGCCTTGACTGGGGATGAAAAGGTCAATTGAGAACAACTGCAGAAAAGTAATTTTCTCAAATTCTCCATCAAGCAGCAGCGCTTGCAATACCTGCAAAGAGGCAGGCTCAGCAGGGACCCTGGGACAGGGTGGCTGGCAACAGACAGAGGTGCTGAGGGTGCACAGGGTGGGAGCTTAGGGTGGCAGATGTGCCCCCACCAAAAAAAAAAAAAATAGGTGTTTGCGTGCATGACCTAGGTGGGGTTTTCTGTGACATTTGTTTTCTGATCATCAAAGTAATTAATGTGTGTGTGTGTGTGTGTGTGTGTGTGTGTGTGTGTGTGTGTTCATAGGAGAGAATGGAATAAATGCTGTTCAGAGAAGCTCAACGGAGAACACTCATATCCTAAGTATGACATTTCTTGCATCTAGGGCTAGTTACTGCATTCGTTCCTGAAGTGATGCTGAGTGTAATCAGCTCCAGCCATCTGTCCTAGGGTGATATGGGAAGACCTGGTGCCCGTGTTCCCTTGTAAGGACTGTTAAGCTTGGGGAGCCAGACGGCAGGCACTACATTTAGCAGCTGCCCAGACCTGATGTTTATGAGTTCAGGTGGTCATAGAAGCCACCTGAGCTCCAGGCAAAGTTGGAGCTGTTTCTGGCCTCTGGCCCACCCTTGATCTCTAGACCCGTTTCCCTTCAAAAAAATACATTTAACTGGTTTGCAGTGAAACGAACATTTTCTGCAGTGATTCCAAGTCCAGAAGTGTGTCATAGAGAGGGGCAGCTTCATCGTAACCCACAGCGGGAGAAGTGGGCTGGTGCCTTCAAAGGGCTGTGGGATGGGAAATCAGAGAGGGTGTGTGTTGAGTGGTATGGGCAACGTTGCGGAGTATGTGAAACCGTGAAGAGAAGCTGTCACTGTCTCCGCTTAAATTGCTGTTTTCTTGAGAGCTCCTGATCGGGTCAAAAATATGTATAGCCCCAAGGTGGCTTTGAAGTTTGGGCACTGTACTGAACACTGTCTGGGTGCTCTGTAACAGAATTTTTCAGGCTAGTAGGACTATTCGTCCTCACAAAAGGGACTGGGTCAAGTTGTAGGACACTGCGAACCGGCGGAGCACCAAAGTTCTTGGAGTGCTGGAGCAAAGCGGGCGCGGGAGCTGCAGTTGGTGCCGGGGGCTGCGCGGGGCGCAGGCACCGCCAGGCCCGCCCCGGCAGGCTGACAGCCGCCCTCGGGCCACCGCGGCCGCGCCCCCCTCCTCCCGGGGCCGGGGAGGGGCAAGGGCGGGCGGGGCGGCACTGCCCCCCGCCCCGGCCCGGGGAGGACCGTGTGAAAATGAGGCCGGGGCTCGGAGGGGCGGGCGGGGCCCCGCCAGGGGTGTCAGAGCGCGGCGGGCAGGGCGCCCGCACACACCTCCCGGAGCTGCGGCCGCCGCGCTCGCCGCCCGCGTTGCGCCGCCTCTGCCCTCAGCCGCCGCGCCTTCCATGGGGGCCGCGAGCCGCGGGCGTCCCGGGGCTGCCCGGGCGCTGCTGCTGCTGCTGCCGCTGCTACTGACGGCGGCCGTCCCGCCGAGCCGGGGCCGTGCCACCGGGCAGCCAGACGGTGAGTGTCCGGCCGCTGGGGCGCACCTGGCACAGCGCGGCGGCGCGGGGGAGCGGGTGGGCGGCGGGAAGAGTGTCCTGGGTTCCCTAGAGGGGTCCTCAGAGTCGGCCGCGCGGGACCAGGGGGGCTTGGCGGCTGCAGTTCGCGTGGCCCTCGCTTTCCTGGGGCCCTCACCCTCTGACCAGGCCAAGGCGCCACTATCGCTTGGGCCAGAGGCCCAGGGCCGGATTTCAGTGGCCCGGCCTCGGACCCTGGGCTGTTGACAGTTTACGCCGGTCGCCCAGGGACTCCCGCTCCCGCCCGCCCTCTAGAGCGACCGCTGGTCAGATTGTGGAGGCTGAACAGGAAGGAGAGTACTGGGGCCTCGGGGCCAGCTCCCCATTGTGTAGATGGGGAAACTGAGGGCCAAGCCTGTGGTACATCCACGAAGCTAAAGCAGCTTTGCCCAGTCTTTTTCTTTTACACGGGAAGTTCTCCTGGCAGCCCTCAGGGTCGACTTTTATCTACAGAACGACCTCGGTTTGAAAACTTGGGAATGTCCTTAAACAGCAACCAGCCTAGATTATGGGCAGCCAGAGGTAAGAACTCTGGAAATTCTGCACTAACTGGACTTGCAATACTTTCGAAACTCTCGTTTTACATTAACATCCTGGAGAGGGGTCAACTCAGGAAATACTTTTGCCAAAGCCAGTTTCCAGGTGAAGAGGATGGGCAGGGGTGGGTGAGGCAGTTAGGAAGCTATACCGGGTTTGCTCCATTTGAGGGCTCTGGACAGTTTTTGCTCATAGCCCAGGGCAAACCTCAGGTTGACAGACAAAGGCTTTCCTTTCAGAGCTGTTTTGCCAACCTGGTTCTTCGCTCCTAAGGCATTTTACTGTTGCCTACTCATGTGCCAGGCACTGTGCTGGCTTGACATCAAGGGCATGACTTCAGTCAAGACATTGTCTAGTGAATATATGGACAGGAAAATAGTGACAACCCTGCATGTTATGTTCTATGAAAGGAGAGCACAGGTATCAGATAACTCCCCGATGGTGGGAGTCATGGCAGGCTTCCAGAAGGAGGTGGATCTGAACCAAATCTTGAAGGCCAGTAGGTAATGGTGGAGTAATTCCAGTTAGAGGAAACAGGCTGCACCTGGCAACCGGGACCTGGACGGGGAGTGGCTCATCCCAGCACTCTCAAGCAGTTTTGGTTCTGAGGAATGAAGAGGGGTGGACTGGTGGGAGATAATGTCAAAGAGAGCCAAGGCCAGATCACACATGGTTTGGACACCAAACCAAGTGCTTGCTGTGCTCTTTTGCAGATGTGGATGAGTGTGCCCAAGGGCTAGATGACTGCCATGCAGATGCCCTGTGTCAGAACACACCCACCTCCTACAAGTGCTCCTGCAAACCTGGCTACCAAGGGCAGGGCAGGCAGTGTGAGGGTAAGTGACTTAGGGACCATTGTAGGTGGGCCAGCAGGGCAACTTCCACCTCCTTACCTCTCATAGTGGATACTCATGTTGGTAAAAGTGCTGCCTTCATCCTGAATCACACCACCTGCTGTCTGAAATGTGTTGCAGTTCCTTAAAGGACTGGGAACACTGGGTCTTGCCCAGAGCTGATCATAGTTTTAACTGGCTTTGAAATGTCCTTTTGCAGGAGAATCGTGAGTTCAAAGCCAGCCTCAGCAATGGTGAGGCGCTAAGCAACTCAGTGAGACCCTGTCTCTACATAAAACACAAAATAGGGCTGGGGATGTGCCTCAGTGGTTGAGTGCCCTTGAGTTCAATCCCTGGTACCAAAAAAAAAAAAAAAAAAGAAGTGTCCTTTTGTCCAGCTTATACATATGAAAAGAGGTGCTTTAGTGTCTTTGCTTTAGTATCTCTCATCAGGAGAGCTATGTCTGCCAGAGCAGGGCTGATCCTGTCTCCCTGGGGCAATATGCACCCCCATGCTGGAGATTGAGTGCTGGAGTCTTGCCCTCTCCTGCTGGCTCTGGAGGCTCCGTCCTGTCCATGGCTTTGAGCAGTTTGGCATTGGGACCTGCCAAGCTTTAGAGCTACACCTCATTTGAGCTGAAATTTCACCCTGGAAAGATGTGTGCAGAGGAATATTTTAACCATTAGTGCTCTAGATCTGAGAACCCAAAGTCTGGACTCTGCCCACTGGGGATTAGTTCAGTGTCATGAACTTGAAAGTTCAGAACTTACTGGAGACTGGGCACTCATGGGAGAAGGCTGTTCTTAGGGATGGAAATCATCATACAGTGGAGGTGGCAGGGCTCTTCAGGGAGCTGTGGTCCAATCCATCACTCATTTTACAGACAAGGACACCAAGGCCCAGGAGATTTGTGGCAGTGGTCACACAAGCGGGTGAAAGAAGGTCATGTGTCCACTCCAGTTCTGTCCCAGCTCCACCTCGCTCATATATTCACTCAGTTTGCTGCTATCTCCCTTTGGTTGAGTAGGAAATCATACCATTTATTTATTTAGCAGCACTGGGATAGAACTCAGGGTCTATCTACCATAGAGCCACATTCCTGGCCATTTTTATTTCTATTTTTTTTATTTTCAGACAGGGTTTCTAAATTGTCCAACCTGGCCTTGAACTTGAGATCTTCCAGCTTTAGCCTCCTGTCTCCACCTCCTGAGTAGCTGGGATTACAGGCGTGTACCATTACAGGCGTGTACCACTGAACCTGGCTAGAAATTCTATTTATATTATTTATAGTCTTCCTATGCAGGAAGAAGTTTGAAATTGATGAGGTGCATTCAATTCATTTCTGCAGCTCCCTTCTACCTTTGGACCCAACTTCTTCAGTCTGAGAGGTTTTATACTCTTTACACCTTGGGCTTAACCCTGGCCTGAACTGATCTGAATACTTGCAGGATTTAAACCTACGTAGTGAGTAAGAAAGACTCTTCTAAGCACTTTGAAAACCACATTAACTTCTTTAAACAGGAGTAAAACTTTTAATAAATGCCTATTTTGGTGCCTTTTAATGACCTCATGTTCAAACCCTGATGTTTCAAACCAATCTGTTTCATCTTGTGGCCTCTGAGTAATGAAGGTTCTTGGTGTTGGAACAGTGTGTAATGTCCAGTACTGCCTGCTATGTAATAAACACTCATTCTTATTCTTTTGTTTTATTTTGGTACTGGATTGGAACCAGGGAGGCTACATTCCTAGTCCTTTTTATTTTTTAAATTTTGAGACAGGATCTCACTAAGTTGCACAGGCTAGCCTTGAATTTGCAATCCTCCTGCCTCAGCCTCCTAAGTAGCTAGGATTACAGGCGTGCACCATCGTGCCTGGCACTAGTTTTTAAATAAATGACTGTGCAATATGGGCTCAATCATTGGCACCTTGACACAAGGTATTTTCCAAAAATATACAAACTTGTGAATGAAATGTTTAGTTACAGAATGTGTAGATGATGAAATAGGTGGGTGACTGTCAGATGCATTTGTAGTGTTGTAGCAATGACTTAATCTCTCCCAGCCCCCACTCCTGGTCTTAGCATAGCTGAGACAGGATGGGATTTGAAAAATGGGATAATGGGAAAATTTGGGTATTGTGGTAGGTAAACACACCCCTTGGGAAATCATTTGAGAAACTTTATTTTGTGCCAGAGGAGCACAGCTCTGGGTCAGGTTCACAGTCTTAAAACCTCTTGTGTTTCTGAAGCCAACTTTATATTTTCCCAGAGGCAGGCAGCCACAGCCATCTCTGACAGCCATCTCTGTCTCTGTCTCTGTCTTGCTCTGCCCTGTGTCATGGGAGGTCAAAAGACTCTCCCAGAAACAAACATCTCTGTGCCAATTATTCCATATCACACCCTCTCTGTATTAAATATTCTAATAGTAGTAACAGAATTCATATGCTGCTACTCTTCTTGGGGGAAAAAAGGTCCAAATTTTTACCATGTGAATATAACCCATCCTCCAGTCACTGTGTATTCTCCAGGGGCACAAAACTGTGCCATTGGTTTCTTTTAGATAAAATATGTCTTTAGTGAATGATGTCTCATGTGACACCTGGCAAGTTTCCACTCTGAGCTTTTGGGTTTGACATATTACAAGTGAAATTGAATTGCTAGCAGAGTACAATGGAAAAGGCTACTATTTAGTTTAAAATAACTAATGATTGGCATTGTTGCTCTTATATATTTAAATTTGCTTTAAAATAATCTATGATTATTGTTATAAAAAGTCAAAATGCAAAGATGTTAAGAAAATTAAAGAGCTTTTCATCCTTTTACCCACAGGTAATCACTGTTAACAGCACACACATATTCTTTGTACTGTCACTTTAAACTAAAACCTGAAATGATTTGGTCATTTGAATACTCTTAGTATCAATGGTGTAAGTTGGACGTCCCTGTTTAGTTTGGATTTCTTGCTCTAAAAGTCCAGAAATGGAAATTTTCTTCTAAGAAGGAAAAGGAGAGAAATGAAGATTGCAAGGATTCAAAGATGTAGATATTCAAAGATATAACTCCTTTATCTGAGTTGCTCGATTTACTAATAGCCTCTGAGGCCCAACCCAAGGTATCATTTGTGCTGGGATTCTCCCCAGCCTCACTGCTCATATTTACTCTCGAGGATGGGAACTGGGTTTGCCCAGAGTGACTGGAATTAGCTATATCCCCAGCCCTTTATATTTTTTTATTTTGAATGCAGAATAGTACAGAATTCATATATGTCCTTTGCTCTTCTTACTCTAATTTTATTAACTTACAAAACCAGAAAATTAGCACTGGCACAATGTTATTAACTAAATTGTAGATGTTATTCAGATTTCACCCATTTCCCCCTGATGTTCTTTTTCTGTTCCAGAATTGAATTCAAGGTTTCACATTATATTCAGCTGTTGTCTCTCTTTTGTCTTCCTCAATCTGTGCTACTTCTTCGGTCTTTCCTGGTCTTTCATGACATTGACATTTTTGATGAGTACTCCTGGCTTTGTTTGTCTTCTGTTTTCTCATGATAAGAATTGATATAAAAGAAGTCAGGCGCGGTGATGCACACCTGTAATCCCAGCAACTGGAGAGGCTGAGGCAGGAGGATAGCGAGTTCAACACCAGCCTCAGCAAAAGCGAGGTGTTAAGCAACTCAGTGAGACCGTGTCTCTAAATAAAATACAGTATAGGGCTGGGGATGTGGCTCAGTGGTCAAGTGCCCCTGAGTTCAATCCCTGGTACCACCTCCCTCCCGCAAAAAAACAAAATAATTGATATAAGAGAATGTCTTGTGTTTTCCAATGATAAAATTGAGATTATGTATTTTGGGCAAGACCACAGAAATGCTGTGTGTCCTTTTCAGTGGATCATATCAGGGACACATGATGTCTCATGTTCCATTTCTAGTTTTTTCTTTTAACCTTGATTACCTGGTTAAAACGGTGTCTGCTGGGTTTCTCTACTGCAAAGTTACTATTGATTTCTCTGTACAATAGAAACATATTTGGGGAAGATACTTTGAGCCCAGGGTCAATATTGTTTCTTCTTAAGTCTTTATCTACTGATGTTGTCATCCAACTTTGGAACTTCCCTGAAACAATTATTACTGTGATGTGTGCCTACTTTTTTTTTTTTTTTTTTGTACTTCCCTTATTCATTATACATCCATTAATTGAGTCTTTTTTTTTTTTGGCACCGGGGATTGAATTCAGAGGTACTTGGCCACTGAGCCACATCCTCAGCCCTATTTTGTGTTTTATGTAGAGACAGGGTCTCACTGAGTTGCTTAGCACCTCACCATTGCTGAGGCTGGCTTTGAACTTGCGATTCTCCTGGCTCAACCTCCCAAAGTGCTGGCATTACAGGCATGTGCCACTATGCCTGGTTTAATTGAGCCTTTTCTTCCCTATTTATTTATTTATATGTGTACTTATACCACTGTGGACCTATGGTTATTGACTTTATTAGATCTATAATAATTTATTTTTGGCTCAAATTGTTCCAGCTTCAGCTATTGGGCATTCCTTCCCATTGTTTCCTGTGTCATTCTGACATCTGTTTTTTTTAAGAAATTCCTGATTTTCTGGTATTATAAGATGGTTCAGTCAAATCTTATTTTTTCTTATCTTCAACTCTGGAATCAACCACTTCTCCAAGGCACTCTGGCCCCTTTGATTGGAAAATGGTATATAGTAACCAAGATCTGGATGCTTGGTGTTGTTATTGCTACTGGGGTGTCAGTGTTCCTAGGCCCTCTCAGTGCATGGGGCTAGGAAACAATAATACATACACACACACATAAATATATAAACATATATATTTATTCCTTATATATGTATGTATACTAAAACAATGTGTTATACTGACACTTTGGATTCCATATCAATATCAAAAATTCATTCTTATCTTTCTCTTTATTTATAACTTCATTCTTTAACAGTGAGAAGTCTGACTCTCTTTATCTGCAATGTATTTACCTCTTTGTTCAATTCTAGTATAGACACAAAATATTTACAGAATTACTGATCAATAACCCTGTGAGTAAACCAGATTTACTAACTAGAGTATAGCATATAGATTTTAGCTTTAAGATAACCAGTTAAGATGTTGTTTTTAGTTACTAAGATGGTACTTTTCTTTCCCATTCCCTTCAGCATGGTTATGTTATTAATTTATAATACATTAGGTTCATTTGTTTCTTTTTGTATTTCATTTTTAGGACCCTAGCTCTCATTCCATCTCCTGATTGACTGTATGTATGTATGCACGCGTTCATGTACAGAAAACATCATTATGGTTCTAAGAATCAAAGCTACACTAAAATGTATTCTCAGAGAAGTGTGGCTCCCTGCTAATTCCTGTTCCTCTGTCTCCATCTTTCCGCTCCTTTCCCCATTCCTTGTACATCATCAATCTCTGTAGTTTCTGGCTTATGCTTCCTTTATTTCTTTTGGAGAAGTAAACAGATACATTTATGTTTTCTTTTTAGCAACATTGCTGACATGTAACTTACTTATAACATCATTTGCTTTTTTTTTTTTTTTGGTAGTACTGAAGATTGAACTCAGGGGGGCTCTATCTCTAAGTTATACCATCAGCTCTTTTTATTTTATTTTTAATTCTTTTGGTACTGGAGATTTAACCCAGGGGCACTTTATTACTGAGCTACATTCTCAGATCTTTTTATTTTTCATTTTGAGACAGAGTCTTGCTAAATTGCTTAGAGCCTTGCTAAGTTACTGAGGCTGCCCTCAAACTTGGGATCTTCCCGCCTCAGCCTCCCAAGTTACTGAGGTCACTGGTGTGTACCACCTGTGCCTGGCTTTTTATTTTATTTTATTTATTTTTAATTTTTATTTTTTGGTACTGGGGCATTGAACTCAGGGGCACTTGACCACTGAGCCACGTCCCCAGCCCCATTTGGTATTTTATTTAGAGACAGGGTCTCACTGAGTTGCTTAGTGGCCCAGTGTTGCTGAGGCTGGCTTTGAACTCGCAATTCTCCTGTCTCAGCCTCCCCAGTTGCTGGGATTACAGGTGTGCGCCACTGTGCCTGGCTTTATTTTATTATCATTATTTATTTTTTAATATAGTTTTTGTTGTAGACAGACACAATCACTTTATTTTGATTTTATTTTTTTTTTTATTTTTTATTTTTTATTTTTTATGTGGTGATGAGGATCGAACTCAGTGCCTCACTCGTGCTAGGCAAGGGCTCTGCTGCTGAGCCACAACCCTAGCCCTTTATTTTATTTTTGAGACAGGTTCTCAATAAGTTGCTGAGACTGGCCTTAAACTTGCAATCCTCCTGCCTCACCCTCCCAAGTTGCTGGGATTACAGGCCAGTGCCAGCATGTCCAGCTGATAGAGTTTTGAAGA
This sequence comes from Xerus rutilus, assembly GCA_028644305.1. Taxonomy (NCBI): domain Eukaryota; kingdom Metazoa; phylum Chordata; class Mammalia; order Rodentia; family Sciuridae; genus Xerus; species Xerus rutilus. Next base: position 47,876,684 of record CM053399.1, read on the forward strand.
GATCTTTGTACATCTATGTTCATAGCATCATTTACAATAGCCAAAAGTTAGAAACAATCAAAATGTCCACTTGATGGATAAATGGATAAGCGAAATGTGGTACATACATATAATAGAATTATTGTTCATCCTTAACAATAGGAATCTAAACTGGGCACAGTGGTGCACATCTGTAATCCCAGCAACATCTCAATATGCCTGTAATCCCTTGGCCTCACAAGTTCAAGGCCAGCCTCACCAATTTGTTGAGCCTCTGGCAATTTAATGAGATCCCGTCTCAAAATACAAAAACTGAGAATGTAGCTTTGTGGTAGAGCAGGCCCTGGGTTCAGTTATTAGTATCAAAAAAGGAAACCTGGTCACATCCTTCATTTGAAAACATTATGCTAACTGAATTAAGTCAGTTATCAAAAGACAAATAGTTTGAATATATATCTGAGATACTTAGAATAGTCAAAATCAAAGAGACTGAAAGTAGATTGTGATTGCCAGAGACTGGGGCCAGGGATTAGGAGTTAATTGTTTAATGGGTAAAAAATTTTAGTTTTACAAGATGAAAAGAGTTATGGAGATGAATGGGGGTGAAGATTGCACAATATTATGAATTTAATAATACTGAACCATACACTTAAGAAAAGGAAAAGAAACTACTAAACTGTTCTCCAAAGTCACTATGCCATTTTATGTTCTCATTGGCAATGTATGACACGAGGGTCCCTGTTTTTTCCACATCTTTGCCAACATTTGTTTTGTCTGTCATTTTTATCATTCAAGTTAGTGTGAAATGGTAGTCTTAATTTGCATTTCTCTAGTCATTAATGGTGTTGAGCATTTTTTTCATGTGCTTATTAGCCACTGGCATACCATCTTTGATGAAATATCTTTTTTTTTTTTCACCATTTCTTTTTTGTTGTTGTTGTTGATGGACCTTTATTTTATTTTATTATTTATATGTGGTGCCGAGGATCGAACCCAGGGCCTCACACAAGCTAGGCAGGCGCTCTACCACTGAGCCACAACCCGAGCCCCTGAAATGTGTTTTTAAATCTCCTGCCCTTTAAAATTGAGTTGCCTCCTTATTATTTCTAAGTCCTTTATAAAGCATATGACTTGCAAATACTTCTCTGACTGTGGTTTATCTTCATATTCACCCCTGCCCTCTCACCCGGCTTCCTGGGGATTGAACCCAGGGGCACTTTACCACTGAGCTACATCCTCAACCTTTATTATTTATTTTTTAAATTTTGAGACAGGGTCTCACTAAGTTTCCCAGGCTGGCCTTGAACTTGAAATTTTCTAGCCTCAGACTCATCTGGCATTACAGGTGTGCATCCTTAGGCCTGTATTGTCTTTATTTTAAAATTTTGAGACAGGGTCTTGCTAAGTTGCTGAGGCTGGCTTTAAACTTGGAATCCTCTTGCCTCAGCCTCCCAAGCTGCTGAGATTACAGGTGTGTATCGCATCTTTATTTTCTTAATGTCTTTTGAAATATAAGAGTTTTAAAGTTTGATGAAGTCCATTAAATTTATGCATTATGATTTGGTGTTGTATGAAAGAAATATTTACCTAGGTTAAAGTCTCAAAGACTTTTCTCATATATTTTCTCTTTAATAAAGAGAACTAAACTATAAACTAAAAACTTCATAGTTCTTACATTTAGGTCTCTGGTCCATTTTAAGTTGCTTTTTGTCTGTAGTAGGAGGTAAGGGTTTAAAATAATCTTTGCATGTGTATATTCCATTATCCAGCACCATTTGATGAAAAGACTATGATTTCTCCCAGTGAATGCCTTAGCACTTTTGTTTAAAGTCAAGTGACCTTAAATCAAAGGTTAATTTCTGAATTCTCAGTTCTGTTCCATTGATCTATATGTCTCTTTATGCCTACAGACACTCTCTTAATAAGTATAGCTTTATAATAAGTTAAATTTCCCCAAATGTGTTCTCTTCTTTCAAAATTGTTTTGACTCTTCTGAATCTTTTGCATTTTCATACAGATTTTAGGATAAGCTTGTCAAGTTCTGTAAAAGTATGCAAAAATTGTGTGTGCGTGGTTTTTTATTTTATTTCTTACACGAAGGCATACTACATATATTCTTTTGCGTTTTGTTTTTTTCCATTGAATACTATATTCTAGAAATTACTTCAAGTCAGTTCATGGAAAACATCTTCCCTTTTTTATAGTTGTATAGTACTCTGTCAATTATATATGCCATATTCATTAAACTGCTCTCCTGTATGTGGGCTTTTAGGTTGTTTTCAGTATTTTGTAATTTCAGATAATGCTTTCATGAATAACTCTGTGTATTTGTTTATTTTCCTGCTGTTGGGTGCATTCTGAGAAGTGGGATGGCTAGCTAAAAGGCATTTGTCAAAGGAATAGCACCTGTTTGATTTACTTCTGTTTTATTCCTTAGACATTGATGAATGTGAAGATGAACTCAACGGAGGTTGTGTACATGACTGTTTGAATATTCCAGGCAATTATCGCTGCACTTGTTTTGATGGCTTCATGTTGGCTCATGATGGTCATAATTGTCTTGGTAAGGAAAACCTTTGGAAATGGCAGTTCTCCTCTCTCTGCCCTCTAGTGTCCCCACCCCTTTCTTTCCTTTGATGAAAACCTAGTTATTAAGACAAAAATGGGATCAGAGACTTGTGTTTTCCCCTCCGGTGGAAATGAGACTCCCTGCTGGGCGTTGTGTGGAACACCTGTAATTCCAGCTACTAAGGATGCTCAGGTAGGAGGATTATGAGTTGGAGACAAGCCTGAGCAACTTAGTGAGACCCTGTCTCAAAATAAAAAGGTCTGGGGGTAGAGTTCAGTGGTATAGCTCCCCTGTACTACCCCTGCACCCCACACCCACTGAAAAAAAATTCAGACTCCCTAAGAGAAAATCAGGTACATGATTTATTTATAACAGACCCATCAGTCCAAAGAGATTGATAGACATTGTCATTATTAGTTACTGATAATCTGGCATTGATTCGTCACCTTTAAGATCTTTGATTTTGTGTTGAAGGGATCTTGACTTACAGCCATTTCTCTAATGTTTTAGGTGTCATGATTCTGAAATTAGGTAAAACTCCTTGCCCTGAAGACTTTAATGTAGGCTTGGGTCACAGCCAGATAGATCCCCTTCTTTCTTCTTGAAAGAGAAAGAAAAATCAAACAAACTTTCCAGGAACATGCTCCTAGTAGTCCACAAAACAGAAACATCTATTGGAGTTTCAGTCCTTGAATTAGAGACTGCAGAGTGTTGTTTACATTAGTTCCTACCAGAAATAAAATAGAACTTGGAAATAGTGAGCAGTTGGATGGGACTGAGTGCTGGAAGGTCTTTGAGGATGCAGCACACCTGCTAGGTAGGTGTTTGTGGTTTGTTTTTTAAGGCCGGCATTGCCAATTGAACAGGAGAACGTTATGGGAGACACATAGCATCAGGGTCCTTTGATGCTGATGACCCTTCATGTGTTTGACCTGCTTGTGTCTATTTAGCCAACCAAGAAGCAGCTTGAGCCAGGCTCTGACTCTGGGGACAACTATTTAGATGTCCCTTAATGGTGTGGAGGGAATGGCCGCTTGATCAAATGCTTGGAGATTAAAATAAAAGGCCCTAGGAAAGTCCAGGCAGAAGTTGTGTTTTGAGTGGTGGAATTCTGGAGTGAGGTGGTGGAGAGTATTTCCATTTGGGATGCAACCCAGATGTGACCTTTATCCCATTTCAGTATCCTCTGCAGCTCCATTCTGACTTAGGCACTATACTTTCCTGTCTGTGCCCTGTAGGAGAGGCCAGGCTTTGGGTGCACAGAGCATGTGGCCTTGCAAGTCTGAAGTGTCAGTCAGATTTGATTGAAGGCCAGGGAAGCAACCACCTCTCTGCAAACTTTCTAGACAGTCAGTATCACAAAAGTACACATTTAAGAGATAGTCCTAAGACAGGAATGAATTGCAATGAATTAAAAACTCAGAAAAGGGAACTCCCTTTTCTGTTGGGAAGCCTACAGCATGGGTTTTTTGTTTGCTTTGTTTTCTTTCCATTTTCGTTGGGGGAGAGCTTCCCTTGGATTTGCCAACAGTGGCATTCTGAGGATTCATATCTGATGGCAGACCCAGTCATTATGATTATGCTCTGATCCTCAGCCTGGGGGGAAGTATGACCTTCCTAAGAGCAACAAGCTGACCCATCCAAGGCTTCAGGACCTGGGCCAGGACAGGTGGGGTGGTTCTAAGTATAGGTCTGCTCAGAAATCCTGAGGCCTGGACTCTTGCCTTGCCTTGGCCAATGATACGGGTATTTTAGCAGGGTATCTCCATTTCCCCACCTCAGGTCTCTTTTGTCAACTTGTTGGCAAACATCTGCCTTATAGAGAGACTCTGAGCATCCACTGAGCATGTAGGAATGGCAGGTTCCTGTGATGACCCCTTCCTTCTCATCAGCCCCCTAGCCACACATTAGCCACAAGTATTAGCCAGAGTATAGAGTACTGGCACCAAACCCAGGGCTCTTTGAGATCCCCTCAAATGCCTACAATCCTAAGAAATGAATGTAGCCCACTCTGCTTGAGTTCTGTATTGATAGAGTGTCTGGGAGCTCATTGCAGCCATTTGGCTTCATAGCAGCGGTTTTCAGTCCTTGCCACACTTGAAAACCACCTTTAACCATTTCCATTGCCTTGGCCTTACCCAAGCCCAGTTCTATGTGTGTCTCTAGAGGAGGAGTAGAGCCATCTGGGTGCTAATATGTAAGCAGGGCTGATAGCCCCTGTCTCTTAGTCTGGAGAAACTCGTGGGCCTGGTGACATTTATTTATGGATGTGAAAACACACTGTTGTGTTTATCCAATCATGATGTCACTCAATGACACAGTTATGATTGCTTTGGAGAAAATACATAGTGAGTTAAATGTGGGGTGGGGGTGTGGCCGCTCAAGGAAGCACATCTTTACTCACAAGCAATCCTGGATGTGGTGCTCAGGGAAACAGTTCTCCTGCTCACCTTGAGTCCTCCATATGGAACACCAAGGCCAGGTGTGTCCCAGCCCAACTCATCCTCTGGAATGTGCTTCCTTCTTCACCCTTTGGCATAGACAAGGGTGAGTTTGTTAGGCTTTAGGGGATGGCTCAAGTCCCATCAGTTTAGTCAAGTATCTGCTTCGTAGTGTGGGAGGACAGATGCCTGTAAGATCTGAGGCTTGAAACCAGATAACAGACATTTAAATGAGAATTTTCTGGTTACAGATATGCCCAGGAGCTAGTGATAGGCATATGAGGAATTAGACTGAAGAAAATAAATCACTTTTTTTTTTTCTAGTACTGGAGATTGAACCCAGGGTACTTTACCATGGAGCTCTTTCTGCAGCTCTTTTTTTTTTTTTTTTTTTTAAATGTTTATTTTTTAGTTGTAGGTGACAGAATATCTTTATTTTTATGTGGTGCTGAGGATCGAACCCAGTGCCTTATGCATGCTAGGCGAGCACGCTACCACTGCACCGCAATCCCAGCCCCTAGCTCTTTTTATATTTATTTTGACACAGGATTTTGCTAAGTTGCTGAGGCTGGCCACAAACTCGCTGTCTTCCTGTCTCTGCCTCCCCTGTAGCTAGTATTAAATTGATTTCTTTTTTTTTTTAAATTTTTTTAGTTGTAGATGGATACAATATCTTTATTTTATTTTTATGTGGTGCTGAGGTTTGAACCCGGAGCCTCACACATGCAAGGCAAGTGCTCTACCACTGAGCCACAATCCCAGCCCCTTAAATTGATTTCTTATAAACCTTCTTCTTGAGTCTTTGTGGCACCTGAAACTCTTCTAGAAGTTTCCTCTTTGGTTCTGGTGATGCTGCATCCTCCTGCTTATTTGCTCATGTATTGAGCAGTTAATGAGTACCTGCTGTGCTAGGGCTGAGCTAATTAAAACAAAAATCGTGTCCTCAAGGAGTTTGCAGTCTAGCAGAGATGGATAGGTAAAAAATCTTGAAGATGCACCTGGGTAAATGTTTCAGTGAGGGGTGCACAGGGTACTGTGGCCACAGTGGGAAGAAGGGCCCCTAAGGCTGCCCTGGGTGTGGATGGAAGAGCAGGTCAGAGTGGCCTCCTCTCTCCCTGCCTTCCTTGCCTCTCCTCTGAGGCTCTTGTTCCCTCTACCTGCTTCCTGCCCCTGGCGCTGTTCAGAATTCGACTTCTGTGGTTTCCTTTCTGCCTCTTTGTCTGTTTTCTCACACTCCTGCCCTTGGGTCTCTCATGCACAGCCACCACTTTGTCTGGCAACTGCAAGTAAATGGTTTTCAAGGATGTACTTACACCACTGGATTCTCTTCCCATTTACCCTTCAGGTTTCCCCTGTCTGCTGGATCTAGCTCTGAATTGTCATGTCAGGCACATCCTCTCCCTGTCTGGGGAGGAGGGAGGCAACTATGTCTCCATCCCCATTTCAGTCCCCAGCACTGGTCTTGCCTATATTTGTTTTCCAGAAGGCTTCGGCATCAACTTCCCATCCTCTAACAATGCCCAGCTCACAGCCTGCAAGTCTCCCAGCCCTGTGGGCACCTTGTCCACCCACAATCTTCTTTTTTTTTGGTACCAGGGATTGAACTCAGGGGCACTCGACCACTGAGCCACATCCCCAGCCCTATTTTGTGTTTTATGTAGACACAGGGTCTCACTGAGTTGCTTAGTGCCTCGCCATTGCTGAGGCTGGCTTTGAACTTGCAATTCTCCTGTCTTAGCCTCCCAAAGTGCTGGGATTACAGGCGTGTGCCACCGCGCCCAGCTACGTACAATCTTCTATACCTGCCTTGCCAGCAAACCATGGCCAGGCCCAGCTCCATCCCCACTAGGGCAGCACTGGCCATGGCTGCCAGGTGTGTGTGTGCAGGTGGATTCTCAGCACTTAGTTCTTCCCCTTCCCTGTATCCAACCCTCAATTGCTGCCTTATTTTTCCCAGAGTGAGGGCCTGACTGTGCCCACCCCATACAGTGGTTCCCAGTTGCCTCTCAAATTAAGTAGGTGCTTCTTTGCCTGGTATTCAAAATTCTGCAGTGTGACCTCAGTCTATGTTCCCAGCTGTATCTCCTGTGACTTCCCTCCACATCCCCTGTTCTCCAGCCAAATCTAATGACTCACTGGTATTTGAGTGTATTCCATGCTTCCCAGCCTCCGTTCCAGGGCTCACATTTGTTCTTCTGCCTGCAGTCTCTTTTCTCCTAATTTATAATGCAAGAAATCCTAAGGTCCCTTCTTTTTATTAGCTTCTCCTTAAAAACTGCTGATCCCACACAATCAGATGCGACCTCTCTTTCCTCTGTACCACCTTTTGCCTCATCTCAGAATCAGTTGTATATTTGTCTCTCTTCCTCTTCTGAAGGGCATGCTCCTAGAGGGAAGAAATTTTATCTTACTCATCTAGCACTATGCGTTTGGAAAGTGAAGGTGTTCAATAAATGTTCAGTATAAGAACTGATTATCTTTGTTCATGCCAGAGTCCTGGCTAAGTGAGTCCCAGACACATGAGGCTGGGTGATCATCTGTGGTCCTGTTTTGATTCTGAGAGCTTCTGTGATGCAGGGACAGGAAAACAGGCCTCATCTCTGCTTAGCAGGAGTCCTTGGGCTGCGGGGATGGGTGGGGTATTTCAAACAGTCACAAAAGCAAAGGCAAATCCCTCCCTTCCTCCAGATGTGGACGAGTGCCTGGAGAACAATGGCGGGTGCCAGCACACCTGTGTCAACGTCCTGGGGAGCTACGAGTGCCGCTGCAAGGAGGGCTTTTTCTTGAGTGACAATCAGCACACGTGCATTCACCGTTCAGAAGGTACCGCTGCCCTGTTGGGAGTTGGGGATGAGTCACATGGGAGAGTCCCCACCCCCATGTGCACACAGTGCTTCAGAGGAAAAGCACAGCATATGGGAAGTCTGGAGGCCCGGGATCAAGTCCAGACTGCTGCTGAACTGTGGGCAAGTTATTTCACCTTCCTTACCCAGCAAACTCAGTGCAGCACCCTGAGGAAACTGAGTTCCTCGCAAATCCTCACATCCTCTAGTTCTAAGCTTTAAAGAGAGTGTATTTCAAACATGACTAGATGTGAGGGAGAAACAGGATGGATGATCTACCAAGTTTTTCACAAGTGTGCTGAAAACCACAGTCCCAGTGCCAGCCTGCCCCTTGCTCTGGGTGGGTGCGGAAAGGATCGTAACTTCCTATGGAGACTGGCTGTGAATTGCCCTACTTCAGCCCTAATTTAGTTCAGGCCATTCCTGTGTTTTGCTTTTTTTTTTTTTTTTTTGCTGAGATTAAACCCAGGGCCTCATATATGCTTGGCAAGCACTATGCCACTGAGCTATATTTCCAGTTCTTTCTAAATTTTACTTCACTAAGTTATCCAGGCTGGCCTTGAACTTATGATCCTCCTGCCTCAGCCTCCCCAGTAGCTGAAGTTATAGTCATGGGCTACCATGCCCAGCATGTTTTGCATTTCTAACTCCAAGCCTTCAGGGTTTTGAGAGGCAGAAGAATTCCCTCCTGCATTGGGGCTGTCTGTGCTGCGGTTTCTTTTTCCAGGGTCACTATTTACTGTTTCTTCATAAATGTACAGAACACCCTTCTCTTCTGATGGCCTCTCTTTTATCCTCTTTGCTTTGAGTTTATGCCTTTTTTTATTCCTGATGGTAGAGTCTTGGGACATTAAGAACATGTGGCCAATCAGTTATTTTTAACTAAATGTCATCTTTTTAATTTTCTTCACTGCACTTTTATAAAAGAGCAACATTGTGGTGGCTGTATTTCTCTCGTGATTGTGTCTTCCTGTTTTTTTAGGAGAAGTTCTCTAAATATTAAACTATTAATTCCTTTTGGCATATGCTGCAAATTCACTGTAATAACTTAAGAGTGAGGTCATCTTAAGTTTCACTGTTTAATCACAAATTTGAAGATTTATTGTTTATTGTGGTTTCAGTGATTTTTCAAGGATTTCTTTGTGGAAGATGACTTTGACTCATTTTTCAAAGATGCGAACTTATACTTTACGCCTAACTAGAATACCTGTCTATGCACTAAGAAGAATCCTCAGAGAAACCACCAAGGGCCAGTGATTTTGGCGATTATGATCACCTCAATCTGCTTATTCTCAGTGTTTGTGGTGGGGAGTCACACATGCTAACTGTAATGGTAACACAGAGAGTGGGTGTCGGGTGGGTTCTTTGTCTCATGAATTTGAAGAATGAAATCCACGGACAAAAGCATGAGAGCAAAGTAACAGGGTTTATTACAGTCATAGAAAGAAAGCAGAGCTTCCAAAGAGAGAGTGGTCCCAAGAGAGGGATGCCAAGTGTCCAGGGGTTTATATGGATCTATAGTTTTAAGAAAGTCGGCCTCCCACCCAATCCTGGTTAAGGCACTCGGTGTCAACGAGGCATTCATATGGCCTTTAGTCCAATCAAAATATTGATCAGGAAGCCGGGTGTGGTGGCGCAAGCCTGTAATCCCAGCACTTAGGGAGCCTGAGACAGGAGAATCACGAGTTCAAAGCCAGCCTCAGCAATGGCGAGGCACTAAGCAACTCAGTGAGACCCTGTCTCTACATAAAACACAAAATAGTGCTGGGGATGTGGCTCAGTGGTCGAGTACACCTGAGTTCAATCTCCAGTACCAAAAAAAAAAAAAAAAAGGGTAACACAAAATATTGATCAGGCATTTTTCCTTCTCTGAAGAGGCTGTGGACTCTAGGTCATGTATGTCCTCAATTTAAAAATAACCTTTTTTCAAGTTTCTCAGCAAAAACTTGCAGCTGCTGTTTGTGCTCTGCTGCCCAGGAAGTCACCCAGGGGCTCATTTCCCTGTCTACCTAGGCTTTTCTCTTCCTCCTGACTTTATAACCATGCAAATTTCTTATCCTATGGTAGGTGTGGCCCTTGATAGAGTAGCAGTTGGGTTTCATTTTCCTGCCAAGTTCTCTGGACTCTGGCGTGCACTTAAGTCTTGTCTAAAGCAGGTAGAACTGGAGATGGGGGTGAATTAAGTCACCCTCATTGGTAGTTCGTAGCTGCTTCATGAAGTCACTCTGGCTCTTTCTTCTGTTGTTTGGGGCAGGAGGAAGGGACCTATGGTGAAGCCATTGCTGGAGACCCCTGCTATAGGTCTCACCCACTCAGGGCAGCTTGTACTTCCGGGGCTCTGGCTCAGCCTTTCTCTCCCTACAAGCCCCTAGACTAAGTAGAGACACAGGCTCCTTGTAACAGAAGTAAATACAAACGCAGTTCCTTTCTGCAAGCTGTTTTCTAAATTTCCTCCAATTCAGACATTCTTGGATCCCCTGAAGAGTATTTAAAATGAACATATTTGTCTGGAACTAAAACCAAAATTCAAGAATTTGGGTTGTGGTCTGGAAGCATTCTCTGTGATTTTCTGTTGCGTTTCAACCTGATTGCTTGGCAAATACACATCAGTGTGAGCCAATAGATCATGGCAGTTTGTGACCCCATCCAACCTAGGGCCTTAGTTCATCAAACTGAATAACCTCTGAACAATGTTCCTCTAGGACTTCCTTGCTGAGCTCTTAGAAATTGTATTAAAACAGATTTAAAAACCCACAGTTGGTATTTTTAAAGCTGTCAAAGGAAGTAACACCCACAGGTTAGTATTTTCCAGTGCTGTTATTTTTTTTAATAATTGTTTACTAAGTACTCTTCAATATAGGGGATCAGAACAGCTGATTCTGAGGGAAAGCTGTAGCTATTGATCTTGTTTTAATCCTTAGAGACCCCAAAGCTCTGATAAAGAGACTGTGTTTCCACCCATGTAATGGGGGTGGGCTGGAGAGATGCACATCACCCTTGCCCGCCATTGTTCCTATTCGTGGGCGCTCAGGCTCTCAAAATGAGCATTCCTCTTTTGTTATGTCTGCTCTGAGAACATTTAGATGGTACAGGTAATGGGGAGCATCGGGGTGAGGAAGGCGCTGCTTTCTCAGTCCTGTGTTATGTGATTTTTTTTTCTCATTCTCAAAATGTGCTCTTACTTTATTATCTGTTCCTAGAATATCCTTCAGTGGACCCCTGAGCCTGGGGAGCATCCTAACAGGGAATTTCCAGTGTTTCTGAACTGTCTCCCTTCTGGCGAATGAAGGGTCTCAGATATTCCTGGAAGAGCTGGGACCCTCTTTGGGCCTCCTGGTTTGGACCAGACCCATCTGCCTCCTCCAGCAGTGGTTTTGTTTTGAGTCAGGGTACTATGAAAGGATTTGGGAGGTCACCTCTTGAAAAGTTGTCTAAACCTCCATTACTTCCTGGTAACTGCAGGTCTAGCTTGATATGGTAGAACATCTCGGGGCCAGCTTCTCTGTGTACTGGACAGTATCTGACACATAGTCATTCTTTTTATTTTTTGGTACTGGAGATTGAACTCAGGGGCACTCGACCACTGAGCCACATCCTCAGCCCTATTTTGTGTTTTATGTAGAGACAGGGTCTGAGTTGCTTAGTGCCTCGCCATTGCTGAGACTGGCTTTGAACTTGCGATTCTCCTGTCTCACACATGGTCAGTCTTTTGAAATATTTTTTGTGAATGAACTGCTCAAAGGCAGTAAAGATCACTTTGCAAACATCTTAACAGACCTGTAAACAGAATGGAAAAAGGCAGCAAAGATGAAGGTGACCTGTTTAGGAATGTTCTCCCCAGGTGTTGTGCCACCTTTTCTTGGGCACTATTACATTTACCCTCCAGTGCTCCTGGTGTAGCTATTTCAATGCTTCACAGACCCAAACACAAACAATGCTTACTGGTCCTTCTCAGGAGGACAGGACACTGCCTCCTTTGGGAGGTAGCTCTCTCCTCCAGCACCATCTTGATAGTGGGGAGTAAATGACATCTTCAGAAATTACCAGCTAGAGCAGAGAACTATGCACCTATCCAGAAAATCTCTGTGTTACCTGGCAGCAGCCCTTGGCAGGGGCGAATAAACCCCAGCAACAGGCCACAGATTGGGTACCAGGGTGCAGACAATTCAGAAGTGTCAGATGAAAAGTGAGGTAGTTTTAGGAAAGACACAACAGTGTAGGGGATGTTTTAACGCTATGCTATCTTTTGTTTATGTTGAAAAAGCTGTTTCCTGTGACACACAGGTGGATGGAGAAGACCTGTGACTTCATTAGAGCCTGTTGGCTAAGGGTTTAGAGACACAATAAGGAACAGTGTTGGATCCTGGAGAAGTTGAGTGAAACCTGTTGTACTCGTGTTTCCTCAGTGTACTTCCAGTATTAGGAAGTATCTTGTTAATAGAGAACCAGTGAGAACCAAATCCCTACTCTTGGAGATGTTTTAGAGTTGTACTGCACAGAGGCCAAGAAACAGCTTAAGAAAAGGTCCTGAATGCAGTACCAAATGAGCAGATGTCCTGAGAATGTGTTTGGGTGTGACATGAGTTCCTTCAGAGTGCTGGCAGATAGCAAGGCCTCGACACATTGGTTTCAAGATGAGGCAGGATGCTGGTGACCCACACAGGTGTTTACCTTGCTATTTTTATGCTCTCTAAATGATGACTAATAAACCACCCAGGAACATAGCCACCTGTCCCCATTCCCACCACCATTAGTACAAGATTGGCCCTAATAGAAATTTGTAGTATACCTAAAAAATTGTACAATAGCTGAAGGAAACCATGTGTACAAGACACATTCTCTCTCTCTCTCTCTCTCTCTCTCTCTCTCTCCCTCTCTCTCTCTCTCTTTCTCTCTCTCTCTCTCTCTCTTCACTATGCTGTTATATGATGCTGTCTGTCAGAGGCTTATGATATGAAGCTGCAGAGAGCAGGGCCTAGGAACCAGCATAAAAGAGGTCCCTGGCAGGTGTCCATGTGGTGATGCCAGTTGTCACCCTCACCTCCAAGGTGTGGATGTGGTAGATGTGGAGAGAAGGGTTGATATTTTTTGAAAAATATCTTCAAGAGTATGTGAAAAAAGTTGATACTTTTACCATCTCACCTGCAAATTTGCTTAGAGAGATTCTCCTTTTCTCTTCATGTTCTTGATCAATGAATGAAAAAAGTTATGGTAGAGATAAAAGTTCAAGTACCAGTTCCTGGGGTTAGCAGGCTCCAATCCCACACCCAGAAGAGTGTTCCAGGTTATTGAGGAGGGCTCCCACCTCTAGGAGAGCGGAGGCATCATGTCTCTTGGGTGATATTTAAAAAAATCTTTTGTGTCTCTGTTAATTGACCAGGGTTATTTTGAAATATTCTTTTGAAATATGGGGCAGACAGAGACCCAGGAGGGCAGGTTTATGGTCCAGCCCCCTACCTCCCATCCCCACCAGTTTCTTGGAGCTCCTCTGTAGAATCTTCTGGATCCTGACTGCCACCAGATTACCTGCTGCATGCTGCTGTTTTGCAGAGGGCCTGAGCTGCATGAATAAGGATCATGGTTGTAGTCACATCTGCAAGGAGGCTCCGAAGGGCAGTGTCGCCTGCGAGTGTAGGCCTGGTTTTGAACTGGCCAAGAACGAGAGAGACTGCATCTGTAAGTATGGCTTAGAACTCAGCTGTGTAAGGGACGTTATACCCCAGAGGCTGCCTTCTACAGCTCAGCATGAGTATCTCCTGGCACAGGGAAGGCGGTTGGCACAAGTGCTGTCCTCTATCCACCAGCACTTGGTTCACTGCATGAGAGTAGTCTCTATAGGGAAGGAGAATGCTATTTAATTATTAACTAACTAATTAATTAGTACTGGGAATTTAACTCAGGAGTGTTTAATACTGAGCTACATCTCCATCCCTTTTTATTTTTTTAATTTTGAGACAGATCTCACTAAGTGGCTCTGGGCCTTGTTAAGTTGCCGAGGCTTGCCGTGAACTTGCAGTCTTCCTGCCTCAGCATCCCAAGTTGCTGGGGAATGCTATTTTATTTATTTATTTATTTATTTTTAATATTTTATTTTATTTTTTTATTTTTATTTTTAATTGACACATAGTAATTGTACAGATTTATAGGGTTCGGAATGATATTTCAGTGCATATGTACAGTGTGTAATGATCAAATCAAATTAACTAGTATTTCCATCACCTCAAACATTTATCTTAATATTTTATTTTTTAGTTTTAGGTGGACAGAATATCTTTATTTTATTTTTTTCTGTGGTGCTGAGGATCGAACCCAGTGCCTCATGCGTGCTAGGCGAGCACGCTACCACTGCGCCATAACCCCAGCCCGGGAATGCTATTTTAAAAGGAACTACTCAGAAGGAAATGAAATTCAGGAGTAAAGAGTGTGAATGTTGGGCTGGGGTCGTAGCTCAATCGTAGAGTGCTTGCCTAGCAAGTGTGAGGTACTAGGTTCAATCCTCAGAACCACATAAAAATAAATAAATAAAATAAAGGTATTGTGTCCATCTACAACTATTGTGTCCATCTACATCTACAACTAAAAAAAAGTGTGAATGTTGGGAGTCAGCTTTCCCTCTTCCCACAGTATAAAATAAAATTTCCTTATTTGGCAGTCACAGCTCCTGGCTACCTTGTCCCTGCTTTCTTTTAAAGCTTCATCTGCCTCCTTTTCCCAAACTCTAAACTCATTGCCTTTTGGAGAATACCTCATCTTCTTTGATGCTGGTCAACCCTTTCAAGCCCTCTTCCCTTCCTGGTGCAATCAACTCTCACTCAACCCTTAATATCCCACCTAACTTCTAATAATGGTAAAGATCACACCTACATTTTTTGGAGCATTTATTATGTGTGAAGTTTCGTCTCAAGGTGTACCACATCCTTTTTAATTATTATTATGTTGGCAGTACTAGGGATTGAATCCTGGGTTGCTGTACCACAGAGCTACATCCCCACCCCTTTTTGTTTTTTATTTTGAGACAGAGTCTCACTAGGTTATCCAGGCTGCCCTCAAATTTGTAATCCTCTTGGGAGCTGAGATTACAGGCGTGTGCCTCTTCATTAATTTTTTTCTCCATTAAATTTTTTTTTTGGTACTGGGGATTGAATTTAGGGGTACTCAACCACTTAGCCATATCCCCAGCCCTATTTTGTGTTTTATGTAGAGACAGGGTCTCACTGAGTTGCTTAGCGCCTCACCGTTGCTGAGGCTGGCTTTGAACTTGCGATTCTCCTATCTCAGCCTCCCAAAGTGCTGGGATTACAGGCATGCGCCACTGTATCTGGCTTCCATTAATTTTTATAAGCATCACCCTATGTATGACCCAAGTATTATTTCTCCCATTTTCAGTTGGAGAGAATTGTTGAGAAAATAAAGCAACAAGATCCCCTTGTGAGTAAGTGGGAAATTAGTTTCAAACTTAGATCCTCCTGACTCTAAGACTGTGCTCTTAATCTCTACAATCCTATACCTCAGAAGCCTTCCTAGTGGCAGCTATTTTATATTTTGGTTCCCATTGCACTTTGTTTCTTCCTCAATCATAGTGCATGACATTCTGGTTTGAATTGTGTGTTCCAATGTCTGTCTCCCCAATTATAAGCCATTCCAAGTCCAGGACTTCATCTCCTTTTTGTCCTTCCATCTTCTCTGGTGTCTACTGCAGGATGTGTTCAATATGCACTGGTTTAATGAATGAGTGAATTGTGGTGCACACATATGGACATAGCTGCTATACAATGATTGTGGTAACAAAACCCCAGTCAGGTAACAGGAAACAACTGATAATTAATGGTGTTCCTAACCACTATTTGTGCCAGAGACAACACTGCTAGGGATAGTTATGTACAGTAAGGAGACGTTAATGGTTAGGAGATGAGGAGATGGGTTCACCTCAAAGCCTGCCAAACCATGGTGGGTGCCACCATCACCTTCAAATAATAGGCTCTTTTAGCCCCCAAAGTGAAGCTGCCTCTGCGGGGTTTCAGGAGGCTGAGCAGAGCAGAGACCATTTCTGCCTCCAGAGCTTCAAAGGAGGACCCAGACCCCCAAGACTCACCTATGGAATGAGACTCAGCATTTCAGTTTTCCAGTGGCCAATTACTAGAGGTATTAGCTTATTTTTAAAAATTTTTAAATTTTTTTAAAATATATTTTTAGTTGTAGATGGACAAAATACCTTTATTTATTTATTTTATGTGATGCGGAGGATCGAACCCAGTGCTTCACACATGTGAGGCAAGCACTCTACCACAGAGCCACAACCTCAGCCCCAAAATTTTTAAATGTTTTTAAGGTGTCACTCCTTAACGAATCAATATTCTTTTTTTCTTTTCTTTTTTTGGTACCAGGGATTGAACTCAGGGGCACTCGACCACTGAGCCACATCTCCAGCCCTATTTTGTGTTTTATGTAGAGACAGGGTCTCACCAAGTTGCTTAGCGCCTCGCGGTTGCTGAGGCTGGCTTTGAACTCGCGATTCTCCTATCTCAGCCTCCTAAAGTGCTGGGATTACAGGCTTGCACCACCGTGCCTGGCTACAAATCAATATTCTTTGACATTCAAAGAATTAAACAAAAAAATATGGAGAATTAAAAAAAAAAGCAAGATCCAGAATCCTACTATATAACAAGCTATTTTGATTTTTTCATGTTCCTGTTTGGTTGTCATTCATGTGCATAAACAATCTTCACATAGCTATAATCACAGAACAGCTTCTTTCTCACATCTCAAATATGTAATTAGTTCTTTTAAATTAGAAAAATTGCAAAGGCCTGTGTAAAAATCCAAACACTCTGAAGTATATAAAGAAAACATGTAATCTCCCTCTCCCATTTCCTTTGCCAGAGGTTACACTGTTAACAGTTTGATGAGCAGATAGTCTGGTAGTTAACATTTTAAATTTATTGTTTGGCCTGTCACTAATGTGTTTATACACAGTCTTCATAATTATTGGTTAATGCTGCATTAACTATGTGCAAAGAGTCATCATTTCCTCTATCTTCCATTTTAACAAATTCAGATGGAGTCAGAGTAATCCTAACATATATGTACAGATTAAATATTGTCAGTTTATTCCAGACATGAAGTGCCATGGCATTTCCCAAAGCCTTATACAGGCAAATTTCATTAGTTAGAGCAAAGCAATAGTCTAGAATCTCTTGGTATAATTCCTCCCAACTCTGCCATCTTCATCCTCCCATATGACTTTGTTCAAACTTATGTTTTAACATTTCTATAATTTGCACTATGACTATCTGCTTATGCAGGCAGAATAAGGGCCTGAGAGAGTTCTCTCTTTATGCACAGTGCCTGGCATATAGTAGGCCCTCAAATACTTGCACAGTGACAATCAGATTTCCTCTAGAGCAAACAGCCCTGGTTGTGGAAACCTCAGTGCTTTATGTATTGATGCATTTTGCTCTCAGTGACCTGTAACCATGGAAACGGTGGGTGTCAGCACTCTTGCGAAGACACAGCTGAAGGGCCCGAGTGTAGCTGCCATCCACGGTACAAGTTGCACACAGATGGGAAGAGCTGCCTCGGTGAGTGGTGATCCCCAGTCTGGGTGAGAGTCTGCCCCAGCCTACCCACCGCTAACCTTTACCTAACCCTCAGTGCAGTTTAATGCCAGGTACAGAGTGTTTCTGGTGCATCTGGCCCCAGACAGGCACTGCTACTTTAGTGTTGCAGTGGGAGTAGTCCAGTTCTGGGCTGGAGGTCCCCCTTTCTCCTTGTGTGACCTTGAAAAGCCTTTCCTCCTTCACTGGGAAAACACATCCCAAGGGCCAGGATGACACAGTTAGAGCAAGCTGTTTGTGATAATGCAGCAAGCTTTATAGTCAGCAGGAGCCAGGGATGCATACTTCTGACGGGATGTCTGCCCTTTGCTAGTTCTGTTTTAGAAGTTTCCAGGCCCAAGTTCTTTTTGTCCTGAACTAAGGGTACTGGAGTGAGCTGAAGCCTGCATTCCCTAGTGTCTCTTTGGTCAGTGCAATATACTTCCCAAACCTTTTCTACTTTTAACATTTATAAGGATCTGTGGCCATTTAATGCACAGTGTTTCTCACAGAGCCTCATTACAGCACATTTTTATTGAGTGAACAGAGTTACACATTTTACATTGTTCTTGTGTCTGGGATTTCAGCAGAAATGGTTGTTGAGGGAATGAATAATGAATAATGTGACTCATTCAACGGGAGAACTGTGGTCTTTTGCTTCTCTTGTAGAGCGAGAAGACACTGCCCTGGAGGTGACAGAGAACAATGCCACATCAGTGGCAGATGGGGATAAGCGGGTGAAAAGGAGGCTGCTCATGGGTAGGCACCTTCTCTTCCCTTCCCTGGCCACTGCTATTGTCCCTTTTCCTCCCTAACTCACTGTATCAGGCCTGAGCTGGGGCAGGTCTGTTCTTCTCTCACTGCTGTTGCTTAGCCATCATCCAAGGCTCCAGGCCTATGGGAAGAGCGCTGGCCAAGCCTTCAGAATAATCAGGTCAATGTCCTAGCACTGGCCCTACTAGCTGTGATACTTGGCAAACTGCCTGAAACTCTGACTCTAGGTCTTTCTTTAAAATGTATATAACAGGGGCTGGGGCTGTAGTTCAGTGATAAGAGCACTTGCCTAGCATGCCTGAGACACTGGGTTCGATCCTCAGCACCACATAAATATAAAAACAAATAAAATAAAGGTATAAAAAATACAATAACATTTTTTTTAAAAAGGTTTAAAATGGATATAACATGCACTGGGGTTGTGGCTTGATGGTAGAATGCTCACCGTGCACTTGTGAAGCACTAGGTTCTATCCTCCGCACCACATAAAAATAAATAAATAAAATAAAGATATCGTGTCCATCTACAACTAAAATATTTTTGAAAAAACGAATGCAACAGAATCTACCACTTAGGCTTATCAGGAAGCTCAGTTAAGACAATAATATGCAGCTGGGTGCGCATGCCTGTAATCCCAGCACTTTGGGAGGCTGAGACAGGAGGATCGCAAGTTCAAAGCCAGCCTCAGCAAGGGCGAGGCGCTAAGCAACTCAGTGAGACCCTGTCTCTACATAAAACACAAAATAGGGCTGGGGATGTGGCTCAGTGGTCGAGTGCCCCTGAGTTCAATCCCCAGTACCAAAAAAAGAGATAATAATATGCAAAAGTGCCCAGAGTCCAAGGCCTGGGACAGAGTGGGTGGCCAGGGAATGTCTGTTCCCTGCCTTCCGAGTTGCTATAATGAGAGAGGCATTTTGGGCAGTCTCCAGCTTAGCATGGTTATTTGTCTGTTTTTGTGTTCACTGAGTCTTCCACTTCTGACTCAGCCAGTGTTAGTGGTAGAGGAGATGAATGGAGAAGAGTGGCACTTGGCTGTGGGATGTGGGATGGTTTGCCAGTAGGCCTGACGGTTGAGCTGGAGATGAAAGAGAAGTCGAGGCAGTGACTATAAGGATGGGGACCAGACAGTTCCTTTGACACATTATTCTGGGGAGTTTGGCTCTATCTAAACAAAACTGATCTTTTGACAGCTTCTGGATTATAATAGGTATGACAATGAACAGTCATTTGTTACCAAGCAGGTAACTTTTCTGAGTCCCTTTCTGCCCTTTAAAAATTAATTTAGGGCTGGGGTTGTGGCTCAGTGGTAGAGCATTTGCCTAGCATGTGTGAGGCCCTGGGTTCGATCCTCAGCACCACATATAAATAAATAAAATAAAGATCTATGAACAACTAATTATAATATTAAAAAAATTAATTTAAATTTGTCTTAAAATTAAAATAGTATACATTAATACTATAAAACCTTAATCACCACTTAGCTTATAACGAAATACAGCATTTCCTTATCTCATACCTTCCCATTTCCTCATCCCATTTTCCAGATGCCATAATTCTCAATTCTCTTAGTAGTTTCTTTTTGCTCATCCTCACCCAGTATCTGAAAAAACAATATGTGCACTTTTCGCTGTTTCTTGATTGTGTCAGTTTCAGTTGTAGCTTTTGACTTCCCACTATGGAAGATTAGGTTTTAGCCCTCCCTGCTTGCCCTCCTCCAGCACACACACACACCCACCCTCTCACCCATGCCCTTAATAGTGTTTTATCACAATTTAAGTCAATATTATGTGTTTATGTTATTGTGATGACGAATAGCTACATAGGATTCGCCTTGAGTCACACAACGTGCTGTGATTGTATTTTCTTTGGTTAGTTTTCTAAGTACCTCCTTTCAATTCTTTTGCAAATCTCTCGCACAACTTTCTAAAACCCTTTCCAGTGTATTGAAAGACAGCAAAATGCTTCCCAACTGGGTTCCCTTCTCGGACCAGTCTCTCCTGAGGCTTCCCAGCTCCTACCCACAGCTCCTCTCTCAACAGGTCCTTTCCTGGCAGCCTAGCAGTTCCTTCTACCGCTCTGTTTTGGAGGATCCCAAGCCTTGTCCTTTGTTAGTACAACAAATGAAATTTCACAGTAATATCCCCCAACTGTGCATTTTCCCACATGCTGGATACTTAGTAGGCCTCTTCAAGATGGGCATTCAGGTTCCTGGATTCTGAGAAATTTTCTTCCATATCTTCTTTTCTTTTTCTTTTTTTAAATTTTTTTCAGTTGTTGATGGATCTTTATTTTATTCATTTATTATTTATATGTGGTGCTGAGGATCAAACCCAGTGCCTCATGCATGCTAAGGCAAGTACTTTACCACTGAGCTACAGCCCCAGTCCCCCATATTTTCTTTACTCTATTTTCTCTGTTCTTTCTCTCAGGAACTCCTTTTGGCTGGCTGCTTTAACTCCTGAATTGATCATTTAATTTTCTTCTCTTTTTTGTTCTTTGGATTTTCCCTCTACTTTCTAGGAATTTTTTTTTCCACTTTTTTCTTCTAATCTTTCTACAAGATTTTTTTTTAAAACTTCTGCTTTCAATTTTAATTTTTCAGGAATTTTATTTGGTCTTTTGTTATAGAAACCTATTTTCACTTCATGAATGCTTCTCTTATCTCCCTGAGGAAATTAGAAGATTTTTACTTCTCTTTTTCCTCCAAATTTATTTTTTCCTGTCTGACTTGGTGTAGGTATTTCACATAAGAGGCTTTCCTAAAATATATGGGTTGTTTTTTTCTTTTTAAACTGGGGGTTGAACCCAGGGCTATTTTACCACTGAGCTATATCCCAGACCATTTTTAAAAATTTGTTAAAAATTTGAGACAGAATCTGGCTAAGTTGCCCAGGCTGGCTTTAAAGTTGAGATTCTCCTGCCTCAGCCTCCTGAGTCACTGAGATTATAGGTATACGCTACTATGCCCAGCAATCTAGTGATTCTTGACTGATTTTTTTTCACATTTAATTGTGAATACTAAAAAACTGATTGGACATTCTGTTGGCCAGTGGACTTCATGTTTAGGTGACTAGAAAGTGACTTAACTGTTTCATTTGGACATCTTCAAATGCTAGTACTTACACATCTTTTTACTTAGGCAGGTCAATTTAGCTGGACAGGATTCCTTCCATCTGTTGCCTGGAGAATATAAATTTAGCTGCCAGCCTTCTGGGAGCTGGTGTTGGGGGCAGTGGGCTTAAGATCTCTCTTCTCAGAGAACAGATATTTACGTGACCCTGCTACCCTCTCCTCCTCTGCTATTCCTGGCACTTCTCTGGTCCAACTTCTCCAGAGCATAAACTCCTCTTGTTGTGGCCAGATTAGGGAAGAGGTAGTCACATGACTGTGCAGAATTAAGAAGGAACTCTGGGGGTTTGTCTTTTTCTTATGCAGACTCTCAATTATCCTTCTGTTTTAACTCCATCCTCACTTCTGCCTCTAGAGTAACTTGACACCTCCAATTCCTCCAATTTGGCCCATTCTTTGATTCTGTTGATCAAGTGAGCTTTGCCACTTATAGGTAACCCTTCTGTAGGCTCCAAGAATTTAGCTTTCTGCTGTGTCAGTTACTGTTCCTCCACTGACATGCCACTTCTGTAATAGTTGACATCTTTCATCTGTTGTCTCTTCCTTTCTTGTTCTTAAGGATTTGTACTATAAAAAATTGATTTACTCCCATTTTAGTGAGGTATTGAGAGGAAACAGGGAAAAACATACATGTTATAGGTGTCATTTTAATTAGAACTCAAGCTTGTTTCCCCAGGTTTTAAAATTAAGTAGCCGTGGAAGTAAAATGATGTTTCTGGTGCTTAGATGCTAACAATGGGATGAATGTCGAGTCACACTTGCTTGTTACTTGGAATGAACTTGTGAAATGCAGAACTAGAAGGCCCTTTGCTTACTGTTCCTCATCTACATAGTTGCAAATTAACTAGTATGGCTTATTTTTCATGTACTTATGACAGGCAATTTTAGTGTCAGGGAAACTTAAACTTCTGAGTAAATGCGCAGATGCAAGGATGAAGTCATTAGTTTGTATAAATGGGATGGTTGGGGTGGGTAGTGCTTACTCTCTTTTGCTGTGCCCATCACTGAGACTGAAAAGAGAAGGTTTGGGATTCAGAAAGGAACATTCCCCTTTGCACTGTTCTGCACTCACATCTAGGTGATCATTCTTAGCAGTTTGCTGGTTGTGAGTCATCAGGAACTTTTTTTTTTTTGCACTGGGGATTGGACTTGGGGACTTTTTTACCAGTGAGTTACATCCCCAATCCCTTTTATTTTCTTTAATTTTGAAACAGAATCTTAC
The DNA here is from genome assembly GCA_028644305.1 of Xerus rutilus. NCBI lineage: Eukaryota > Metazoa > Chordata > Mammalia > Rodentia > Sciuridae > Xerus > Xerus rutilus. The sequence goes on from CM053399.1 coordinate 47,899,234, forward strand.
TAAGTTTCTCAGGCTGACCTTGAACTTGCAATCCTCCTACCTCAGTCTCTGAGTTGCTGGGATTACAGGCATGTGCCACTGCACCCAGCCATTAGGAACTGCTAGTGATTTTAAATCTACCTAGAGCGGGGAATGGCTCTGTAGGTCGGGAGACATCTTTACCCCTCTGGTCAACCCAACTCTTTTTCTCAGGAAATATACCCATTTGGATGGGTGGGAGGAACTGCATCTGCTCTCCCTCTATCTCACCTGCAAAGACTTAGGGTGTGACTGTGACCACCCCACCATGCTTTCTGGCTTTCACAAGCTTTGTCAAATATTAACGACTGTATCAGCACTTCTTTGGGAAGCTAACTGCCTTTTCTACCTCTCTGTCAGAAACGTGTGCTGTCAACAATGGAGGCTGTGATCGCACCTGCAAAGATACTTCAACGGGTGTTCACTGCAGTTGTCCAGTCGGATTCACTCTCCAGTTGGATGGGAAGACTTGTAAAGGTAGCCTTCACCTATAGGGGTAGAGGGTCTGGAGACCCCCTTGCGGAGGGGGCCCCATGCTGCTAATGTGTGCGATGGAGCCAGCACTTCCCCTCCATGACCTCTGAGTGACTCCAGATTTGCTTATGATTCATATTGATGTGAACTTTTCTTCTCTGGGCTACTAGATGGTTATAATTGAGTAAGCTTAATTAAAATCAACTTAATTACACTAACTGTTGAGAAGGTCAGCCTTTACAAGCATCAAATAATCCATTGCCAGCAGTGGCCTTATTAGAAAAAGGCAGTTCAAGGAAACATTCATTGGCAGGAGATAATATCAACCTATCATAAATAATAGCCTTGAGAGTATTATGTAAATAACCGCCAAGATTATTACCCAGAGAACTTAATGAATAACTGTACCATTAGCTTTCGCCGATGAAGACAGATCCCATTAACTTGCTAGTATTTCACAAGCAAAAGTACATAGGATTAGTTCTTTAGCATGATAAAAAAATAGATATGAGATGAAACTAAGAACAGATAAGATTGAGTATCAGGAATCATTTAAAAACGTTGAGGCCATTTGATCATTGTGTAATTTGCCAAAACAAATGCTCTAGTCTCTTATGGCTTTAATCATTAAGCTAGAATAGAAAGTATACTAATAGGAGCTATATCTTATCTTGAGAGAGCACTACAAGGATGAGAATATAATGGGGCATCACTACTCTTTCCCACTGTTTCCTTAATACTTGTTAAGGGCATCCCAAGTCAGTTGTCTTTCAAAACTGGTTCAGCCAAACAAGAAAACATGTAAGATTATAAAAAATCAGCAAACATTTTTAAATGCTTTTCAGGGTCTGTTTTTATTTCATAGAATAATGAGCACACACAATAGCACTTTGGGGATTTGTGGGAAGTGGGGCAATTTTGCTCTCTGATTTGCTATTGCTTGCCTGTTACAGATATTGATGAGTGCCAGATTCAAAATGGAGGTTGTGATCATTTCTGCAAAAATACTGTGGGCAGTTTTGATTGTAGCTGCACAAAAGGATTTAAATTATTAACAGATGAGAAGTCTTGCCAAGGTATGTGCTGAAAATGTAGCAGTGCTGTGCAATGGCCCCCTGGTTGGAACAGAGAGGATGTAAACCCTCTGCTCCACATCCCTGGGTAGACACTAGCTCAACTGGTTTCCTGACCGAGTCACTAATCCAACCTCCAACTGGGCTTCACTTATTTCATCTGTTAGGCAGAATAAAAGTAGGAATGTAGCTCACAGGTATATTTTGGAAATTAAGCTATTAATGATTAGAAGAACATCTCAGCTGGGCATGGTGGCATGTGCCTATAATCCCAGCAGCTCTGGAGGCTGAGGCAGAAGAACCTCAGGTTCAAAGCTAGCCTCAGCAATTTAAGCAAGGCTATAAGCAACCTAGTGAGACCTGTCTCAAAATAAAAAATAAAAAGGGCTGAGAATGTGGCTTAGTGGTTAGGCACCCTTGGATTCAATCCCTGGTACCGCAAAATAAGAACACCTCAAAGAATCCACCTGATGTGACCACTGCTTGGAATGGAATGGAATGCAATGCAGCAGGGTGGCATCAGGGTGTGGAGATATGGATAATTTTCCTTCTCTAAGAATTATTTTCATGTTATTGATCTGATGACAAAAAAAAAAAAGGTTTAAAAGGTTCTTAGCAAAAAATCTGTAGATTTTGAGAACACACCTTCCTAGCCAAAGATGGGTTCATAATCAAGACCATGAACCAGCTGGTTTCTTCCTATAGCTCTTGTTTTGAACTACCAGCCTTTGATGCTTGGAGAGAAGGCAGCTAGAGACCAAGGGAGGGGGTTGTGGGACACTGGTTGGTTCTTAAGCAGGAGTACAGACTCCTTTTCAAATGCATCGTTCCCACATAAGATAGGCAGCAGAGAAACTTCCTTGGGTAGCAGTCGTTGTTATTAACAATTGTTTTGGGTGGCGGGAAGCTGTCTTGGGACATGTCATCATTTATAGCTTTAGATAAGCACTTTTCTGTCTTATTAATATACAAGAAACTCTCAGGAAAGATCTGCTATTGTTTGTTCTCGCTGTTTTTCTGGGAATGAAGACTGCCTTAGTTTGTTAGAAATTTCAGCATTAAATCAGAATCAGGCCAGGTGTGGTGGCACATGCTTGTAATCCCAGCTAGTCAAGAGGCTGAGGCAAAAGGATTGCCAGGTTCAAGGCCAGCCTCAACAATTTAGCAAGCTCCTGTCTCAAAACAAAAAAATAGAAAGGACTAGGAATGTAGCTAGTGGTAAAGCACTCCCAGGTTCAATCCTAGTACCAAAAAAAAAAAGGATCAGAATATAAAATTTGATTTCACTTTATATAACAAAGTTGTAACATTATCTTTTTTAAAAAACTCTATGGTGTGAATTAGGTGTTCTTAATACATAGTTTGCCAGGCAGTTCAAATATATTCTCCTTTAAATTCAGTGAGTTAATGCTGGATGATTATTGTGTGGTTTTCTTCAGTTTGACTTGGAAAGCACATTTGCTGTTCCACATAATGTTTTATAATGTATAGAGCAAGCAATACTATTTAAGCTGTGTAAACACATTAAAAAGGAATTAGGAAAGTGATCTCATTATTTTTGGCAAAGAGAAAGCCTAGAGTGAGCTGCCAAAGTCAGCTACTGAACGAGTCTACTTCCTCAGCAATTGGCTGATATTAATAACAGATTTCATAGAATGGCATCAATTAATAGGGAAGAAACTGACTTTTTCTCATTTTTCACTGATCAGCCTTAGTAGAATAAATATTTGCACAGAATAAATTTGCTGGAGAAATTGCCAGGATTTCTGGGAAAAGCTAAGAATGAAGAGATTTTGTAAGAATTTGCCCTTTTTTATTTCACTTTTTCATTCTTCCTGATCCATCCAAATGTTTGTTTTTTTATTAATGTAGTTTCTTGTGGCACATTCAGTGTTGAAAAAGAGGTGTATCAATGGTCTAGTTAGCTTCCATCAAGTGCTGCACTTGTCCTGGTTTATCCATTTGGAGACATAAGTTGTAACTTTAAAACCCTCTAAAGACTTGAGGGAACGAAGCACTGAAATTCTAGTCTACAGAAAAGACATGGGGTCTGGATCATGGAAAAAGAGATGATTAGAGAGACACATGCAGCCTCCTGAGGCTAGTGTGCATGACCCCATCTGTAGCAAAGGATGCATTCACACTGAACCAGGAAGATGGGGGACATATGGTGCAGGACCATGGGGGAGGAACAAAACTAAGGGATTGGTCAAGCAGATCCAGTTTAGAGTCTAACCACCTCATTTCAGCATCTGTCATACAAAATACTGAGGTTATTAATATTTATACATTATTTTAGTGCAGAGGGCTTTAAAACCCAGGGTTAACTGACCTTTTGGTTAATCTGAAGACTAATTCTGGGAAGACCAGAGAGAGGAACCAGATTTACTTCTAACACAAGTGTTTCTTTTGTCCATTTCACCATAGCTTATAAAGTTACAGGTGCTATTTTACCAATAGTAATATAATAATTATAATGTACAGCTAATTTCATTGTTCATAATATAGTTCACAAAATCCTTTTTAGGTATGTTACCTCATGTGTCTTCATTTACATAATTTTAATTACTCAGTCCTGCAAATAAATATGGGTAAAAGAGGCAAATCAAACCTCAGAGTGAGTGCAGTTTGCAACAGAATTTGGAAATAAGGGTCCTGGCAGTGAGCAGGCCTATGGTGGGTTGCTCAATGCTTTCTGAATAGGAAGTCTCCCCCACCCTCATATGTGTTGTTTGGGTTGTTGGTCAGCAACTGGTATTTATTATAAACCTCTCCACTCATTTGTCAGAGGTGGTTTCAACAGCCCTTTCCCTTTGACAATTACAGATGTGGATGAGTGCTCTTTGGATAGGACCTGCGACCACAGCTGCATCAACCACCCTGGCACATTTGCTTGTGCTTGTAACAAAGGGTACACTCTCTATGGCTTCACCCACTGTGGAGGTGAGTGGACTGGCCCTCTAGGCTTGGGAGGTAGGATGAGGTTGGGCCTGAGGGGAGCAGAGCCCATCCCTAAGGTATATTTTTCCACAGGAGGGGTAAAAGGTACATTCCATTCCCTGCACAATTCCAACAGGTCCATCAACTCAAGGGAAGCATTTGCTGAAAGAGAATCTGTCCATATTTATCCTTTTAATATATCCAGTGTGAAGTGGAGCAGGGAGAGGAACTGAGCTTTTTCAGCTGTGGATTCTTCCTTGACTTTATTAACTTGTAGTTGTGTTCAGAGAATGGGAGAGTCTCTCAGGAGTTGAGACCCTCTCCACTGGAACTTTGTATCAGACAGTAAAGTTGCAGTCCTCACAGAGGCTTGGCAGGGCACCAACCAATTCCTGCTGTGTAGAGGCACTGGCTGCAAAACCTTGGTTCAAGCCCTTCAGTTAGGTCTTTGAACTGCACTCTGTGCACATTTAGCAATGTATTCTCATAATCTTGTAGTCAAGCAGGCTAAATCAGATTCTAAATCAGATTCGGTACCAACTGACTCCCATTCCACTCCCCTGGCCATCAGATTTATCTGGCAATCTTTGAGAATACAGATTCAGGTTCCAGTTCAGTGTCTAGGGCCTTTGAGGTGATTCTGAGGATCTGCAGGATTTGGGAACCACTGGCCTGAATATTACCTGCCTAATCTTTCTTCTTGTGCTTAAGAAGAATGGATAGTGTTGTCTCCCTTCTCCTCAGCACATCCTTGACATGGCTGACCATATATTCTTCTGAGTTTGCCAAGAAACACCAACAAAATGTACCCTACGTATGGAAGTGAATCTGCAGCCTCCTTCTGATGGGACTTAGACAGGGATGAGTGCATGCCACTTCTGTTTTCTGTACCTCAACTGTGGCAATAGTCAAATAGGAATCTGAATTCTGACTCCCTTGATGTTCAGCACAGAGGAGTTTTAAATTAGAAGCCTGCAGGGCTGGGATTGTAGCTCAGCGGTAGAGCGCTTGCCTCGCATGCGTGAGGCCCTGGGTTCGATCCTCAGCACCACATACAAAGCAATAAAATAAAGACATTGTGTCCATCTACAACTAGAAAAAAATTTAAAAAAATAAATAAATAAAATAAATTAGAAGCCTGCGTGGTATCTGAGTTTGGACATCTGAAAGCAGTGTGGTCCCTTCTGAGGGTTCCTAACTGGGCAATGGTTTGGTGAACAGAGGAACTTGAGACCTCCCTTGTGAGGCTCATGCCAGTGGGAAATGGGGTTTGTGGTCCATGGGTGCCAAACTTGAAGGCAGTCAGCATCTTTCCTTTGTTTGGTGACTTTGAACCATGTGACATCGCTGCTGCTCCTTCCTCAAGGGAAGGATAGCGTCAGCCCATTCAGTGATGTGCTGCTGTGACAGGGGAGCATTTTGTTCCACAGACACCAACGAGTGCAGCATCAACAATGGAGGCTGTCAGCAGGTCTGTGCAAACACAGTGGGCAGCTATGAATGCCAGTGCCATCCCGGGTACAAGCTCCACTGGAATAAAAAAGACTGTGTGGGTAAGGGGCACCGGCCACAGAGCAGACTCAGCCATTGGGGCTCACTGCTAGCCCAGAGGTGTGAGGCTCTGGGTGCTCCATGTCCTGCTGGACCCAGAGCACCTGACCTTCTCTACTGAGATTTCCTCCCCTCCGCAGCAGCAGCCGGTCTTTAAATTTTTTAAATAGTCCAAAAACAGGAGATACTTTTCAGGCTCTTTGGTGTTTCCTTCTGTGCTTCTGCCTAGGTTGGAACTTACTTCTGTTTCCCTGGTTGCTTTTCTGCATGAAAAAAATCGCACACCAGGGACTCCCTGACCTTGGTGGGAAATGGGGCCTGTTGTCTATGTTCTGTGTGGGCATTAGCTTGACCTTCTTTTCTTGGGGCCTTTGGCGCATGGGACTCAGCTATCCTTGTCACACTTGGAAATGTTCTCTTTCTGTAAGTGCCTGTGTTTTGTCCTGTTTAGAAGTGAAGGGGTTCTTGTCCACTAGTGTGTTACCCCATGTGTCCCTGCATTGCGGGAAGAGTGGTGGAGGAGACAGGTGCTTCCTAAGATGTCACTCTGGCATTCACCTCTCTTCAGGTGAGTGGGTTCAGTCCCCAGGGGCAGATCCTCATACCAAGGCCAGGTCTTCCTGGCCTGTAGATGTTGGAGGCCTTTAAAGGCCTTTCAGGACCTTGACCAGATACTTTTGATCACCACAGGCCATGCTTTCAGGCCACATATGCTGGGTGTTTTTCTAGTGACACAAATCGAGCGGGGTGGGGGTGATTTTAGCTGCCGTCAGGATAGCCTATAACCTTGCTTGTGTGTTTGACAATCCACGTTCTGTCTGTCAGGACTACAAGAAGCCTATTCTGTCACCTGCGGCTCTTCTTCTCCTCTCAGGAGCAAACAGCAAAAATCAAATGACTCTGCTTTTGGGGGTAATTACCAAATCTACGTGTTTTCTTGGGGTTTGTGTTTAGTGGCCTTTGTCCAAGGGTGCTGTTCTTAGGCATTGGATTTTTTTCTTCTTTCTTAATCTTAAGGCTGTGAGCATTTATAGGGTGTTCTTGTCTGCAGCCTTGGTGCCTCAGATCTGACTCACCCGTATAATAGACACTTGTTGAACATTCACTGTGTACTTAGAGGCACTATGTTCAACCCTGGTGGGTCAACATATTGGACAGAAGCCCACAGAGCTCTGGAACTAGGAAACTCAGGTCTCCCAAATTCCCTGTATGCCTCAGAGGCCCAGAAAGAAATGTACCTGGACAGCTGGCATTAATGGAGATAGACCTGGGAAGAATAGGTAGAGCAAAGATTCTATCCCCACAAAGGCAAATCCTTTCCAGTTTGTCAAAAGACTAAGAATGAGATCCAGAGTTTTCATGAGGCCTCATCTGCCCAGATGTATACACATTTGTCACTCTGTCATGAGAACATCTGAATGAGGCCCATATGACATCTTGATGTCTATATTACCTTTATGAGCAAAGATAGAGACCTGAGGTGTGTAGTACTCACGTAGTTTAAATATGGTGCCCACTATATTACATGTATTGACTGCTTTAATCTATACCACAATCCTCTGGGTCAATTTTATTATCCTCATTAACCAAACAAGGCACTGAGGCTCAGAGAGGTGAAATAATCAAAGAAACTCCAGTAAGAAATAGGGGAGCTGGGGTTTCAACCCAGGAATTCTGAGTTCAGAATCTTAAGCACTATCATTCCTTGACCTTTTTTTTTGGATGTTTGGGACCCAGTCAGAGTGGACATCATGGTCTGTTTCACCAAATCCCTCAATGATGATTCCTTGGTAAGTTAGGCTATCCAAGGGTGGGAAAACAAATAACCAACAGCTACTCAGTTCTTTCTATGTACACTCAGCCAGCTAAAGTTTTTGTTTGTTTTGTTTGTTTGGTTTTTTTTGCATTATGACATGTAATCTTTACAAAGGCCTGGTAACATAGGTACTTAAATGTGTCTGTTTTACAGATGAAGAAACTGAGGCTTAGGGAGATTAAAAACTTGCTCAAGTTCTTATCATAAGTCAAGGATCTAGAATCCAAATGTAGGTCATGGACTCCAGAGCCTAATGTATGGTGAAGACTGATTGTGGGACTCCCCCCAGAATTCTGCACATGGCCCCTTATAGTGGGACCTGTGTTCTCTGCCACTACCTGGAAATCTAACCACGTCTCGATTGGCAGCTGCCTCACCCCTGTCCTTTCGGGGCAGGCGTACATGGGAAAGTCTTCCCTTCACTCTCTCCTTCAATGGTCTTATCCAGATTTGAGCCCAAGGAATTGGACTTCTTAACTAAACAAGAACAAAAATGGCCTCACAATTTTTTAAAATTCTTTTATAGTTGTAGACGGACATCATGCTCTTACTTTATTTTTTTTATGCAGTACTAAGGATTGAACCCAATGCCTCACATGTGCTAGGCAAGCACTCTGCCACTGAGCTACAGCCCCAGCCCAGCCTCATCTTTTATCTCACTGTGGAGGCTGTTTTGGGCTCTTTATTTGTTATATTTGAACATTGGGTTCATTTTTCTCTCCCCTGAGGAGATTAGTGTAACATTGAGAAGGCTCCAGGTGTCCCCAGTTCAGGGTAATGGGCATTCCATGATCCAAACCTTTCTTGGTCTCAGGTGAGAGAGGGGGCTCAGGGTGTGCCATGCAGTGGGACCCAGCCAATGGATAGCTCGCCACCATCTACCTGGTGTTTCTGTTCCTTTGCCTCTGAAGGTAACTTCTCTCACTTGTTTCTTTCTGAAGATGTCACCACCATCAGGACAAGTGTAACCTTTAAGTTAAATGAAGGCAAGTGTAGTTTGAAAAAGGCTGAGCTGTTTCCCGAGGGTCTGCGACCAGCACTACCAGGTATGGAATCAGATGGCTGGTGTAGGGAGCTTGCCTGCATGTTGGGAAAGGGGCCTGTGATGCCTGAGCTGGAGGTCCGAGGGGCAGACACTGTCCAGCTGACACAAGCACACTTTGGATAGGATTGAACTTCAGCATCTCCAGGGACTTTTGTCACCAGAGGGAGCAGAACCTAGCTCAGCACCCCTGTACACTTCAGGGGTTGTACTTCAGAGCTTCCTCTGTAAGAGAGTTAAGGAAGCTCAGGAAAAACCTGTGAGTTCAAAGGAGTCAATAAGTAATGTGTGATTGCATTGGGTTAAATTTTCTGGATCTTAGTGTTTGCTTGAAGAGTAAGCCAAAGAAATTTGAAAAAAAGGGTTGACTCAGAAATGATAGCTTTGATGAACAAAAATGTAATATTCAGCATTCCTGCTGGTCTGTTTTTTGGAAACTGTGACTCCACTGGCTTCAACAGAACAAATATCATCTAAGTATAATTGGCCTTACTAAAATAAGCAATATCTAACAATTCTTTCTTCCCCCGCTCTCATTTCCTATATTATTTCAGAGAATACTTTTGGAGATTAAAAAAAGAAAATCAAGATTTATGTATTAAGAGTTTCTTTCCCCGTCTACCCTAAAAAAAATTCACAAACATAAAGCTCACTCTAGTTGCTTTTGACTGCCTGCTGGTAACTAACCAACATCAATTTTGGTACTTCTATTTTATGGAATATGCAGCTATTAACTGTATGTATTCAAAGAATGTTTAGCTGGGCACGGTGGCACATGCCTGTAATCCCAGTGGCTCGGGAGGTTGAGACAGGAGGATCACAAGTTCAAAGCCAGTCTCAGCAAAAGTGAGGCGCTAAGCAACTTAGTGAGACCTGTCTCTAAATAAAATACAAAATAGGGCTGGGGATGTGGCTCAGTGTTGAGTGCCCCTGAGTTCAATTCCTGGAACCGCCCCCCTAAAAAAAAACCCCAGAAAACAAAATCAAAGAATGTTTAATGACAGGAAAATGTTCTTGTTATAATGCTGAGATGGAAAGGGGGACAGTAACATCTTGTATATCTAATACAATCCAAATTGTATGAAAAAGTGAAGTGGAAAGAAAAAATAAAGATGGCTGTGTGAGTAATGGTTATATGTGGGTAGAAGATGATAAAGTGATTTTAATTTTTTCTGCATTTTTCATATGCTCCTCAGTAAGCATTTACACTTTTAAACCAGGAGGAAAAGCATTATTATTATTATTATTATTATTATTATTATTATTATTATTATTATTATTATTATTTTGGTACCAGGGATTGAACTCAGGAGTACTTGACCACTGAGCCACATCCTCAGCCCTATGTTGTGTTTTATGTAGAGACAGGGTCTCACTGAGTTGCTTAGCGCCTCTCTGTTGCTGAGGCTGGCTTTGAACTTGCGATTCTCCTGTCTCAGCCTCCCAAAGTGCTGGGATTACAGGCGTGCGCCACCATGCCTGGCTCAGAAAGCATTATTGAAAAAAATATTTGGTCTGGAGTCTACTTAATGGGTTGTACCAGTGCTGATTTCTTAGTTTTGATAAATATGATGTTAAGGTAAGTAAGATGTTAGCAGGGAAAACTGAGTAGAGATTGATTGTATGGGAACTCTCAATACTGTCTTAGCAACTTTTCTATAAATCTAAACTTCAAAATAAAAAGCTTTTAAAAGGCAGGCATGGGAAGATTGAAAGGAAAAAGTTTCAAGATGAACATTCATTTAGTTTACAATTTTAAGTTAGCTTTATGAAAAAGTAAAACATCTTTGAGGGGAAATATAGAGAAGAAACAAATTTACCTTTTTCCTTTGGCTCCTGATGAGCCGTTGTTTTGAATATACTTGTAATGTTAAAGAAGAATAAGAAGATAATTCTTCAGTTCAATAAAATAACATTTAAAAACAGAGTCAAATTAATCATGTGGATATGTGGATCTGCTTACTCTTTGATTCCAGTTAGTAATCATTAATCACCAGATTCACTGGAAGTTGCTGGGACGGGAGCCTGCCAAAGTCCGGAACAGAGATGTGCAAAACCCTGTGTCATACAATAATTCCACTGTCATTCTAGATGACTTCATGATATTGTTTGGTTCTGATGATTCTTTGTGCCATTTATTTTTCCTGGTTGTTTAGACATGAGACACCAAGCTGGGCATGGTAGCACACTCCTGTGATTTCAGCAACTCAGGAGGCTGGGACAGGAAGAATGGCAAGTTTGAGGCCAGCCAGGGCAACTTAGCGAGATCCTATCTCAAAATAAAGAACTAAAAGGGCTGGAATGCAGCTCAGTAGTAGAGCACCCTACCTTCCCTGCCTGGGGTTCAATCCCCAGTACCACAAAAACAAAAACAAAACAAAATAAAAACGAGACATCACTGTTGATGTGCTTTCCAGCTCTCCCTTTTTGTTGGAATGCTGCCAGGGTCAGTTTGCCTGAAAGCAGAAATTGGTTTCCCTTCTGCTCCTTCCCTCATTCCCTCTGCTGGGGCCATCACAGTCCTGTTGAAGGAAACCAATTGTGAAGCTGGGCGTGGTGGCACCCTCCTGTAATCCCAGCAATTCAGAAGGTTGAGGCAGGAGGATTGCAAGTTCGAAGCCAGCCTGGGCAATTTAGCGAGGGCCTAAGCAACTTGTCTCAAAAAATAAAATGGACTGGGGATGTGTCTCAGTGGTTAGGCATCTCTGGTTCAATCCCCAGTACCGAAAAAACAAAAACAACAACTACAAAAAACAACTGTGAGAACATGAGCACACCTCAGCAAACCATCAGCAGGGTATGTGATGTGAAATGACCCCTACTTCTCCTCTTCCACACATGTGGCTGGTCAGTCAGACACACCCAGTGTTTGTCCATGAAAAGAATTTTCAAGAGCTAGATTGTAAAGTTATACAGGAGGCGATACTGGCTCTTCAAAACGAAAATGTCATCATGCTCCAAGCTGGGGGCTTGCAGCGTCTCGCCATGTGGAGTTAATCACGCAGTCCCTGGAGAGTTGTTTTAATGAAATGTTTACTGAGCTCTAGCGAATGTTCAACTGAGTGCTTTGCCAGGACTTGGCTTCCGATAATTTTGTTTCTTCATACAGAGAAGCACAGCTCAGTAAAAGAGAGCTTCCGCTACGCAAACCTTACATGCAGCCCCGGCAAGCAAGTCCCAGGACCCCCTGGCCGATCAAGCACCCCTAAGGAAATGTTTATCACTGTTGAGTTTGAGCGTGAAACTTACCAAAAGGAGGTGACAGGTTGGTCTGAAAGCCATCTGTGGTGCCCGGCTTCTCACAGCTTGCTCCTTCTTTCTTTACCTTTCACCTTTTATCATTCCTGGGGGGAAAATAGTGCAAACACTGAAGTATCTCCTGTTTTATTTTCACCCCCAAACTACACAAAATTGGTTTAGAACCTGATGATTTTCTCTGCTTCATAAAGACCCAAAGCTATCATTTTGGTCAATAAATTTCTGTTTGAATTGAATGCTGCCCAGCCTGCTAGGTGCCCACCTCCAGGTCTCGCCCTTTCTGGTCCACAGGGAACTCAGGGTATTGGTGGGTCCTGAAGTTGGTCTGGACATCCTCACACCCTGCAGCCTGACTTCCTCCCGTGTTGCCGTTCTTCTTGTTCCTGCAGCTTCTTGTGATCTGAGCTGCATTGTGAAGCGAACAGAGAAGCGGCTGCGGAAGGCCATCCGCACGCTCAGGAAGGCTGCCCACAGGGAGCAGTTTCACCTTCAGCTCTCAGGCGTGGACCTTGATGTGGCTAAAAAGTCTCCCAGAACATCTGAACAGCTGCCAGAGTCCTGTGGAGTGGGCCAGGGCCATGTAGAAAACCAATGCGGTGAGTAGCTCAGGGCATTCTTGCTAACAGAACTGCCTTGAGCTCTGTGAACACTACAGGTAACCAGCGGGGAGTCTGGGCCATCCTTTCTTCTATGGGCTCATAGAACACTCTGGATGTCTTTTCTCCTCTGGTTCCTGTCATGCTGGTGGCTGTCCTACTAGACCTGGAGCTCTCTGGGGGCTGAGTGAGGGTTGCTCACCTCTTTCCCTGGCACCTGACACTGTGCCTTGCTTGTGGTGGGCACTAAGTCACTGTTGAACTGAGAGAGAAAGGAAGAGTCAGGATTTATAAGAAGGATGCTGCCCTTTAAATTCCTGAGGGAGCCCTTTTCCCTGGCTGGGGCAGGGCCGGGTGTGACGCACCCTAGAGTCTTTGCCGCACTCCATCCTATCATCACTTCCTGAAGTCACTTCTCTCTGGCTTGATTGCTGGGAACAAACTCCTGTCCGTAGTCTTGGGCAGAGGCAAAACTAGGGTTACTCAGCTGCCTGTGAGAGTCCTGAGCTTCTGTACAAGGCTCCTAGGAGTGTCCATTCTATGGTATGTTGTTGGTCTGTGTATGTGTTTGAGGATTAACTTTGATAAACTTTCAGTTCTGATAAATCTAGCAAAAGTTTCCAGGGTGGTCAGTTTTGAAATTTGTTTCTGGTCAGAGACTGTTCTGGGCCATTAGAGGAGACTCTACTTGAAAAGTCTTAAAGAGGAAAAATCAGAGTCTCACTTTATAGTAATAATGGCGATGTATTGAGTTCTGTTAGTAAGCATAACCTGAGTCCTGTGTCTGCATTATCTCATTTAATCCTCATAGTAACCCTACCAGGTTTAATAGGTGAACAGCCTGAAGCTCTCCTCTTGCTGAAGATCTCACTGATGGTCTAATTCTAAAGCCTGTGCTCTGGTCCCAAATAATGTGGAGTTCAATAGCCAGCCCTCTCAGAATAAATAGATGTCCTTTCTAAAAGTGCCAATAGAATCATGAGGACTAAGAACTGGGAAGGTGTAATAAGACAATGTTTGTGAATAAGCAAAGCTGAACCCAGCCGAACTATCAGCAACAACCCCACAGCTCCAATGGGTTCCTTTGCTAAAACATGGTGAAAATCAAGTGTAACTGTCGACAAGGGGCTGGTTCCCAGAGAGCTCTGACTTTTATTCCAGCTGATTCTTTTAAGAAGAAAGAAGAAAGTAAACATAACCCATCTGGTTGATTTGTTCTCATTTAAAATCCCAAGAGCTCCAGTTTCCATGCCAAAATAGTGGTGAGGGGGGCTGGGGTGGTGGCTTAGTGGTAGAGTGCTTGCTTAGCATGCGTGAGACACTGGGTTCGATCCTCAGCACCACATATAAATAAATAAAAAATAAAGGTCCATCAACAACTAAAAAAAATATTAAAAAAAAATAGTGGTGAGGGTTGGCTTTGCCACCCTACTTTCTAGAGTGAGTGAAGAAACTCTCGGAGTGGGCAAGCTGGTCCTCTTCTTGACTTCTCAGAACAAAATTGTACCCCTCTCCCCACTCACTCTCCTGTTGGGGTGAGGCTTTGTGGGCTCACCAGGGAGCCTTCATGGTCAGTTAAGAATATAGGAAAACTAGTGTCAAGCACATGTGGACCAACTCCCAGTGAGACCATTACTAATACTACCATGGGTATGCTTCTGGGAAATAAATCAGGGATAAGAGCAGGAGTTAACAGAGGCCTCATGACCATGACAACCTGTGAAGGACACGGTAGAGGATTTGTGTCTCTGTTGTGGTGTGTAAAGGTGCCCCTGAGATGCCAGTCATGCTAAATTTGGTTGAATTTGTTCCTAAGAGAGACAATGTAGCTTATCTCAAGCTCCCTCTAAAACTGGATGAATTTTGTAACCTACATGAGACCAAATCTTTGCCACCCTGTCAGAAAGTAATGTTGAAGATTTCTTTTCTTTTTTTTTTTTTTTGGTACCAGGGATTGAACTCAGGGGCACTCGACCACTGAGCCACATCCCCAGCCCTATTTTGTGTTTTATGTAGAGACAGGGTCTCACTGAGTTGCTTAGTGCCTCACCATTGCTGAGGCTGGCTTTGAACTCACGATTCTCCTGTCTCAGCCTCCCTAAGTGCTGGGATTACAGGCTTGAGCCACCGCGCCTGGCTTGAAGATTTCTTTAGCACTACTTTTTCCCTCTTATACAAGGAATTACTAATGACACTTCTTATTTTCTTCTTTCTGCTAGAGGAAGGAAATAGATACAAAGAAAGGTTGAGTGTGTTATAGAAAAGATTTTTAACCAGCAGGCACATGGCATAGTGTGTGTGTGTGTGTGTGTGTGTGTGTGTGTGTGTGTGTGTGTGTGTCTTCTGATTTCTCTCTCTCTTTTTTTTAAATTTTGTTTTATTGAGATGGGGTCTCATTGTGTTGTCCAATCTGGCCTTGAACTCATGAGCCTCAGCCTTCTGCATGGCTGGCACTACTCCTTCCCTCTTATAAAGCCACCAGTATTCCATCAGGGGGCTTCGACCTATCTAACCCTGGTCACCTCCCAAATGTCTCATTTGGTTTAATGTTGCACTCTCTTAAAATATCTCAATGGGGATTAAATTTCAACACATGAACCCTTGAACAACATGTTCAAACCATGGTAAAGCCCCCAAAACTGTTTTGAATGACCTGGAGGGATAAATGGAATTATTATGTTTATCTGTTAAGATATTTTAATTTAGTTTTTAAAAAATATATATATTTTTAGTTGTTAATGGACCTTTATTTTTCATTTATTTATATGCAGTACTAAGAATCAAACCCAGTGCCTCACACATGCTAGGCAAATTCTCTATCACTGAGCGACAACTCCAGCCCCTTAATTTAGTTTTAATTGTAAAAGTGCTACATATGCCATGCATGATGGCACGCACCTGTAATCTCAGCACTTTGGGAGGCTGAGACAGGAGAATCACACCTCAGCAACAGTGAGGCGCTAAGCAACTCAATGAGACCCTGTCTCTAAATAAAACACACAAAAAAAATAGTGCTGGGGATGTGGCTCAGTGGTCGAGTACCCCTGAGTTCAATCCCTGATACCAAAAAAAAAAGTGCTACATGTTCCAAGTGGTACAGAAATATATATAGTAAAGATGAAAGTTCTCCCCACAGCTACCTCATCCTACAGTGATCACTGTTATAATTTGCTGTGTGTTTTTCACACGTTTTTATGCACATATGAAAATGAAATTTTATGCATTCCCTCAATAAATATTTACTAAGCTCCTCCTGTGTGTCAGGTACCACTTTAGGTGCCAGAATCCAGCAATGAAAAATATAATTAAAAACCTGAGCCCTAGTGGAATTTATAGTTCTGGAGCAGGGAGACAGACAGCCAACCCATGAACAAGGACATATATCATGTAGCAGATGGTGACAAGGGTACAGAGAGCAGGTTGGCTGGGAAGTGGGCTAGAAGGTACTCAGGTGAATTGAGGGGTACAAAGGAATTTGTTTCCCCCCAAATGCAGACTGTGGTCAGTGAAAGCCTTGTTGCAAAGTGTCATCTGGGCAGAAATGCAAAGGACAGGATGAAGCAAGCTATGGGACACAGAGAAGAGGAGAGTTCCAGGCAAAGGGAACAGCAAGTAAAACACTCAGAGGAACTAGAGGGAAGCCAAGGGAAAGCAGAGGGAGGGAGGCAGAGCGATGCTGTCAGAGCAGCAGCTGAGACCCAGAGCTCCGAGGGAACCAGAAATGGGTGAGGACTCCGACTTTGAATCCAAGGGAGGAAGGAAGCCAGTCAGAGGCTTTGTGCAGAGCAGTAACAGCGTTGTGACTTGTATTTAGAAAGAATAACTTTGGCTGCTCTGTGGAAAATGGGTTTATGTGTGAATAAATATATTTTAAAATATACCAATACAATTTGAATATGGCTATGTATTGTTTTTAACTATAGAATACATCACAGGCATCTTTCTGTGCCAACATGGGAACTACCTCATTTCTTTTAACGGTTTCTCATTTCTATCTGTTTTAAGACACCAGTATTTGTTGTTAGCCCTGTCCCTATTGGTGGACACTGAACTTATTCCTAATTTTTCTACACAAATAGTGCTGCTATGAATACCCTTTTTTGTACACATGTTGATATTTCTGAAGGACAGACTTGTAGAAGTACAATTGCCAGGTCAAAGAACATGCATATTTTGGGCTGGGGTTGTAGCTTAGTGGTAGAGCACTTGCCTAGCATGTGTGAGGCACTGGGTTTGATACTTAGCACCACATAAAAATAAATAAATAAAATAAAGGCATAAAAAATTTCCCTATTAAAAAACATGCATATTTTAAACATTAATAGGTAACTGCCAAATCACCCTCCAAAAAAACCATACCAATGTACTGTCCCTCCAGTATTGTGTCTGAGTGTGTTTTGCTCCATATCCTATTATTGATCTTTTTTTTTTTTGGTACCCGCGATTGAACTCGGGTACTCAACCACTAAGCCACATCCCCAGCCCTATTTTATATTTTATTTAGAGACAGGGTCTCACTGAGTTGCTTAGTGCCTCGCTGTTGCTGAGGCTGGCTTTGAACTCGCAATTCTCCTGTCTCAGACTCCCAAAATGCTGGGATTATAGGTGTGCACCATCGCACCCATCTGATCCTCTTAATTTTTTCAAAATCGTTAAAAAATAATAAAGTCATTTAAACTTGTTTTTCTTTGATTATTAATAAGACTGAGCATGCTGTCTTAGGTCTAGTTATTTGTATTTCTTCTTCTTAGAACATCCATAGTCTTTGTTCATTTTTCCATTGACTTGCTTGTTTTTCCAATATCCTTTTTAAAAAATAAAATTTTAAAGTTCCAAGTTACATCAAAGGAAATAATCACTTCTGACAAAATTGAAGACTTCCTTATTGTCATTTGAACATAGTAAAGTCTTTTATTAATTTGGTATTTGGAGACTTTGGAAGCAGCCTACTCTGCAAGTGACCTTTGTACCATCTGTGATCCATTTTAGTAAGATGGCAAAAAAGAAAAGAAAAGCAATTATATTCTGCAAGGAACAAATTCCTTAAGCTCCATGCGATGACATGAAGTCCTTCATGCCTGAAGAAAAGTTAACAGTGACACAGATTTCTAGCATTATACTTTGATGACATCAGCTAAAGGATAACTTATTTAAGAAATAGACTTGATAATAGGCCTATTTTTGTATTTGACTTCTTAAAACTTGCTGAGATTTTTAAGAGAATGCAGACACCTGGTGAACTGGGAAGTATTTTAGTGCCTGGCTTCTTGAGAGAATAGGAAAGTTGAATTCAGTTTTTAAAAGCAGTAGCTTTCCTCTGCGGCAATTGAGGAAAGTTAATCCAGCCAGAAGTTATCGAGGCTCCACTCTGTTCACTCCATGTGCTTGAGATGAAGCTGTGAGAACATAATGAGCAGGGGGCCTGTTTGTATGAAGTTCACATTCTAACAGAGGAAGATGGAAATTAAAAGGTAAAGAAAGGAGATGATTCCAGAAGTTTATGTGCTGTGAAGATAATAAAACTGAGAAGTTTGGAGGGACGGAAGTGATGCTCTCTATAGCGATGAGTGAGGAGATGGCATCCAAAGCTCTGAAGGGGAGAGGGAGCTCCTTGGTTAGGGAAGGACTAGTGGATGCAAAGGGCCTGAGGCAGGAAAGAGCTGGGAATTTTATTCTTAGTTTTTTCAAAATTGAGAAATCATTTGGAATCACACAGATAGAAATTTTTTGTTTAAAGAAAAGATAGTCTATCTTAGCAATATAGACCAATACTAGACCATAAATAATTAGTAATATTTATCACAGACTGAGCATGAATTTTTTTTAATTAGAAAGATTTTTAAAACCTAATTTAGTAAAATGTTGAGCACTTACAATGGGCTCAGTACTGTGCTAAGAACTTTATACGTATTACCTCACTTAATACTCATGACAAGTCTATTACATCATGCCCTTTATATAGATAAGGACTCTAAAGTGTGTTCTCATTCATGCAATGTCACCCAGCAAATAAGTGACAAAGGTAGGATTCTAACCCAGATCTGGCTCAAGAGCCCATGTTCCTAACTCTCTGAAATTGAATACTCTCATTTCTCCTGAGTATACCCTGTCCCCTGAGATTATCCCTCATACTGCATACTCAGATGGGAAACCACCATGGGCCAGCTCTGTGGTGGGTGCTAAGGAGCCCTAGATAAATAAGACACCACCCCTCAAGTTGCACTTGGCACTCTCAGGTAAGGATCAAAAAAACGTTCCCCACAGAGAGACAGTCTAAGCTCAGTTTTGAAAGAGGCACTGATGATGTATAAGTTGGGGGGCATTTTCAGGCAGAGACACAGCCTTGGGAAATGAGGAAGAGCAAGCTGTGCACAAAGAGTGATGGACACATTGGTATTGCTACCCCAAGCACCAGAGAGGATGTGGTGGGTAGCTAGGCCAGGTGGAAGTCATGGCCAAGTCATGGCAAACCTTGAATGGCTTGGTAAGGAGGATCCACTTTGTTTAGGTGGTGCGGTGCCCTTAGACGATTTAATCAGGCAGTGTCCAGGTCATTTGTGTATTCCTGGAAGATCTTCTTGGCTATATTGTAGGGGGGGAAACTATAGGCATGAAGACCAATTTGGAGACTTTTGAGTGTGCCACATAAAAGATATTGAGACCAAGAAGGTGTAGAGAAAAGGCAGCGAGTTAAAGGAACTTTTAGGAGAAAAGATGAGCAGCCTGTGGTGATAACATGGATCAGGAAAGCAGAGAGGAAAGCGTGGGGTGAGCTCAGAGGTTTCTGGCTTGGCCTCTGATCCTGCCACTTGCATCCCATATGTCTCTCATCCTACTCGGCCCTGTTTCATATGCAGGAGGCCTGGTTGGTTGAATGGTTAGATGAATGTGATCACTGGGGAAGAAATAATCAGAAGAGATTTATGGGAGAAGCAGAGAAAAACAGGCTCTTGAGAGAGCATAAGAAAGGATGAAAGCTCAGATACAGAAAAGGCAGCTAAAGAATGAACATGAGTCAAAGAAAGTGAGAGAAATGCAGGGAGTCGATAAGGGGAGGTTTTGAGCCAGGGGGTGAAGCAATCAGGGAAACATGCGGGGAAGAGAATCTGATGGCAGGGTGTAAAGGGCGGAGGCAGGAGGAACAGAAAGCAAGGAACTAGGTGGAAGGTTATCACAATCGTCCAAGTGAGAGATGGTGAGGAGCTAAAGGACTCAGTGCCATGGGAATGGGGGATGGGGGATGGTGAAGGGGCCACAAGTGTAGGATGCTGTAGCTGAGTGATGGGCAGCAAGGAGAGAAGGCAGGGATAGCTATGGGTTGGAGCCTTGGCGACACAGAGTAGAGATGCCATTGATAAAAAGAGGAAACCCAGCTGGGTTCAGTGGCACACACCTGTAATCCCAGCAACTGGGGAGCCTGAGGCAGGAGGATCACAAGTTCAAAGCCAGCCTCAGCAACTCAGAGAAGCACTAAGCAACTCAGCAACACCTTGTTTCTAAATAAAATACAAAAAAGAGCTGGGGATGTTGCTAAGAGGTTAGGGCCCCTGAGTTCAATTCCTGGTACCAAAGAGGAGGATAGGGGAAGGAACCCAGCGGCCAGGAAGAGAAGTGAAGCTTTCTCCATGGGAAAATAACTTGATCTCTTCACGTCTAGATCAGCCCTCCCATCCTGCGTCTGTGCATAAGCACTCCAATGTCACTTCTGTTAAAATGAGTGGTTGGCCCATGCTCCTAAGGCCACCTCTTTCACTTGGGTACTGGCTCCTAGTCCCTCTCAACTTCAGAAGAATGTTGCTGCTGTTGTCCCCACTGCCCAGTCTCCTTCCTTACTAGGTCATTTCCAACAGTACACAAACTGAACTCCTATCCCAGAACCACTCTGTTGACCTCATGCTTATCACCAGATCCTACCTCGTTTGTCCTCCTATAGGACAAAAAAAAAATTTTTTTTTGTACCAGAGATTGAACCCAAGGGCACTCAACCATTGAATCACATCCCCAGTCCTTTAGAGACAGGGTCTCGCTGAGTTGCTTAGGGCCTTGCTAAATTGCTGAGGCTGGCTTTGAACTCACAATCCTCCTGCCTCAGCCTCCTGAGCCACTTGGATTACAGGTGTGCACCACTGCACCTGGCTGGAAGAAAACTCTTTGAAAAGTGTTGTACTATACTTTCTTACCTCCCACTTTTTCCTCAATCTGGTTTTCATCCCAATCTTTCCACTGAAACTGCTTTTTCTAAGATTCCTAACGACTTACCATGTTGCCAAATCCGCTTGCCGATTCCCTTCCCCCATTGCAGATGGGCTCTCTGACACTCTTGATTCTTCCCTTCACCTGGACATCTCCTTTCTGTGGGTTTCAGACATCACATGCTTCTGGGTGCTTCTGAGTCTCCTTCCACCTTACTGGCTGCTTCCTTTCTGTGTTTGATGATGGTTCCTCCCCTATTTCTGTTCTCTAAGCACCAGGTGTCCCAGGGCTCAGTCCCCTGTTCTCCTCCTCTATCTTCATGTTCTCCTAGGTGACCTCATCCAGTGCTATAGCTTTAAATATCACCAAATGCTAGTGACTCCCAAACTACCCTCGCCAGGCTTGTTTCTATTTTGAGTTATCGTGTCTCTATCCCAGAAGGATTGAATATTTTAGAACCCACACTCTTAAATGAATGTTTACTTATTTGAAAATTATGTACTTGTACTATTGTCTAATATATATGGTGGACAATAAAATATAGAACAAGGCAAAGATTAGACACAATTGAAAAATAACTGGGTAGCTTCTTTTTTTTATATTTTAAATACTTTATTATACATTCTGACATCAATATGTAAAATAAAGAATGAATAATTTTGCTTACAAAAACTATTTTAAACTGTTTTACTTGTATATATGTCTGGGTGTATATTTCAGAGTTAAACAAGCTTTCAAAAATTTGCAATAACATTATTAGGTTCTAATGAAAACTAACACATGATCATTTCATTGATTTCCAGATGAAAAGCTAATTATATATATTGTGAAAATGTTATTTTTTGGAGGGAACAAGAAAATAAATTTTTAAGAATCATTCCTAGAACATGGGCATATCAGACATACAAGGATAACAAGCAGAATTAGTTAAACACTTGCTATATAAGGCTCTTAAATGGTACATCTAAGAGATAATTCTATATACTTTATTGAGAGAAAGATTGTTTTTCTGTGTTCCAATTAAAGACAACCTGCCTACAGCAATAAACATTATAAGTATGCATAATCAGCAGAAGAGAGAAAGCATATTCAACTCTATTCTACATTCTGAAACTGTTCTATAACCCTTATTAAAGAGTAAGTCCTTGCTTATTACAAACAGCAAACCATTATTTAGAAGACCCTTCAATATTTCAAATATATCTTTTGGACACAGATATTGTGCTTGTGTGTTGAGTTAAAAGATGTTTATAAATCCACTGATCTGGACAATAATATATTTTTATTAGGCAAAGTGTTTTACTTGCATTGAGAAAGAATTGCTAAATCAAAATGTACTTACATTTTATAAGCCGAATTAATAATTATTTATTGTTTTTTAACACTATACATAAAACAGCTTGAATTTATTCCACTTTGAATTTTCTATGAGGACTGCTTATCTTAAATACTTTTTACTGACAGTGAAATTATGAACTATAATAACACAGAAGCTAAAAGATAATCACAAGGAAAACATAGAAGCATAACTAGAACACAGGTTGGTGGTTTTGTAATTAATTTTCTCTATATAGCCATCAGCTGTTATTTTCCTTAACTTTCTATATATAAAGTCACTGGTT